>CM062815.1:350399729-351082229 GCA_031772625.1 Pinus tabuliformis
GCACATGTGCTGGATAGTCAAGAATGATAGTAACTTGTAGTTGTATACATTGTTATTGTTGTTTTATATTAGATAACATGATGATTATGCTATATGTTGCAGATGAGTATGTTATAGGTTAACTTGTTGATTGTTATATGACAGTTAGCTTGATTATTCAGTTTTATGTTGTTGATGTTGTAGATCTGATACAAAAATATATGATAACAGAATAAACCCAAGAAAGAACAAGATCAAAATAGATATAAATGCTTCTTTATTGATCAAACCCTTAAGGTAGGGCAACACCATACATTCACTCCTTAAGGAAGGAGAACACTCCACAAGAAATAACCCAAGAATAACAAGATCAAATTAGATAGAAATTCTTCTTTATTATCAAAACCCTTAACGTAGGGCAACACCATATATTCACTCCTTAAGGAAGGAGAACACTCCACAAGCCATATGCTTGTTCATACAATAATACTTCTCTTCCTATCTCTCCATGTGGAGTCTCTAGCCTCTATATAGCCTCATACATACAATACCATGCATCATTACCATGGTTCCCTCATACCATCAACTAATACCATGGGCCCATTACATTATTATTAACTACTTGTGGTCCCTTACATGATGTGGGTTAACCACCTTATTTATTACTATGGCCCATCCCATTATTACATTATTACCTTGGGTACCTCCCTTGGTACCCCTTATTATCCCCCCTAGGTATATAACAGTTGATGAGCATGATATATATATTATTGTTGTTATATGCTATTAACTTGATGATTAGGGCCATTTCATTGAGATATTGATGTTATAATTTGGATTGGTCATATGCGTGATGGCTATGTTCATTGCCTTGAAGATCTTGATGTTATATGTATTGTGTTAACTTAGTTTGACCTATGCATATGGTTATGGTTGTGATATTTAGGTATCAACCGACATATTTGTGATATAGTGTCATACTAATTTAAATTGATCATACATATGTGCTTATTATGCATGAATGAAAAATGCTTATGATCTTATGACGTGAACATGTTAGTTAGTTACTGTTAGGGATATCATGATTTATGTTTGAGTTGATATGTTGTGAAGTTGTATCATGCTAACCTAGATTTATTGTGTAGATGAGATAGCCTCCCCTGATATACATTAAGGTATGAGTTTTCTTATGTCATATATTGGTGCTTGGTTGTTTGATTATGACATCTATTTGGTGTTTGAGTGTTTGGTGCCTAGTTGATTTATTTAACATGGTATCTTTGCAATTGGTTGAATGATTGATGAATTGCTTAATATGAGTATGTGTTCAAATTATTTTGTTTTGAGATGATTTTACTAACATGTATGTGTTGAGACAGTTGATATGTACTTGAATGTAGTTGATAGTTGTAGCATAATATCTAATGACTATCGATTATGACATGATTGTTTGTAAAAGTTGATTTCAAATTGATAAATATGGTTGTCTTGATATTTGGAACATGTGGTTGACATGTGTGAGCATGATGCAGGGAGTTGCATGGCAAGAGAAGTTGTCATGAAAGCTTGAAGAAGGCTCGAGTTGAGCTTTCCATGGGAACCATGTGGATTGAGTCATGGTGTTTGTTGTTATTCTTGTGATTTTGGTCTTTTATGAATTGTTGAGCTTGATTTGCGGCTTTGTTTATATCTAGTGTATGGCCATACCACTTTGTTTGCGGAGTCATGATGTTATTGGTTTTTATGGTCTTCTTCTTGTTTGTTTCTTGTCTTTCCTTTTATGTTTTGACTCTTGGGAATTGATTGGGAAAGAGGAAAGTTGATGGAAATTATGAGAGCTATGTGGTACCCAACACGTGATGCAAGACGTAGATGAAGCTCTGTGCATGAGTAAGCGCAACGGAAGGTAAGACTATGACAATTGGTTGGACTGGTTGGGTCCATTGTGCTAAATGGACAGTAGCAACGCATACACAAGAAATGTAACCAGAAAAGGTAAAGTAAATGGATTAGCAGTGTCATATGCTTTGGATATGTTGGGAACTATTTCTCTCAATGCTTGTGCATAAATAAGAAAGTTATCTTAACCTTGACCTTGATATCTAGTAATTATTTTATGATCATGATTATGTTGAAGTTTATATATGTATACATGTATGTATGTATGTCGTTGTCTGACAGGATCATGATTATTTTATGGTAACATTTATATATGTATGTATATATCCATGTATCTATGTTACTGTCTAACATGGTTGTCAGGGATCATTCTTGTGGAGGAATGATTGCTTATGTAAGAGAACGACATGAAGAGGTTCCTAGTCTTACGAGGAACCAATTGGGAAGAGTAGTCACGACAAATATCCGAGGTCAGTATCACGTGGATATGAATTGATATTGTATACTTGTATTATGCCTATGTTTATGTTATGACAAGTAATGTTGAAGGATACATCAGCCAAGTGAAAGCAGTGAGGTTTGTGACATGCCAGGGAAAAGCATGGGTATGACACCGGAAGCAAGGTTTCTTGGTAAGGACAATATGGTTTTGGATGTGTGGTACTACTGTTGTGCGTATACTATATATATTGTACATGTTTCATATATGATGTGTGCACATGCGGTGTTGTGTATATATAGTGTGCGTGCATGTTGTTTATGCAGTGTTATGTACAGGATGGTACATATAGTGTTGTATGAATGTTACATATTCAATACTAGGTTTAAATGGTGCTATGTACATGTTGGATATGCGGTATTATGTATATATTGTACTGTGTGCATGATGGATATGTGGTTTTGTGTGCATACGGTTCTATGCGCATGTTGGATATGCAGTGATGTGTACAGATGATTCTATATACGTGTTGGATGTGCAATGCTATGTAAAAGTGTTATTGCGTGCATGTGGTACATTGGTACTATGTACATATGGTGTGGTGTGCATGATTGTACAAGAGGTGTCGTGTGCGTGTGGTGATGTGTACATACTGTATAAGTGGCGCCGTGTGCATGTGGTGCTATGTACATGTCATGCTTGTGGAATTGTGTACATGTCGTGCATGTGGAATTGTGTACATGTGGTGTTGTGTACACGTTGTGCACGTGGTGCCATGTACATGTGATGTTGTGCACACATTGTGTAGGTGGTGCAGTGTACCGTGGTACTGTGTACATGTTGTACATATGGTACTAGTCTACGTGTGCTATTGTGTGCATGTCATCCATGCTATGTTATGGGCATACAGTATTATGTATGTGCATCATGTAGTCATGGCATTGCAGCGTGTGTACTCATTGTGTTGTACTCTGTGTAGGTACATGTATTGGGTGGTATTGCACATCGGATATAGATGGATGCATTGTATTGTATATACTGGGTGTAGGTGTATGTGTTGTATGTTAGGTGTAGATTCATGTATTGCATGGTGTGGTATGCCGTGTGGTTGTATATGTGTGTTGCACACTATGTGTCTATGAACATGGTTAAGGAGAAGGCACTGGGTGTTTGTCGGGTGTAGCAACTGATCTAGAGTGCGTACGAAATAAAGACGAAGGTAGAAGCTAAGGATTGATGAAAGGATAAATATCGGTATTGTATTTTGGTTTTAGTATGCATGTGATTTATGATTATGGTCTATGATGATTACATGTGATCTATGATTTTGATTTATGATGGTTATGTTAGCGCTTGAAATTTCACCTCAGGCTGAGAAAGGCAAACTTCAAGGCAACATCAAACCACTTAGCCTCGTAGCTTAGCCCTACGGGGCAGGAGAGGGCTCTCTCCGATCTATCTCGGTAAAGATCTTCAACGGGCGAGATAACCAATAAGGAAACACTGATTTTAGGCTAGTAAACTGATAAAAAGAGTTTGTTTTGGGATTTTTTGGATTTTGGTGGAAAATCGGGGAAAGGCAATTTTGGGTGCGGGGATTGGACACAGTTTTGGCAGGGGGTTCTTTGGGGCAAGGTAGGAGACTGTATTGATGCCTTTAAATTAAGTGAATGGGTAGGAATGACTAGTGAGGAGCTAAGGAGAGCAAGCAATCACCTTGAGTTCTCCTTAAACAGATGAAAACATTGATATTAAGCAAACTTAAAAGCAGAGCATGGAAATCATGAATTCTACTTTAACACTTCATTTGCCTAATTTCAGAAGAAAAAGAAAGAGGATGATTTCACATAACACACTTACAAGTACAAAGAGAAACACACCATCAATACATGTAACCACAGGAATCCCAAAAAGGACTGCAAAACCCTGGTCTTTCTTCCTTTGCCAAAATTGCAGAGATACAATGGATAATACAATAGAGCTTTCTCCCTCAAGATTCCAACCCTCCAACCTCTGAAAATGACTAAGAAAATACATAATATAGGCAAGCTAACACCTTTCCTTGCCTCTAGGGGTCGAGCTCATCCTTCTAGGAGCTGTTTCAACCAATTCTAAACTGAGCACTAAAATCTAGGCAGTCAAAACAACTTGCCTCTATAAGCTAGGAAACCAATTCATTCATTAAATGTTTGCTATTTCATGAATGAATCTTCTAGAATAGGTAAATAAGTGTCATGTCAACATGAAAATACATTAATTACATCAAAGAGGGTGAAAAATCCCATCACAAGTCAAAACTGGCCAAAGCTGGGCGAATTCCTGAGTTGTAGCTGAAAATTTGTGAAAATTGCCCAACAGGTCGCGCCCTAATCCTGATAGGTCGCGCCAATGTATTTTCTCAACTGGTAAGACCCCCATGACAGGTCACGCGCTTTTGCAGGAGGCTTTTGGAGGCCTTCCCAGTGTCGGAATCGGGTGCAGGATAGCTTGTTGGAAAGGTCTTTGAGTCTACTTTCCAACCGAACTATAATTTTTCAATTTGGAGTTCATTGGCCTTGTCAAAAATCAAATCTCTTAAGACTGGTCAAAAAGTGCCAAATGAGGCTGCCTCAAGGAAGAGTGTTGTTGCAGTCAACTTTGGAATGCCTTCCTCAACCCCAAATTGAGCTCATAATAGCTCATTGGAAAGATCTTTGTGTCTAGTTATCATTTTACCCATCAAGAAAATCATTTGGCTAACCAAGCTAGGAGAGAACTTGATTTTCCCAAGGTCACTACAGAGGTGTCTTTGATTCTCCTAAGACAACGGTATTCTTGACATTTCTCTCAAACCATGACACCTGTGCAAAAAGTGAAGGAGGTTTTTCTTATTTGGCATGTTGTGAACAAAAATGTCTCTCAGTTTTCCAAAATTCGTCTTTGATTTCTCTAAAACATCTTTTGAGTGAAACTTATCCCGATGTGTGGAACAAGGGATTTTGCCGAAATGAAGCGAAATGAAGGGGATAAGGGGCTTGTAAATTCTTGGGGAAATTTTTGGAAGTAGGGCGGGATGTTAGGAAGCAGGGGAAAGTGGAATCTCAGAGATTGAGTGAGGGGAAGGGGTCCAAAAGGGCAAAACACAGGCCCAACCTAGAAAATTGCCAAGTTGTAGCTAGAAACTAGGGTTCGTGCAAAAATGAGGATTTTGGGGGATCTCAGTGATGGGAAGCATTTGATAAGGTATATGAAGGATAGGGGAAGGTGTATGAACATCTGGATACAAGTTTTGCCGATGATTTGACCATCCAAGAGAAATTAGCTTCAAAACCCTAGGAGAGGGAAATGACCTTGCCTGGGCGCAACTGAAGCATGGACAAGGTGTAAAATGACTCATTAGACACTGACATGATTATGATAAACTCAGCTGAATAGTGACATAGATTGGCATTTGGGCAACTTTGAAAAGAGTGAGAGCAAACCCTAGACCTAATGCCTAGTGACCAAATTTTGCTTGAAAACTCTTTGAAATGACAAAATTTGACCTTGACACTCTGAGACCACTTTGTAAGAGCATATTTGATCACTGGAGGAAGGCTACAAAGACTGACACTAACAGGTTACATGTCATTTATGATTTTGATGGTCATGTTTTGAGCTAACCTAATGTGATATTTTTATACATGTTGATTTGGTCAAACATGCTAGTTTGATTTATTGTGATAGGAAGTGAACATGATTGCAAATGTACCTTACTGATGAGCTACCAATGAGGTATGATGTGAATTTATTTAATTTATTTTAATTTATTTTAAAACTGATGGTATTTATGTGTGTAGTACAGGAATCATGAACATGCTGGATTGGGTAGTTGAAATCAACTACAAGAATTAGCAGCTTGATATGGTGGTTTGGTGGTTTCTTATGGTAGGTTGGTAGTTTGGTATATGATTTGGCATATGTTTTGGTATATATATTTTGATGATGTTGTTATATGTACACCCGTGTATGGATGTAAATACTGTAACGAGCTATGTTATGAAGCTCCACTATGTGGTATGGGTGTAATGCTATTATGATATCATGTGGTTATGTTATCATGATGTTATGATGTCATATGAGTTTTCTTAAGAAGAATGATCATTGTCAATATCGTAATGAGCTGTGTTATAAAGCTCCACTATGTGGTATGTTTTCATGTCGTTGTGATGTTATGTCTTGAGCAGTTATTTCATTGTAAATACTGCATCGAGCTGGTTTATAAAGCTCCATGAGCAGTATGTCTTCTTTTAGTAAGTTGCTGAGGTATATGTGTGATTGAACACTGAGGACGGTGTTCCCCCAAGGGGGATGGTTCTTTAACAGCCCTGGTGAATATTCCATGTAAAAATATATAAATACCATGGATGATGGGACATGTATTCCAAGTTGAATGTTGGGCAAGACATCCTAGGGGGTGTTCATTTGGTTTTTTATGGCTAAGGAAATTGGCAAAGGCAATGGCTAAGGCATTAAAGAGGAAAAAATGTATTTTGGCACATTTATTTATCAAAATATGGAAATTAGGAGAAAGGGAAGGTGAAAGGTCACATTTTGCATGTGAGGTGGAAATTGAAGGAAAATAATGGAAAATGAAGAAAATAGAGGCCTCATTAATACAAAGGCTTATGAGGATCAATTGGCAAGCTCTTGGCTCAAGCTTCTTCCTTTCAGTGGGCAAGACTTGGTCAGTTTAGCTTTGGAGCTCTCTCATTATTCTCTTTCTCTCTCTCATACACTTGGAGACTTAGAGTTTTCTTGGAACAGTCTTGGAGGGTGTGGCATACTTGGATTCTTGGAGCAAGAAGGTAAAGGAAGAACATGAAAGCACAAGAAGGCATCAACATCAGCAACTACATCAGATTTTCTTGTAGGTATTGAGTTGCATGTATGATTTATTCGCTATTTTTGACATGCATGGCACATGCTTGTGGTTTCTTGGTTGTGATCTATCATTGGCATGGAGGATTGCTTGGATTGACAGTGGATTGCCTAGCCTTGCCATTTACTGGATAACCATGGTGATTGTGGGTTTACTTTAATTGCTTTGTTTTTGTTGGTTCTCATGTTTCCTTAGCTTGGGTTGAGTTATTAGTCTTGGAAGACCTGGTTGAAAAAAGCTCTGGAAGCCCTGTAATAGCTTGGGTTGAGTTACTAGTCTTGGAAGCCCTTGTTGGGCAAACGCTTTGGAAGCCCTTGATGGGTTGAGTTACTAGTCCTGGAAGCCTTGGTTGGACAAATGCTATGGAAGCCCTGTATAAGCTGTGGGTTGAGTTACTAGTTCTGGAAGCCTTGGCTGGACAAACTCTCTAGAAGCCCTGGAAGGCTTAGATGGAGACCAATCTGATGATCGTTTTTGGTGATGTCTGACCATGAGGTGGAATCACTATTTGATGGGTTGAGGTGGGTGGCCTCTGGAAGCCCTGGATGAGTTTTGATTGATGTGTTCTATGAGATCCCACATTCATGCTTGGAATATGGCACGAGGGTGATTGGATAAAGAGAGACTTGGCTCAGCCAATCTATGGTCGGGTGGAATGTGGTAGTCCCATCTCCAATTGGTTCATTACATTTATTAATGAAAAAAAAATCCCTTGATTTTCATGTGCAAATGCACTAATGTTTATATGGATTTTGATGGCTGATATGTTTATTGTACTTCTATTCCTATTATCTTTTCTTTTATATGCACATTTACCCCAAAAGTTGTTACAATAGCTAAGGGAATGCTTTTGTGCAATTCTTGGGTTGAGTGGCTCTGGCTTCCTCTCATGCTTTGCACAGTTTCCTAGATGAAGACAAGCTACTAGTTGGGTCTTCACGGTACTGGAGACGAAGCTCACGACATGGCTAATCTACGCAATTTTTGAGAGCAAGGCTCATTGCTGGGATGCACTGTGCAATTCCTGAGAGCAAGGTTGGTTTCCCTCTAGGACTGCGCATTTTGCCAAGGCAATGCAAGAACCGGATGTAACAAAGTCATGGGGGGTCATCTTGTGGTTAGTCAGAAAAACAAGTGAGCGAACACAAGTTTTACAAAGAAAGATGAATTCAAATGAAAACACAAGTACCTGATCAGTGTAAGACAAGCTATTGAGATTTAATGAGGGAGGCTCCAAAATGAAGTGAAGGAAAAATTTTGGAGGGTGGTTGTATCTGCTACAACAACACCTTCAGAACATAAAGATAATAATGAAACAATGATGCAAATGCAAATACTTGAACAAGCCCTTGACTGGACCCCTACTAGCCATGACAGGCATTTCATCAAACATATCACAAATATGTAATCTACAGGTGTAAAGAATAGTTCTAAGCATAGGGGTCTCATACTCATCTAAGAATCGCTAAGAGACATTGATTCCTTAACACATTAGCTATAGTTTCATCCATTAGGTCATATATACATTGTTCATTCATTTACAAGTAAAAACATGATGAGAGTGTTACACAATATTTTGTCACCGACCCCACATTCCCTGATCTCGGACACTACCGGTTCATGTTATTTACATCTGCTTTGTGTCATGTTGCAAAATATGTGTCAATGTCTTCTTTTTCATATCAGGAAGAATACCTCAGTTCATTACTCCGGGAGTAGACCCTTTTTAACCTCTGTTTTTGGGTCGTCGCAGATCATCAGTTATTCCACCTATGAAGATGGTCAAGATTGAACTAAGCCTAGCGACATCGTCATCCTGTCCCTATGTTTCACTCGCGACGAGCTACTTTTGGCGAGTTTTTTAACAAATTGTTCGAAGCTTCGAATTGTAACAACTTCGTGGGCAATCCTAGGGTTGGTTGTTGGATCAGATGAGCTCGACTCTCTCCTTTAGGATGGTTGTTCCACCCTTTGTGCAACCTCCAAAAGGGATAAGCTCTTTCTCCCATCTTTTATGGAGGCTCCTCCTCCTATAAATACCTCCTTCATAGCTGAGATCTGCTAGTTGGAGAGTTTGGAGAGAGTTTAGGGAGAGAGGGAGAGATTTCTGCTAGAGTTTGGAAGTAGCTTCTAATGTAACTTAGCCTGGGATAGTTTTGTGTGGATTTGGCTTGATTGTATGAGTGTTATAGCATCATAATTTTTCCTTTTGGGTAGGAGAGAGAGTTATTCATCCTCTTGGGAGACAATTCATGAGTGAATTCTTGCGGAGACATGCTGACAGGACCCTTCAAGGAGACCTACAACGTCAAGACATGGTTGTAAGTTTTACTTCAATTCATATTAATATAAATCAACAGTTTATTTCCTATATCTTATGTCAAAATTGCATATTGATAGCTTGAAGTTCCTTGACCCTTTAAGTAGATCATTTTTGTTGTATTCTATTATGTTTGTTGTTGTTCTCTGTATGTTGTTTCAGGTACAAAAGTGATTAGAACGAGAGCTGGAGCAACACAACGAGAACTTCATCAAATGAGGATTTGAAGGTAGGCCTTCATGACATTAACTATCTAAGGGAATTTGCTTTGATATTGTTCTTGCTGTGACTAGACCCACTCTAGGGCTAGAGGGGTTTCCTCTATCTGCAGAGGGAACTTACCTGCTTCAAAAGTTGACGACCATACTAGGGAGCTGTGTCTTTTGTCTCTTGATTTGATTTTGCTTTGCTTATTTATTGTCTCCTTTACTTTCTGGGTAGCATTCTCCATATTGTGGGTTTTTTAACTACTCCTGGTAGTCTTCCCTCTATCATAAGTGATAGGTCTAGCCTTTCCTCAGCTAAATTTTTAAAATTTTCCTTTGATTTGGGGTCGTCGCCTTTTATTTTATGACAGTCGCGATGATAGTCGCGTTTGCTCTATTTAATTAGTTGCACTTTCTACTATTTGGCGCGATTAAATTGCCTCACAGTCGCGACAAGCTTTGAGTTACACTTGGCATTGTTTCCTAGTGTACTTCTGCAACGACGTCACAAGTTGCTAGTTAAGGGGGTGTGACTTTTCATTGTCAGCGCAGGTTGTCAGTTTGACACTCACAAAGATTCCTGTAGGTTTTCATTTTGAAGTTCTGTTTGCTGATTGGCTAGTGTGTCCTATCCTTCTGAGCTTGTCTTCTGCCTATTTATTGTGTGTCAAATTGGTGTTTGCTGGAATATTTGACTCTTGGTTTCATTCCCTTGAGATTTCTCCTTTTGAACTGTGTGACCTATTCACCGTAGGGTTTCTTGAAGCATTAGCTTTTCGTTGGGTTGCTTGTTCATTTGGACCGTTGAGCTATGGTTAAAGTGATCCCTTGCTTTGTTTGAGGCTTTTCCTTATTGACTGTTCTTTCATCTTCCTGATTGGTATGTGACGTTTGGTTATCGAAACTTTCAAGTCTTGTTTGTTTGGTTTCTTTCCATAACTTTGGCATAGATCACATTGCTTCCTGGTCAGT
This sequence comes from Pinus tabuliformis, assembly GCA_031772625.1. Lineage (NCBI taxonomy): Eukaryota > Viridiplantae > Streptophyta > Pinopsida > Pinales > Pinaceae > Pinus > Pinus tabuliformis. Next base: position 350,410,445 of record CM062815.1, read on the forward strand.
TAGAATGCTTTCAAATTTTTGCAAATAGAAACATATTCTTTGTTTTAAGTCTTTGATTAGTTTCTGAGTGGAATGTTTCTCTTTACTTATTGAATGATTTCATTTGAAAAGGACTTAAACCTAGCATTGTTTTGAGTTTTGAATTTGGTTGCTTGTCATCTATTTGAAAAAACAAAATATCACATTCATTTTGCATTAGGAAATGAGAACAATCTTTTGCATTAGTAAATTCTTGACATTTAGAAGTTGAAAAGAAAAGGATGTATTTTTCATTTTCTTAATTAGATTGCTTGCAAGTTAGTGAAAGATAGAAGCATTTCTCTTTCCTCTTGATTGGTTTGCTTGCAAAATAACAAAAAGTACCATTCTTGCATTTGCTTGCTTGTTTCTTTGATTGCTTTGAAATGAACCTCTCACTTTTCTTTAGTTAGTTGTTCATTGAAAAGAAATGGTTTCTTTACTCATTTAGTTGCATTCTAGGAGTTTTTGAAGATACATTCGGTAGGGCCTTGAAAATGAGATATAATTCAAGATAAACTGCTAAAATTGATCGAACTAATCTAAAAACGCATTGGAACTTAACGCTCATATATCTAGAGGTCTAGGCTAGAGACATTTTCCGGCATCTTTAAACCTACTGGCTGTTGTTTTCACTGAGGTTGGGTGATTCCTCCTTTTGTGATTTGATAAGTGCTAGTACGGACTTGTGCTCCCTGTATCGTCACGTATATGATGGGAGACCCCACTAGGTTGCAATCCTATTATCCATAGGAAGTCGAGTCTGCCATTTTATGAATCGTAACGCACCGAAAACAACATTCGGGAAGATTAGCTGCCATATGGGAAGTCCTTGGTCATTTCTCTTTCATTTTACTACCAAGGTGTATATGTAGTTTTACGATTTGTCTGGTAAACCTTTTGCCTAGAGTTCCAGAGCAGTCATTTGATCTTTTTGACTCATTAAACTTAAAATATCATTTGAGCACTTGTCCTTTCGAGCTCATTTCCAATCGGAAGTGATAGAGTCACCTTTCATCCTTTTCTCGACTCTTAAAACATGAAAAGGCAAAGTTTTGTTTCAGTGTTCTAAAATTAACTTCCCATGAAATATTCCTGGTAAAATTTATCTTCCTTAGTAATTCTTTAGAGTCGATTCCAATGGCAACATTTCTGGAGTCCATTCGTCAAGGGTTCCCCTCGAAAGGGAATCTTGGTCCTTTTCCTTCTTTTGGAAACATTGGTGCTCCTTATATGGCAACGTTGTTCCTCCCTAGGTTAACCATTGGTTTACTTGTCTGGTTATTTTCGACCTCGGTGATCCTGAGTGTCCCATCTCCTGCCCCGTCGTCTCCTTCATTCGAACCGCATCACGATGATTCTAAGGGTGACCTCTCACCTTCTTCCCCTATTTCTTCACCTTCCTCTTCTACTTCGCCTGGTGAAAGTTTCAAATCTAGTAACTAGGAGGCTAAGAAGAAGAAGAAGAAGACGAAGAAGAAGAAGTCAGCTAAGAAAGAGGCCAACCGTGCGGCTGTTACTCCAAATGCACCTCCTATAGGCAAACCTTCTGTTCCTCCATGGAAGGTCAGATTCCCTTGCAAGATGTGTAAGGGTGACCATCTCCTCTGAGACTGTCCTGGCATTCCTAGAGTCTTAGAGGTATGGTCTCAAAATCTGGATCGACCATCCCCATCGACCTCTAGAGATCATGTCGATGCTACACTCTTGGCTAACGATGGTAAGAAGAAATGGAATATTAGATTCCCATATAGGCTATGTGAAGGAGAGAATCTTCTTCACCTTTGTCCTCTTATGGATAAAGCTTCCAAAGTTTTGGAAAACCTTACAGCTCCTCAACCCCAACTCCCTATTGGTTATCAGAGGCTTTCTTCTAACCCTCTCCCGGTTGGTAAAGAGATTGACTTGGGTTCATCTCTTGTTTGTCCTACTCTTCCTGAGTGAGACTCTTTTGTGTCTGTTCCCGACCAACCATTGGTCGAAAAGAGTGTCGACTTGGCTCTGCCACCAGTTGCTCACTCTGTTCCGGAAGAGCATAGTGATCTTACTACTCATGTTCTTCTTGTCTCCTTAGATTCTCATGAATCGAAGAGTGACCCTCCTGTCCCAGTTGTTCAGGAGAGTCCTTCTTCTATTCTTGCAGAGCATGGGGGAAATCATATGATACCCCCACCAAGTAGTTTTTTCATCTCTTTCGATTAGGGTCCATTGACTGCCTTTTGCCTCCCATCTTATGTGCCTTTCCAGATCACAGTACAAGCCTATAATATGGTCGTACCTAGCACTATATTAGATGAAGGTGTGTTTGTTAGCATCATGTCTTCTACTACTTGGCAAGCTTTGGGCTCCCCACAACTTGTGCCTGTCACCCAGAATATATTGGCTTTCAATGGAGGAACTAGTCAACCCTTAGGGATCCTTCCGTAGTCCCCTATTACTTTGAGAGGAAAGACCATCTATATAGATGTGATGGTAGTCCAAGGTCCGTTAGATTTCAATTTCCTCCTTGGACACGACTATGTGTATGTTATGGGAGATCTTGTTTCTTCACTTTTCTGTGTGGTTTGTTTTTCGCATGAAGGAAAAATTGTGACTATTGATCAACTATCGTCCATTGGTCACCAGGCGTCACCTTTGCAACCATCGTCCCCTATTGGCTTTTGTTTGCAAGAGGTGCCTTCCCCACCATAGGTCAATTATGTGGATACCCATTTCATCTCTGCATCTGCTGATGATCACACAGATGGTATAGTACGTTATGTTCTAGGGGCATTGGAACCCGATCTGTGTTTGGTACCAAATGACATGTGTTCCTCCCAGAGTGTGGTCCTTCTGTCTAGTGAGGATCTCTTGGGGGCCATGTTCTCGTATGGTCCATGAACAAATGTCTTGAGGATAGTTCTTGGTCTTGTGTCAACCTCATTAAAAAATGAAACAAGAGATGAGGATAGTTCTTTGTCTTGTGTCAACCTCATTAAAAAATGAAACAAGAGATGAGGGTAGTTCTTGGTCTTGTGTCAACTTAATTAAAAAATGAAACAAGAGATGAGGATAGTTCTTGGTCTTATGTCAACCTCATTAAAAAATGAAACAAGAGTTGAGGAGAGTTCCTTGTCCCATGTCAACCTCGTTAAAAAATGAAACCAAGGATATGAGCATAGTTCCTTGTCTTGTGTCAGGCTCGTTAAAAAATGAAACAAGGGTTCGGAGCATAGCTCCTTGTCTTGTGTCAAGCTCGTTAAAAAATGAAACATGGGCCTTGAGGATAGTTCTTTTACTGTGTCAACCTCATTAAAAAAGGAAGCAACTCCCTTTTCAAATCGAGTCTTTGATTAAGATCTCGTAAAATCCCAGTCGAGTCTTTCCAAGGTCTCGCAAGTAAACCTTCATTCCATTCACCTAGTTGAATGACATGAAGCTTGGGGGGCATGTACCTCGTTTGAGTCATTATGATGGGGGCATGTGAACATATAGCAATCATAGTTTTTTGTTTCAAGCTTTTGTACACATGAAACCGAATCCAAGCAGATTTCTCCATGGTTCTTAACCCTCGTGATCGCCATTTTTATTAGCTAATTTCTGCTAGATGAGCCTTGGTAGTTTCATTCCCTCGCTACCATCTCTTTTGTTGATCATATGCTTTCACTTGGTTGCTTTTCCTTTCCTGTGGGACCACAGCAATGAGTGGTTTTATTAGCCAGCTTCTTGACCATTACATGTTTTGAGAAGTTCCACCATTGCCGGAACTAGTTGCTACCCTTTATACCACTCATTCCTCCAGGACGAGTCAACTTTAAGCTCTTTTCTAACTCGTTAAAAATGAAAAGATTACCGAGTATTTTTCCCTTTTTGAATCGTTAAAGAGAAGAAAAATGGGGGGTCCACTTTCATCTCTTTTTCGACCCTTTAAAAATGAAAAGATGGCTAAGCCCTTGTCGTTTCGAACTCGTTAACGGATGTGAATGTCACGTGCCCGGTACAAGTTTACCCCTTTTTCAGGCTGGAGGCACTATTTACGAAAAAGGTACTCCTTTGCTGAAATGTTCAAGAGGTTCCCTTGGGTATTTTTTTCTACCTTTTCGGGCTCGAGAGACACAAATGTACAAAAAGGAACCATGTGGTTTTCTTTTACATGTCTTTTTCAAACTCTCTAAACATGAAATAGATACCGAGTTACACCTTTGTCGGACTCGTTAAACTATTAAACGACATCGGATTTGTCACCATGACGAACACAAGTTTCTCCTTCCTAGGGCCCGTTAAACTTACTAGGTCGGATTCGTCCAAAGGATGAATTTATATTACAAGCATATGCTATCCCCTTTAAGCTTGTGTTTCAAAATTAATTGGGGTACTCGCTAGAAATGATGGGGGAAAATTTGGAAGTATTCTGTCGGTTGTATTAATTATTACGACAACTTGTCGCTCTCGAACATTGACACTCTTTCTGCTTCATGTCGGGTTGGGATATCCTCACTTTATCGTTGGCCTTTCGGGTTTTGGGTTATCCATTTTTCCTCATTCCATCCGATCGTTGCTGCATCCTCATGATCTTTGATCCCTTGGTACCAAAATGCTGCCAAACTCCGGAGTCATGTCACCGATATGTTCAAGAGCTTAATCCTTCTGCAGTTTGTATCCTTACACACCTTCCTCAGATTCTCTATCTCATCCACATTCATCTTGTTCCTTTGTCTCACGTCGATGATGTGGGAAACATTATGGCCCTCCTTCGACCGATCGCTTCCTGTCGACTTCAACTCATTATCCGAGAAGTTGATCTAGAGACTTCTTTCTAGTACCTTGGAGCTTGCATGCTTTAATGGCAAGTTCTTCGCATTCGCCGACGAGCTTTCATAAGTAGCCTTCGATCGGGTGATTTCATGGGTGTTCGACTTCAAATCATTCTTCACACTTCGTGGATTGTACTAGTAGTACCTTGAGAACCATTGACATTATCAGTGGTCTCCCTTGCGCTTGTTAACGATTTACATCATTAAATGGTAATCAAGCGATTTTCTAGTATGCTCGACTTCAGCACATCTATTCGCATATTAGAATTTGTACCTTGATCAGGTTGGGATTCAAGACCCTGGGCTCAGATTACACAAGTCCAGGTTGCGCAGATTGGTTCATGATTATATACATGACTCTTTTGATTGGATGACTACGACCATACCTGAGTCTTTTGTATGGTCCTTTTGATTGGATGGCTGCGTCCATACCACAGATCATTTATGTTTATCTTCTAGATGGTTGCACCCATGCCTTATGCACACGTATTTCCTTTCACTATGTACTTATGTATCAGAGATATCAGTTGTACTTGCATTTACAGGTTCTTCACGATGGTGTTTTGTTTCAGTTATGGATTCGTAAAGCATTTCACCCCTCCCACTCTCTTGGCCTTCATGCTTTAGGGGGCATCTGTTACACAGTATTTTGTCACTGACCCCACATTCCCTGATCCCGAACACTGCCGGTCCGTGTTATTGACATCTGCTTTGTGTCATGTTGCAAAATATGTGTCAATGTCTTCCTTGTCATATCAAGAAGAATACCTCAGTTCATTACTCTTGGAGCAGACCCTTTTTAACCTTTATTTTTGGGTCGTTGTAGGTCATCAGTTATTCCACCCGTGAAGATGGCCAAGACTGAACTAAGCCTAGCGACATCGTCGCCCTGTCCTTATGTTTCACTCATGACAAGCTACTTTTGGCGAGTTTTTTCACAAATTGTCGAAGCTTCGGAGTGTAACAACTTCATGGGTAGTCATAGGGTTGGGTGTTGGATCAGATGAGCTCGACTCTCTCCTTTGGGATGGTTGTTCCACCCTTTGTGCAACCTCCCAAAGGGATAAGCTCTTTCTCCCATATTTATGGAGGTTCCTCCTCCTATAAATACATCCTTCATAGCTGAGATCTGCTAGTTGGAGAGTTTGGAGAGAGTTCAGGGAGAGAGGGAGAGAGTTCTGCTAGAGTTTGGAAGTAGCTTCTAATGTAACTTAGCCTAGGATAGTTTTGTGTGGATTTAGTTTGATTGTATGAGTGTTCTAGCATCAGTTTTGCCTTTTGGGTAGGAGAGGGAGTTATTCATCCTCTCAGGAGACAATTCATGAGTGAATGCTTGTGGAGACGTGCTGACAAGACCCTTCAAGAAGACCTACAACATCAAGGCATGGTTGTAAGTTTTACTTCAGTTCATATTAATACAAATAAACGGTTTATTTCCTATATCTTATGTCAAAATTGCATATTGATAGCTTGAAGTTCCTTGACCCTGTAAGTAGATCGTTTTTGTTGTATTCTATTATGTTTGTTGTTGTTCTTAGTATGTTCTTTCAGGTACAAAAGTGATTAGAACGAGAGCTGGAGCAACACAATGAGAACTTCATCAAACATGGATTTGAAGGTAGGCCTTCATGACATTAACTATCTAAGGGAATTTGCTTTGATATTGTTCTTGCATGACTAGACTCACTCTAGGACTAGAGGGGTTGCCTCTGTCCGCAAAGGGAACTTACCTACTTCACAGAGAGCCATACATATCTATTGTCATAAAACATATACATAACCAGCATAATAGCAACATAAATACCAAGGAAACCATGACCATATGATCCACATATAAACCCGTATAATACTCATAGAAATACAAGGAGAAATAACCTCATATTTATTATGTAAAATCCAAACCTCGGATGGGACTACCACATTCCACCCGAACACAAAATGGCTGAGCCAAATCTTTCTTCAGTCATTCACCATCGCGCCCTCTCATAGAAAACATCAATCCAAAACTATCTAGGGCTTCCAGAGGCCATCCACCTCAACCCAAATAGTGATTCCACCTCACGGGCGATAAAAACAAAACAAAAAAAACAAAAAACAAACATACAAACAAACAAACAAACAAAAAAGCAAAAACAAAAACAAAAACAAAAAAAAAAAAAACAAAAACAAAAAACAAAAAGAAAAAACTAAACAAAAAACAAAAATAAAAAACTAAACAAAACAAAACAAAACAAAAACAAAAACAAAAACAAAAACAAAAACAAAAAAACAAAAACAAAAAACAACAACAACAAAAACAAAACAAAACAAAAAAAAGGGCTTCTAGGACCAGTAACTCAACCCACATCTTATTCCAAGCTTCCAGAGTGTTTGTCCAACCAGGGCTTCTAGGACTAGTAATTCCTCCCACCTAAGGATTCCAAAGAATTTGTTCAACCAAGGCTTTCAAGACTACTAACTCAACTCAAGATATTATAGGGCTTCCAAAGTGTTTGTCCAACCAGGGCTTCCAGGAACTGGTAACTCAACCCAAGCTAAAGGAAACATGAGAACCAACAAAAAAAAAAACAAGGAAATAAATCCATAATCACCATGGTTATCCAGGAAATGGAAAGACTAGGAAAATCCGCTGTCAATCCAAGAAATCCTCCATGCCAGTGACAGATCATGACCAATAAACCACATGCATAGAAAAACTAATGAGGAAAACCTACATGTAACTCAGTACTTGCAAGAAAAACCCATTGTAGTTGTTGATCATGATGTCCTATTATGCTTTCCTACTCTTCCTTTGCCTTCTTGCTCCAAAACTCCAAGTATGCCACACCCTCCAAGAGTGATCCAAGAAAAATCTAAGTTTCCAAAAGTGAGAGAGAGAGAGAGAATAATGAGAGAGCTCCAAAACTGAACTAAAAAAAGGTTACAAACTAATCTTCAGAAACATTTTTATCAATTAGGCCTCTATTTTCTTCATTTTCCATTATTTTCCTTCAATTTCCTCCTCACATGAAACCTATGACTTTTCACCTTCCTTTTCTCCTAATTTCCATTATTTTCATAAATAAATGTGCCAAAAATGCCTTTTTGCCTTTCCAAAGCCTTAGCCATTGCCTTTACCAGTTTCATTAGCCATATTAACCTAAATGAACACCCACACTAGGATGTCTTGCCCAACATTCAGCTTGGAATATTTTTCCCATCAACCGTGGTTATTATTATGCCTTTATTAACTTTTATTACATGGAATTTTCACTAGGGTTGTTACAAAACCTTCCCCCGTGGGGGAACAACGTCCTTGGTGTTCAAAAACACCTATAACCACAACATTGTTGTAAGCAAAACATATCAGCGATGGAGATTTATAACTTAGCTTGTTGTAGTATTTACAATGATCAACATGCTAAGAAGAAAACCAACACGAAAACATAAAAAACATAACATCATAATGACATGACACCCATACCACTTATTGGAGCTTTATAACATATCCCATGGTGGTATTTACATCCATATACATATGTACATATACCAAACATCACCAAAACATATACCAAGACACCATACCAAAACTGCTTTGCCTCAATCGGCAAATAATGAAGGATACATAGCCCGCATCTAATCCACCATCTCCCATGTAGCTTTATTGGGCCCAAAGTTCTTCCATTGCACCTTAACTTACTTGATTGCTCGGTTCCAAAGCATGAGCACCGTTTTCTGCAATATACACTGAGGGTCCAACTGGAATTCTCCATCTGGTTCCACCTGCAATACGGACCAGTCAATCACATGATCAACATCTTTAACATACTTCTTAAGCAATGACACATGGAAAACATCATGGAATTTCACTATTGGAGGCAGCACAAGTTGATAGGCTGCAAGCCCAATCCTATCAATAATACTGAAGGGTCCACAAAACCGTGGTTCCATCTTGGCACATGATCCAATCCACAAGGAGATATTATTTGGTTTGATGTGCAAGTACACCTGTTCCCCAACCTGGAACTCCTTGAACAACCTGTTTCGATATGCATATCTCTCCTGCCTATTCTATGTTGCCTTTAGGTTCTTCTCGATCACCTGCATTTCCTATTCCATTTCCGCCAACATGTCCAGTCCAATCAACACTATGTTAACTGGATCCCTCCAACTGATGGGAGTATTGCAACTCCACCCACATAATGCCTCAAATAGACTCATCCTCAAAGATTCCTTATACCCATTGTTGTAATCGAACTCTACCAGTGGAAGATAATCTTCCCACTTTCGCTGCTAATGCATCATGATGGACCTCCAAATTAGAAATAAATTAAGGCCCATCTGACCATCCTCTAGCACATTAAACCTCGCTTAGATGGCATATTTTTAGCTTTAATATGTTCATTAGGAAATTTTAGAGATATTTGCATATTTGTGCATAGTATTATTTATTTTTGAACAATAATGTGATAATATTGGGCAGATTATGAAGATTTGGAGGAGGAGATAATCTAGGGACTTTATCCCTACTACAAGAGGATCAATATTGGATAATAAATCAATAAAATATTATGAAATTATTGCACAAATTCACGATCTCCAGTGATTGAGAAAATATAGGAATGTGTTTGCTATCATTTAATGCAGATTCCTAGTGTTGGGAACCTGCTCCACTATTTGAGGGATTTTGGAGGGGAAAGCTTCCTATTTTCAAGGAGAATTCTTCCTCATCATTTTGTATGAGTACCAATTCAAATTTTCCTCTGGAAGCATGTATTTCTTAGTCTTATTTTTGGAGAAAACTTGTCCTTTTGCAGCTTCGTTTTCATTTCTAGCAGGGATGTACTTGAATTGATTCAAATAATGAATTTTTGTGCCATTTTTAGCTTCCAAAGCTCGGTCTCCTCCATAGGACTCTGAGTATCCTTGGGCTTGGCCATCCCAAGAGCCTCAGAGTCCTTTTGTATAATTTACTTTTCTTCTTTTCACTTCTTATTCACATGCATCTCTTATTCCTGTTTTTCCTATTTCTGCATTTAGTATTGCTGCTTCTTTTGTTGTATATTGAGTTAAATGGTTGAAGTGAGTCATTTTTTCAGGTTATTTAAAGATTCACAAGCATGATTAATCCTTATAATAACTTTTAAAATTCATCTTCATCATTTAACTACTTGGATTGGGTTACTAGTTCATGAATCTAGAATTTCTGGAAGTACTTGTAGCAAAATAGTAGTAATTTTTTGCTATTTTTTAGAACATGTTAATGAGATCCATTTGAGTTTATTCTAATTGAATTATATCATAAAAAAATTCAATTTAATATAAAATTTTACCCCATTTCATTTTCACTTGATTAGGTTAACCATTTGATAGGTTAACTAGCTCACTAGTTCTCGAATTTCCAGATTTTAAACTAGTAATTTTTTGTTATTTTTTAGCACATGTCACAAAGGGTGTTTCGGAATGATTCCACTTGGAATGGAGACCTAAGACATCCTACTCAATAAAAAAAATTGTCCCATCCCATTTTCATTTGATTTACTTGGTCATTCAATGAGTTATCTCCTCCTGTAGAAATTTTGTTTTCTCTTGTAACAAATCTTTCCCTTCGTGTAGGCAAACCTATAACACCACTTTCCTTCATTAATTTTGATCTGTACTACAACTATGACTTAGTATAGATGAATAATGACCCCCATATATGATTTTATGATCAGGGGAAGCTCCTAGGCCACTCCAACCCTTCCTTTTATTCACCGTGAAAACAAAGTAGACTTAGTTTCTTTATCACAAGTATGATGCAAGTAGGTTACTAATTTACAGGCAAGTGTGAAATTATGATTGGTATCTTGATGAATTATGCAAGATAAACAAATTTCTTTTTGCAAGTATATTAACCTTTGTCCTTCCATGAATTTATTATTTTGCATTTACAAGTTGAACACGTAGTGTTTCCATTTCTTTCAAATAGAGTAACAATTCCATTTTTTCTTTGATTTGATGGCATTCACTCCATTACATCAGATCAAGAAAAGAATGACACATTTTATGTTGCAAATATAGTGCCGATACCTTTTAATTTTGTACGAACCCTAGGTTGATAATTAAATTTGGTAGTCTTGGGAATTTCAACATTCTTGTTGCAATACTGAGGTTCATCATTTTTTGGCGTCGTTTCCAGGGATGTGTCAAAGTATGCATTGTTTTCTTCCCTAGTTGATTCATTTCCTTTACTTTCTACAAAAACAAAAAAATATTTCCATTAGGCATATTTCATTTCAAAAATAGAAAATTGCATTGCATTAGCATTCTTATTAAAAAAAAAAAAAATACTTCTCCAACACCACCACCCCCCCCCCCATTTGATCATGTGGTGCAATAAGAGCCACATCACCATCCACTTTTGCAGGTAGAAGAAAAGGAGGTGACAAAGAAGATAGAAGAAATGGATGGAGATGATGAGAATGAAGAATATCCTCTTGTCTTTACCATTCAAGATATTGATGTCAGTGTGCATATGAAGAACATACCTCCATCTTTCCTTACCAAGTTCCATGGTATGAGGTCAGAGGATCCGGAAACATTTCTCTTTGAATTTGAAGTCCATTGTAGATCTTATGGTTACTTATTAAACACTCAAAAGTTTAGATTGTTTCCAGAAACATTGAAGGATAAAGCTCTTAAATGGTGCATTAGTTTAGGGACTAATTCAATAAGATCATGGAATGATATGCAAAAGATATTTCTAGAAAAATATAAAGACCATGATCTTAAGGAATAAATCTTTAGAACGTCTCAAAAAGAAGTTGATAGCCTTGAGGATCTAATAGAGAGGTTCATGTATAATGTTAAGAGGGAAAATTACATCATTTAGAATCTGACACACTAAAAACTCTCTTACTTAGAACAATTAGGGATGAGTGGATTTATCTCCTTGATATCATGAGTAGAGGTGATGTATACCAATTATCATTTGAAGAAATTTGTGAAACATGCAAACACATATCGAGAGGAAGGGAAAGATTAAGTAATCAGCGTCAAGATCGGTAAGTCAAGTTAAACTTGGAAATTTGTTTGATGACTTTAAAGAAAAAATTCTTAGCAATCTAAGTGAACAAGTAGAAATGTTAAGAATGCAAGATGAGGAAAAATAAGATGTTAATATTTGTGTTGTCCATGCAGAATCACATGTTACTAAATATTTCCCATCATTACCAAGATTGAAAATTTTTTACCAAGAGGACACTGGAGCAAGTCAATCATCAAAGAAGCTATGTTATGTAGCTCCAAGAGGACCATGGTATCCCAGTCAACCTAGTATGATGCAAGAACCTAATTCAGAATTTCAAGGTTATGCACATCCATCTCAAAGTGATTGGAACACACCCTTTCCTTGGCAACCTTGGCCATCTCAACCCCAAAACCAATTTTGGCAACAAAGTTGGCAAGGAACTTATGGGAGAAATCCACAATATCCTCAATATCCTCCATACCAAACTCCATGTTATCCCTACTATCCACCTCCACTAAAACCACAACCTCCACCACATCCATCTCAAATATCCACTCCCACTCAACTACATATACCACCATTTCCAAACCCACACAAGAAAGTAGCTCAACCCACTTACAATACCAAGGCACAACACTTTCAAACATCTCCTCTTGATCTAAATGGTATTCATCTTAGATCAGGAAAGTTATTTTAAAAAAGAGATTCTATTGATGTCATTGAAGGACAACATCCAGAAGAAGATTCAAATGAGGGGAATAAAGGATCATGGGTTGCACTTGATGGAGATAAGACATTAGCATCAAAGATTGAAGAAGTTACATCATGTCCACCATTAGAACCTCTACGTGTTCAAGAGAATAATCAACAAAAAGAAGAATATATGAATTTCATGGAAGAAGAAGGCATCCAAGATGATGCAAATCACCAAGTGGACCAGGGGCATCACAACTATATTGAAATATGGTTCCAGAAAATTGTTAAGTTGCAACAACACACTCATCTCATCTCAGTCAAAGCAATTGGTATCTCACATTCAGGTACATGACAAAGCATATGTTTCGAGCCTACACATGATTTTATTTGTCATCCTGTTATGCAAGTGGCTCCATTGGAAGTATTCCTACACTTGAAAATGATTTTGTTTTCTCAAGTAGAGTAGGATAGAAAAATAAATAAATAAATGAAAAAATGAAAAATTAAGAGGAAAAAAAATAAAATCTCAGGTGAAAACCTCTTTTGAGGTGCCTGAGATTGGTTCACTAACTAAAACCTCCATGAGGCAGTTAATAGGTTGGAAAAAAGACAAAAAATAAATAAAAAAGATCCTAGGTGAAAACCTCCTTTAAGGCGCCTAGGAAGACCTACTAGTTGAAAACCTCATTGAGGGAAATAGTAGGCCTAAAAGAAAAAAAATGAAAAATGAAAAAATTCTTTGCTCCATGTATCTCTCTCTGATGAATGCAGGTGCTCTCCAACCTCTACAAGCAACAAAAATAAGTTAGCTACCAAAAGAAAAGTTGATCAAAAGCCTAGTCAAAGAAAGTAAAACTTGGAATTAATGCTACTTTGCTCAGATGCTGCAATAGGACCAAGGCCATGCAAATCCACACCCTCATCCATTTCCAACATCCTCCAATCATTTCCAAGATTTTCCCATTCATTTACCTCGTTGTCCTAAAATGCTACAAGAGAGCTATGTTTTACTACAGGAGGCCAAAATACACAAAGCATATTTTTTTTTATTATCATATATGAAAACCGTGCATCCATTGGATGATTTTTTTCATGGGGAGATGCATATGGATGATGGTAACATTCTCAAACAATTTTAGCAAATTCCAGTGCACACTTTTCAAGAAATCAACCTCCATCATCTATAACCATTTTTATTTTTTCTCAAGATTCGTGCATCCATTGATAAAGATTTTTTTATGGGTAGGTGCATAAGGATGATGAAAACATGCTCAAAAAATTTCAGGTCAATCTAGTCTACCATTTGGGAGATATGGATAAAACAAGTCTACCATAGGAGGTTGTCCTGAAATGCTATAGGAGGGACTAGAATTGATACAGGAGGCATATACGATTGAATAAAGAGGTAAAAAGGTCATGTGTTATTTAGGGAAGGTTGGCAGAGGTCCTGCAATGATTCACTCATCACCCATCCATCACCTATCCATTCCATTTTACCAAAACTTGCTCAAAATTTCCACTCTATCCTACCTCTAAAAAAAACAAGAGAGACAGAAAAACCACAAAAGCCATTGTTTTTTGTTTTCCCAATGTCTTCTCTACTCCCTCATGACTCCAACCATGTCCTCATGGATTTTCATAATTACCCTCAACACCATCATGCAATATAAATACTTTAAGGGAGTATTAAAAGGCTGCTATAGGAAGAAAAATCCTCCTGTAGCAACCTGTGCAATCACAATAGAAATGTCTGAGGTCTTTTTTTCCACCAATAGTAGCATGAAGCCATATGTGCAATAAGTAAGGGACACATCATCCTTGGGAAGGCATTCCACCAGATTCCTAGACATCATAGAGGTACCTACACACACATGAAAGTTATCAATCAAGGTATAATCGAGTTCTGAAGACATGCACCAGGATATCATGATGTATATGGCCCAACAACAACATGTAATCTCCTCCAGCAATCTGATGCATAGGTAGGTACAAGTATGAAATATTCTTTACCTCTTATCTAGAGCATGTTATGGTTAGAAATTTGTTGTCAATGCATAAGAGATGAGGTTTTATAAGCTAAGGACGTGTCAGCAGTCTCGACCACCCTCAATGAGTAAAGTGGAACTAAATCCCTCACTCATGCAACGTGGAAAATCCAAATTAAGAAGGTTAATGATTGCAAGGAGTGGGGACAACGTTCAAAGAGCTCTGAGCTCTTACCACAAAGGGAATATTATGTACTAGGCTCGACTTCATTTTCATCATCACTCATTTCTAAAAAATAGTTAGAGGAAGGATGAGCTAATGTTATTAAACTCCTTAGGGTGCCACCAAGGTGTTTCAAACTTTTTTTGCAGGTTCTATAGGAGGAAGCTACATGAAGGTCTGATTTGCTACAGGAGGGTAAAGAAGAAGCTACAGAAGGAATTCAAGGTTGAAAGAGGGCCATAGTGACCCAAAATTGTCTTGAAACCCTCATGCACATACAAAACTATTTTGAAAAAGAGTAAATGGTTTCCTAATTATGCCTGAAGTTGGTAGTTTGTAATAGACAATTGAGAAATAGGTGTTGCTGGAAATTATTATGTGTAAAGGCAAGATAGGAGTAGAGAAAAAATAATTTGTTTGATATAAATTATGACATCCTTTTCCCTCACTAATAAAAAATAAGTTAATATTGTTTCTACCACTGAGACTGCTCTAAGGAAAAAATTAAAAATACACCCAAGTAGCCCCAAGAAGGAGCATTAGGAAAAATAGGGGGAGGTTTCATCCAAAGGGGAAGAAAATTTTGGCATCCATGAGAAGGCCAACCACTAGATCAGCCCAAGATAAGCAACACAAAACACAAACTGTCATGTTACAAGAGAAAACATGGTTACTAGAAGAGAAACAGGGCTGCTATAGGAGACAGAGTAGGTGCTACATGAGACTGTCTACCTGCTACAAGATTGTCCCAAGAGGAAAAAAGGGGCCCTATCTTGAGAATTATTGGCCACAAAACCCTAGAAATTTGAAGGATTATGCAAGGAAGGGGTAAGTACTTGATCTATCACCTCTTACAAACAAAAATTCTATGAATTGTTGCAAAATTCCTCCATTAAACATCCTGTAGCATAACCATAAAATAATTGAAGTGTGGAGTTCTCTTGTGAGGATGAGCATTATGATGGGAGAATAAAATTGTTTTGAAATTGACATATCATTTTTCAACTCACTCATCAACAAGAAGCACTCCTCCTCTTGCCATAAGTTAAAATCCTAAGTGCTCTGAAATTGATAATTGGCATCAGGGTTCCCTTGCACAAACCTTGAGAACACATAGGAGTAGAGACAAAATAATTTGTTTGATATAAATTATAACATCCTTTTCCCTCACTTATAAAAAATAAGTTAATATTGTTTCTACCACTGAGATTGCTCTAAGGAGAAAATTAAAAATACACCCAAGTAACCCCCAGAAGGAGCATTAGGAGAAATAGGGGGAGGTTTCATCCAAAGGGGAAGAAAATTTTGGCATCCATGAGAAGGCCAACCACTAGAGCAGCCCTAGATAAGCAACACAAAGCACAAACTGTCATGCTAGAAGAGAAAACATGGTTACTAGAAGAGAAACAAAGCTGCTAGAGGAGATAGAGTAGGTGCTACATGAGACCATCTACCTGCTACAAGATTGTCCCAAGAGGAAAAAAATGGGCCCTATCTTGAGAATTATTGGCCACAAAACCCTAGAAATTTGAAGGATTCTACAAGGAAGGGGTAATTACTTGATCTATCACCTCTTACAAACAAAAATTCTATGAATTTTTGCAAAATTCCTCCACTAAACATCCTGTAGCATAACCATAAAATAATTGAAGTGTGGAGTTTTCTTGTGAGGATGAGAATTATTATGGGAGAATAAACTTGTTTTGAAATTGAAATATCATTTTTCACCTCACTCATCAACAAGAAGCACTCCTCCTCTTGCCATAAGTTAAAATCCTAAGTGCTCTGAAATTGATAATTGGCAGCAGGGTTCCCTTGCACAAACCTTGAGAACACATGGACAAATTTTGTTGACATGGATAAAGAAGATTTTTTGGACTTGAAGAGACAATCAGGGATGGCTCTATAGAAGAAGAAGAGGGTGGAAAAGAAAAAGAAAAGGTTGAAACATAAGAAAAAGTGTCTGAAAAATCATAAAAAATGATAAAATGAGAATAAGAAGCAAAATGAAGAGATAACCTCCCTCCAATCCAAATAAAGGATCCCCGAGCCTCTCAGAAGAAGCCAAGCACTAGGGGAGCCATGACCAAACAACTAAAAGAAGAATATGCTCTGCTATAGGAAGGTAGAAAGCTGCTACAGGAAAGCAGAAAGTTTCTACAAGTAGAAATTTGCTATAGGAAAGTGTTGGACAAATATAGGACAAACCATGGAGGCCACCAAGGCCATGAATGAGGCACAATTATGTCACTAAGTTGCTCAGAGGATGAGCAACACTTTTAGCAGGGGGTATGATGGACCTCCAAATTAGATATAAATTAAGGCCCATGTGACCATCCTTTAGCACATTAAACCTCTCTTTTTTCATTAGATGACATATTTTTATCTTTACTATGTTCATTAGGAAGGTTTAGAGATATTTTCATATTTGTGCATAATATTATTTATTTTTGAATAATATTGTGATAAAATTGGGCAGATTATGAAGATTTGGAGTAGGAGATAATCTAATGACTTTGATCTGATAATCACCCTATGAGTGACCTCAGTTGAAGATTTATTAAACAAAAGGTATTACAGACCCATGTGCTGGTGTGTGTGTTCTATGTTATTGAAACAATGGATCGATCAGATTGCCAATACACAGAAAATAAATGGAAAGACAGTAGAGAAATACAGTAAGCAACACAAAGACACAAACACTTTTTAATAAGGAGTTCACCCTATTCTCCAGGGCTACGTCTCCGGTCCAGCTTCAGTGGTGGCCTTGTTTTATTGTGTCTTTCAGCAGAGAAATTACAATGCAGGGACTCAATATGAGTTCCCCTGAAGTAGATTTTGCTTGGCAGGGTGGTTCTTGGATTCCCCAAGCCACTTGGAGTACACATACTCTTGTTCTTCCTACCAGCTTTGTGACCCTTGGTCTACAGTGGAAAGAGCCAACTATGATGCTCAATCCAAACAGATTCCTCTATGGGAAGGCTTGATCTTCAAGCTCTCTGGTGCTCGATGTTGCCTATGGTCAGCTCGGCCCTCTGTCTCCTCTGCTTGGCTTTATTGCTCTCTGTGCTCAGTCCTCCTCTCAGGGTTCACTATTCATTGTCTCTCTTAGTCGCTTGGACTCTTCGCTCTGAATCTATTTCTCTGAATCTCCGTTCAACTGTCTCTGTTCATGGCTTTAGCCATTTGACCTCCATGCCTATTCAATTCCTCTCCCGCCTGCGTCAGTTTGCCTACTGCCTGTGTGCTGGGAGTTCCCTATTTGGCGTCACCATGGACGCTCAGGAAGTAGCCACGTGCCTCCATCGGAACAGTGCTAGCCTGTTCGTCGATTCGTTTCTTTCTCCATCGTGGCGGTCAACGGATTCCAAATCCCCTTAAATCACGGCTTAATTCCCTGTCAATTTCGCTCTGTCTATCAGATGCAATCTCAGCCATCCGATCTGGGCTCCTCCAGATCCAACGTCATACGCATGCCGAGCGTGGTTGACTTGCTCGACCGATAACGCGCGATCACAGCGGTTTTTCTCTCACCTTCGCTGCCACGCGTCGATCGCTGAGTGTGATCGCTCTGTTTTCTCCAAAACCTCTTACCATTCAAGGGCGCCCCGATCAAACCGTCGGTTTCCAGGTTGTGGGTCCCACCTTCGTACGATGGCGCTTTTCGTTTTTCCGCCCACAGTCCTCTGGCTCCCAACGTGATCGAGTGCTTAAGGCTCTACCATTTCAGCCCTATTCGCCCAGCGAATCGCGCATCGAAAACCAGCTCCTTTTCCCAATCCGGGGCTCCCAGGGGCTACATCGACCTCCTGCGCAGTCTCCATGGGCCTCGGTCAGCGTGCTTTGACCGAGGTCCTCGTTGTTCCACACCGACTGCCATGGCCACTGGTTCAGGGTGTTTTCGATTGCTGTTTTGGATTCTTCAAGGATTTGTTTCGTCCTGATATAGTCATGGTTCTATGACAGTCGTTTATGGATCCGATTTGGATCACGACCTCCCAACTGAAAAGCTTTTGGACCACCAAAAGTTGGTTTTCTTCAAGCATCGACTAAGTGAGGAAACTGTTGTCTCACTTGTCCAATCTCAATCCACTTCGCACTGCTCTGCTTGGAACCTTTAAGCCCAATTCTGAGGTATTCCACCTGTCCACTGCATGTCGTCCTTACCTTCCTATCTAGCACTGTATCTTCCTGCAACTCATTAAGATATTCAGGTAGTAGGTCATCAACAAAAGGCAATTGAATCTTCTCTTCAGGGTCCTCAATCATTGAAGGTTCAAACAACCTCAAGCAATCTGCGTTCACAACTAAGTAGATGTGCATGTAAGCTGGTAGATCAAGGCAAAAATCATTCTCACCAATCTTCTCAAGTATCCTGAAGGGTCCATACCTGATAGGTTTTAGCTTCTTACCTTCACCTTGCATCCTATCCTTGCTGATATACAGCTAGACTTGGTCTCCAACTTGAAAACTATGCTCCATCCGATGCTTATCATGCCTAGCCTTGTATTTGGCCTGGCTCCTTTCCAACTGTTCCTGTACTGCCTGGTGGATCTCCTGGATCTATTCAATGAACCTAGTTGCTTTGTCCACATCACTGTGTCCATCAACCATGGTATCTTTACCAAAGACAAAATCCAAGGGATACCTTGGTATGAAACCAAAGCAAGTCTCAAAAGGAGATCTCTGGGTAGAAGAGTGTTTGGCTCTATTGTAAGCATGTTGCACATAACACAAGTGTTCATCCCAAAGCTTAGGGTGTTTGCTGCAATATCCTCTCAGTAAATGGATCACTGTCCTGTTAACTACTTCTATCTGGCCATCTGTTTGTGGATGAAAAGATGTGCTTTTCTTTAATTTGGTGTCCATTAGTTCCCACAGATTGGACCAAAACTTTCCCACAAATCGAGTGTCTCGATCAGATATAATGGAAGTGGGTAATCCAAAATGAACCCATACATGTTCAAAGAATAATTTTGCAGTTTGTTCAACTGTAATCTGTTTACTACAGGGTATCAAAATACACATTTTGTTGAACCTATCCACAACAACATATAGATAATCATGATCTTTCCTAGATTTAGGTAGTCCTCCAACAAAATCAATGGAAATTCTTTCCCAAGGGTGAGAAGGAACTGGAAATGGAGTGTACAAGCCTAGTTTTCTATTGCTAGGCTTGCTTTTAGCACACATAGCACACCCCTTTACATATCTAGAAACTGTCTCACTCATTCTTGGCCAATAGCAGAACCTTTGTAGCTGTGCAACTATTTTGCTTACCCCAAAGTGACCTGATATCAGAGAAGTGTGTGCTTCTAATTATCTTTGCTCTCTCAGTTTGTGGAATGCAGAGTTTCCCACAATGATATAAGAGTCGGTCCTTTACATGATAGTCCAATTCTTCTACTCTTTTGCCTTGACTCAAAGTTGCATATACATCTTTAAAGTCCATATCCTGTGCATATTGTTCTATGTAGCTTTCATGTAGCACACAATTATGCTTAAGTATGGTAGATGCATTTATAATGGGTCTAGATAACATGTCTGCAACCTTGTTATGTATGCCCTTTTTATATCTAATGACTAAATGAAATTGTTGTAGAAAACCCATCCATCTGTAAGGTATTGATTGTTTCAACTTAGTTTGGGAGTGTAGGTATTGAAGTGGCTGATGATCAGTATGTATTACTGTTTCTTTTCCCATTAAGTAATGTTTCCACTTTTTCACACTCTGAACTAATGCATACAATTCTCTATCATATGTAGGATAGTTGACTACTGTAGGATTAAAAGTCTCAGAATGATAACATATGGGTTTACCGTGTTGTGTCAACACTAATCCCATGGCATAGTCACTGGCATCAGTTTGGATCTCAAATGGTATTTGTAGATCTGGCAATGCTAGTACAGGTGTTGTACTAATTTTTTCTTTCAAGGTGTCAAAGGCTTTCTGCTGTTTGCCTCCCCACTGAAACACCTTTTTCAATCCTGTCAAAGCATGTAAGGGAGCTGCAATTGAGGAAAAATTTGAAATGGACGTCCTCCAATATTGTGCTTCTCCTAAGAAGCTTCTCACTTCTGTAGCAGACTTGGGTTTAGGCCAGTTTATAATGACTGCCACTTTAGAGGGATCTATCTTCAATTCACCTCCCCCTACTATATGACCCAAATAATTTAGAGAGGTTTTGCCAAATTCACATTTGGAGAGTTTAACATAGAGTTTTTCTCTTTTCAAAAAATCTAATGTCTGCTTAACATGCTTTAAATGTTCTTCCCACGTTTTACTAAAAATTAGAATGTCATCCTGATACACAATAACAAAATCATCAAGAAAAGGTCTGAGTACATCATTCATTAATCTCATGAAAGTAGCAGGGGCATTGATCAAGCCAAAAGGCATAACCAGCCATTCATACAATCCCTGCTTTGTTTTGAAAGTAGTCTTCCATGCATCTTGCTCTGCAACTCTGACCTGATGGTATCCACTGTGCAAATCCAGCTTGGTGAAATAAACAACTTCCTTCAATTGATATAAAAGATCATCTATGCGAGGAAGGGGATAACGATTTTTTATCGTTATTTTATTCAGTGCTTGATAATCAATGCACATTCTCCATGAGCCATCTTTCTTTCTCACCAAAACGATTGGTGACCCACATGGTGATGTGCTAGGCTTGATGAACCCTTTCTCGAGCAACTCCTGCACCTGCTTCTTGATTTTAGCATTCTCTAAAGCAGATAACCTGTACATCCCAATGTTAGGCAAAGGAACATCTTGCTGCAAAATAATATCATGTACTATTCCCTTTTTGGGTGGCAGACCTTGAGGTTCTTGAAACAAGACATCATACTCTGAAACAATCTTTTCTATATCAGCTTGCTGATCAGAATTACAGCCCTCAAATACATTGGTTTTATCAGTTTTCTTTTCCTTTACAACCATTAGTAAGAACTGTTTGCATGAATTTATCATTCTTTTCATCTGTCCTGAGTTTATGAGAGTATAATTATTCTTGAGCTTATGAGCTCTTACAAAGTATTCAATTCCATCTTTAACAAGTAGATACTTGTTCTCAGCTCAATAGAAAATAGCCTTTCTATCATACAAGTAAGGACTTCCTAAAACAATTCCACATATATCCAAAGGAATTACATCTAACTCAACCTCATCTACAAATGCTGACCCAAAAGAAAACTTGAGTTTGCACTGTCTAGTCACTTGTAGTTGTGCTTTATCATTCAACCATCCTAATGGGTATGGCTTCTTATGAGGTGTAGTTGCTAATCCCTATTTCTTTACAACTGCTTCAGAAATCAGATTTACTTGTGAGCCACTATCAAACAAAGTATCAATCTTTTGATTTTTGGAAGCAACTCGAATATGGAAAAGCTCATGCCTTTTTCTCTCATGTTCTTCATCAATGACAAATTGAGTAGAATTATTAGTAAATGCTTCAAAATTCTTACCTTTTATACCTATGGCTGCAATGATTGTTTCATCTCCCGAGTCTGACCCCAAATCTTTCTGAATAGCTGTAGCAGTCTTCTTCTTCTTTCCCTCGGACTTCTTAGGTCTCAGCTCTGGATGCAGAATCCAACAATGCTTATCATCATGCCCCTCCTTTTTACAATGAGTGCATGAAGCTTTGCCTTTCTGTGCAGTGTTAGCCTTCCTTGCTTTCCACTTCTGCTTTCTTTTCTCCTTGCTCTTGCCTACAGTGGGTTGGGATGGTCCCCCAACTTCTAGATTTCCATTCTTTCCTCTAGCTTCTAGATGAGTAGCTTGTACAAATACCTCATCTATACTAGTGGGATTAAACATGAGGATGGTGTGCCTCATGTAGCTGTGTAGACCACCAATGTACTTCAAAAGAGTTTCTGGTGAGTCTAATGAAATACCCAACATCAATGCTCTCTTTTTGAACTCTTGAGTATAACCTTGTACACTTTTCCTTTTCAACTGCCAAAGAGTTTTCCAACTCATCATGGCTTGTTGCATGTAGGCCAATGGATAAAATTGCTTTTTGATTGCAGTAACAAATTCACTCCAGACAGAGATGGTCTTACCATGCTTCCTCATATCAGCTTGGGTTCTGCCTTCCCACCAAACCAAGGTAGTGCCCCCTAGGCGAAGGCTTGCCAGCTGAATCTTACTCTTGTCTGAGTCTATATTTTGTACTGTGCAATACACATCAATTTGTCTTATCCAGTTGTCCAACTTTTTAGCATTCAGCTCTCCATCATATATAGGCAAATCAAATTTAACATCTAACTTAATCAAAGATGCCTTCTTATTATGCACAAGGCTACTAGGAGGTGTAGGGAAGCTTTCCTCTTTCCCCTTTCCTTTGGAGTGGTCATGGGAATGAGATTCATCTTCCTTTATCTTGCGTAGAGCCTGATGAATCTTCACCCTTATGCTTTCTAAAGTCCCTATACATTTCTTCCACAATGGAATTTATAGCTAGGAAACTTTCTATGAATTGGGAGTCTGGCCCTATAGAACCTTCTTCTGACATTGTCTTTCGAGAATAGACTCTCCCAATCTCAGGATTAGTTTCCACCAACTCTCCTTCTCCTAATTTGAGCTTTGATCTAGTGAGCATTCACAGCTAAACCAACACAATCTTGTCCAACCTTACAGCCTAGAGCTCTGATACCACTTGATATGATAATCACCCTATGAGTGACCTCAGTTGAAGATTTATTAAAAAAAGGTATTACAGACCCATGTGCTGGTGTGCGTGTTCTATGTTATTGAAACAATGGATCGATCAGATTGCCAATACACAGAAAATAAATGGAAAGACAACAGATAAATACAGTAAGCAACACAAAGACACAATCACTTTTTAATAATGATTTCACCCTATTCTCCAAGGCTACGTCTCTGGTCCAGCTTTAGTGGTGGCCTTGTTTTATTGTGTCTTTCAGCAAAGAAATTACAATGCAGGGACTCAATATGAGTTCTCCTGAAGTAGATTTTGCTTGGCGGGGTGGTTCTTGGATTCCCCAAGCCACTTGGAGTACACAAACTCTTATTCTTCCTACCAGTTCTGTGACCCTTAGTCTAGCCAACTGTGATGCTCAATCCAGACAGATTCCTCTATGGGAAGGCTTGATTCTTCAAGCTCTCTGGTGCTCGATGTTGCCTATGGTCAGCTCAGCCCTCTGTCTCCTTTGCTTGGCTTTACTGCTCTCTGTGCTCAGTCCTCCTCTCAGGGTTCACTGTTCACTGTTTCTCTTGGTTGCTTGGACTCTTTGCTCTGAATCTATTTCTCTGAATCTCCGTTCAACTGTCTCTGTTCATGGCTTTAGCCATTCGATGTCCATGCTTGTTCGATTCCTCTCCCGCCTGCGTCGATTCGCCTACTGCCTATGTGCTGGGAGTTCCATGTTCGACATCAGCATGGACGCTCAGGAAGTATCCACGTGCCTCCATCGGAATAGTGCCAGCATGTTCGTCGATTCGTTTCTTCCTCCATCGTGGCGGTCAACGGATTCCAAATCCCCTTAAATCGCGGCTTAATTCCCTGTCAATTCCGCTCTGTCTATCGGACACAATCTCAGCCATCCGATCTAGGCTCCTCCAGATCCAACGTCATACGCACGCCAAGCGCAATTGACTTGCTCGACTGATAACACGCGATCACGGCGGTTTTTCTCTCACCTCCCCTGCCACACGTCGATCACTGAGTGTGATCGCTCCGTTTTCTCCAAAACCTCTTATCGTTCAAGGGCGCCCCAATCAAACCGCCGGTTTCCAGGTTGTGGGTCCCACCTTCATACGATGGCGCTTTTCATTTTTCCGCCCACAGTCCTCTAGCTCCCAACGTGACCGAATGCTTAAGGCTCTACCATTTCAGCCATGTTCGCCCAACGATGCGCGCTAATTGCGCATCGAAAACCAGCTGCTTTTCCCAATCTGGGGCTCCCAAGGGCTACATCAACCTCCTACGCAGTCTCCATGGGTCTCGGTTAGCATGCTTTGACCGAGGTCCTCGTCGTTCCACGCCAGCTACTATGGCCACTAATTCAGGGTGTTTTCGATTGCTGTTTTGGATTCTTCAAGGATTTGTTTCATCCCGATATAGTCATGGTTCTATGACAGTCGTTTATGGATCCGATTTGGATCAGACTTGCTCCCTACTATAGGAGGTTCAAGATTGGATAATAAATCAACAAGATATTATGAAATTTTTGCACAAATTATGGAGCTTCAGTGATTGAGAAAATCTAGGAATGTGTTCCCTGTCATTTAATGCAGATTCCTAGTGCTGAGAACTAGATCCACTATTTAATGGATTTTGGAGGGGAAAGCTTCCTCCTTTCAAGGAGAATGCTTCCTCATCATTTTTTATTTGTACCAATTTGAATTTTCCTCTAGAGGCATGTATTTCTTAGTCTTCTTATGGAGAAAACTTTTATTTTGCAACTCCACTTTCATTTCTAGTAGGGATGTACTTGGATTGATTCAAATAATGAAGTTTGGTTCCATTTTTAGCTTCTAAAACTTGGTATAATCCATAGGACTCTGAGTATCCTTGGGCTTGCCCATCCTAGGAGCCTCAAAGCCCTTTTGTATAATTTATTTTTCTTCTTTTCACTTCTTATTCACATGCATCTCTTATTCTTGTTTTTCCTATTTCTGCATTTAGTATTGATGCTTCTTTTACGGTAGGATTGGGTTAAATGGTTGAAGTGAGTTATTTTAAAAGTTATTTATAGATTAAAAAGAATTATTAATCCTTAGAATAGCTTTGAAAATTCATATTCATCATTGAGCTACTTGGATTGGGTTACTAGTTCATGAATCTATAATTTCTGGAAGTCCTTGTAACAAAATAGTAGTAATTTTCTACTTTTTTTAGAATATGTTAATGAGCTTCATTTGAGTTTATTCCACTTGCATTAGATCAAAAAAAAAAATCAAGTTAATAAAAAAATTTACCCCATTTCATTTTCGCTTTATTAGGTTAGGCATTTTATAGGTTAATTAGCTCACTAGTTCTTGAATTTCCAAATTTTAGACTAGTAATTTTCTATTACTTTTTAGCACATGTCAACAAGGGTATTTTGGAGAGATTCCATTTGGAATGGATACCTAAGACATCCTACTCAATAAAAAAATTGTCCCATCCTATTTTCATTTGATTTACTTGGTCATTCGGTGATTTATCTTCTCCTATAGCAATTATGTTTTCTCCTATGACAAATATGTCCCTTCCTGTAGCAAACTTGTAACACCACTTTCCTTCATCGATTTTGATCCCCATTGCAACTATGATTTAGTCTAGATGAATAATGACCCCCAACTATGATTTTATGATTAGGGGAAGCTCCTAAGCCACTCCAACCCTTCCTTTTATTCACTACAAAAACAAAGTAGACTTAGTTTCTTTATCACAAGTATGATGCAAGTAGGTTACTAATTTACAAGCAAGTGTGAAATTATGATTGGCAGTTTGATGAATTATGCAAGATAAAATAACTTTCTTTCTGCAAGTAGATTAACCTTTTTCCTTTCATGAATTTATTAGTTAGCATTTACAAGTTGAGCAAGTAGTGTTTCCATTTCTTGCAAATAGAGTAACAATTCCATTATTGCTTTGATTTCATGACATTCACTCCATTGCGTCAAATCAAAAAAAGGAGGACACATTGTATGTTGCACATATAGTCCTGATACCTCTTAAGTTTGTACGAACCTCAATTTGATAATTAAATTTGGTAGCCTTGGGAGTTGTAACATTCTTGTTGCAATACTGAGGCTCATCACATCACATACATCCACAACATGTTCTCTAATATCTTGTTGACCTTATCTGTTTGTCCATCGATCTGTGGATGATAAAATGTATTGAAGGTCAAATCTATGCCCAAACCTGCAAACAACTCCTTCCAAAACTTGGAAGTGAACTTTGCATCCCTATTTGACACAATATTCTTTGGAACTCCATGCAATCTGATCACATCTATGATGAATACCTGTGCTACATCACTAGCTGAGAATGTAGATTTCACTGGAATGAAGTGTGTGATCTTCGTCAACCTGTACACAACAACCATGATAGAATCATGCTGTCTCACTATCCTATGAAAACCTATGATTAAGTCCATGGAAATGACCTCCCATTTCCATTCCAAAATCACAATCGGTTGTAGCAGTCCACCTGGATGCTTACATTCTACCTTCACACACTGAAAATCAAAACTCCTAGCCACAAACTTTGCTACATCCTTCTTTAGATTTGGCCAATAATACAATTTCTTCATTGCAGTCAATGTCTTTTGATAGCCTAGGTGACCTGAATATGATTTCGCATGAAACTTTCTCAAGATCACCTTCTTGAGCTCACTACGATCTAACACATATATCATGTCTCTGAATCTAACCAATCCATCTGTTGTAACACAATAATCCACATCCTGTGCACCTGCACCTATACCACTACTTGTACATGTACCTGTACCCATACTACTACATGTACCTATACCTATACCACCACATATACCTGTACATGTACTCTTCTACAACCTATGCATAAACTCCATATACCTAACAACTTGTTGACCTGCCTTCAAGGTCCTATCCTATAAGTTTGTCACATAGGAGTATCTGCCTTCTAATAACATTTTCCACCTATTCTCTTTACTGTTGATATACCTAATCTCAAAATTGAACTCACTGATCGTGGTCAAACACTAAGCCTGCCTACCATTCAGGTTCGGTTGGTCAAATAGATATCGCAACCCACCATGATCACTCATCAACACAAACCTCCAACCTAGAAGGTAGTGCCTCAACATCTTCAATCCATGTATGATCAGTGCCAACTCAAGATCATGTGTGGGGTAGTTCTTCTTGTGCTCATTCAATTTTCATGACTCATAGCATACCACCTATCCATCCTGCATAAGGACTCCACCAAGTCCTTTCTTGAAAGCATATGTGCATACTACAAACTCTTTCTCTGGATCTACAATCTTTAACACTGGTGCATGTGTCAACAATTGCTTGAGCTGCCCAAAACTAGCCTCACACTCCTCTGTCTATTCAAGCTTCTTACCTTTTCTCTGCAATGATGTGCTAGGATAAAAAATCTGTGAGAAGTTCTTGATGAACCTTCTGTAATAGCCTGCCAACCCATGAAATATCTCACCTCATCTACATTTCTAGGAGCTACCTACTCCATGATGGCCCTTATCTTTTCTGGATCTATTGCAATGACCTAATTGGAGACAACATGTCCCAAGTAATGTACCTCAGTGTGGAAAAAACTACACTTGTTGAGCTTAGCATATAGTTGATGCTCTCTCAACAACCTCAACACTGCTGCTAAATGCTCGACATTCTCTTCCTCATTTTTAGAATATACCAATATATCATCGATGAACACAATAACGACCTTATCCAAATATGGATGCAACGCACTATTCATCAAGCACATAAATGTAGCTAGAGCATTAGTCAAACCAAATGGAACCTCAACAAACTCATAATGCCCATACCTGATCCATAAATATGTCTTGTAAATTTCCTCCTCTTTTATGTGTACCTGGCAATATCCGTATCTCAGATCAATCTTCAAGAACACTACTACTCCCTTCAAGTGATTGAACGAGTCATCAATCCTTGGTAACAAATACCTATTCTTGATGGTCACTTTGTTCAAATTCCTGTAGTCAATGCATAATCTGGGAGTGCCATATTTCTTCTTCACAAACAATACTAGTGCACCCCAAGGTGATACACTTTGCCTAATGTATCCCTTGTCCAACATTTCCTTCAACTATAGCTTCAACTCTACCAACTCAGGTGTACTCATCTAGTAAGGTGCCTTTGATGCTGGAGCTTCCCCTAGCACTAACTCAATAGAAAAGTATACCTCCCTATGAGGTGGCAACTATGAAATCTCCCCAAGGAATACATCCTGAAACTGCTGTAGAACTGGGTACCTACTCAAAACATATGCATCCTCAACCACCTTTTGTCACTAGAAATGTGCACTGTGAATAACACACACCCTTTCCTACGACTACGCTTTTCCTGCATAGTTGTTACCATCCTAACTGATGTGGCTTTCTTCCTTCCCTGTAAGACTCTTGGTTCCCCATTATCATCCAAGCACTCAATGGCCTTGTCATAACAATCTACCTTGTTTCTATGGAGGTACAACCAATCCATGCCCAACAACATACTGTATGATCCCGACTGTAATGCATTCAAATGTGTTGCGGTAGGCATACCATTCAAATCAAATGCACAAGCTCTTACCCAATGATGAACTCGCTTCTTTGTACCTTTAGCCAACTGCAATAACCAATATTCTGCATGTAATTCCTTACTCAAACCACACTTATCCACCAAGTCAGGACTACCATAGCTATAATTAGATCCTGGGTCAATCAAAATATAAATAACTTGATCACAAAGCTTACTGTAAGGTAAGGCACATACCTCAGTAGTTCCAAGAACTTGCTAGTGTACTCACCATCTGTCATAGATCCCATCTTTAGATCATAGAATTCCTTTTCCCTGTCATCAAAGTATCTTTCTGATAGGTACTTCTTCTTGAATAGTCACTCAAACTCATTCCATGCCAAGTTCTCCTCATGTATACCTCTGACATTCTTCTAATCTTCCCACCAAATGTCTAATTTACCTTTGAGACTGAATGTAGCTATTTTGGTTTTCATGTTGTCTAAGTAATCATGGAACGTGAAGAACTTCCTTCTTCCCAGCAACCATTCTTCTGCATCCCACAATTTCTTCATCTCTCCATCAAATGTAGGTGGTTTTTCTTTCTTCAACTCATCCTACAAATGCCCCTTGTCGCTCCTCCTATAAGGATGATAATGATGTCGATCATCATGCTTGTCAAAAACCAAACTAGAATAGTACATGTGTCTATCACTTCTCCTATCCGAAGTATCCAACAATCTACCATCTCTAACCATGTCCTCTCTATCTAACCTGTGATCACCATGCAACCTACTTCCATATGCCCCATTATTTTTGTCCTCCTGCTCATGGCTGATATGTAGTGGTCCCTATCACTGCAATTTTGACAAACTCTAAAGTATCACTGAATTTACCTCTGTTAATTTCTCATGTGCTTGTATTATTTGGTCATTGTCTACCTTACAACTCCTTATTTATTCCTTTAAGCTTCTTAGTGTATATGCCAAATTTGAATAATTCCCAACACCATGCTACTCATCTGATCCATAGGGGGAGTCTTTGTATTCTACCATCGTGCTAGCCATTTTGATATTTATTCTTGCAAGGTATATCATGTCAGCTAAACCATATCACAATAAACCAATGTACCTTAGTATAGTTCGGGGAGGATACCTCGCCTGTAATATCAAAAAATCAGCATGATACATGTATAACATAATCATGACAACATCTAGAAACATAACACATAAGCATATAACCATGTAAACGTCATTCTAGCTAGGGTCCAATCATCAATGCATGACCTTATCAACAACACATACCACGACCTCATGCATGAAAACAACCACTACATCATTGTACACTTGACCACATGTGAACATTAACATGCATAAGCAATGCGTAATCAACCACACACTCATGACGACACACTCCACAACAACACCATTAACTTCCCATGATGACAT
The DNA here is from genome assembly GCA_031772625.1 of Pinus tabuliformis. Classification (NCBI taxonomy): domain Eukaryota; kingdom Viridiplantae; phylum Streptophyta; class Pinopsida; order Pinales; family Pinaceae; genus Pinus; species Pinus tabuliformis. Next base: position 350,440,802 of record CM062815.1, read on the forward strand.
CACTACAACCATGACCCATACCATACAAATGCAACAAGCACATGGCCCTACAACACAAGGAACACATATGCAACCGACATGAATGCATAACCAACACGCAACCCATCCAGTCTGAGGGGTGAACCATGCTCTCGTACCACTCTGTAACACCCTCCTCCCACATCTACCCAAGTAATCGTCCAACTGGGATAAACATGTGACGAGAGCCCACTATGATTGGATTCAACCTCATAGGTGATCTTAAGGAAATTGAATCAATGGAAACACATCATACATACCTTCCGCATCAGCTATAGGACCCCTGAGAACCATCCCAACACTTATGGTAACCAACCACTAGATCCCACTAAGGTTTTAGACCTCTTGACCTCTGGACACTCCTATGCTATGGGCCTGGCAACATCTAAAAGGCTCTAGGTGCTCTCATGACAAGGCATGCCAACCTCCAAGGACTATTTTTCTCAGTGTTGTGCTATCCTCCCCGTGATTTGAGCCATTTTTTAGGCCCAGAGCCTAGGTCACTGCCCAAAATTTATTGACACCTACAAAACAAAAAGATAATAATGAAACAATGATGTAAATTAAAATACTTGAACAAGCCCTTGACTGGACCCCTACTAGCCATGACAGTCATTTCATCAAACATATCACAAATGTGTAATCTATAGGTGTAAAGAACAGTTATAAGCATATGGGTCTCATCCTCATCCAAGAATCGCTAAGAGACATCAATGCCTCAACACATTAGCTGCAGTTTCATCCATTAGGTCATAGATACATTTTTCATTCATTTACAAGTAAAAACATGATGAGAGCCATACATAGTTATTGTCATAAAACATATACATAACCAGCGTAATAGCAACAAAAATACCAAGGAAACCACAACCATATGATCCACATATAAACACATAAACACAAATGTTTATCCGAGAAAACCCCAAATCCGGGGAAAACCCAACCTAATAAGATCTCATTAGCATTGGCCAAAACCCTGGCCAATCCGACCAAGTGAGCCTTCACCGCTCACCTCCAGGTCTTGCATTACAATGAAGTCCTTCAAGCCTTTTATAAGCTCCATTACATATAATACCACGGGAAGAATAATATGGGTGCACAAGACCATGTGCCCCAAAACCATCACTGTTTAATCTGGTCAACGTTGACTCTATCCCGAGTCAAGTTTATCTAACAATTCCCCCCTTAAACTTGACTTGGGGTTCCTTGACTAACTCCAGCCAAACCTGCTAAGTGAGACAATCCCGCTCACTCTAGCTCTTACCCCCCTGTTGAGGCCTCGAAAATCGCTGCCACAACAAAAGGGATAACCACCCGGTCCGGACCTTAAAAGCAGCTCCTTTTCCGTTTGGTGTGGTGGCTCCGACTGTTCATCTAGGTCCAGTTACCTTCTCCCTATTGCTATTGGTTTATAATGTATCTTTAACTACCAATAGACAGGGACATCAGATCACTTCTCCTTGCTGATCAGGCAAGAGAATGAACCTTAAGCTGATTTGGACTCAGCCAAGCCATAACTAAAGTTTTGCCTCTTTGAGGAGAGGACTTAAAAGAATGTAGAATTTACTTTAAATGCAAGCTTATTCTATGATGCAAGCAAAAGAAACTAATCTAAATCCTATCTTAATTAGGTAGATATAGATCTAACCCAACTAAGAGCAAGATAATTAAAGTATTGGGATTTAGATATGTCTTGTTTATAATGAATATCAAGTTAATGAAGTAGTTCAATTAACTGATATTATGGATATCAAAACACATCCTATTGAGACCTCTTAACTGAAATAATAAATCAACAACACTCAGGAAGTAGTTCACATAAATGATATTGATTATCAAATCAGCAAATCCAATAACTAAACAATAATATGTGGAAATAGTTCACAACATATTATCATTCAATAAATCAGTGTTAACAAGACAGATTTCTGAGTAAATAGTTACTCAGAAATCAGAAATTAATCCATAAGAACAGATATACATGATAACAACATTGAGACAAACTACTCATATTGACAATAATGCACAAACATAAATAAAATGACACATTCCTGTTACCATAAAATGAAACTGATATTTAAAACAGTAGTATTAAAAAATACCAATTTATTGCATCCATTTCTCTGTCCTTGGTCTCCAACAGCCCTTTACATTGCTTGAACTTCTGCTTTCAAAACTAGAGCCACAATAGTGCAAGATTTGTTCTTCATGCATAATTCAATATACAAAGGGAAAATCCTCAATAATCCCCAGATCTGAGATTTTTTACTCCTCCCTCCTACAACTCTAAATTCCAATTACAATAGTGCTTTCATGGAGTCTAAAATTGCAGAGGAGAGCAGCCCCTTTTACATTCTGCAATCTGTTATTTATAATATTTGTGAAGGAATTTTTGGAGAGGAGAGTTTGTTGAAGAGAAATCTGCCAAGTATAATTTTAATTGCTCCTAATTCTGATCTTCAATTGCTGGAGCATTATTATTGCTTGAAATCCTTTTCTCCATATCTTTTCCACTGTTTTCCTGCAAAAGAAATCAAAATAAATTAAAATGCAATCAAAATATCATTTCTGGCAATTAAATCAAACCCAATCAAATTCTATTTAAATAAATAATTAAAAACAAAATATACGCTCTGTATTGATGCTTGGAATGATTTGATTGGTAAATGCTATTATTGACCAATGGATCTGCATTGAGAAGAGGCTTTGGACAAATGAAATTGAAAACAGTAACTCAGAAAATTGATTTTGTTTTCAAAATTCGGAGCCTGATCTTCTGCTTTATTTTTGGCCCAATAAATGATTAAATCTGTTGGTGAAACCTCCTCCAAAATGTTCTCCTTGATTTTTTCTTTCCAATGAGCTGTCCTGGGCCTCATTTGGCCAAGTAGAACTCAATTTATGAGCTTCCAAAGTTGATGGGTCAAATCTGATGTAAATCTGGAAATTCTGTTGCTGGGCTAAAAAAAATCAAAATTCTCATTAAAAATTAAATCCTAAATTAGAATTCTAATTAATTGTTAATTATAATCTAAACTAATTATTAATTAATATTAATTTATTTATTAATTAATATCTAACTAATTAATATCATTAACTATTTATAACTAATTAAAATTAATATAATACATATTCAAACTAATATACTAACCTATATAATAACCTACACTCCCTTTCCTCACTTCACTCATACGTGAGTGAGTTTGAAACTAAAACTTATAACGAAACTTAAAGTTAATGCCTTGAAACTTAAAGTCAATGCCTTTGTATTTTGTTATCGGCCATCGGCATCGGGAGGTGTCGAGGGTCTTCAACTTAGGCACAATGTCAAAGTCCCGATGCGATATTGGCAATCGGCATCGGGGGTATGAGTTCATGTACCAATTCGTTGAACCAAACTATTTAACTTTGTTTGTATTCCTTTTCACTTATCGGCCATCGGGAGTTTCGCTTATCGGCAATTCGCATCGGGATGGTAATGAGGTTTTTAAAGAATGTGTCAATGCAAAAGCTCCGATGCGATATCGCATCGGGCCTTCGGGGTTTTTAAAATTTGTTTAATAAAAAGCTCCAATGCGATTTAAAAATTCCCGATGCGATATAATTTTTATATATTAAATATTAATTTAATTTAATTAATTATATTAAATAATAATTAATTTAATATTTAACATTAAAAATCAATTTTTATTTTGGTTTTATTTTTATGAATTTAAGTTTTTAAACTACAACTAAAAATAAAACTACAGCCACTTAGAAAATAAATGAAAAAATAATAAAAATAAACTACAGCCACTTGAATGTTTGGGTTTTTCGAGATTAAGATTTGATTAGAAAATTGGAGTGAATTTCTTAAGTCCCGATACTTAATTATTTGGCTGCATAATGAAAAATGTTAGTAAAACCCTCTACGAGTTAATATTTAAACTGAATGCGTTATTGGACAAATTTATTTACAAAATACGATATTGTACATTTTATGCATTTTTAACCCAGGCTAGATAAATGATGAGATTTCAAAGGAGTGTCATTTTCAAACCAGTTGACCAAATGAGGTGAAACAAGCGTCAATGTGAAGCTTATAAAAAATCGATTCTAACAAAGCAATCAAAACAAGAATCCAAAGAAAACTAAAAATTAACGAAAGCGTAGGGCAATCAATTAAAATAAAAATCAAAAAGGTGCTTAGCCAAATTTTTTATAGAAAGGGTCCCCATTATTCGAAGCGGACGCATCAATAATGGGGGGTGTTGTATTTTTACCACAACAATTGGCGACACACGGGAGAAGAACCAGTTATCTCTGTTATGAGTGAGATTTTCCTAAAATTAAAGCAAAAATAATTAAAGAAGAGAAGATTATGCTTGAAATAGTTCATTAGTCTGAATAAAAACCAGAATCATCTAACTGTAATTTTTCTTAAAATTCCTCATAAATTAAAATATTTCGAAACTCTATATCAGTCATTAATTAGCTGAAGGGATAAAGCAGGGGTCACTTTACAGCTTAGCTTTCAAAATATACTTGTTTGTCACAGGTAGAGCCACTGTTGCCAGCAAACGTCTATAGTTTCGACAGGGTTACCTTTCAATCATAAATGATTCAGAATCCCATCTGTTTAAGAATTATTGATCTAGAGATAAATCCATTTATATATGTATTACTTTTTTTTATTTTTTTATTAAATCTTAAAAGCCATTGTCCTAGTATGGTAGCCAGATAGTTGACAATGCCATTCACTGGTTAAAATTGGACTGAACAAGCTGGCTTGTGATGAGACCCCTTCTCTTATAATTGTTTGCAATCATAAGCCATTACCCTGGTTTGTTTAGCAGTGTTGGTAATGTCAGCCTATTTTTTCCCTATGATCATGGTAAGCAGGCTCACGATGAGACCTCTTATCTTTTAAGTTTAAATATATTTCTGGATTATTCTCTAGAAAAATAAGACCTTTTGGGACAGGGAGAATCATTGACTCCTTAAGAGTTAAGAATGACAATTTCAGAGTTAAAGGTGCTTTGCTGTAAAGTATCTTTACTTGGTTAAAAATAACTTTTCTTGACTGATAATAAAACTTTGAAAGATTCTAATAAAATTTTGAAATCTCAAAATGATTACAATTTTGATGAAAAATGAATTTTTGCAGATTTTATGATACTTTGCCAACTTCTCTTGATTGGTAATCTCTTCCTTAAGTATGTCTACTTTTATAATAAGAAAATCAAACTTTACTAAGAGATTTAAGAAAAAGCTAATAGGTGACTATTAACAATTTTTCTCCACGTATCGTGACCACAGTTAGGTAATAAATAGGCCTTCCATATAAATAATGGCAAAGTCACCAAAATCAAAATTGAAATCCAAGGGAAAAGAATTCTTATGCTAAAATGAGAAAAGAAATCAGCGAAAAAATAAAAACAAAGAAATCTCTAAAAATGGAAAGGAAAATCCAAGTCTCGCAAGATAAACTCAAACAAGAATGTTTATACCAATGTCTCCAACAATATGAAGAAAAAGAAAATAAGCATGTAATCATTCCTTCTTATGTTGAGATTTAGAAAAACATACCTTGCAGAGTTGTGAATGCTTTAGGCTTTTAGATAACAGTGATCGTAAAATTCAGCCACAATGAATAATTTCTGTTTGATATGAGTCTTCTTGTTCCCAAGCATCATCTTAATCATTTTCTAAAAGAAAATGAATGCTTAAAGAAACAGATTAAAGGTTCAGAAACTTCCTGGTATAGTTGTTTCGATGAAGATTATCACTGCTTATTGAAATGAAGCCAGGAGAAGAGTATGGACTTCAAAAATATGATTTGGCAGAGGATTGGAAACTTCAAATGGATAACTGCAAAACAGATTTTTATATCAGCATAATTTAAAAACAAAAATGAAACTAGAGTGATGAAATGGAAATTAATGAAAGTGGGCACATGAATCTTACCATTGGATAATTGTTTTTGATCTTACCTGAAAGGTATCAATTTCTCCAAACTAGCTAACTCCTTATTTTAATTATCATTAAAAACATGAAGAAGTCACACTAACCAAAATCTTGTAACCCAAAATCATTATTTATTTTATTTACACTAAAGCAAGCAGTAAAACGTAAAAATGAAATGCCTAGTGTTCAAGGGAGTTGAAATTAAAGCAAATGCATCAAAAATGAGAATGAGAATTTGCAGCAATGACTGTTTCTCAAAATATCACAAGTTTCATATAAATTCCATGATTTTATAAATAGTTCGGAATCAAGACCAAATCTACGATAATAAAATTTAAATATGAAGATAGAGAGGTCTTGAATTCCATTTTTAATTATGGAATTATATATTTAAACTAAAATGTATGAGAAATTGAAATAATTCGGATATGCTGCAAATTGGTCATTAACTGCTTTCTTACCATAGTGGTTACCCTAGCTCGCTTTTAAAATAACACATTGCCGTATCGGATGATTCACATAACATGCTTCTTTACCATGTTTCAAATTTAATCTGCAGAACTTCACCTTTATTGCTATGCCATATATCGATTAAATGTTAATGGCTCATAGGCATGCATTGGAAGCTATTGCATCGGAGATTGCAATGGCAAATTGCCGATAAGAACATGTGCAATGAAATGAAGCGATCACATCATTAAAGAAATATTATATCGGGGATCAGAGAATAAATTGCATCGTGCTTCCCATATTGCAAAATACACATTGTAGATTCAGAGAGGTGATGTGAGCGTAAGAATGTGATGAAATGATTGCAATATCGGCGATGCGATGGAAGTCGTAGCTCGGCGATCGGCAATCTTAAGCACCCGATGTAACACAATATGATTGTTGCGATGCCGATATGCGATGAATGACGTGGCTAATCGGCGATCGCGATCGGCAATGTTATGCGCACGATTTAACAATTCTCAATATGCCGATATGTGATGAAGAGTGGACCCGATAATTTTATGTTGAAAATTTGATAACATATCGGATCCGAGACATCGGCCCTTTAAAAGTTATGCTCTTACCATTATTGTGATTAAACGGACGCGATAATTTTATGACTTTGATTTGAATTTCATATCGGGTCCGGAATTATGTGTTTATCGCAATATCAGTAAACTCGATTATCGGCGATTCATGTTCATAGAAATACACTTCGCTTGGAAAGCTCCGATATGCGAAATGCGATATGGCATATGAGTAAGATAATACATCGGAGGTCTTTGATGAACAATTCTTTATCAAAAGAAATACTAAGAACTACTTCCGATGAAATCTTATGATGCGAATGGGTTTTCTAATGAATGTAAGCAAAGCTAAAAAAATGCTTAAACTCTAATGAATCAGAATTGAATTTCCTTGAACCTGTTTGCAAATTTAAAATGAGTTTGCTGCTTACTTTAGATTTTGAAAAGAAATAAAAACCTGCAAATAAAACAGAACATAAATAAAAAATAAGCTAAGAAAAACAGAACTAATAATGGATGAAAATAAAGTTGTAAATGCGTACCTGAAAAGAATTTGTCTGTAAATTTTACCTGATAAATCTTCAAATTCTTCCTTTGATTAAAATCATCTCATTATTTATTTTAAATCTAAGTGCGCAATCAGCCTAAATGAAATCAATCATTCATGTTCATGGAATATAAAATTTACCAGAAATAAATATGAAACTATGCTTCCCTTTCGAAGTGAAGTAACAATTTATTACCTCTGCTCTTTCCGAATTAATCTTGAGAAAAATCTGTATTGTTATAGTGACTTTTTAATAATGTCTTTAGTAAATAGACATGATGCGTTTTTACAGCATCAGATAATAAATTAAAGATTAGAATGAGATTAAGCCACTGATTGTAGAAAAATGTCAAAACAGATTTAAATGTGTGCACTTGGCAAAATGGGCATCCTTAAGATCAGCTTTTGGCAAATTCCGAGGAATATAATATGAACTTCATATGATTGTTGTGACAGGTTAGATTGACTGATAATGATTGAATTAGAATTAGGCTTATCATAGTCAATCATACATCTCATAGGATAATGGGATCATGAAGCTTTTATATCCTCAAATCCTTACCATATAAATTTCAAAAGAAAATCTTAGAAGGAAGTCTCGAAATGAAGAAAAGTGGCTTTGAGGCAATTGATGCCAAGTGCAATTTTAATTGACTTTGATCAAGACATTATTCAAAATAGGCAGAGTAGAGAAATCGCTATAAGAAATTTCAAAAAGGAAAGCAAGAATTAAAATTTTCTGATAAGGAGAAAATGTTTCAGTGAACATACATGAGAATGGCTGATTGCTTTGTTTTATTTTTAATCTACAGAGCTGTTGAAAATAAATTAACTACATAAAGCAAACTAACTAAATTAATTCTACTCCTATTCTAACCATATACATGAAAATGACTAGGTATAGTCATATTTCCAGTGTAGCCATTTTCTCATTTTTATTCCCGCATTTATATACAGTTCAAATGTTAGTAATAAAAATACAGATTTGGCTAAACTAAGGAAAATAAATATGAAATCAGAATGTACAGTTATTGTTAGGAACTTAATTAAAATCTCTCTCTCATGAAATTTCCTTTCCAATTGAATACCAATTGGATCATAGAAATCTGGATGGATTTCTATTAAAAATTGGGAAATATTCAAAGGAAGAGATAACAGGCCAGATTGTGAAGATGAGCTTTTAAATTCAAAGGCCTGAAAAAAATTGTTAGTGTTATGTACAAATGTTAAATCATTGTCAATTTTACTTGAAGGAAAAATTTCCAAACAATTTTCAAATGAGTCAATGAAAAATGGATGGAAGCCTTTCAAATAAAATGGCAATTTATTAATTGAATTGAATTGCTGGCCAGATTGCAAAAATACATTCTCTTGTTGACATTGCCTTTGAAAAGATAGAAGCTTTTGATGAAACATTAGCATTGATATAAATTGGAATATTAATATCTTTTGATGCTCATGATTATAATATGAAACTTCGATTTCCCAATCGGACAATGCATCAATTGAGTGTTTGATAATAAGGTGTTCAATATGCCAGCGAAGAGTGTGAAAATTTTGCAAAATAAAATCAGAAAATAAATCTAAGTTTAAACAAAATAGCTGAGGAAACAAAAATAAAATGAAATCACTATTTATACAACTAATGTTACAGCACAATTGGAATCGTTTTGAAACAATTTCATTTTCACAAGGAATGGCCAGAATTATGGAATTTGGGTAATTTTGAATTCCAACTTGTGAAATAGAAAACGAATTATGATTATGAATAGGAATGGGAGTTTGATCCTCATATGAATCATAAATTGGAATGATTTCTTGAATGGTGAAATCATGAAGATAATTTGCTGCTCTAAAATGAGGATTAGTTGAGATAATTCCTAAATTGAAGCGTTCTTCATCCTCAGATGTTATTTGAATTTTATTAAGAGGATTCTCTTGAGAAAAATTGAAATCAACATCCTCAATATCAGAGTAATCATCATAAATGACCTCACAAGATTCTCTAGAATTCCCCTCAATCTCATCCAATATATCAAAACAAGGAGGGACAAGAATTTCATGTTCATCAGTGGCAAAAGAATGATCAATTATTGTTTCTTTATCTTGATAAAAACTTAATGGTAAGTCATTTAGATCAGCCTCTTTAATTTCTGGAATATCATTAACATCAAGAGGAAAAATATTACCATTATTGAAAATATCAGGATAAAGGTAAAAGTGTGAACCTGAAACAATGCATTTAAAACTGTCTCTGTTTGAGAGTTCTTGTGCATTATGCTCATTGTAAATTTCAGATTGCAGATCATTCCTTTGCGTGCATATGCTTTCTTGAAGAACGCTGCTTTGCTGCTCTGATTTTGGCATTTGCTTATCATGGAGAAATTCAGAAATTTGTACAGCAGTTTGCATTTTGATTGTTGCTTGTACTTGCTGATTTGCGATTTGATTTTTCGAATTTTCTTCAGAGTAGCTTTCAGATTTCAAGGCGGCTTTTTCCCCCAAATTGCTATTGTTGTCTTCTTGCATTTGAATGGAAATATTTTCCAAGCTTTGTGAAACCACTTCATCACCATTTATTTGCACATCCATATTGGAATTCTCATTTATATTAGAAGGGGATGGAACAAAGCTCGAATTAATTTCATATGAATTGGGAATGGTTGGAAGAGAGCAAATATATTCAAACCAATCTAATGATTCTTCTTCCGTAGGTTTATCTTCATCTTTAAATCTTAAGCAATTCAAATGAAATCGAATCTTAAAATCATTAACAGACTCATTTTCAAACCTTCGTATATATTCAATTTCTTCACATACCTGTTCATAATCGTAGCCGTCAAATTTACAAATGAAAATTGTAACAAATTGATCCCAGCTATGGATTGAGGCAACTGGAAGAGTTTTACACCAGTTTCTGGCTTTTGCCGCAAATGTAAGAGTAAAAATTCTGCATAAGATGCCTTCATCAATTCCTTGAAAATCATAATTTGAAATGTTTTGAATAAATTGAAAGACATGGTTAAAAGCAGAAGAATTCCTCTTACCATTGAATTTTACCTGAGACAAGAGTCTTACCACTGCGGGTGGAGTATTGGAAGATGCACGTCCATGGATACAACTCCAAATTGGAAGTTTAAGAGGAGCCATAATAAATAAAATATTAAAATTGAAAAGACTCCAATAGACAAATAATCTCAGGCCCTCCTTCTAGCGCCATTTTGTTGAGGCCTCGAAAATCGCTGCCACAACAAAGGGGATAACCACCCGGTCCGGACCTTAAAAGCAGCTCCTTTTCCGTTTGGTGTGGTGGCTCCGACTGTTCATCTAGGTCCAGTTACCTTCTCCCTATTGCTATTGGTTTATAATGTATCTTTAACTACCAATAGACAGGGACATCAGATCACTTCTCCTTGCTGATCAGGCAAGAGAATGACCCTTAAGCTGATTTGGGCTCAGCCAAGCCATAACTAAATTTTTGCTTCTTTGAGGAGAGGACTTAAAAGAATGTAGAATTTACTCTAAATGCAAGCTTATTCTATGATGCAAGCAAAAGAAACTAATCTAAATCCTATCTTAATTAGGTAGATATAGATCTAACCCAACTAAGAGCAAGATAATTAAAGTATTGGGATTTAGATATGTCTTGTTTATAATGAATATCAAGTTAATGAAGTAGTTCAATTAACTGATATTATGGATATCAAAACACATCCTATTGAGACCTCTTAACTGAAATAATAAATCAACAACACTCAGGAAGTAGTTCACATAAATGATATTGATTATCAAATCAGCAAATCCAATAACTAAACAATAATATGTGGAAATAGTTCACAACATATTATCATTCAATAAATCAGTGTTAACAAGACAGATTTCTGAGTAAATAGTTACTCAGAAATCAGAAATTAATCCATAAGAACAGAGATACATGATAACAACATTGAGACAAACTACTCATATTGACAATAATGCACAAACATGAATAAAATGACACATTCCTGTTACCATAAAATGAAACTGATATTTAAAACAGTAGTATTAAAAAATACCAATTTATTGCATCCATTTCTCTGTCTTTGGTCTCCAACAGCCCTTTACATTGCTTGAACTTCTGCTTTCAAAACTAGAGCCACAATAGTGCAAGATTTGTTCTTCATGCATAATTCAATATACAAAGGGAAAATCCTCAATAATCCCCAGATCTGAGATTTTTTACTCCTCCCTCCTACAACTCTAAATTCCAATTACAATAGTGCTTTCATGGAGTCTAAAATTGCAGAGGAGAGCAGCCCCTTTTACATTCTGCAATCTGTTATTTATAATATTTGTGAAGGAATTTTTGGAGAGAAGAGTTTGTTGAAGAGAAATCTGTCAAGTATAATTTTAATTGCTCCTAATTCTGATCTTCAATTGCTGGAGCATTCTCATTGCTTGAAATCCTTTTCTCCATATCTTTTCCACTGTTTTCCTGCAAAAGAAATCAAAATAAATTAAAATGCAATCAAAATATCATTTCTGGCAATTAAATCAAACCCAATCAAATTCTATTTAAATAAATAATTAAAAACAAAATATATGCTCTGTATTGATGCTTGGAATGATTTGATTGGTAAATGCTATTATTGACCAATGGATCTGCATTGAGAAGAGGCTTTGGACAAATGAAATTGAAAACAGTAACTCAGAAAATTGATTTTGTTTTCAAAATTCGGAGCCTGATCTTCTGCTTGATTTTTGGCCCAATAAATGATTAAATATGTTGGTGAAACCTCCTCCAAAATGTTCTCCTTGATTTTTTCTTTCCAATGAGCTGTCCTGGGCCTCATTTGGCCAAGTAGAACTCAATTTATGAGCTTCCAAAGTTGATGGGTCAAATCTGATGTAAATTTGGAAATTCTGTTGCTGGGCTAAAAAAAATCAAAATTCTCATTAAAAATTAAATCCTAAATTAGAATTCTAATTAATTGTTAATTATAATCTAAACTAATTATTAATTAATATTAATCTATTTATTAATTAATATCTAACTAATTAATATCATTAACTATTTATAACTAATTAAAATTAATCTAAATCATATTTAATTTTTAATTAAATTAATTAAATATTATATATTAATTTAAATAATATAATATATAATATTATTAATTAATTAAATTAATATAATACATATTCAAACTAATATACTAACCTATATAATAACCTACACTCCCTTTCCTCACTTCACTCATACGTGAGTGAGTTTGAAACTAAAACTTATAACGAAACTTAAAGTTAATGCCTTGAAACTTAAAGTCAATGCCTTTGTATTTTGTTATCGGCCATCGGCATCGGGAGGTGTCGAGGGTCTTCAACTTAGGCACAATGTCAAAGTCCCGATGCGATATTGGGAATCGTCATCGGGGGTATGAGTTCATGTACCAATTCGTTGAACCAAACTATTTAACTTTGTTTGTATTCCTTTTCACTTATCGGCCATCAGGAGTTTCGCTTATCGGCAATTCGCATCGGGATGGTAATGAGGTTTTTAAAGAATGTGTCAATGCAAAAGCTCCGATGCGATATCGCATCGGGCCTTCGGGGTTTTTAAAATTTGTTTAATAAAAAGCTCCAATGCGATTTAAAAATTCCCGATGCGATATAATTTTTATATATTAAATATTAATTTAATTTAATTAATTATATTAAATAATAATTAATTTAATTAATTTAATATTTAACATTAAAAATCAATTTTTATTTTGGTTTTATTTTTATGAATTTAAGTTTTTAAACTACAACTAAAAATAAAACTACAGCCACTTAGAAAATAAATGAAAAAATAATAAAAATAAACTACAGCCACTTGAATGTTTGGTTTTTTCGAGATTAAGATTTGATTAGAAAATTGGAGTGAATTTCTTAAGTCCCGATGCTTAATTATTTGGCTGCATAATGAAAAATGTTAGTAAAACCCTCTACGAGTTAATATTTAAACTGAATGCGTTATTGGACAAATTTATTTACAAAATGCGATATTGTACATTTTATGCATTTTTAACTCAGGCTAGATAAATGATGAGATTTCAAAGGAGTGTCATTTTCAAACCAGTTGACCAAATGAGGTGAAACAAGCGTCAATGTGAAGCTTATAAAAAATCGATTCTAACAAAGCAATCAAAACAAGAATCCAAAGAAAACTAAAAATTAACGAAAGCGTAGGGCAATCAATTAAAATAAAAATCAAAAAGGTGCTTAGCCAAAATTTTTATAGAAAGGGTCCCCATTATTCGAAGCGGACGCATCAATAATGGGGGGTGTTGTATTTTTACCACAACACCCCCTCAGAGTTTTTACCAGGGGTATTTTTAACCCGACATCCCCCCTATCACCTAGGTCTAACCCAAACTTTATCGGTGATCACCGAGGGGTACACATGCCTTACCAAGTCTTATAGTGGTATGCCCATTTACATGCAATAATTTTGACTTCATTAATTTTTTTTTTTTGTTTATTGCGATTCTGATCCATCGTCTTTCAATTTGATTTGCTCAAAAACTCCTATCAAACCGCTCCAACTGCGAGCCCGACGAGAACCTCGTAGATTCCAGCACTAGTGGCCTCACGTAGCAGAAAGCGAAAATTTTTAGAAGCCGCATTTTCTTCTGCTGACCTTCTTTAAATAGCCGCATGAATCCTGAACAATTCGTCAGCATGTTCCAAACCGGTAAATATCGCAAATGCACTGCGATCCCTGGCAGTTACGGCACTATCTTCCACACATTCTCCTCGAGGTTCTTCTACGTACTATTTTTCCACCATTATTTTCCGGACTCAGATCTGTAAAAAAAGGTTGCATTGACCTCATCAGGCACTATAAAACCCTGGCATCAAAAAATCCCTTTGAAACCAATATCTGGCTCCGATACCAGTTGTTAAGAAATTTACTGCATAACATAAATAATTACTGAGAGGAATAAATATAAAAATAGCCTGCAACAACCATAAACACATAAACACAAATGTTTATCCGGGAAAATCCAGGGAAAAACACAACCTAATCAGATCTTATTAGCATTGGCCAAAACCCTGGCCAATCCGACCAAGTGAGCCTTCACCGCTCACCTCCAGGTCATGCATTACAATGAAGTCCTTCCAGCCTTTTATAAGCTCCATTACGTATAATACCACGGGCAGAATACTATGGGTGCACAATACCATGTGCCCCAAAACCATCACTGTTTAACCTGGTCAACTTTGACTCTATCTTGAGTCAAGTTTACCTAACACCACATATAAACTTTGAGCCATTTTTTAGGCCCAGAGCCCAGGTCACTGCCCAAAATTTATTGACACCTTCAGAACAAAAAGATAATAATGAAACAATGATGCAGATTAAAATACCTGAACAAGCCCTTGACTGGACCCCTACTAGCCATGACAGGCATTTCATCAAACATATCACAAATGTGTAATCTACAGGTGTAAAGAACAGTTATAAGCATATGGGTCTCATCCTCATCCAAGAATCGCTAAGAGACGTCAATGCCTCAACACATTAGCTACAGTTTCATCCATTAGGTCATAGATACATTTTTCATTCATTTACAAGTAAAAGCATGATGAGAGCCATACATAGTTATTGTCATAAAACATATACATAACCAGTGTAATAGCAACAAAAATACCATGGAAACCACAACCATGTGATCCACATATAAACAAGTCTAATACTCATAGAAATTCAAGGAGAAATAACCTCATATTGATGATGCAAAACCCAAACCCAAGATGAGACTACCACGTTCCACCCAACCGTAGAATGGTTGAGCCAAATCTCTCTTCAACCATTCACCCTCGTGCCATATTCCAAGCATGAATGTGGGATCTCATAGAACACATCAATCCAAACCATCCAGGGATTCCAGAGGCCATCCACCTCAACCCATCAAACAATGATTACACTTCACGGTCAGACATCACAAAACCATCATTAGATTGGTCTCTACCCAAGCCTTCCAGAGCTCCAAAGTGTTTGTTCCAACCAAGGGTTCCAGGAATAGTAACTCAACCCACAAATTATTCCAGGCTTCTAGAGCATTTGTCCAACCAGGGCTTCCAAGACCAGTAACTCCTCCCACCTAGGGCTTCCGAAACATTTGTCCAACCAAGACTTCCAGGACTAGTAAATCAACCCAAGTTGTTACAGGGCTTCCAAAGCATTTGTCCAACTAGGGCTTCCAGGAACTAGTAACTCAACCCAAGCTAAAGGAAACATGAGAACCAATCAAAACAAAACAAGGAAATAAATCCACAATCACCATGGCTATCCAAGAAATGTCAAGGCTAGGAAAATCCATTGTCAATCCAGGCAATCCTCCATGTCAGTGACAAATCATTACCAATAAACCACATGCATATGCCATGCATGCAAGTCGGTACCTGCAAGAAAAAAATGTTGTAGTTGTTGATCGCGATGTCCTCTTGCGCTTTCCTGCTCTTCCTTTGCCTTCTTTCTCCAAAACTCCAAGTATGTCACACCCTCCAAGAATGCTCCAATAAAACTCTAAGTCTCCAAGAGTGAGAGAGGGAAAGAATAATGAGAGAGCTCCAAAACTAAACTAAAAAAAGTTACAAATTCATCCTCAGAAGCCTTTTTTATTATTATCAATTATGCCTTTATTTTCTTCATTTTCCATTATTTTCCTTCAATTTCCTCCTCGCATGCAACCTGTGACCTTTCACCTTCCTTTTCTCCTAATTTCCATTATTTTCATAAATAAACGTGTCAAAAATGCCTTTTTTCCTTTCCAAATCCTTAGCCATTTACTTTACCAATTTCCTTAGCCATATTAACCGAAATGAACACCCACACTACGATGTCTTGCCCAACATTCAACTTGGAATAATTGTCCCATCAATCGTGGTTATTATTTTTCCTTATTAACTTTTATTACATGGAATATTCGCTAGGGCTGTAACAATGAGGACTAATATTAAGTAGATGTTCCTCAAATACTTTATGATGTGCCTCAAATACTTTATGATGTGCCTTAGATCAAATAAACTTTGGATTCAGCTAGATCAAAAGCCAAGAAATATGACAGAATCCCCAACATAAAGTTGTGGTAAAAGTTGTTGAATTTCAAGAATGTGGAGCTCCATTAATGATTTTCAATGCGGTTAATCATGTACCACTTGCACCTTGACTAGATCCACATGCACATTACACTCATTGATGATGTAATCTAGATATTGAATTCTCTACATGTCAAATATGAACTTGTACAAAATGGAATATAACTTTTGTTATTGAAAGGTGCTCAACACTTTATGGGTATGGGTTAGATGCTCTTCAAAGGTTATATTGAATATGAAGACATTAAGTAGGTAGATGACCATAAAAGAGTGTGAAAGGCCACAAATATCATCCATCATTCTCATGAAAATTATTTCTACATCATTTGACCTAATGACATGACCAATCAATAAAAAAGACCTACCTTAGCCTTAAATAATTATTTCCATGCAACATTGGATCAATTAGGACCTAGTGATAGTGTAAATCAAGATCAATATTGTTGAAAAACTTAACAGATTTGAGTTGGCCAAGTAAATCATCTATATTGGGTTATTAGGATTTTGTTATTAACCATGATTTTATCTAAGCCTTGGTGCTCAATATAGAGTCACTCAGTGCCACATAATTATTTAAAATAAGCCAAATAATATTACACAAGGTGAGGAGATTGGTTGAAAGTGGCCTTTTTGTAAGGTTATTGTGTCTAGTGTTTGATCTCTTCATTTCCCATAAGAGGGTGTTTGTATACATGATCATTGGGAAGATGGGTACCTAGAGTCAAATCAAATGCATGCTTTACTTGACAATGTAGAAGTACTCTCTAGGTGTAACGAAGATGTCTTTGTATATATCCACCAACTAACATACATATCTATATTACACAGAAATGCATCTTCTAGAGACCTTGGTGGTTGGATTTATTTTTTTTCTCCTTTTGATTGAACCATGAAGAGGAAAATCCCCCTAATCTAAGAGAACATATTCATGCATTTTTGTAGTAACTGAAGATATTTGTTTGTGCTAACTAAACATTACAAAATCCACACCAAGAAATGTCACATAATGCCTTGTCTCTGAAGGGTAATGTCTTATGGAAAGTGGAAAAGTGGATGCCTTGTCTCTGTTAGTGTCAGTCTTTCCAGCCTTCCTCCAGTGATCAAATATGCTCTTACAAAGTGGTCTCAGAGTGTCAAGGTCAAATTTTGTCATTTCAAAGAGTTTTCAAGCAAAATTTGGTCACTAGGCATTAGGTCTAGGGTTTGCTCCCACTCTTTTCAAAGTTGCCCAAATGCCCATCTATGTCACTATTCAGCTGAGTCTATCATCATTCATAGGGTTTTCATTATCATGTCATTATCATGTCAGTGTCTAATGAGTCATTTTACACCTTGTTCATGCTTCAGTTGCGCCTAGGTAAGGTCATTTTCCTCTCCTAGGGTTTTGAAACCAATTTCTCTTGGATGGTCAAATCATCGGAAAAACTTGTATCCTGATGTTCATACACCTTCCCCTATCCTTAAAGTACCTTATTAAATGTTTCCCATCCCTTAGATTCGCCAAATTCCTCATTTTCGCACAAACCCTAGTTTCTAGCTACAACCTGGCAATTTTCTAGGTTGGGCCTGTGTTTTGCCCTTTTGGACCCCTTCCCCTCACTCAATCTATGATATTCCACTTTCCCCTGCTTCCTAACATCCCTCCCCACTCCCAAAAATTTCCCCAAGAATTTAGAAGCCCCCTATCCCCTTCATTTCGCTTCATTTCCACGAAATTCCTTGCTTCACACATCGGGATCAGTCGCACTCAAATGATGTTCCAGAGCAATAAAAGATGAATTTTGGAAAACTGAGAGATTTTTTTGTCCATAACATGCCAAAGAAGAAAAACCTCCTTCACTTTTTGCACAGGTGTCATGGTTTTAGAGAAATGTCAAAATTGAAATCGCCAGATCCAAGGAGGTTGGCCAAGGCACTAAAACGACGGAAAAGGCCCGATCCACTCCAAATTTTGGAAAAAGCCTCTTTGAATGAGCATGGTACTTTATTGGGGACTCCCAATCCAAATTTCAAGAAATTTGGAGAAAATTTTGTCAATTGTGAATTTTTTGTGCCAAACACATGTTTTCTCCACCAACGGGTCGCGCGCTTTTCGTTGGGCAACTCATTTTTGGGAAAACTCAGAATTTTTAGATTTTTCATGCAAATATACACTTGCTCAGCCATTGCCAAGAAATTTCACCAAGTTTTGGGCCTCCAGAAAGTCAAAAAACAAGCAAAAAATGACTTTCTGCCACCTTTTTGACACACAGGAAGCAGTCTTGGGAGATTGCAATTTTGGAGGGGAAAATGACCACCAAATTCAGAAATTCCACTTGGGTTGGAAATTATACATCCAGACCTTTCCAACAAGCCCACTTTTGCCTCATTTGGACACCTGGAAGTACCTCAAAATCAGCTCCAAAGTAGCGCGACCCGTTCAGAAAGAGGGCGCGACCCGTTGGGAAAGT
Organism: Pinus tabuliformis; assembly: GCA_031772625.1. Lineage (NCBI taxonomy): Eukaryota > Viridiplantae > Streptophyta > Pinopsida > Pinales > Pinaceae > Pinus > Pinus tabuliformis. The sequence goes on from CM062815.1 coordinate 350,459,905, forward strand.
TTGCCAATTTTTCATCTACAGCTCAGGAATTCGCCCAGCTTTGACCAGTTTTGACTTGTGATGGGATTTTTCACCCTATTTGATGTAATTAATGTATTTTCATTTTGACATGACACTTATTTACCTATTCTAGAATATTCATTCATGAAATAGCAAGCATTTAATGAATGAATTGGTTTCCTAGCTTATAGAGGCAAGTTGTTTTGACTGCCTAGATTTTAGTGCTCAGTTTAGAATTGGTTGAAACAGCTCCTAGAAGGATGAGCTCGACCCCTAGAGGCAAGGAAAGGTGTTAGCTTGCCTATATTATGTATTTTCTTAGTCATTTTCAGAGGTTGGAGGGTTGGACTCTTGAGGGATAAGCTCTATTGTATTACTCATTGTATCACTGCAGTTTTGGCAAAGGAAGAAAGACCAGGGTTTTGCAGTCTTTTTGGGATTCCTGTGGTTACATGTATTGATGGTGTGTATCTCCTTGTACTTGTAAATTTGTTATGTGATTCATCATCTTACTTTTCCTTCTACAAATTAGGCGAGTGAAGTGTTAAAGTAGAATTCATGATTGTCATGCTCTGCTTTTAAGTTTGCTTAATATCTATGTTTTCATCTGTCTAAAGAGAACTCTTGAAGGTTTCTTGCTCTCTTTAGCTCCTCACCAGTCATTATTATCCATTCACTTAATTCAAAGGCATCAATACAGTCTCCTACCTTGCCCCAAAGAACCCCCTGCAAAAACTGTGTCCAATCCCTGCACCCAAAATTGCCTTTCCCCGATTTTCCACCAAAATCCTAAAACTTCCCAATTCAAACCTTTTTATCAGTTTACTAGCTTAAAATCAGTGTTCCCTTTTTGGTTATCTCGCCCATTGAAGATCTTTACCAAGATATACCGGAGAGAGCCCTCTCCTGCCCCATAGGACTAGCTACGAGGCTAAGTGGTTTGATGTTGCCTTGGAGTTTGCCTTTCTCAGCCTGAGGTGAAATTTCAAGCGCTAACAGTCTCTATCTCATCTAATCAACTATGTATGCCCTAATGTGAGGTATTATTGGAAGATTAATATTCTTAAATAAATCTACTTAAACGAGGCTCTTCTAGTTGACGGTATCAACAATGAAATACAACGATGTCTCCTTCATCCAATTAAGTGAATGAAAGATGTGTTTTACTTCCTCAAGTTCCTCTAGTTGGATCTTTTTAATGGAAATGGTAACACCAGTTTAAGGTTATCCATTTTCATCTATCGATTGTCTTTAGTGGCGTTGGGGTTGAATCAAAGTTAGAGTTTTTTCTATCAATCAGTAAAGGCTATTTAGCACAAGATTAGTCATTTGATTTTCCATGGGATTTTATAGGTGCTCCACCATTTTCTTGCATCCTTATAATTTTTATTCTTCTAGTAGATTTCAATGGTTGTATTGAAGTTGGTTATCTATAATCCATCGTTTGTTCTAAGAGTTAGGAACACCTTTACCCTTCTTTTGTTGTGGTTGATTTCCACACCAAACTATTTCTTATCCTTTTGTTGAATTTGTTGTTCAAACTTGATGACATAATGGTAAGCTACCCCTATTGAACATATGATTATAAATTTTATTTATGATTAGATATATTTGTGTAGGCCATTATGATATTTGAGAGTACTACTTAAATTCCTTGAATAGGCTTTAATACCCTCCTTTTATCACTTTGTAAATCTTTCAATTCTATCCCAATTTGTTCTTGAGGATGGATGCTACGATGTTTTCACACTAGGAGCTAAATGAGGTCAACTTGGACTAATTTTATGTTAGGCTAAAATGCACTTTTAATGTGTTACTTTAACATGATTTTATACCTTACCAATCTAATGGTCACAATTGTTAGCAATTTTTCTCTAACCATTAAGTCCTAATACCACCTCATTCATATATTGGGAAATATTCATTATTCTAAGTTACTTATGGTTAGGTATGAGGATAGTTAAATGTGGTTATCGAAGTTTTGTACTATATATTTGTACCTACATGTGAATAATTAAAAGGGAATCATGATTTTAGCTTCATGCCTTTCCACCTATTCTTGATCTTCTTGATCTTCTTATTCTTCATTCTAGATTTCAACAATCATGGCTTACATGTAAGTGATATAATGGTGCAAACATCTCCTTGATAGTAATAATGCCTGAACTATGGCTTAGTACTTGATTGGCCCATGATATTTATTTAGAAAGCATGGAGGTTCATTTGTCAATGGTCAATTGTGAGAGATATCATGTAAATTAGTCGTGTACCTCAAATTAACTGGAGGCCCAACTTCTTATACCCTGGCCTCATAGGGGACATGTGCCAAAAATTATAGATGCACTAGAACAAAGCAAGTCATTAGTGCCAAGTTTCGCACCAAATTATAGACACACTATTCAAGTTGGAACATTTTCCTAGTGCCAAAGTTAATATTAAACATATTTTCACTTTTAGTGTTACGTTGGTTTTAGTGTTATGTTTAGCACAAAAATTAGCACCAACTTTAGTGCTAGGTTTAACACTAAATTTAGCATTGGTTCGAATGTCAACGGTCTATAAATTAGATTTTTTAGAAAATAAAAATGGAAAATGATTAAAAAAATGAAAATAAGAATTGAAAATAGTAAGGGAATGATGGGATTTGAACCTCGTCCACTTGATAATAGCTAGCATCTCTATTTAAGCTATATTCCCACACAAATGTGTGATTAAAACCATTTATGTAAGTTGAAATGAGAATAACCTGTGATAAACAAAAAATTACAAAAATGGGAATGTAAATGGTAAATAGTGAAAAAGAATGGAGATCAGAAGGGAATGTTGGGATTTTAACCCGTCATTTTCAAAAAGGAAATAACTCTACTTCAGCTACATTCCTTTAGAATTTTTCCATTAAAAGTGTCAGCATGAAGTAAAACTATCCTAATCTATGCATGCAAACAAGTGAGTAATGCATATTTTATATAATTATCAACATTTAATAAAAAGGAAAAGTTAGTAATGAGAGATAGACGGGTTCTAGGATTTGAATCGAGATGTCCTTACATGAAAACAAGGGCTTTTCTTTTCCCACACCCATGCACTAGATCTACACATTAAACAATGTGAACTTTGAAACGGAAACTATAAACTCAAAACGAGAACTCTAAACAGGAAAACTCCAAAAAAACATGAAAAGCCAACTCGAAAATGAAAACTATTGATGTGGAATAAAGATTTTTTTTCTAGGGTAAATTTTCAGCATGTTTTAAAAATGACAGTGAAAACAAATTTTTTTGTGCAAAAAACACCCTGAAAACAAAAAGTGTTGATGTGTTGATGTTAAAATAACGCATTTTTTTTCTTCAGGATATATTTTCAACATTTTGAAATTATAATGACATAAACTATTTTATCATGACTCTAAAAAACATTAAAATTTCAAAATAATAATGAAAACATAAATTTAAAAATAGAAACAATGAAAAAAAACAAAATAATAATAATAATAAATGAATAAAAATATAAATTAAAAATAATAAAAACAAAAAACAAAAAATGTCAAAAAATAAATCAAATATATAAAAAGACAAAAAATAAATAAAAAATAAAAATGTAAAAACACAAAAACAAAATTAACCTTAAAAAGACAAAAAAAATCAATCATAAAAATGTTAAAAAAGAAAAACAAAATTAACCTATAAAAGGTAAAAAATATAAAAATATAAAAATATAAAAAAAAAATAATAATAATAATAACAAAAACATATTTTTGAAAAACACGATGAAAGAAAACAAAAATAATGAAAGAAACAAAATAAAAAATAAAAAATAAAAAACAAATAAAAAAATGCATCATTGGACAATTAAAGAAAAACACATTTACAAAATATAAGAAAATATTTTTTAAAAGAATTAAAAAGAATCGTAGTAAAAAAATCAAAATATAAATATAAAAAACAATAACCAATTTGAAAATAAATAAATAAAAAATCATTGGAAAAACATTAAAAAAACACTATGAAAAAACATTACAATTTTTTTTTTTTTAATTTTAATATACAAACAAAATTAAAATAACAAAAAACTCAATAAAAAAAAAAACATAAAACCAAAAAAATATAAAATAAACGATAATTATTATAAAAACAAATAATAATAAAAAATGTGCTCTTCGAGCCCCTGAGTAGGCTCAATCCAATTCTCGGGACACCCAGGGTCGTGGCCCCTAGAGTGCTCTGTTCCATTTCTTAGGAGGCTCATTTTAGACCTCAAGATTCCCCTAATGATCCCTTCACCAAGTAGTAGAAAACTTTTTTTTTACAACAATCTCAAGAAAAAAATGTAGACTAAAAAATATATATATAAGAAGAAATGTTGACCTTATGATTTGATGTGGAAAAAGAGTGGTGATTCCTAAAAAGTTAATTTGTAACATAAACTTCTCAAGGCCATAAATTTCACATAGAAACTTTGATTTTTGCACCCTTTAGATTCTTAGAAATATGTTGGCAAGTTATACTAAAGTGTCAAAGTCAAGTTTTATCACAATTATCATAGTCTAACCCAAAAAACATAGTTTAGGCCTTCAACTTTAAAGACCCATAATTTTGAGCACTGAAATGTTATGATAAATAAGACCATTTCTTAGGCAATGGATTGATGAATTGAATCCTGAACAACCACCCAGATACAAAAAAGGCACACTTTGCTTAGTCTTATTCATCATCACATGTTTATCTTAGTCCACCATCTATATCCCAGTTGATGATGACATACGATCTTACATAACTCTAGTGATTGAGGATCTACCTCCATCCTTCACTCCTCTAAAAACTAGCATAGTACACATCCCATTGGCTATTATGATACCCACATAGCCAAAAACCAATTCTATTGACACCTTGTAGCCTCTTCTAGTCATCCTTCCATATAGACTTTGGAACCTCACCTTGTTGCCACTATACTATCACCCCACTGTCCTCCCACTATGCCTATTATGAGATTTTCTTATAATCCTTCCATTCCCCCACCCACCCAAGTAACCCTATGAATTGTTCTATTAGTTTCAACACCCTAGGAAGGCACTACACCCACTACATTCATTGGATCTCAACCATAGCCTTGGATAGTATATGCAAGCACCAACACCTCATAATAGAAAGAACCTAAAGTGACATCTCTAAGTGATGTAGTGTCATCTCATCCTTAACCTGTAACAAGACATTGCTAAGTTTCCTCCATTTTCTATCTAGTACCTATGAAAATTAAATCATTGAGGCGGGATATAGTATTTTAGAATTGCTCAGGAAGTCACTTTTTAAAAGAAATCAATGTTGTAGTACTGATAATTCTTTACAACAATTAGAGAAATAAGTCATGGATATGTCATTCGTGAATATCGTTGGTTTAATAGATACTTATACCTTATTGGAAAAAGAGAATAAACCCCCAATAATAGCTCACCAAGTCCCATAGAAATCTTTTAGTAGCACAGTCTTGGTGTGATGTCATTAAAGCTTTGCAAGTTATAGTAATTAGTTTTGGAAAATGAACTATAATAATAGAAGGAAGTGATAGAAAAAACGTTACACTCGTATCCAAGACCTATACCAATAGTATTTTTATGCACTTGTCCTTTTGAATTCAAGAACTTCAAATTGTTATGAAAAAAACTCTCCAAATCTTCACTAAGGATCATAGTACACTATTGGTTACACAATTAGGAAAATTGAATAAAGAATACATAAAGAGTCTTAGAAGATTTCCAGATTGCCACTGTAGTTTCTAATATCTCTAACTACCTGCTCCACTAGTTATTAGTGCATCTAGATCAACATCATTAGATATATTTTACAAGACTCATAATATCACATTTAGCCATATGTAGCAGCTAATTTTTTTTATTTGAAACATGTCTAGCCTCACCACAACCCAAGTTGACCTTCTATAGCAATATCTAGATAATTTAGAGATGTAAATGCATAAAGATGTCCTTATTTCGTAGTAGTGAAACTTCAACTTGAGAAGCTCCAATAGAAATTATGATCCTATGCCCAAAAAAGTTACTTCATAGTTAAATACATATGCATGTCAAAATTCTTTAGATGAAGGAAATAATTATATGAAGCTAAATTTAAGTATTCAACTCATATATAACATTATCTTCCTTTGTGCCCAGTCCTACGTTGTTGTTGAACATGAATGACTAGTTTGCACTTGTAATTATTCTTTATAAATGAGTTCTTGAATGATGACACAGTTGGATTAGTTTTGAGTGTCTGTGTCAAGTTATATTAATGTTGATAGTGAATTTGAATGTACAATTGGACATTTTTCAGTTTTCCAACACTAGTTTGTAGCCAATTTTCTTATATGTCGCTTCTTTGGATATGTAGGTTTAACTTGTAACTTTTTAGTTGGTTTATAGTTTTTGGCTCCTCATAAGTCTACATTTTCGCTCTCAACTTACAACATTAACTCTATAACACCTTCACTTAGTTTTGAATCTCTTCATTATTTACTACATTAGAGATAGTGTTTAAATGAATATTCTTTGGGACATAACATCTGATTTTAGGATTGGATAGTGTTAAGCCATGATATGCGCTCAAGATAAAATCCCTTTGCACCCTTGATTTATGTGTTATTTTGTGTTTTGATATATTCATGTGTGTCTATGTCTGTGTGTTTTCTTCTATGTGGTTCATGGACCCTGGATATCGGTGATTGCTACGTCCATGAAATATTTGTACCAAGTAAATCCACCCAAAGGGATCACTTGCTTTCGACTCAACCATGAAGCATGGCCCTAAGAGTGTCGAGAGAATTGAACTCGTGACCTCTCAATCACAAAGGTGCTTTAACAATGGGGACTCGACCAATTGAGCTAACCCTTGGGGTTTATGGATTCATGTGGTTTATACATGTGATTGTTGGATAATTTATGCACTCAAATGCATTTGGGGCTTGACCTATACACGTAAGTAGTGAATTTGACCATATGAGAATAATATATAAAATAATTGCATAGTTAACATAAATGAAGTGAGAGACTTGTATAAGATCATATATTCTCTAGATTGCAATAATATCATTATTGGTTTTTCTTACATGTAGAAATATCTATTCATTGTGAACATGTTTGGATTTTTTTCATTTCTAAAATGGTGTGGTAGATTATTTCTTGTTCTAATTTAACACACAACTATGATTGATAATTGACTGCTTATGTAACATGTTTTTAGTGAACTGCACTTAGATAAATGTGTTATCAATACATGCTTTTTTTGTGATATATCTTAGTTAAATGAGATATATCACATACAATATTATTACCTATCAACACCAAGGGTTAGCTCAAACAATGGGTGTTATTATTGCCAAGATTTTACCAATAATAAATCATGCCATGCATGTTCACATTTCAATTCCCACAAGGTTATGTGCACTAAACTTACTATAACAACCCTAGTCAAACTTCCATGCAATAAAGTTAATAAATGCAAAATAATAACCAAGGTCATGGGACATGTAATCCAAGCTGAATGTTAGGAAAAACATCCTAATGTGGGTGTTCATTTGGATTATTATGGCTAAGGAAATTGACAAAGGAAATGGAAAAGGGTTTGAAAAGGCATGAGGCATTAATTGGCATTTTATCTATGAAAATAGTGGAAATTAGGAAAAAATGAAGGTGAAAGGTCACAGATTTCATGTGAGGAGGAAAATGAAGGAAAATAATGGAAAATTGAAGAAAATAGAGGCCTCATTAATAAAAAGGCTTCTAAGGATCAGTTGGTACATTTTTATCAGTTCAGTTATGGAGCTCGCTCTCTCTGCTCTCTCCCACACACACGCTTGGACACTTAGAGCATTCTTGGAGCACTCTAACATTGGATAAAGGAAAGGAAAGGAAGGACAAAGAAGGAAATGGGAAGCAAAGATAAAGCAAGGAAGAGCAAGATCAAGCAGCTACAACAAGATTACTTGCAGGTATCGAATTGCATGTGTGATTTCTGTTGGGTTGTGTTATATTCTTTTCATGTAGTTAACAAGGGGTTTGAGGGGCACCTGTAACCCCACTTTATGGGGTTCAGGGCAGCTTTGGTTTTGGACCCTATGTTAGGTTGGGCGGACCCACCTATGGTTTTGTGCATGATTTTCACACATGTTTTTTGGACACGATAGTTTTCGGTCCATGGTATTGGATGCTTCGGCATGTATAAATATGTATTATAAAATTGAAAGGAACATAATGAAAAATCAAACTGGTAGTCTCGGTTTTGGGATCCAGTGGAAAATCTCTTTGTATATGTGTTTTATGTGTTCTGCTCTCGCATTATTTATTTTCTGTGTTTTAGGATTCGTATGCAGGTAATTTCTGTACAAGGTTAAAACCTACATTTGGTATCAGAGCAGATTTGGCTTCAAGGGGACGCCTTTGTTGCTGAGGCGTTTCGCTCGGGCCTGTGGTAGACCCTGTTCAATGGGAGATATACGAGATCAATTCTGGTGGTGAAAGAAGATGGCGAGTAGTGGAAAGATAGAGATCGAGAAATTTAATGGTTAGAGTTTTGAGTTGTGGAAACTCAAGATGGAGGATCTGTTGGTGGATAAAGATCAGTGGATCGCGGTAGATCCGGGTACTAAACCAACGGGAGTGTCCGATGAAGAATGGAAGAAGTTGGATCGGAAGGCAAAGAGCATAATACGATTGTGTGTCTCAGATTCAATATTGTTGAATGTATCAAGGGAAGCTACAGCAAAGGCTTTGTGGGACAATTTAGGGACTTTGTACCAATCTAAGTCTCTGGTGAATAAATTGTTCCTGCGGAAAAAGTTGTATAACCTGAGGATGAAAGATGGAGACTCGGTGACAGAGCATCTGAACGCATTTAATATTGTGGTAATTTAGTTAGCATCTGTTGATATTAAAATTTCAAATGAAGATAAGTGCATCAGTTTGTTGTGTTCTCTACCAGATTCGTGGGATAGTCTGGTTATTGCAATAGGTAGCAATGCAACTGCCTTGCAATTTGATGAAATAGTCTCAGCCTTGTTGACGAAGGAGATGAGACGGAAAAATATGGAGAGCCAAAATGGTGATGCCTTGTCTGTATGAGGACGATCCCAAAACAGAAACAAAAATAAGTCATCGAGTGGGAGATCTAAATCTCCAGGAAAACCTGTAAAGGTGGTGCACTGGAAATGCGGAAAGGAAGGCCACTTCAAAAGGGACTGTAAATCTAAAGCTCCTGACAAAGGAAAGGGATCCGATGAGGTTCCTTCTGCAGAGGCAAAAACCACCTCAAATGAAGGCGGGGATGTGTACTTGGCTTCTTCAAGTACACATGTAGATCATGAGGCATGGTTGATTGACTCAGGTGCATCCTTTCACTTCACTCCCCATAGAGAGTGGTTCTGTGAGTATGAGAAATATGATGGTGGTGATGTCTTCTTGGGGGATGACAGGAAGGCTATAATCATTGGTCATGGAAAAGTAAAGTTGAAGCTGCAAGGTGGAGGGGTTAGAACACTTCCAGGTGTTCTGCATATTCCTGCATTAGCCAAAAATCTGATTTTTGTTAGTAAGCTGGATGATGCAGGTGTAAAACCAGTTTTCGAGAAGGATACATGCAAGATGGTTCAGGGAGTACTGGGATTCATGCGGGGGGTTTGGATTGGAACTCTGTACAAGCTGCAAGGTAGCATTGTTGTTGATGGGTGCAACAGTTCCGTGGTTCCTGAAAGTGGAGCAGAAAATCTAGTGGTCTCTAGAGAAAAGACCATGCTGCGGCATCAAAGGCTTGGACATATTGGAGAGAAGGGCCTTCGAATACTTCATGGTAAAGGTATGATAGAAGGTATAAGTAATAGCTCTCTAGATTTTGATTTCTGTGAAAATTATGTATACGAGAAGAAGAATCAGGTGAGTTTCCCCTTTGGTGGTAAGAGGGTGAAACATATATTAGATCTTGTGCACAGTGATGTGTTTGGATCTGTGAAGGTTCCATCACTGGGTAAGTCTATGTACTATGTATCATTTATAGATGACTTCTCAAGGAATACATGGATATATTTCCTTAAGAAGAAATCTGAAGTCTTTGATAGGTTTAAAGAATTTAAGGCTCTAATGGAAAACCAGACAGATAAGAAGATAAAGGTGCTAAGGACAAATAATGATCGAGAGTTTTGCAGTAAGGAATTTGAAGAATTCTGAAAGAAGTGTGGTATAGCACGACGGAAGACTACTCCATATGCACCTTAGCAAAATGGAGCTGCAAAAGATGTTGATGGAAAGGGCAAGAAGCATGCTCAGTGGTGCCGGGTTAGGACAGAAATTCTGGGCAGAGGCAGTGGATATTGCATGTTACCTGGTCAACAGGTCACCTTCATCAGCATTGGAGGACAAGACTCCACAAGAGGTATGGACTGGAAAGAAACCCTCTCTTTCACATCTGAGGGTATTTGGATGTGATGCATATGTACATGTTCCAAAGGAGAAAAGAACAAATTTGGATAGTAAATCTGAAAAGTGCATCTTTATTGGGTATAAGGACGATTTAAATGGTTATAAGCTCTGGAACCCAGTAACAAGGAAGGTTATGTACAACCGAGATGTGTTGTTCAGAGAGGTGAAAGATGTTATTAAACATGAATTCTAACCAAAGGAACTTGAGAAGATAGAGTTTGAGCTAAAGGAGGAAGAATCAGACTCTACAGCAAAGGAGGAATCAAAAGATGAAGAGCCACAAACTTCGGCAGAAGTTCAGTTTGAGAAAGAAGGCAACCAAAAAGGTGTAGTTCATCTGCTTTCTGTTCAAATTTTGATTTGTTTGTTACTGATGATGATCCCAGAACTGTGAAGGAAGCAGTGGATTTAGAGGATGGAAAACTCTGGAAAGAGGCCATGGTTGATGAAATGGCATCTTTACACAAAAATGAGGCTTGGGATCTGGTGGAGTTGTCGGCTGGAAGGAAACCCATTGGCAGCAAATGGGTGTTCAAAAAGAAAACAAATGCATAAGGAAAAGTGGAGAAATACAAAGCTCGGTTGGTAGAAAAAGGTTATTCCTCGGTGCCGAGAATTGATTTTGGTGATATTTTTTCTCCTTTTGCCAAGGTAACTTCTATTAGATTACTTTTATCTGTTGCTGCTGCTTTTGATTTTGAGGTAGAAGAGATGGATGTGAAGATAACATTTCTTCACAGGGATATGGAAGAGGAGATCTACATGAAGCAACCTGAAGGCTTTGCGGTGAAGGGTAATAAAGAACTGGTATGTAAGTTAAAGAAGTCTCTATATGGGTTAAAACAATCACTAAGGATGTGGTATCAGAAATTTGATACATTTATACGGGGACTTGGCTTCACCACAAGCAAAGCAGATCATTGTGTGTATTTTAAATTAATTGGTGACCGTGTTATTTATCTGGTATTGTATGTGGATGATATGTTGTTGGTTGGAAATGACAAAGAAGTTATCCAGGATTTGAAGACCCAATTGTCCTCCAAATTTGACATGAAAGATCTTAGTGCTGCAAACTATATTTTGGGCATGGAAATTAAAAGAGATCGGGAAAAGAGGAAGCTCTGGTTAAACTAGAGGAAGTATGTCGAAACAATATTGCAGAGGCTTAATATGCAGGATAGTAAACCGGTGGAGGTTCCTATTCCTGTAGGTGTGAGGTTATCTGCTGCACAGTGTCCCAAGACACAAGAAGAGGAAGAGGACATGTCCCTGTTCCATATGCAAGTGCAGTCGGTAGCCTAATGTATGCAATGGTCTGTACTAGACTAGACATTGCACATGCAATGGGAGTATTGAGCAGGTTTATGTCAACCATGGAAGGATCACTGGACAACAGTGAAGCGGGTTTTCAGGTATTTGCGTGGCACTAGTGATTATGGTTTGTGCTACCAAGTGTTATAGACATTTTTGGGCACTAAAACCCCAATCATAAATGTCCATAAAACAAGGGCTCTTAAGTCCCTAAAAGTGTTGTTCCAACCTCTAAAATAACAAGGTCAACTGATTACATCTTCTCCCAGAAGTTCTCCATGAAAAAACTGCTCAGAACTGGTCAAAACTAGACCATCTCACCTGCTCCATGGTCAAAGTGCGCTGCATCCCACCTAAATACACACGGGAGGTGCGATGCATCTTGAAAAACCCTTCTATTGGATGCGATGGGCAAGAGTGGACAAATGGCAGGGTCAATCTGCAAGGTGGAGGATCATGGAATCTTCCAAAAACTTCTCCTGTGACACTTGCCTCTCTGCATTCGCCCAGGGATGAGTAAGAGATCATCAATCTCCAAGTGGAATCAAGAACATCAGAGAGAGGACACTAATCAAATCTCAAAAGCTGACTCACCCCCTTGCAAACATCTATATATGGATCCCTCATCCCAGAGATCCAGAGGCTCGAATTTTGTATCTTGTAAGGAAGTGATGCTGGTTTCTTGGTGCAACATCATATTGTTGGGTGATCTAAGCTTTTCATGAGGTGAAGAAGGGATTTCTTGCTGAGAGGATGATGCTGGGTCAGAACAATTGGTTGTAATCCTCTTTGCTATTCTTGATTATCATAAAGCTATTCAAGTTTTCCTCCACATTCTTGTATGATTGATGATACATGCATTTGTGTGGTTAATATATATCTGATCCTATATTGTTTATGATAATAGATCTATGTTCTTGGATAGTGTTATTTTGCTTTGATTCTACAGGTACTCTTTGAAGCTGGGTAGATGAGGAAGCGAGTGGCAAAGATCTATCAGAAGGGAGAGGAATCAAGCAAGGAACCAAGCGCAAGACAGAGGTTGGTCTCCTTTATTCCCCTCTTATCTATTTCTCATAAAGGAAAACGAAAGTGGTTTTAGTTTGTTTGTTTCTAAGGTAGCTACCAGCCTTAGTGGGACTAGCAGCTCTGCATAGACACTAGATTTCCCTATAACACCAAGGAAGACCAGGATTGGACAGAGTGTTGGATATTCATGGCTTTGTTGATGCAGACTGGGCTGGAGATCTAGATCAAAGAAGATCTACAGGTGGGTATGTGTTTAACCTATTTGGAGGTGCAGTCAATTGAATGAGTAAGAAACAATCTATAGTGGCAATGTCAACTACAAAGGCAGAATACATGGCAGCCACTCATGCAAGCAAGCAAGCAGTTTGGTTGCAGAGATTGTATTGAAGTATGGGGTTAGTAGAGGAAGCTATAAGGATAGATTGTGACAGCCAAAGTGCAATTTTCTTGGCAAAGAACCCCGCATATCATTCAAATACAAAGCACATTGATGTTCAATATCACTTTGTGAGGGATATGATAGAAGACAAAAAGGTGTTGCTAGTAAAGGTGGACACTTTGAAGAATATTGCAGATGCATTGACAAAATCTGTGAGCTCTGAGAAGTTCTCTTGGTGTAGAGAGACAATCGGCATTTACGGGTTGGAAAAATGACTAAGCTCTCTTGTGGCCCCCTGTGGAAAGAAAACAACAAGTGGGAGAATGTTGGGTTGTGTTATATTCTTTCCATGTAATTAACAGGGGGTTTGAGGGGCACCTATAACCCCACTTTATGGGGTCCGGGGCAGCGCTCCGGAAAATTTTGGTTCTGGACCCTATGTTAGGTTGGGCGGACCCACCTCTGGTTTTGTGCATGATTTTCGCACATGTTTTTTGGACGCGATGGTTTTTGGTCCATGGTATTGGATGCTTCAGCATGTATAAATATGTATTATAACATTGAAAGGAACATAATGAAAAATCAAGCTGGTAGTCCCGGTCTTGGGATCCAGTGGAAAATCTTTGTGTATATGTGTTTTATGTGTTCTACTCTCGCATTATTTATTTTCTGTGTTTTAGAATTCGTATGCAGGTAATTTCTGTACGGGGTTAAAACCTACAATTTCCTTGCTAGATGTGGCATGCATGGTACATGAATCTGTGTTTTTGGTTTGCTTGATGTCATTGGAATGGGTTTTTCCAGTTGTGACAGTGTTCTTCAACCTTGCCTTGCCATTTCTGGATGACCATGTTGTGGTGTTTTCTCTTATATTTTGTTGAGCTATATTGACGAATGGATTCAAAGCTGAGAGGGGTGGTCTCAAGATTATTCACAAGGCCTGGGAATCCCAGGATGGGATACGCGGTAAAGCCTAGATGTGAACACTTCGATTGAGCCTAGGAATCCCTTGATGGGTGAATGGCGGGATACATGGTAAAGCTCAGTAGTGAATACCCTTGATTGGGCCTTTCAATCCCTTGACTGGTAATGGTGGTATACACGGTATATCCCAGAGGGTGAAGACCTTGTAGGCCTAGGAATCCCTTAACCGGTAATGGTGGGATACACGGTGAATCCGAGAGGTTGAGACAAAAAAAATACTCATGGTTTAGGTGGAGAGATCCAAAGGCATCCATGCTTGTTTAGGGCCTAGTGATCTGGTGGGGATTGCGGTAAAGCCTAGTTCTATTGATGAGGGTTGAGGTGGTTTGGCCTCAGGAAGCCCTGGTTGGTTTTGTTGTAAGTCCCATATTCATGCTTGGAATATGGCATGAGGGTGATTGGCTGAAAGAAATATTTGGTTCAGCCAATCTATGGTTGGGTGGTTCGTGGAAGTCCCAGACCTGGTTGGATTATGCATTCATTAATAAGAGCTCTTTCTCCTTGGTATTTCATGTGTAAATGTATTGGTTCATATGTGATTCTTATGGTTGTTATATCTTTTTTATTTATGTTGGTTATGAGTGTGTTTTATGACAAACTTGATGTATGGCTCTCATCATGTTTTGATTAGCAAATGAATGTACAATGAATATGTGACCTAATAGATGATAATGCATCTATTGTGATAAAGCAACAATGCTTCTTTATAAATCTCAGATAAGTATGAGACCCCTATGCTCAGATATGTTGTTATGACCAGTAGATTACATATTTGTGACATGTTTGATGAAATGTATATCATGGCTAGTAGGGGTCAAATGAAGTACTTGTACCAATTATTGCATTAATAGCCTTATTCCAGTAACATTTATCATTTCTGAGAGTTTCATGAGGTTCTGGGAAGTGGCCTGAGCACTGGCCCTAAAAAATTGGCACATAATTTGGGGTCACTTGCTCAGAACTAGTTGAAAAATTCTATAGTCGTTGGCATGCCTTGTTGTGGGAGCGATTGAAAGGCATCAATCACATGCATGGCTTGTCATGGGAGTGGATGAGGGTTCATATCAGTGAAATTTCAAGTTGTCTCAGGGGTTGGTCACCTAGAAGGGTTGGTTGGATCTTGAAGGTTCTGTAGCATGTGTCGAAGGTCATAATGGTTTTGTTTTTTTGGATCCACTTCCTTAACTGTACTTGAGGAGTTGAATCACATCATAATAGCCTCTTGTCACATGTTTACCCCAAAGACCGGTTAACTTGGGCAAGTGTGGGAGGAGAGTGTTACACCTACAAAGCCCATCTTATAGTGGATGTCATCCACAAAATGGGGGGAAGTCCCTAACAGTGTCTCAGGGGATTTCTTTCCAAGGAATCATTCATAAGTATGAATAAATGTTATCATATTCAAGAGGCTACTCATAAATAGACTACAAATTTGTAGTTTTATAGAAGTTGGTAATGGTTTATTCAAGTTGAGATCTATGTAGATCCTTGTGTAGTTTAAATTAGTGTGACATGTGGTCAATTTCAAGGCCATTAAGAATAGACTTTGAGTGTTCTCAACTTAGATCAACTTTGACACATGCAAGAATTAGAGTGATAACGTTAGTAGTCTTACATGGATTAGACTTGAAGGAGATTCTTTAACTGAATCAAACCTTATGTCCAATCCTTCATAGATATGCTTGCATTTGGAACCTTTAAAACCACTTATAAGTAACATATTCGAAGAATTCTAATAACCTCGCCACTTTGAGCTTTCTAGTTCTTTTTCATTTCTTTATCATTTGAGACGGAGATCATGACACACGTGAAATGGCCAAAAAAACAATTAAGAACCTCTACGATCATATTACAAAATTAGAATGAAAAGTGATTATTGAAGTTTCCAAAAGATTAAACACTCCATTTTTAACCCATGGTTAATATTAGGGAAACTTTAGGGACCAATATTCACTAATTGGCTAATTCTTCTCCAAACCAATTTGTCAATTAAAAATGAATATTCACCCAATTTTTTGTAAGATTAGATTCTTTATATGTTAAAATCATTGGTTTCCCCGTGAAATGAATAAAATATTAAAAAAAAAAAAAAAAAAACTACAAAGTTAATACCAAACAATTATAATTGGAATTTTTAAAACTATAGAGATTTGCTAAGTTTTTTTTGTCAATATGTTGTTAATGTACTTACTAATACATACCTCACTACTAACCACCTCATTAAAGCGAGGAATCTTTCTCCTAATTTTTGTACTTGGTAATACTAGAATATACCTTTGAACTTCACATACAACATTTTTATTAGTCCCTGCCTCGCCAGGGACTATTTCAATCCCCTTGTGTCAAAGTGCGTTGATTTTCAATATTTTTCCATGTTTATTGGAATTTTAACCAAAGTTCGGAAAAAAAATGTTTAATATTCCTATTTTTTGGTAAATTGGAAAATACTTTTCTAATTTTCTGATAATCTTATTTCTAATTTTCGATTGGTTGAGCAAGCTAAGCTTTGATGCGACATAATTCCCTTTGTGGAGGGTGTTTTATTTTTGGTATTTGTCAGTGCTTGACAAATAATTTTAAAATCGGAAAAAGGATAATTTTGTGAGTGGCCATTCCATCAATGAGTTCTCTCACACTAGCAGTGACACTCACACTGTTATGCTATTGCACTGCCTAATGATGCCAGAACTGATGCGATTGCAGGTCCTTTATGTGGATGGGGGGAGGCTAAACGAATCTCCAATTCACTGTGTGGAACGCGGAGGAAGTTCAATGCTTTCTCTTCACAAGACTTTGCCAAGATATTGCAAGGGTAATGTAAATAAATAGCTCATTTCACCAACGCACAATTGACTAAAAATTTTGGTTTAAAAACTTTTTGACATGAGCACAAGCGGAGTGATTAAGATACAAATTTCTCCACAATATTTTCAATTAATTAAAAGAATCTTATTTCTTTAAAAAAATAAATGTTTTTTTTTTTGTTCTGAAGTGTAAAATTGGGGTCTACCAGGTTCAATCCTGGGACTAGTAATTCGTTTGGACTTGTGTGGAGCTTTCACTATGCGAAAAGCTTTGTACAAGAAAATCGATATACTTGTCCACAAACAAAGACCATCCAATGCACAATTTACTGAAAAACTAACAACTATCATCTCCACTAGTGTCTCTGCAAAGGGGAACTAGTCATGAATAATGTTTGATGTCATGTGCATTGGTTCGTATTACCATCAAAAAGAAAGAAGTGTAATGCTTTTGTTTTCTATTGAAATATTTATGCTTCGTGAAAACTGGGCATGTAGACTTAACCAATTTTTATAGTAATTTATATGACCATTATATTACTTCACATGTAGGCACTATTACCGTCATATCCTATTAATTGTCATAGTTGGCACAACATTTGACTCCATGGATCGATCTAAGTTTCAATTGCTTTCACCCTCAAACTGAACTTTCTAAAGTCTGATGTCCACTATGTATACTCCCTTTCCAAGTCTTTTCAATTGATTGTGATCGTTACCATTCATTTGTACAACTAGATGCAACTAGGTCATGAAGTCATGTTACACGGTTCCATTCTTTGCGTTCACGAAAGATTGCAAGATCCATAATCCTGGGCATCAACCCCTAGAACCTTAGGATAGATCACACAATGTAAAGCGAACTCATGGTCCCAAGAGCTCAACTTCATCCTCTACGAAGCAATCTCCTCTGCATAGTGTGACAATATCTCTATAGGCACCAAAGGAAATAACGACGTGACAACCCATTAAACAAATTCAATAGTTTATAGACTCATGGCGATCAATATTAGTGGCTCCATTAATGCATGAGGCAGTATATGCCAACCCTTGAATTTAGCCAAATAAACAATCTAATGGGTGACATATATTGCACCATGCATTATCTAGAGGTACAAATATTGGTTGCCTAGACTTATGGGGTTATAGATACGACCACGAACCATTGGGAACAGTGACCTCATTCTAAGTGCAATAATCATAGTCCCTGAATAATTCTCTACAATGTGTCATCAAAATCGGTGTTCCTATGCAACAAGTCCTACCCGAGTGTTATATTGTTTCTTTATTACATACCCACCATGACACTTATGAGATAACCTTACATCAAATTATTGAATAACCCAATAGGAGGGGCTTTATATTGGCTGCTGCTTTATCCACTGCCTTTCCCACCTCTGCCCTCTTTGCTTATGGTTATTTAACAAGATTCATTGTAACTAGCATTGCCAAAACAGATGTCAGTGATGATTCAACTAGTCCAAGAGAAACTTGGTAAATTATTAGGGTAGGCCCTTCCACCTAGCTACCACGAACAAGTTATTTGGCTTTGAAGCTTAGTGCACTAAGATTTCATTGACAAATGATTGAATTCAAACCAACCCTTGCTTCTCGTGAAGCACAAACTGTAAAAACTAAGATGCATGGCTCCATTGTGGATAAATAAGTACAAGAACCCAAGCTAGCCAATGCCACAAATATGGGTTGAAACAACTGCTACGATGTTTTCTTTTCAAGAATATTTTATATCCACTACGTTACAAGCGGAAAAATTCTAATTTCTCACACGTTCTCTTTTTATGTAACATAAATTTTGATTTCTCCTTAAATCCACTGCCTTCCCCTTGCATTTCAAATGCACCGCCATTGCCTTGTAACTCAAGTTTATTGTTGAAAAAAGCAGGCAGAATATAAATTCCAGACGGTTTTGTAACATTAAACTTCATAACCCTTTATGGGGGACATGCAAATGAATTGCATTTTATATGAAAAGTGTCGTGGAAGCGGTTTTCAAAGGCATCAAAGCTGGCTTACGGACAAATTACATTTTAAATGAAAATTAGATCATACACTATACACTTTACAACCCGAGTGATTTTATTATTATTATTATTATTTTTATTATTATTATTATTATTATTATTATTATTATTATTTTTTTTTTTTATTTGGGTAAAGTAGGTCTGAAGTAATGAAATTTAGTAAGATGTCTGTTTAAATGCAATTAAACGTTTGTATTTTTCCAATATCACTTAAATATTTACATCAAGTGTGTTTTGTACTGCATGAAATGTCTATGAGAATCTACGCTTGAAACATGTAAGGCCTAAAAATTAAACTCACTTTACTAATGGTCTTTCGATCATATTGATGTAATTTATCGCTTGTGCAGAGGACCTCTGCATGATGAACTTCTACACAACGAAAACAAAAATATCACTTTGAACTGAGCTTGAAAATAGTGCGGGAGTGGTTCATCCGCTCTCCTGCACGAATAAACATATTCTCTCTAGGGTTCTCTAAAGTTCTCCTTACTTAAAGGAGCAAGTGGGATCAATTCTCATCTTAGTAGAGAGACATGATTTATCTTTTGACTTCACTTCTTAGCTATGCCCCAACCTAGCGAACCAATAATCTTTCCTAAATGTGGTGTATACCAACAAATGCATTTTATGCAGGTTTAAAGTAATGAAATTTCATAAAATGTTTTTCTAAATGTAATTGAGTGTTTTTTTCCCAATATCACTCAACCCTTTACATTGAGTGTGCTTTGTACTACATGACATGTCTATGAGAGCTCGAGCTTGACACGTGTATGGATTAAAACTTAAAATCAATTTATTTATGGCCTTTCAATCAGTTTGATATATTCTTGTAGCTTGTGTGAAATTTCATTGTGTAGAGATCCTTGTGCCGAGCTCCTCCGCACAATGAAATTCCACTTAAAAAACAAAAATATTATTACTAAAAAAAAATTATTTTGAATGGAGCTTTAAAATAGTGCGGTAGTGGTTCATTTTGAGGGAGTGGTTCATCCACTCTCCCACACAAATACACATATTCTACATGTTGGTTGTTGGGGCTCTCTAAAGTTATCCTTGCTTAAAGGGGGCAAGTGGGAGAAATTCTCATCTCAGTAGAGAGACCTACTCTGGATTTTGACTTCACTTCTTAGTTATGCCCCAACCTAGTGAGTCAGGAATCTTTGTAGGTACCACTATTTATTTATCTTCTCAGGGAGACAGCTTCACCCCTAGATACTAGTTATTCATGAAGAGAGATAGCATTGCAATCACCCTTTGGTCAAACATATGATCAACGATTTCGATTGCCAGCCTTTAGGTCCCACTGGTGGCATGGTTGTCTTTGTTAGTGACATGTTACAGTTAGTCGACAAAGAACTTCATCTTAGATTCAACCAGTGGTTTCACTTGTTGCTGATTTCACAAGGAAGCTTCTTTGTCTAGAATGATATATTCAGGTTGAATTATGGTTGAAACAATCTTCTTGTGTTAGTGTGATAAATGAGTCACAACAGGATACTTGTTCCCTTTCACAATTATCTCATTAATTCATGCCTCTTAGTTTTGTGCATTATATGAACATAGTTTTGAACATTGATTGCTAATATATTTCTGTTTGTTTTTCAATAATGCACTCATGTGCACCATATTCCATTACGTCCCTTAGAGAATAGAATCCATAATTTTTTCTTTTGTATGAATTGGCTTCTCTTGATTTTTTAAAATGTGAAACAAGATAGCTCAAGCAAGGTTACTTGGGAGTGAAAATAGGGAGTGGAAGCGGGTGCAGAAGCGACATTTTCAAAAGCTCTCAGTTTGGGAGTGAAACGAGAAGCAAATTTTTATATAATATATTTGTTTATATTTTGATGCATATATGCCAATAAAATCATGTAGAATGATGAATTAGATATAAAAATCATAAAAACATAGATTGAACCATATAACATCAATCATCTAGAAGTTATAATCTTCATCAACCATGTCCACAAGTTAGTAACATACAACATATTGAGTCTCATGATTCATCAATCTTAAAGTTTCAAGCTTTAAAAATTCAATATATAACATTTTTCATCATTGATCACCAAAGTTGTATTTGTAAGCTAAGTGTAACCATTACAAAAAAGAATATCTAACATGAAATGAAACAAATTTCAACTTTCACGAAGCACCATATTCATAATTCATTACCAGTGAGTTATAATTTCCAACTTCAAACTTCAAACTTAAATTGTCATATATTGTTTACAAAAAATATCATAATAAATATGAAAGAGTCAACAATTATTAAAACTACTAGAAACTAGAAAAGACAAGTAAATCTTTTATCTATTGCTAATTCTTGGGCCTCTTGCCACAAGAAATTTATAATTTTTTAGCAGGTCATGGTATTGGTGGTCTTCTAGGAGTCTCCTCCCGCATAGTTGCACAACCAAAACCAGAAGGCACATGCCCTCCACATGAAGATGTAGATGGAAGCGGCGAAAACAAAGGAAGAATAGTTGGAACACGAGCACTGGCACTATTACTGGATGGTGGGGATGGCATGGTTGTTGTTGCTTCATCATCATCTTTCAAAAGCTCTGATTCCAATTCTTCAAGATGTATAGTGACATCCTCCAAATTATCGTCCTCTAGGTGGTTCTCCCAAATTTTATATGTTGGATCCTCATAAGCCTGATCACAATAATGACTCAACAACCTCAAGTTGTAGTGCACTTAAACCAAGCTTTCTTCCTGGTTTTCATTGAGTCTATTTCTTCTCACATTATGTATGAAGTTGTAGGTGCTCCAACACCTCTCTGTAGAATAAGTATTTACAACCTATGAGAGAACTTTTTTTGCCAATTTTGGCAAAAGTCCCATGCTGCCATATGCTTCGCACCATGTGAGAGCATCAAATCTGTCTCTATCTTCCATTGCATGCAAATAACCAAACAAACCAGTGCAACTGAATTATCTGTCTAATTCAAGACATGGATTAGCACACTCCTCCCTATCAGGGACTAGCTTGTCTCATGCTTTCATATATCCCTCTTGTACCTTTGGATCTGTATAGGGTTTGGCCCTAACCCCACCCCCAGGTGCAGGTTGGCCCAACCAATATGGAGTAGTATTTTGGCATAAGGATATACACTAAGGCATGTAGTGGAACATTAAGTTTATTCTACCATGTACACACACAATTGTAAATCATTGTATACAAGTTGGGATCACATTCTTGAACAATATCTTTTAGTTTCCCCAACATGGTATCCATCTGCTCATACACCTCCCCAATCACTAGTTTATCTGTATTTGCAAAAAGAATAATGCTATAAATGGGCTTGGTGAATTACAATACATGCCTCACACATGCCCAAAACAAACCATTAAGAGTTGTCTCCTCCACCTATTCAAAACCTTACTTGTCAGCTTCATTTGTAGTCTTGTCCTTTAATACTTGTTAGTGTGGATTTGATACCATGCTAGCCAATGCCTCTCTTACCTTCAAAAGGCGCCCGAAGGTGAGCTGATAGCTAGGAAATCTAGTCTTCACAATCTTCAACAACTCCAATCTTGAGTGACTACGGAAAATCCCATGGGTATTTCTATGATTTCTTATAAATTTTATCATTTGTTTGCCTCTTTTGTACAAATCGCCAATCCATTTTTATTGTTGGTTTTTGTTCTTAATAATATCATGCATGAAAAGGTTCATTATATGAACCAAACACCCATACCAAAATATGTTGGGGTATTTATCCTCGATAATTGCTCCCATTGCCTTACAATTAGCAACATTATCAGTGATGACTTGGATGAGATTGTATGGTCCAATACGTTCAATTGTTTGAAGTAATGGTTCTGCAATGTTTATGTCAGCCTTGAACTTATATGAGTAATCATATGCTAAAAGGAAGATGGCGCCACTACCAAACACAACAAGAACACTTATCAATGGCTTGCCTTTTACATTTGTACGTCCACCAGATACAATGGACACCCCATGTTCAGTCCAAGAATTTTTCATTCTACTCAAAGAATGTTATATTTTTTCCTTTTCATGATCAAGTCCAATGGTTCTAGCCTTTTCATACCCAGGGCTCTTGTATCCTTTGGGGGCATCATTTATAGCAGAAACCATTTCATGCCAATAAGGTGAGCGAAGAACATTGAATGGTATCCCACATGCATAGAGAAACTAGTAAATTTTTGAATCTACATCATTCCTACACCCTTCATAAAGGAAATATGATATGATTCTACACCTTAAAGAGATGTTTGTTCCTGTGCTTCCATATCCACTGCCATGGGAGGATGTTGAAGGATTTATTGTGCATGTGATTGTGAGCTATGTTCAAAGAAACCCTTTGATTTTTTAGATTTGTGTTGGGCTTCCTCCTCTTCCCTTGTGTATTTGGCTCTTTTTATCGCTGACACACTTACACAAGCTTTGATTCCTATTGGTTTATCTCCATCCCATGGCCTTGTCCCACAGAGGTGCCTTCTGGCACGGGTGTATGAACCTGTGTAAATTTTGTTGCAATGGTTGCATGTAAATTTAGTGGTTCCGCCCTGTTTCCCTGCTTTATACCTAGTAACATATTTCCACAATGGGGTTTGGTCTTGTTTAGATTTGGGGCCTCATCATGTCCACTCTCTTCCTCCTCAGCAAGGTACTCCTCTGCAGGGTTTTCATCAAATCCACTATAACCCACTTTTTCATCCTCTTCTTCATTTGATCAACTCTCCTTCTACTCTCCAACACCATAATAACGAAAAAAGGAACCAACAAGAAGAAAATGCCAAGCCATATAGCCATGATGTTTGAAGTTTTGAGTCTACAAAAATATGAAGGAATGAGAATGAAAAATAGATATTATTTATTTATTTATTTAGAAATGAACATAAAAAAAATAATAAAAAAAATGCTAGATCTACCTCTTTGGCCTTCAATCCCAAGCTCCAATCTTCCTTGCAAGCTCCTCGAGCTCCTCCAAGCTCCTCTCTCTTGCTCTTTCCAAGCTCCAAACTCTCTCTTGCTCTCTCCAACTTAGACAAATGGGTGAATAATGGGAGGGGAGAGGGTATTTTTAACCTTTCCCCCCTCCCCTTCCCTCCCTTTCCTCCCCCTTTCCATCTGTTGACTCTCACCTCCCTCTCTCCACTGTGCAGCCTTTTTCGGTGCCGACGGGAGTGATTTTTTAAGAGAGGGAGCAGTCGGGATCGAATGCTCCCTAACCTCTCCCCCTCTTAAAAAATCGCTCCCGGGGTGATCAAGGAGCAATCTCTCCCGACTACTCCCCTAATTGCTCCTTCAAAATCATGGAGCAATTTTTTTTTAATGGGAGCGTGCTCCTGAGGTAGCTCTCGAGCAGAGCGCGAATTGGTAGCAAATTCCGGGGGAGGGGGGCGCTCCCTTGCAATCCTGAGCTCAAGTGGTGTTTCTTTGGAAGATAATCAACAAGTTTCAGAGGCTTTCTAGTGCTTATAAAGCTCTCAGATATGCCTGCTCTCCCAAAAAACAAAAGATACTTTATTTCAGAAGCAATTGTAATGATTATGAGCTCATCAATCCCAACTATCCAATAGATGTTCCCAAGTGAAACTTTGCAGTGTACAGGTTCACATAATGGAATGCTAGGTCAATTTTGCAACCTTCCCTATTTAACCAATACAATAGTTTTTTCTCTGAAAGTGTTAGCTCTGTCAAATGTGTGTTGGCCATCACAGACAAGATTTATAGTGCCCACCAAGACGGGAAGATTCGTATATGGCGTCATTCAAATAGAAATTCAAATTATCATAAATTGTTAGTGACTTTGCCTTCATTGAGAGATCATCTCTAAAGTTCTCTTCACGTGGACAAGTATGTTCAAGTTAGAAGGCATCACAATAAATTATGGATCAAGCATTCGGACGTTGTGTCATCTCTAACTCTAGATCCCAATCTTCCCTGCTTTCGACCCTGGACCTGCAAGCACTTCATATGAAGGTAAATATGGAACATACCCACAGGACCTTAGAGCAAGATTTCCTGCGAAAGATGGCCCCCAATGAAGATCATGTCTCCAAATGTCAAAGGCCTAGGATCTACCCAAATAAGAAGATACTTAAAGTACTTCATAAAAACTAAAGGACCATCCATCATTCTGCTACAAGAAACTATGACAACAAAGGAAAAAGCCATTGAGATTTTGTTTAAGATTTGTCCATTGTGGAGGGGTTGTGCAACAAATTCACAAGGAAATTCTTGGGGGTTGGCAGCTATATGGGATCCAATAATCATCCAATTTCAAACATACTCCTCTTGTGCCAGCATTATTCTGAGAGGTCGTTGTAGGGACTGCTCCTTCAGATTTCGGCTAATGAATATATATCCACCATATGCCAACCGAAGAGTCTTTTGGGTCTTAATTAAGTCCTCAAGGATTCTAGGCATCCGTCCTCTAATCATTGTTGGGGATATGAACTTCACTATTGTTGAAAATGAATTTTGGGTCATAGGGCACAAATGGATTTGATGGTTAGATATTTCAAAGATCTGATGGATGACAACGCCCTCGGAGATGTGGTTATGTCTCCCCTGTGCCCAACATGGCAGAATGGTTGCACCGGACCAGAGGATATTACTAAAATAATTGATAGATTCCTGGTTGATTCAATCTCGTGCCAGAAACTAAATCAGATACAATCTTGTGCCTTCTTCTCGGACATTTCTGATCATGATGCAATCATGTTGGAATGGAATGCTGCGTTGGACTCTTCCAAGAGACCCTTTAAATTTAACCAAGTGGCTCAATGATTTAGATTTTCAGAAATTGGTTCTCCAATCTTGGTCCTCTTTGGTTGATTCTCTCTTTGAATGTCCCATATTGCGGATCAAGGACAAACTTCTGTGACTTACAAAGGCGGCCAGATCATGGATTTTCAACAAGCGAGTCTCCCTCTATAATGAGCTACAATTTATCAATAAGTAAATTGCAAGGCTTTGGGAGCTGATTGCCCCAAGTCTTTTCTCTGTCCAACAACAACGTGCAATCCTAATTTTAGTGACAAATAAAAGGACAAAATCCTTCAATCACAAGAAGTGGAATGGAGGCAGAAAATCCGCCTTACATGGATCAAGAGAGGTGATCGTAACACTAAATTTTTCATCAAGCAATCTCCAAAAGGAACCAAATCAACTCCATAAAGGCCATTAAAAATCTAGCATGGAACACTTCTACCTCTGATAAGGAGATAAAAACGAAGGCTCACAAAAGGGAGGCCCTTCTTTGACATTACCTTTATGCTTTGGAAGTGGGATGCCCACTTGAAGATAAAGTGTTTCTCGTGGTTGGCCATTCACAATCACATACTAACTTGGGACAATCTACTTAAAAGAGGCTTCTTTGGTCCTGGCTGGTGCTGCCTGTGTAGACAGAACTCTGAACACTTTTTCCACATGTTTATTCGTTGCCCCTTTGCTGTTGAGATTTGGGTCGGGGTGTTAGGATATTCCGACACATAGGATATAGTTAAGTTCAACTTGGTCTAGTGTAGAGTTAGGTATAGAGTTAGGTAAAGTGTGTTTCTTTACCGTTGCACATTTTGTAACTTACAATCCGACGGTCACGATATGTAGTGATCCGACGGTTCACTCTCTCCTCGGTATTACAAACACTTGATCCGTGGCTTGACACCCGATTGGTCCATGAGTTCTATTTAAAGCGCATGGAGGGTCATTGTTCGGGTAATCCGTGCATGAGAGAAGCTTATGTAAATTTTCATTCTTTGATTAATAAATTGCCTGTAGTAGCCACGTTAGCGCAGGCCGTGGACTGTTTCCCTCTTTGAGGGTTTTAACCACGTCAAAAATACTGGTGTATTGATCTGTGATCTGGTTGTGAGCGGTGTCCTTTTGGTGTTCTTTCTGAGGAACTTACCCTGTAAATTCCTACATGGTATCAGAGCTATTTGAGGGCCGCGTCCGTTGGTGATCCAAATCTGAAGCCGGTAGAACTGCATGCAGCTGTCGTTTCCTAGATCTGCTGTTTCTGACTGCTTTCGGGCCGAGAGGACTGCTCTGTTGCGTTCGGAGCATCTGTTCCAGTGAGGAACCCCTTTCGTTTCACGCGAAAAGGTTTCCGGTAGCCCTCGCTGCATCATTTTTCAGATCGGGAGGTATACAGTGTTTTTGCAGTTTACTGTTATTTTCTCTCTGCTTATTTCGGTTTCGGTTTATTTAGCCCTTTTTTTTAACCGGATCTATACCTTTCATCTCTGCGTATGCTCTTTGCCCTGCGACTCTGTGCGATCTGGGCAAATCAGAAACAGAAAGGAAGGATTTTTCTCATGCGTATGCTCTTTTCCCTGCACTTTAGTGTGATCTCGAAAAATCAGAAACATTGAGAAAAATATTTAGTTTTTCGGCTAAAGCTAACTTTGAGATTTTTTTTTTAAAATATCTAGTTTTTTTGCTAAAGCTAACTTCGAGCCGCAAGGTTCGTTTTTCTTTGCATATTCGTGTTGGGTTTTGTGTTTTGTGTTTTATAGGGAAAAAGAGCTTTCTCAAGGCAAGCACGCAAACCAAGGCCCCCCCCCCCCCTCTCTCTCTCTCTCTCTCTCTCTCAAATTTTTTGTATAGATCAATTGGTTCAAAGCTATTTTAAGAGAGTAGAGGTCTTGGGTTCAAGTCTCCATTTTGTGGGGGTGGATTTTTTCATTCCCGCACATTCGCGCACTTTGCCGGCAACTTCAACAATTTTTTTTTAAAAAGTCATAACTTCTTCATCCGGAAGCCTTTTTCAGAGCCGTTTTTTTTAAAACAGCCTAATTTTTCGAGTTCTATCCATTGGAACACTTACTTTTAGCATCTTCAACTTCAGTTTTTTTTTTAAAATGGAAATTCCATGCCAAGTCATTCTTGACAGCACTAACTACTTCCAATGGATAGCCTACATGGAAGATTTACTTAGAAGTAAAGGTCTCTACAGAATAGCCACAGACCAAGAGAAGAAACCAAAAGATGAAGACAAGGCTGTAAAATGGGAAAATATACAAGATCAAGCACGTGGTTTGATAGGGATGTCAATTTCTCCTGATCTTAGATTCCATATTGC
The DNA here is from genome assembly GCA_031772625.1 of Pinus tabuliformis. NCBI lineage: Eukaryota > Viridiplantae > Streptophyta > Pinopsida > Pinales > Pinaceae > Pinus > Pinus tabuliformis. The sequence goes on from CM062815.1 coordinate 350,487,981, forward strand.
AGAACTTGAGACTCCTCATGAAGCATTGGAAAAACTCACTAAAGTTTTTGGGATTAAAAATGAAATTAGAGCCCATCAACTTGAAAATGAGTTGCTTACATTGGATCCTAATAATTTTTCTTGCATTGAAGATTTCTTGTCCAAATTCAAGACCCTTAGATATCTTTTGGAAGGTGTTAAGGTTAAGAAAGAATATAGTAACCTTATTTATTCCATCCTTACTAAGTTGGGACCAGCCTACTCTGTATTTGTTTCCACCTTCCATTCTACAAGGGAAGCTTTCATTTGTCAAGGAAAAGACTACAAGGCCCCTTCCTTTGACTCTTTTTGTGATTCTTTAATAAGAGAACAAGAAAAACTCTTACACCTTGGTCTTCTTAATCTTGGAAACTCTTCCACGAAAGCGTTAGCCGCCCAGCAGCAACCAAATTCAAAGAATCCTAAGAAGTCATATCCTCAAAAGAATGGTCCTAAACCAACTCAGCCTCAAAATGAAAGATCATTTCAGCAAAATGATAAGACCAATAAAAACAAATGGAAGAAGACTGATAGACATTGTAACTTTTGTAATCGAGATGGCCACTTAGAATCTAAATGCTTTAAGAAGATGGAAGCCTTGGAAGCCGCAATGAAGAAACATAACATCCATGTGGAGCATACTTCAACTTCAACTTCCGGAATGGCACTTTCTGCATGTCATTGTCAATCATCTCAGTGTGGTTATGCATTAAATGTATCTTCTTCCTCTCCTTCTCATGAGTGGCTCATTGATTCTGGAGCCTCTTATCACATGGCCAAAAACCAAGCCATGTTTTCCTCTTTAAATGATTGTAACACCAAAAATATATATGTTGGTGATGATAGATCTCTTAATGTTGTAGGGACTGGAACTGTTCATCTAGACAATGGTCAGTTTAATGATGTATTATGTGTTCCAACCTTATCCTGCAACCTTCTATCTGTATATCAGATAACTCATTCAGGTGAAGGTAAAATTGTTGAATTTTCACCTCATGATGTTGTAATCAAGGATCTAAAAGATCCTAAACAGATTCTAGCTACTGGTCTTGCTGATGATTCCACAAGGTTGTATAAGTTTCACAACTTTGGGTCATCAAATCTTCCCTCAGTATTTGTTGCTCATAATGATGAAGTGAGCAAACTTTGGCATGAGCGATTTGGTCACTTAAGCTATCGCTCCCTTCAGCATCTATGTAAAGAAAATATGGTGACAGGTCTTCCTATGGTATTCTGCAGAGATGGTGTTTGTTCCGAATGGTGTTTGTTCCGGATGTGTACTCGGAAAACATCATCGGGACAGTTTTGAAAAACGTGCCTCTTGGCACGCCTCAGCCCCTTTACAGCTTGTGCACAGTGAATTATGTGGTCCACTTCCTGTTGCTTCATTCTCTGGCTGCAATTATTTCTTAACTTTCATTGATGATTTCTCCAGACGCACTTGGGTATACTTCTTAAAACTCAAGAGCGAAGTATTTAACACATTTTTGGCCTTCAAAGCCTTTGTTGAAAAACAATCTGGACATCAAATTCTTAAGCTAAGAACTGATAATGGTGGAGAATATGTTAAAAACACATTCATCAACTTTTGCACCGAAAATGGAATTCAAATGCAACATACTGTTCCATACACTCCACAACAAAATGGTGTAGCTGAAAGGAAAAATCGCACCTTAAAGGAAATGGCTAATTGTATGCTGCAATCTAAAGGACTCAGTCTTAGTTTTTGGGCCGAAGCAATTAATTGTGCAAACTATATAATAAATCGCACTCCTACTAAGGTTCTACAGAATATCACTCCAGAAGAAGCTTGGAGTTCCATTAAACCAGATGTAAGTCACTTTCGTGTTTTTGGAAGTGAAGCATGGGCCCATATTCCAGATGAAAAGCACAAAGCTTTAGAACCTAAGAGTGAGAAATGTACTTTTGTTGGATATTCTGAAGATGTAAAAGGTTATAGACTTATTCCATTTAAATCCAAAAATGTTATCATTAGAAGAGATGTAAAATTTGATGAAAATAAATCGGCCTGCGAGCCTAGTCCGGCGGATGTGCCACCTCTTCCTATCTCTTCTACTTTTGAAAACATTTCTTCTTCAGATGATGAAAGTGAGGATGATAATCCTCCCCCACCTTCTCAGGATCCTCAACTTCCAAGATGGGTCCGTGCTACTCGGGATGCAGCAGGTGATCTTGCCGGTGATCCTACAGATCAGCGACGTACACGTTCTCAGTTTGAAAGAGCCTCTTCTTTACTGGCTCAAGCTCCAGTAAATCATGATCCTGACACTTTTGCAGAAGCTTCAGGCCATCCACATTGGGAAGCAGCTATGAATGAAGAATATCATTCATTGTTGGCAAATGATACATGGGATCTTGTTCCTCTACCAAAGGGACGCAAACTTGTTAGATGTAAATGGGTTTACAGAACCAAGTATGGACCAGATGGGAAAGTTGATAAACATAAAGCTCGTCTTGTTGCTAAGGGCTTTTCACAGGTTGAAGGCATTGACTACACTGAAACCTTCTCCCCTGTTGCCAAAATGAACTCTATCCGCCTTGTTCTTTCCCTTGCTGCCTCTTTAAAATGGGAAGTCCATCAGATGGATGTTAAATCTGCCTTCTTGCAGGAAGAAATCTATATGGAACAACCCATTGGCTTCATACAAACAGACTCCAGCCTTGTTTGTCGACTTAAGAAATCCCTTTATGGTCTCAAGCAAGCTCCTCGGGCTTGGTATGCCAAAATGGATAGCTTTCTTTTAGAATCTGGCTTTTCTAGGTGTTATTCTGACAATACTGTCTACACCAAGAAAGTGGGCAACTCTCTTATCATCCTTGTTCTTTATGTTGATGATCTTATTCTTACTGGTAGTGATCCCAACCTTATAAACCATGTGAAGTCCAGCCTTAAAAAGAAATTTGAAATGACAGACTTAGGACACTTACACTATTTTCTCGGTCTTCAAGTCTTGCAATCCAAGGAGGGTATTTTCCTTTCCCAGTCCAAGTATGCTTGTGATATTCTTCGTCATTTTCACATGGAAGACTGTAAGCCAGCCCCTTCTCCCTTTCAGTCTGGAGTCAAACTTTCAGTCTCTTGTACTTCTCCTGAAGTTGATGCTACCTTATACCGTCAACTTGTAGGAAAACTCTTGTATTTAACCCATACTCGTCCTGACCTTTCCTTTGTTGTTGGCCTTGTTGCTCGTTTTATGCAAAACCCCCGTGAAAGTCATTGGAAAGCAGCTAAAAGAATACTTCGTTATGTTCGAGGTACAGTACAGTTTGGGATTCATTACAGTGCCAAAGCAGCTCCTCTATTAGTTGGTTTCACTGATTCTGATTGGGCTGGTGACCCTGATGATCGGAAGTCTACTGCCGGTTATGTCTTCACTCTTGGTTCAGGACCTATTACATGGGCTTGTAAGAAACAGGCTGCCATTTCTCTTTCGTCAGCAGAAGCAGAGTATCGTGGTGCCGTGGAAGCTAGTAAGGAAACCTTGTGGCTTCGTCAAATCCTATAAGAGTTTGGCTTTGAGCAGCAGCATCCAACCACATTTTGGTGTGATAATCAAAGTGCCATTCAGCTATGCAAAGATCCAGTCCAGCATCAGCGCAGGAAACACATTGAACTACACATGCACTTCATCAGAAAGCTCATTCATGACCATGTTCTTGAAGTGCAATATTGTTCAACAGATGATCAGGTTGCAGACATCTTCACAAAGGCTCTCACAGAGGCGAAGTTCACTAAACTTCGATATATGCTTGGAGTTCAGGAAGTTGTCACTAAGGGGGGATAGGCTCTAGTGCCTCCTTCCTTCTCCTATTGTGTCATATTTGTAAATCCTTCAATCCTATCCCAAGTTGTTCTTAAGGGGGGATGTTAGGATATTCCGACACATAGGATATAGTTAAGTTCAACTTGGTCTAGTGTAGAGTTAGGTAAAGTGTGTTTCTTTACCGTTGTACATTTTGTAACTTACAATCCGACGGTCATGATATGTAGTGATCCGACGGTTCACTCTCTCCTCGGTATTACCGACACTTGATCCGTGGCTTGACACCCGATTGGTCCATGAGTTCTATTTAAAGCGCATGGAGGGTCATTGTTCGGGTAATCCGTGCATGAGAGAAGCTTATGTAAATTTTCATTCTTTGATTAATAAATTGCCTGTAGTAGCCACGTTGGCGCAGGCCGTGGACTGTTTCCCTCTTTGAGGGTTTTAACCACGTCAAAAATACTGGTGTATTGATCTGTGATCTGGTTGTGAGCGGTGTCCTTTTGGTGTTCTTTCTGAGGAACTTACCCTGTAAATTCCTACACGGGGTAGCCACAATCTTGGGTGTCCCTCAGATCAGCAATGCACCTTCCATTCTTGAATGTTTCAAATTATGGAATTCCAAAGCTAAAGCCCATAGAACTCTTCCCCTCTATGTACTTTGGGGGATTTGGCACACGAGGAATGCTCTGATTTTCGAAGGCATTCTTCTTGTGACTATGATTGTTGCCATGGACATTGTTGCTTTTTTCAAGGAAATTTGTTCTTGGACTCTGAAGCACTCTCTTCAAACTGTCTTGGAAATTGTATTTTTGAATGCTAAATAGAGTATATATAGGACCAAATAAATGTTTTAATCATAAAACTTAATTTTTCATGATATATACATAATTTTTTTAAATGATATATAATATATACACAATTGATATTAAAATATATTACATAACATGTACGTCAAGACATTTTATGACGCAAATTAAAATGGTTTTTTATTATTAACATATTTTCAAGTATATGTCAATATTAATTAGTATTAAAATATTTTAACAATAACTAAATTATAATATTTAAACATCTTAATCACACATTTTTTTATATTTTTAATTACATTACAATATATTCATTTTTTTTTAATTATAGCTGATATTATTTTTCTATTTAGAACATAATTTGTAACTTTTATTTTTATTTCTGAAGGGAACAGAGACAAAACTTACATATCCTCTCATACTCGGCTGTAAAATGAACCTCTCAACTCAATCACATGAGATGATTTACCTTAATTTAATAAAAATTATTTTCTCTATAAAAAAGTACTAAGGTTACTACCTTAGGTTTCATTATTTAAAAGAAATAATGAATCGAGATTTGCGCTCATTTTATTTTATTTTTGTTTTAATTGACTGGTATTATAACGATGTTTTTATAGAGTTCAACAGAACAACAATGAGAGCACCACATGAGGTACTCTTGGTTGGATTGTTGTGTTTTCAGGATATATCAAAGGATATATTAAATGTATTGACATTATCTAATCTAAAGGAGTTGTCTAACGAGGCGGAGGAATTGCCCGGGCGGTCAAAAGTGGTTGAAATCCGGGAAAAAAATTCAAAAAAACTTGTAGAGGCAGTGTTTGAGTCTTGTTTTTGATGGTGGAAATGGATTCAGCACCATCAAAAACGTTTAGGACACCTAAAATTTTGAAGTTTAACAACTATAACTTAGATTTACAAAAATCCTTGCCCGATTTTCTCTAAATATGACCGGAATCTCCATAACTTTCCGGGCAATTCCTCCGGCTAGTTAGACTACGGCTAATCTAAATCAAGCTTGACTTATGTAGAGAAAATTTTCAATGTTTACCATCCCCTATATGCACATTAGGTTGTCTAAATTACTAGTATGCACTTACCTAGCTGGAATGTTGGATTCTTAAAAACCATTCCCAGGGAAGAATTTTGAACTACCAGCCCAAAGACTTTGCCCACTTGTGTTTCTAGCAACTGATGCACTTGGACCATTTTTTATGAGGCTTGCCCAACAAGAACCTTCCTTTGGTATACTAGTATTCCTTGAAAATGCTATTTTCGCTTTTTTATTCATATACATTTTATACATTATTATCTATTTATGATTTCCAATAGACATTTCAACATTAACCACTTACAATTTTCCTTTTGCTTCGGCCATCAAAATCTCTTCTATAAGAGTCCTTGAACTTGAAGTCGTGTTTTCCATTTAGTAGAGTTTGGATTTATAACTAATTGCATTTCTTGATTTTAAGACTTAACTTTATTTGCATATGGCTCCTTCAATATTGGTTTGTGTAATGCTATTTAAATAGTTTAGCAATGAAGTTCTTACTCTTTTTATTTAAATTTAAAGTAATTCTTTTTCGTGTTGTTATGCCTCTAAGGTTATGATGTGGGTAATGGAGTTGAACCACAACATCAAACATCGTAAAAAACAATTAATTTCTCTGGTCCATCGGATTTCTTTGTGCCACTAAGTCAATAAGAAATTGACATTTTATTGCAGGGAATGAGTCTAATTTGTATTCCATCTACTTTTATTATACATTACGCAAGATCATTTACAGTCCGGAGCAAGCAAATCCTTATTTTTACGAAATACTAACTCCCATAATTTAAACTTTTTAAAGAAAATTAATACTAAAAAAACACATCTTTCAAAAAAAATTAAGAAGTCCCCATGCCATTCTTCATTATCATCCCTCAATTTGTGAAAAGGAAAGGCATATTCAAAGCATGATTGAGTTAAATTATATTTAGGTGAAAAAATAATAGTCATTAAGAGAATTTCCTCATTGAAATAAAAGGAAATATATAAGAGAGAGAATATCTCTGATCATATAATTTTTGTCAATTTATTAGCAGTTTTAATGTATTTTTTGTTAGTATTTCGTAATTCCTTCAAGTTGAGGAGAGGGATCCAAAGGTAACCACAAACCACTTTAAAATTGGAATCTAGCTCTTCTAGCTGTAGAGAGAATTCTCTCTATATGAATCTTCAGTCACTTAGATGACTGGTTGTCTTAGGTTTTAGGCTAGGTATTAAGATCAGAGAGGAATGAGTTTCTAAAAGTTTGATGGCAGGGGAGAGGGAAAATCCATTGGGCATGGAGTCATATTGAGCTAATGATTTTCAGTGATATGATCCTTGTGTTTTTTTTTTTCAAATTTTGTTGTAGAGAGGTGATCAAAGGAATAGTGGAATTCACAACATCTAGCTGAGAATGAATTTTAGATATCACAATAAAGGAAAAACACTAAATGTTTTGTGAGCCATAAGATCGCACTTAGAAAGTGAATTCTAAAATAAGTTTTTCTTAACTAAACATGAATACATAACAAATCAAGCATGATTATAACAAGAGAGAAACTCACATACACGGAAGAAAACATCACCATAAGAAATTGACACATGAATCCTTGTAAAAGTAGACTTCAGCGTTCATCATTCAATGACACTTAATGAAAATGTACAATGCACAATGTCTTCTCTATCAAACCTTGACCAACCAACCCTTTATGTGCTAAAATTCATCAAAAATATACAATTAGATCATCCCTAGACTTAGGGGGTCGAGCTCAACCATTTCCCCAAAGAGTCAATTACATTAGATTTAGAAACTGCCTGCTAGGAAATAGAGACCGAATTTTTAGAAAATATGGGTCAAATATTAAATCATATCTCTCAAATCATGACCATTGTTACACAACTAAAGGAGGTTTTTGTAGATGACCTTGTTCTTGAGAGAAACCTCTCTCAGTTTTCGAAAATTCTTCTCCAGATTCTCGAAATCCATGCCCAAAGATCATAACTAAAATAGGAAATAAGGAAATCTAAAAACTAGGTTGTAAAGATTCATTCGAATCTTCCAATCTATGATACCTGTCAAGAAACTGAAGGAGGTTTTTGTTATTTAACTCGCGTTTGACAAAAAATCTTTTACTTTTTCAAAATTAATCTCCACTTGGTCATAAATTAATCTTGAAGTTAACTACTAAAACAGTGAAAAATGCAGCAAATCCCCTGCAGGCAAAAGGCAACAAGCTTCATTTTCATACTATATAATGGAAGCTTCCCAATACGAAAATTCTTAAGGGATCTAGATCACCAAAACATTCCAATTAACAACAATTATCAGATCTCGTTATAATGCATGCATTTACAATTAAAACATCTGAGGAATCAATTTGCCAAAACATGGAACACAGGTTAACCCAGAAATAACAGCCACTTTATTTAATAAATAACTATAGGACAATGTATGCCAAGAGGATTTCTAAACAAAAAATCGACCAATTGAACTCTAAAGCACAATCGTGGACCTTGGATGGATCCACCAGACAATTACACCCACAGGGTTTTTGTCCTTGGGATCGAACTGGAATTGGCCTTGCCAAGTTCTCAACAAAGACAAAATAGATAGACAACTCGGGATGATCCCAATGCCTAGCTCCTATCTCCTTTTATAGGCTTGATGGACTCTTTAGAAGCTTTATTTTATTATCTTCTCTCGAAAAACGAAGGGGAATACCGTGGGCAAATATCATGGGTAAATACCGTGGGTAGATTCTATCTATTTTGACCATATCCAGAAAACAGAATATTACATATAATCAATGCTTGAATTTTGAATCTACAAGGCACTTAAGGACACTTGGCATAACCATAAGAATCAATTTCATGAGTTTTGGATTCGAATTTCAAGGTCAAACTATTGATTGTGTGGAAGCATAGCACATTCGCTGCGCTACTTCAAAAGCGCAATGAATTCATGATTTGCATACTTTTGATCACCTCCTAGGCTTCTAAATGTATCACACATGTGAAAAACAACCTGAAAATCATCAGATACCTATTGGATAACATTTGTTCATACTGTAAACTCTCATCCTTGAAAAACATCACCTACAACAAAAGCGCAACAAAATTCATTTGCATGGTTTTGACCAAGTGTTAGGGTCTCTAGCTAATGAAAATAGTTTTTTTATGATGATGACAACCTTAAAAACCTCCTCGCGCCTCCATATATAATAAATAGCACTAAAACCTTGATATTTTATCAAAATTTAATGATTTGACTATAGCACAGCAAGAAAACGCGGCGACTTAGAGGTTATGAGGGTTGCAATCTCTTCTGGACATTCTCGTTGGTTGTTAAAGATGAAACTAACAACACACAACATGAATAATGTTGGAAAAGAGAATTTTGGAACTTGGTGATGGTCGTGGTAGGAAGAAAACCTTCAGCTTGTAGAAGCGTAGTGGGTCCCCTGCAGACAAAGTGCAGCAACTTCCTTTGGCTATTCAGAGCATCTGAGGAGGAGGAGAAACTGGTTCAATGGATTTTTGAGAGCCAAATGCATGCATTTGTCACCTTCCATGTGTTCCAAGCCTCCTTTGTTTACAATGATTAGTTGCAAATTCAAATATGAAAGCACAACACAAATGATGAGCGCAACACCAACTTGTAATGATGATGATGTGATGACTCGACCTTGCAACCAACTTGAAAAGACACTACTGAACTCGACTCAATGATGAAAACTCAAATCTGTTATAATTTTCACTCATGACTTGATTGACACATTCCCCTAAACTTTCTAAACTTAGACCTTAGGAAATCAATGACTATTTCCATCATTATTTGAAAACACTTTAAACATAACCCTACTTAGACTCAAACCAATCATATGATCCCACACTTCTCTTAAAAGACTAATGACATGATCTCTAAGAGATCATCCAAAAATTTACAAAATGACCAAAATAATAAAAATACTAAGCTTGGCTTTTTACTACTATAACATAGGACACTAACGCTTTTCACCTCTTTCCACATCTTCCCTCATATAGTTTCTTTCTATCTTTGTTATCGCTTCATGTTTTCAACTCTTTCCACTAATTAGTGTGCTTAAATATCATTTTTACATTTATATATGTTGATTTGTGTAGCTTGGGAGGTACTCCCACACCCTATGGTATTAGATTTGGGAGAAGTTTGACCCACATGGGCTTTGTGGGCGAAGTACCCAAGAAATGGGTTTTGCGCCCAAAGTTGTGGGCGTGAAACTAAGAGGAGATTTTGATGGTTTGTTCATTGAGGGCATGTGGGTTACTCTTAAGGAGCTAAGGGGCACCTAAGGCATCAACGAGGTGGTGTTGGTTGAATGAAAACATATTTTGTCCTATGATTTTATGGAGTTTAAACATTTTTTTTAGGTTAGCTTGGCATATGCTGTGTGACCCTTGGTGGCAAATGAAACCCATCAAGAACTCTATAAAAATGAGGCAATGACTAGTTCATTCACACACATTACAAGTGAATTTCATCAAGGGAAATCAAATCTGAGGTAGCCGCAAACCGAAGGATCCAATCTAGAGTGAAGAGAAGGACTTGTTTTGTTTTGTCTCTTGTGATCTAGTTAGGCCGAGATAGGGAGAAGTTTTTGACTGAAATTTCTGTGGTTTTGGGAATGTGTTTATGGAACAAACTCTTGTGATAGGCTGAGGTGAATTTATAAGCATCTAGGGAGGGTTGAGACCCTTAGATCTGCTAAAAAGGGAGGTTGTAAGGCCTATGGTACAACTAGGAACAAGGTTTGAGTCCCTAAGTCTATGTGTAAATACAAGAGGGCTAATCTGTGAAGATTTGTGCAAATTTGGAGGGAAGTTTGGAGGCTGAAGTTAGGGTTGACGTGGTGTTAATTCAAAATCCCTAAAAGAAGGTCAAATACATCAGGTTCATTACACAGGACAAAGAGTACCTCAGGGCTCAGGATGTTGATGTCCTAGAGAGGTATGTTGGTTGGGTTTCTATGGATGATTGCTTGGTGACGTAGGGTTTGGTTTTGGACAGTTTGAGGAGAAACCTCTGTATAGAGATTTGGAGGACTATTAGTGGCTTGCTTGAGTGCCCTATTACAATGGACAAGCGTAGGCTTGTCACTGTTAAGAGGGCAACTTGTGTGGGCCCTGGTTCGTAGACCTCAAGGGTGGAGGATCGATGATAAGAGGGTTCGTTATTGCACCCTAGTTCAGTGAGTTGCTAGAGATCAGCGTCAGATATAAGAGGGTGACCTCCAAGCCATAAGTCTAGTTTTCTTTGGAGCAACAGAGAGATTAGAAGTGGGCATTTGTGAAGACCCTATGTGTTGGTGTCTTTGATAAGCAAAGAACAGTTAGTGGGAAGAATTTGAGGACCTCATGTACAATGATCCTTGGAGCAACGAAGAGACTGTTAGGAGGCATATTTTGGAGCCCTAGTCAAGGAATTTCATGGTTGTAAAGCATTGATAAGAGGGAATACTTGAAGTCCCTAAGAGAAGAGATAGTGGAGCATCCTTATCATTTATATTGGGTAGATCAGTGAGCCTATGTTCAATCATCTTGGAGAAACCAAGAGTGGTTGATAGTGGCATATTGGATTGTTGGAGATGCAAGCATTTTGAAGTTGAAAAAGTTGTGTGATCGACATGTGGGAGGAAAATTACCCGCCATATGTGTTCAAGGTACATGGAATGAAAGGGTTATGGATCACTACCTCAACAAGTAGGTCAAGTGTACTTTATTCAAGGTATATTGGTGGTCATAGTTGTTGACACCAAACCCTAGTTGTATCCTTGTAGTAGGGTTGTATGTAAGGGCCATAATCCTTGGTATAGAGTCGTAAGACTGTTGTATTATAGTTTGTAATATAATAAGTAGTTGGTTAACAATTAAAAAATTTCATGTGCACCAGTTGATTCATTTCTATATGTTTTCCATTGTGCAAAGTAGTAGTATTGAGGTATTTCAATGTGTTTATGATCGTGATTTTAAACATAGACATGTAGCTAAAGTGTCGTGGAAAATCAACATGGTATCAAAGCTACTTTGAAGGGACAATCGATCAGAGTGTGCATAGTGAAGCAACTCGATGGGAGTTGATATTGCCTAGATCATGGAGCGGAGGGTTTAGCTGAGGACATGGAGATGTGGTCTCGACTGGCTAGGTGACGAGATGGGATGGAAGTTCTGGTGGATTGGTAGTGAACTTGGTGACAATAAATTTTTTGTAGGGCACGTTGTTGATCATGGACTTCCTATGACTTGTCATGGATCGTTGGGGCTGCTCAAGGGTTGCTTTGGCTTGGGAGAGTTGGATTTATGTGATGGAGTAGATGATGGCAAGCTAGTTTCTTCTTTAGGTCATGATGTTGGACATCCAAGAGTAGATGATGGCAAGCTAGTTTCTTCTTTAGGTCATGATGTTGGACATCCAATATTGGAGGCATGTGCACGCGTGGTATTTCACCTAGGAGGATGAGATCACATGTTGTGATAGGTTGTGGTGTGATGTGGCTTGTGTTTGACCACAACTCACACTGGAATTGTAGTACATGAGATCATTAGCAGTGTGAGCCAGTGGAGGCTGTGTAAACTCAAAGGGAGTATAACTTAAGAGGGAGATGCCCTATGGAAGCTTGAATCTTTAGGTTCTAGCATGATGAGTTATAGACACTACCGAGATAGTGTGGTTCATTCTACAGGGTATGGTGCAATGGTGAATACTAGATTGGGCCAATGTCGCCAGTGATGATGATGTTTACTGTCGTGTAGTGGAAGTACATCCTTCAATAAGAGGGAAAGTTTATTTGTGTAGCTTGGTAGGTACTCCCACACCCTAGGGTATTGGGTTTGAGAGAAGTTTGACCCAAATGGGATTTGTGGGCGAAGTACCTAAGCAATCAATTTTTCACCCAAAGTTATGGGTGTGAAACCAAGTGGATATTTTGATGGTTTGTTCATTGAGGGCATGTGGGGAATCCTTAAGGAGATAAGGTGCACCTAAGACACTAATGAGGTGATGTTGGTTGAATGAAATGATTTTTTTTCCTATGATTTTATGGAGTTTAAACATTTTGTTTACGTCATCTTGGCACATGTTGTGTGACCCATGGTGGCAAATGAAACCAATCAAGAACTCTATAAAAAGAAGCCAAGAAATAGTTTATTCACACACATCACAAGTGCATTTCATCAAGTGAAATCCAATTTTAGGTAGTCGCAGACCTAAGAAGTTGATCTGGAGTGAAGAGAAGGATGTGTTTTGTTTTGTCTCTTGTGATTTCGTTAGGTTGAGAAAGGGAGGAGATGCTGGCCAAAATTTCTGTGGTTTTGGGTACATGTTTATGGCACAAACCTTATGACAAGCTGAGGTGAATTTATGAGCATCTAGGGAGGGTCGAGACCGTTAGATCTGTTGCACAAGGAGGTCGTAAGGCCCATAGTACAACTGGGAACAAGGGCCAAGTCCCTAAGTCTATGCGCAAAGACAAGAGGGCTATATGTGAGGATTTGCGTAGGTTTGGAGGCAATTTTGGAGGACCAAAAGCCCTAAAAGAAGGTCGAATACCTCAGGTTCAGTGCACAAGTCAACGAGTACCTTAGGGTTGGTTTGGACATCCTAGAGAGGTATGTTGGTTGGGTTTCTATGGATGATTCCTATGTGATGTAGGGTTTGGTTTTGGATAGTTTGAAGAGCAACCTATGTGCAATGGTTGGAGGAATGTTAGTGGTTGTTTGGGAAGCCCTAGGTGTTGTGGACAAATGGTAGGCTTGTCACAACAAGTGGGTTGTACTTTGATTGCCTAAAATCAACCTTTTTACAGTGAATTAAAGGGTTGTTAGTGGGTTGTTTATGAAGCCCCAGTTCTAAGATTTACAATGGGACAAATAAAAGATAAGAGGGCAAACTCCAAGCCCTAAGTCTGGTCTTCTTTGGAACAACAGAGAGATTAGAAGTGGGCAGTTGTGAAGACCCTACGTGCTAGTGTATTTGAGGAGCAAAGGACATGTAGTGGGCAGAAGTCGAGGACCTCATGTATAGTGATCCTTGGAGTAGTGAAAGGATTGTTAGGAGGCAAATTCGTGGAGCCCTAGTTCAAGGATTTCATGGTTGGAAATCATTGATAAGATGACAGACTTGAAGTCCCTAAGAGCAGATATGGTGGAGAAACCTTGTAATTGCTAGTGGGTAGATCAGTGAGCATATGTTCAGTAATATTGGAGCAACCAAGAGTGGTTGATAGTGGTAGATTGGATAGTTGGAGATGCAAGCATTTTGAAGTTGCAGAAGTTGTGTGATCAGCAGATGGGGAGGAAAAATACCCGCCAAATGTTTTCAATGTATGTGGATTGAAAGGGATGTGGATCGCTACATCAAAAACTTGTTCAAATGTACTTTGTTCAGGGTAGATTGGGGGGTCACAGTTGTTGATGCCAAGCCCTAGTTTTGTCCTTATATCAGTGTTGTATGTAAAGGGTCATCATCTTTGGGATGAGAGCCCTAAGACTATTGTATTAAAGTTTGTAATATAACAAGTAGTGGGTTAAAAGTTAAAAAATTTCATGTGCACTAGTGGATTCACTGCTATATGTTTTCTGTTGTGTTGAGGTATTTCAGTGTGTTTATGATCATGAGTTTAGACATAGACATGTAGTTGAAGTAACGTTGAAAATCAACAATATAGGTGAAGCAAATCAACAAAAATTAGATCACAAAAGCCTCAAATCCAAAATATTTTAAGGTTATAATCATGGGGTCTTTGTAAATTTTTTTGAACTTTTTCGATTTTTTTTTTGATCATTTTTTCTTACTATATGTAAAAAGCTATAAAGGTTATATATCCATATAGTTTACTAAAAATACATATATTATCATTTTTTACTTGTTAGGATTTTAATGAACACATTTGAAGGTGATGGTTGTTGGGGGAGCGTATTTTTCTCCTTTTTGTTCAAGAGATTAATGCATTTTAATCTCTCTGTTGGGATTAAAAATAAATTATATTATTATTTTAATTTTTTTAATTTGATATAAGGATTGTTATATTAATAAATTGGTTATTTGATATAGTTATATGTTAATTCGAGTGATTGAGTATTGTGAATTATAAGAGATCACGAGGTCAATTACCTAGGTTAATTTCCTTTGTAGATATTATTGGGCCTCACTACATGTTCCCATTGGACTAGATTACCAAAATTGCAACTAGACAATTTACTTTGGGTACGATCTTCAAAATGAGGGGAAGCGCCTCAAGGATTTGTCTGAAATGTGCATTCAATTGAAAAAGATAAAAAGTTGGTCATTCGATAAGAATATTGTTGTTAAAATTGTCACATGTTTGCAATGTTTAGTGTTTCATTTACTTTTCATGGACAAACTTAGTAAGTACTTTTTCAAGACATGTATAAGTTGTACAAGTTAGGGCTTTATCTATACCTAAAATTCAATCCAAACGAGGTAGCTTAATAAAACAATCATATATGAAGCTTGTGAGGTCCCAATGAAATGCCACTTGTAGCATTGGAAAAAGACATAATATTTTAGGTCCAAATGTAAATGGTAGAATTTAAAAAGTGGCAACCTAGAATTTTGGACAAGTTTACCATCTTGAAGGGTGGCACAACCAATGAGTTTTGAGAAAGTTATCATAACATTTTTTTCCACCCTAGAAGTAAATAAGACCCGTGACATTGTGGAGAAGACACAATAGAGTATTACATAACAAAATTTTAGACTCATTGGTAAATAAATTTCTAAACTATATCAATTATAGGTCTACAAACAAAACAATGCTTAAAGAGGTATGTTAACTGGAAATTTGCATAAATTTTTATTGGAAAATCCAATTTAGGTGATTCTAACATTGTCATGAAGAGGAAATAAAGGCTAATATATTGATAAAAGTATAGTGAAAAGTTTGGGAACTTTAAAGTCGAAAGATTTTATTAAATCTTGATTATCAAATAAGAACTAATGGCAATGATACATATGTTTAAGATGAATATGAATTTTATCCTATAAAATGATTGAGGATTGCAAAGAAATATGGGAAAAAAATATTAATGATCTTTTTGTCCAAGTTCTTATTTTTCATGACGAAGTTAATGTTTAATAGAATAGCCTTGATTTGAATATCACATTACCCTTTTGAAGAATTTGAAAAAAAGTATTTTCAAATAAATGGATAAGGAAATGAATTGAGAGGATAGGAAGAAAATATGATATGACTTGAGAAAAAACATGACCGAATTCTTAAGTTGCCAACTCTTAATAAAGCGGTCATTACAAAGATTCAAAAATTAAAGCAAGAAAATGCCATCAAAGGAGAGTAGGAAAATGATGAGCTAAGGCAAGAATTGAAACATGAAAAATGAAAAATGAAAATATCAAAGGGTTTCGCAAGCATAATCATGAACTTCTTAACAATGTTAAGAATGTGAAAATATGCCTACAAGAGATAGAATAAACAATCAAGAAGAATAAAATTGTGGAAGAAGACGTAAATGCTAATGCGATAAAACAAAAATAGTGAGGGAGAATAGAAGAATGAGGAAATAAATTGATGGAAAATAAATCCATTTAACATCAAAAGGAGATAGAAGAGAAGTTCAAAAAAGCTAATTAGAAGATACTTGAAAAAGCAAAACTCAAACTTGAGATGTCATGGTCAAATATGGTGGAATAATCACACAATAAGAAGTATTGAAGATCAGAGGACATATGATAAAGAATGTAATTATACCAAAAAAGAAGACTAAAAACAAGGATGAAATATGAAGGCCAACATTCAATATTCAAACCTCATCAACATACCAATTATTAAGAAAGAAAACATGAAATACAAGGTACATACCAACATCCTCACTACAAAGGAAGAAATGACACATCAATGATATTCATAGAACAAGGCATTAAAGAACTATTATTTGACGAGATATTATGATCACTGATAACTACAACAAATTCGGCAAGTTATAGCATCAAAGCATGGAATCAAATGAAATGAGAGTGCACTAGAACTAGTGATCAGGGAATAAGATCAAATATAATTGAATTTGGATGGATCATCATCACTGGCAGGGAGAGCAAGAATATAACAAACTCCTCTTAGTAAAGCTTTAAGGATAAAGCATTTTAGAGGGGGGCACTATGTTATGAATCATGAAGGTGTATATGTTGGTAAATGTATATGTAATAAGATTCAACCTAATAGGGGTTCACAATTGCAATGATTAAGGATAAATATAGGTCAATATAATCATGTATTGGGATTATTTGGAGGAGATTCTCCCAATATATAAATGAGTTATTGTGTAATTTCTCCCTTACTCCATGCCCACATCTTGGTTATATTATATGTATTTTAATTCATTATACTAGTTTAATGATTTAGTGTACAATAGCTTTCAACATAGAATAATGTATTTCCACTTATTCCTAGAAGTAAGAAACAAAACTAGGATTTGTTCCTATGTTGCTTAGATGATGTATACTGAGATTGAAAAGAAGTTTTAGACAATTTCTTTTTTTTCAGGGAAAAATATGCATATATATATATATATATATATATATATATATATAGATAGAGTTACAAATGAAACTTAGTGTTTACAATGCCTTTGATGATACTTATTGCATGACAATTTATATGATATTATTGCAAAAGAAACAAGATAGCTTATTAATTGATAAATTACCATTAATTATATGCATGTGTTGTTGTTTGTGGTTTTTTTAACATGAACTATATTAATTTATAGATCCTTGACAAATCTTTTGAAATCAAATTTTAATCCTTGAAAACTATGTGAGTACATTTTTTTATGATAGACCTTGTGTATGTCATGATTCGAAAAAGAGTCAAACATCATCTAAGTCCATGAAAGGAATGGTCATGTTAAAAGGAAGTTAAATTGAGAATTTGTTGAAATATGGACACACAAAATTGAGCATCGTATCAAAAGTGAAAATTAGGCAAACTCATTTGTGTGGAATGCAAATAGTAGTAAACAAATTCAACTCAAATTAGAGGAGGACAACAATAATGTATCATAGACATATTGATATTCTAACTATATAATTTTAACATCGCAACATAGCTATGTAATTTCAAAGTTTTGTCACAGTATTACATTGTCACACTACCTTAACAATGTGCACTTCCATTATAGATAAACAATTTCAAATAGTACAAGTTCACTAGCTCATATGGATAACTTAGCACATTGTAACATGCAAAAGCCCAATAATGATGGAACATATTCCTTTCTTATCTCTTCCTATTCCCAATTTTCATATGTCAATTGCATGAATAATAGAATACAACAAACATGAAATAAAAAAATGTGTATTCCCTTGGATTATTTATACCCGTATTTCATATTCCAAATGAGTTTATTAGAGGTTGTCTGCATCATTTTTATGTTCATATCTTCATGTATGTTAGCTTTCAATTTGCGGAAATTTGGAATTGAGTTTGTTGATTTTTACAATGCAAATGTATGTTTTATTGTTTGATTCATTTTAATTTGAGAGAGCTTAAGTATGCATCATGACATCATCTGTGGAGGATTCTCCATGATTTCAACTCATCACAATCATGGATGTGGTTGTACTAATTTTTCCAATCCATTTTTTAGTGGATCAAATTAGTGTCAAAGCATCATTTAACATGTGGTTGTTGGAATTCATAGATAATTTATGGAGATAACTCTCTCTGGGACCAAGAAAGAAATTGAGGATGAGAAACAAAGATACATCACATTGCTAAAATAATGAATGCTAATCTTTGGAAAAGTTCGAAAAATGGATGGATAAATGATAAAAAATTCCTAGTTGTTGCACTGTTCAATAACCTATGTTGTATCAATGCAAACAAGTATCCACAAGAAGCCTTCTAGAAGTATTTCAAAACTTGGCATAAAGTGGTGAGGGGATTTTCTCAACGTGGAGAACAAGGTGGAGATTCAACTTTGTGATGGTTGGATGGATGCTCTGCAACTCAACAATTGATTGAGGAAATTAGATTCATTTTATAAAGGGAAAATAACTCACCAATTGAGAAAATGTTCCCTTTGCAAAGCCATGGATGCATGAATATTTTCTATGGTGGGAAGATTCATGTGAGAGCATATGAACATTTAGGACTGCACAAGACAATATAACAAATGAGCTCAATACCATCTCCAAGGACACATTTTGTCTCATCAACTATTGAAATGAATGGAGGGAACAACAACCATGGTGGAAATACCATGAAAATGCCTCCAATAGAAGTTTAATCAAATGGTAGGTGCATATATGCAAGAGTTCAACCACTACCATTTAGCTCAGAGTGATGGATGAAGTAAAGTTAGTCACCGGGTTAGTTGATTGGTTCATCATGCCAATTCAAAATAAACTTGAGATGATTGACATCCATGCTCTTCAAGGTGCATGTTGAAAGGGTAAGTTTGCAGAGGTGTGGAATAGTAGGAGGAATACAAACAATGCCACTTACACCAATTCTAGTGAAGGAAATAAGACCACTACAAACTTGTGGCATGACAAACAAGAAATTTAGTGAAATCAAATAGCATAATATTTAATCCAACTCACCAAAGGATGAGGGTGCATTAAAGAATGACACACCTTTCTACAATCATTGCAAGTGAAAGGACATGTGAAATGTGATTGTTGTAGAGTACATGTAGAGATGTGCAAGAAGTCTATCATCGCGAGAGATAGAGAGAAAGAGATAATTGGTGTTTCCTAACTTTTTGTTTTTGTAAGCTTGGTAGGACTACATCTTCATCATGCCCAATTTCTCACCTTGATCGAGGGGTAGTTTCTAACTTGAAACATAAGGTATTTGTGAAATTTTCAACTCTATTGCAACAACTGGGAATTATTCTTCTAACTGAATATTATTATGTGTAGTTTATTTGCTATCAAAATAAACAACAAATAAAATCATAACTGCAATTTTCACCAAAAATAAAATGCACTGCGGAAATTAAATCTGCAACTGAGAAAATAGAGCTCATATAGAATAAAAATGACATCGTTATTTTTGGACAAATTTCCTTGGAAAAACCAAATGTGGGAAAATTGGTGCAATAGATATGGATTTTATTATTATTATTATTATTATTATTCAGCAACAAAAATCTGATTACAATATCTGGATGCCCAAACTGGAAATCCTCAGCAAAATAATTTGGCAAAAAAATAGTGAGATAATTTGTCTCACTCGACAACTGATCTCAACTCCGGAACTGGCTCTAACTGGGTTATTTGAATCCCTATGTCAGCCTCTACACATGCTCTACTCACCGCTTGTGGAGCTGCTATGATCTTATCGTTCTTCCCAACTCAACCACTAGAGGTGACTCGCTTGGCTTCCTAAAACCTCTTCCGGCCACTAGCACCTAAATCGATCTCCTACTTAGCTTAATCGAATTGCCTCTTTGAGGCTCTATGCAAGCCCCTGCACAACCTAACTAAGGAATAACTCGAACCTACTACTACTTATTCTCTGGAATTGGAAGCTCCTCTGAAATCATTGTCTTTGCCCCATCTTTGTCTATGCATCCCTTATGGCTCGAACTCTTCTTCCCTGCTCGACTTTTGTAACTGGATAGTTCAATCTTCCAAGGAAATCACTCTCCTTACTTGTGTATCTTCATTTTCATCGACCTACTCTTATAATCTCTTGTTGGCTCACCAACAACCATGATTAGATCTTCATCAATGGCTAAGATCATCACAAACTCAATCCGTGTGAGTTTCTAGAGCATTCTCACATTTCCTTAATTAATTACTATTAATTAACCAGTTTTCCCAAGTTAGACTTGGGAAAAAATTAAATGATGGTTAATTAATTTAATTAAGGCATTTTGCAATCTTATCTAGTGAATTTTTTTTGGGTTTTGAAGATCTCATGCTTTTAACCTCTCTTACACAAGTCAAGACTAGAACACCTGTCTCATGCTGCAAAAACTAGCAATATCTCCTTGATGGAAGTTATTTGAGCTAGTTATACATAACACCAAAAAGTTTTCTCCATTAAGATCAAGATGAAGAGAGATCTCATGGATGAATTTTTTGACATTGATAGCATAAGTGACATTAATTTTTTGAGTGATTTGGCATGAAAGGAACATCCAAAAAATATGATGCCCTCATTGGTTTTTCAAAATTGGCTCTTTCACACCCCTTGGTTGATCTAAGAATATTTTTGCATCACTAATACAAACACAATAACATCCAAAATGGATGTTATTGTGTTGACACTAACATTGAAAGTAGCATTGATATTAGCATCACCAATTCAAACCAAACTACTAACTAATGGAATTTCACTTAAATAGTTATATGGACATTTTGAGTGGTTGTGTCATCATCCACAAGAATGTACTAACAACAAGAAATGACAATATCATATATCAATCAATAACCCACATAAGCCCTAATCCATAGTCAGTTATTATGGTTGACCATTATTGACTAGTTCACTATAGTTGACTATGTTGAATTATGATTGGCTATATTTATGCATGGTGGGCATGGGTAAACATAAATGACTAGTTAACTATGGTTTACTATAATCAACTATGGTCAAATATGACTGAGTATTAACCCATTAACTACTAAATCAATAACATGTAATCCCCGACACTCTTTCCCCCAAACCCAAATCATTATTCCACCAATCATTGACCCTCTAACCTACTAACCCACCAACAAATAGTTGACCATGATTGGTTAATATTGGCTTGATGACTATGATTCATTGTGATTAAGTATAGTTTATGACTATGTTTGACTACAATTGTGCATGGTTGACAATGCTAACCACAATTGAACATAGTTGACTATGGTTAACCGTATTTGAGTATGGTTGAATCTATTTGACAATGATTAAATAGTAGCCCATTAAACCCATAACATACTAACCACCTAATAACAATTTGCTAAAGTTGATTATAGTCAACTATAGTTGATTATGATTGTATAGTAACCCAATAAACCCCTAACATACTAACCTCCTATGCCCTAACCCCAACCCACTAACCCACTACCCTACCTAACCCCTAATCCACTTTTATATTAATCTATGGTGAATGATCATGATTAACTAGTTTACTATGTTTGATGGTATTTAACTATGATTGACTAGATTTTTTGTTGTTGTTGTCAATTATTGAATATTATTCACCATAGTTAACTATATTTGACCACAATCAAGTAAGGTTGAATATGTTTGACTATTACAAACTAATAATCTACAAAACCCCTAAACCTTAATATATTAATATGTTAACCCCTAACCCTCTAACCATTAAGCCATTCACAACAACCTATTAGCCCCTCAACCCCTAACCCTCTAACCATTAAGCCATTGACAACCTGTTGGGCCCTTAAACCCCAACCCACCTACCCATTAATTTATGGTTGATCATGGTTGAAGATGCCTAACTATACTTAACTATATTAACTATAGTTGTGCATGGTCAACTATTAGTGACCATGGTTGAGTCACTGATTATGGTTCACTATGATTGAATATGTTTGACTATGATTAACTAATAACCCACCAAACCCCTAATTACTAGCTTCTAATCCTTAACACACTAAACCCCTTATAAGCCAACCCATTGACAATTGACTCATAACCCCCTCAGCCTTGGTGAATGATTATATTTGACCATGGTTGATTATGTTTAGCTATGATTATCTATATTGTGTATAATTAACCATAATGGAGCATATAAATTGAATATGGTTGAGTATATTTGATTGTGATTCACTAATAACTTACTTATTAGACCTAAAACTATAACCCAAATCCATTAATCCCTTAACACATGTAGACCCTTACTCACTTAACCCGTAAAGAAACAGTTAATTATTACAAAAAAAGGTTAACTAGCTGACTATGGTTGACTATGACTGACTATGGTTGGCCATCGATGACTAGTTGACTATAATTAACTACAATTGACTATAATTAAATGTCGATAAATGTCTTTTGGATTGATCACATCATTAGAATTTGGTCGATGTTTCGAACCAACTAATGTGGTTCATCCTCAGGACAAGGACATTTATATACAATATGGATCACAAAAGTCTCAGATCTAACATATAATTGAATGTGTTTAACTAGAATTGAATAGTTATCCACTATGTGCCTAACCCTTAACACACTAACCCCAACCAACTAACCAATAACCTCTTAACATGTCCAACATCTAAACCACTTGCCCATGGCAATGATTATGGTTAACCATGCTTAACTATGGCTATCCCATTTGTATGGTTAACCATAATTCACTATAATTAACTAATTGATTGTGGTTTACTATAGTCAATTATTGTTGAATATGTTTGACTATAATTGACTAGTATAGAAGCACTATGTAAACACATCAACTAATATAAAACATGGATTATCAATAATATCCCTCAAGGGTGATGGGTGCATGTATCATCCACATAACTCAAAATAGGCAACTAGTATTTTCTTAAGGTCTAGAAAAAATGTATCAACTAAAGAGAAGCTTTGAAATGGATTACTCTACCACTTGAATTGTGTAAGATTAAACATGGTTTTCCCTGATCTTATGGAAATGCTTGTAATCCTCGTAATATTTTCCTTGTTTATAAGGAAATAGGCTTCATCAAAGTTAACAACTTGAGTGAATGAAAGGAATGTTATGGAGAGTTAGGAAGGGGAGACACTTCTCGTCTCCCTCTCTCCCCTTCGACACTAGCCTCAACCCCTAGGATTGTACCCTCTAGAGGGAAGGAATTGTGGGATGATGGCTAAACAAGGTTCATGGGTAGTGGTAGAGTGGAAAACCAAGGTGGCATTAGTATATAGCTTTGTCAATTTATGTATGGCGACCTTGGATTTCAATAACAACTCTTTGTCTAATTACTTCACTATGTTCTTTCAACCATGTTGATACAAAAGGTGGTTTCATCGACTCTATTATGTATTGTTCTATGGTTGTATGGTGGCAACTCTATTTTGTGTTGCATGATGGGTGCTCATTATGGATGGTGGAATTTCATGCCAATGTGTCTTAGCCTAGGTAAACTCATGGTGGCAATGTTTATGAGGGTTTATCTCATGTATAATTGTCAAAGCCATAACTTGCATCCCAAGTCTTATGTGATAAAACTTCCTAGGTCTATCTAGATTTATTATATACATTATTTGAAGTATGTAGGATAACAAAAAATTAATCCTAAATGGAATATTAGTTGTTAGCATTTATTAGCATTTGATCTTTTATTCAATCCACTTTAATTGGACCTTCTCTTATAATGTTGCATTATAATTGCATATCAATGGAACCATGCAATGTACTCATTCAACGGATTCTCACTCTTGTTCTACTGTCCTGTTACACAAAATATTGTCACCATGACATCTGCAGTCAGTGTGAGTCTATCACCACTCATACTTTCCTCCTATGCAAGTCTTAAACCTCAGCTCTTCATGTCAAGCCTTGAAAAATGAGAGAAAGTCCTTGAAAATCTCTAAAACTCCGGTTCCGCACTTTCTCTTAGCATTACCTGCGGTCCCACACCCACTGGTCATGTCCCCTGCGGACTTGCCCGCTCTGTTTCTGTGTAATGGGTGCAGACCCTTGTAAAAGTCAAAAATGCGCAAGTACATTCTTAAAAACTCACTTTGGGTTATTTCTGGAAGCTTCTAGAGGGAATCTTGAGGTGGCAAGTTCGCTCCTTTGAGGTTCATGCATCCCATAACTAAAGGAGCTAACTCCTTGATGTGAGGAGCTTATCCCTTTGAAGGAGGACTCTATCCCTTCATAGGTGGACCTGTAACTTCCTCCCTCTGCACTATAAAATGAGGCATTGGGCTGGTTATTGGAGAGGTTGAAAGCTGAATATTTTTTAGGGTATATGATGTTGGAATTTAGACTTCCTAATTGAGCTTGAGAGGAGAGATTACATACCTTTTGACCTCATTGGGAAGAGTGTGAAGCTTGTCAAAGTAGAAGAGATTCTTGCTTGGACCCTGGGAGGAGCTTGTACAACATCAAGGCACCAAGGTTGTAAAGTTCTTCTTTGTTTAAAGTTAATACAATCAAGTTTATTTTTCTCAATAAGCTGTCTCTTATGGTTTATTTCATGGATTCCTTGATCACCATGATGAATATGATTTATTATATTGGTTATACAGGTGTTATTTGATGTGTGCTTGTTTGTGTTTGCAGGTTCTTAAAAGGAGACTCATTCGGATGGTCGAAGCATGGCTGCCACAAACTAGCGTTGGACTTAATGTAGAGTCTAAAACACCTCTTGGTTTTTATTTATAAATCACAATATTTAGAGAAAGGTAGATTTGCTTGTTCTGCTTGTCACTAGATATCAGTTGATACTAGGGAGATCGGTCTTGTTCGCGAGAATGATTTATCCGGCTGACAAAATGGCGACTCCACTGGGGACTTGAATTTTGGTTTTTGCCTTTACTTTTACTTTGACTTGAGAAACTTTTTCTCTGTTTCTGGTTTTTGCTTGATGTGTGTGGGATTGGGTAGTTTTTTAGATTTTGAATTGTTTTTGTTTTTCACACTTTTGAAAGAGGACCGCACGTTCTGTTTGTAACACAGTGCGAACATCCCCGCACTGTTGGTTTACTACACAGAGCGGTACTGCATCTGGTTATACCGGAGGCCTGTGGACCCTGTCAAATTTTTGAAAAACCTAAAATATTTTCATCCAGTTAAGCTTAGGATTTTTTTACGTTTTTTAGCCTCTACCCAGATCTGCATGTGTCCTGTTAGAAACTTCTTGTAGGTGAGTTCCATTGGCATTTTGGTTTTAGGTGATTTTCTAGAAGTTTTGCATGCCTGGTTTGATTTTCGTTTGGTCTTTGTAGTAACTCAGAGATTAGAAGGTCTGCAATCGAGGGTTTCGGCTAGGGTTTCTCTCTGCAGCGGTTACTCAGACCAGCCGTTGTATACCACCTCGTTCACATCCCGCTCTGTCGCTTTACTCTCTGCCCTCAGATTAACCTGTTGCGGTCACTACACCGGAGGCACCTGTACTGTGCAGGATTCACGGAGTTTATTCTTTCTGTTCCTCAACCGTTCCTTTCGTGGCATGCTTGTGGTTACTGTTTTTACCAGTTCGAGGGTGCCTGCTTTCCGTTTACCTGCAGTCGTGAGGAGGTCTTACTCCGTTCCAAGGTGCAGCTGTCACCATGGAGGACTTGGATGCCGTCGATTACTCCGAAGACCCGTTGGAAGGGGTTTCCATCTGGCGTACCCCATTTTCCACGTCGACCAGCTTATTCAGCTCCGGATTCTCCCTGGCTGAACCCTCCCGACCTCCTGTGGTCCTGTCGGACGATCCCCCCACTTGGCCAGCGCTTTCCACTCCTCCGGCATCTCCGTCTACACTTGGTTTTGTCTCTGCTTGTCTAAACCCTAACCCTGGTTTAGATCCCCCTTACCCGGGCTCAAACCCTAGCTTTCTTCCACCGGTGACCGGCTACCCTCCTGTTTCGTACAATCTCACATCTCTGGCTCCCCCTTCCGGAAGTTTCTCCGCTGTCCCGCCGCTCGCCGGATCTCTCCAATCTGCAGATAATCTTCCCCCCTCCTCGTACAGCCATTGCCCCGCCCATACTTCATCGGATTCGTCTCATAACAGGGCATCGCATCCCCCTCCCCCACAGGGTACTAAGAAGAAGCACAAGTGTTTTAAATCCAAAGCAGACGACATTTTTTTTAGACTGGAAGAGGACATTCAGTGGGGAGAAGCCATGGACTTCGCGGACAGAGTCCTTGTCGGTCGCATCAGGGGAAGAAATTACTCGGCCGCGCGACTGAAGGCCTAGGCAACCGAAGTATGGTGTCACCATCTGGTCGACATCCCATTCGTGCAGACTTTTGTGAGAAGATGGTTCGCTCTGAGATTCGCTCGTGCCGACCACACAAATTGGGTCCTATCCTCATACTGGCATTTTGAGCACGCCCCGGTACTGCTGAAGCGTTGGACACCCCTCTTTGACCCCGAGACTGAACAGATCGGTATAGGACCTGTATGGATTCGACTGCCGGGCCTCCCATTACAATACTGGTCCGAGGACATCTTCAAACGGATTGGTAACGCTATCGGCACTTATATGGAATACGACAAATCATACCTACAAACGGGTATGATGGCCTACGCTCGAATCCTTATTAATCTTGACACCAGAGGAGGTCTATTGGAATTCATCACCATCCAATGGCGGGACACATCTCGCAAGCAGATTATAGATTATGAAGGCATTCCGTACCGCTGTCGCAGATGTCATAAGGTTGGGCACCTATACAGGGACTGCCCTCTCCTCCACAAAAAAGGGGCCCTGAGCAGAATCGTGAACCTGAACCGACGGAGGGTGGTCCATCTCAGCCCCAGGAGACGGAAGGAGGGCTCACACAACAACCGGTGGACAATGCACCAGAAGATTCGAGAGATATACAGGGCACTTCTGTTACTAAGGCATCTGATAAGCGTCCAGCGGACTCCATACCTTCCTCGCCTCATCCGCCTATCAGCTCGGGCACTACAAGAGATGTCGCCTCGACAGCGGGTATGTTTTTCCCTATCTCTTCCTCTGTATATGGTATATCTCATGTTTTTGCATCGCTCTCATGCATGGGTATCTCCTCCCCCCTCATCCCTTCTGGTTCCCTTCCGATCCCCCCCTCCCTCTGGGCTATACCCCCCCCTCCTCCCTCCTCTGCACTGTCCCCTTTCCCTCCCTCTCCCCTTCCCTCTGTCCCCCCTCCCTAATATCCTCCCCCTCCCCTTCCATCCCCCCCCCTCTGCCCACCATACCCCCCCCTCTCCCTCCTCCATCCCCCCCCCCTCCTCACCTCGGTACCCTCTACAATCCAGAAAGGGAAAGGATGTCGACGCGATTGGCATTGAACCTATATGCCCCCCGTCCTCCCTTAAATTGGCTAGAAGCCGCCCCTCCCGACTTACTAAGGCCAGACATGCTGCGGGGGAAGAAGTTTCCCTTGGGCGACAACAAACAATTGACAGGGCCCTTAGAGCTAGGGATGGCCCTTTGCCTATCCCTCCATGAGATTTTTATCCTTCAACTGCCGAGGGGTTGCTAGCCCCCAAAAAAAACTAGCCCTGCGAAGACTGCTCACCTCGACTGAATTGGAAGTGATCTTTCTTCAAGAAACTCTCTGCTCGGCTGCCACCCTCATACCTATTCTTCGCTCTTGGCTTCCGAACTGGACTTTCCATGCTATGGATGCATCAGGGAGATCGGGGGGTATTGCTATCGGTTTCTGCAATAAATCCTTGGTACTTCGGAACACCTGGGGAGGCAGAGGTTACATCGGTATGGACTTATTGGCCCGCTCACTGAAAGCTGAGATTCGTATCATCAATGTATACGGACCTTGTGTGGACAGGGAACCATTTTGGAGAACCCTATTCGCATCTGAACTTTTCCAGGCAGACAACATCATCCTGGGAGGGGATTTGAACTTCTCCTTGGGGCACTGTGAATCCTGGGGACACTCGGCCCAAGCGGATAACCTTTCTGAATCGATCTCCACCTTACTTGAAGCACACCAATGGGTAGACATCCCTCCTATCAGGCTACATTATACTTGGTCCAATAATAGAAGTGGGGACCATAGTCTAGCTAGAAGACTCGACAGATTCCTCATCAAAGAGGCTTTCCTCACTCTCCACCCTCGTATTAGGTAGTGGGTTGGCTCTAGGGGTTTATCTGATCACAGGCCTATCTTCCTGGAACTCACTGATGATATCCCGAAGATCAAAAGCCCTTTTAAATTCAATGCTTCTTAGCTCAAGGATCCCAGCAATCTTCAGCTTGTACCGAAGTATTGGACATCAAATCCTATCGCGGAAGAGGAGGAGCATACCACTGGTTTTATAAGGAAATTATCTGAACTCAAGAGGCTCTCCAGAAATTGGGCACACCTGAAGCGGATTAATGATGATAAGATACTGAAGGAGGCCGAACGAGCCATTGCCACATTTGAGGATTCGTCAGATGGCACCTATACAGCACCGGACAACAAGGATCTATACACTACTCTTATATCTAAGCGCACACAAATTCTAAAGGAAAGAGAGGAGAGCTGGCGCCTTAGAAGCAGAGCCATATGGTTGGCTGAAGGAGACAATAACACTAAGTTCTACCACAAATTTGCAAATGGCAGAAAAGCCATTAACACCATCTGGGAACTACAAAATGCTCAGGGACAGAGGATCACTGATTAGCAGGGTCTGGCCAGACTTGCTAATGAACACTTCAAAACCATCTACAAGGCACCCCGTGAGGCTAACATTCTAGAGATAATGCGGGTCGCTGAATACTTCCCCAGATTTGTAGAACAGGAGGATTCGGAGAACCTGATGATGGTTGTATCGAAGGAGGAACTCGAGGCCACCATTAAATGGTTTAAAAAAGAAAAGAGTCTTGGACCGGATGGGTGGACCATCGAATTCTTTATTGCATTTTTTGACATCTTGGGGGATGATCTTCTCAGAATCATGGAGGACAGTAGGAGGAATGGTAGCATACATGCAGCCATCAAATCCACTTTTATTGCCCTAATTCTGAAATCTGACTCTCCTACCTCCTTTAATGATTTTAGACCCATCTCTCTCTGTAATGTTCTGTACAAGATTATTGCCAAAATCATAGCAAATCGCCTGAAGCCTATACTGTCTTGTCATATATCCCCCGAACAATTTGCTTTTCTCCAGCATCGACAGATACATGAAGCGATTGCCACTGCACAGGAACTTCTCCACACTCTGAAGACTAAGAAACAGAAGGGCATGATTCTTAAGGTGGACCTTTCTAAGGCATTTGAAAGAGCAAATTGGCTCTATATCAGGTTAATTATTACTCACCTTGGCTTCCCTTTTGCCTACATCAAATGGATTATGAGTTGTATCAAGGATGTATCCTATAGTGTCCTCCTTAACGGTGAAGCTACCCCTTTCTTCCTATCAGAAAGGGGGCTCAGACAGGGCTGTCCCCTCTCCCCACTACTCTTCCTCCTTATTATGGAAGGACTGAGCAGATCCATCACTGCTGCGAGAGACAGATATCAGCTTATTGGCATCAAGATTTCGGATAATTTCTTTTTAACACACCTTCTATTTGTTGATGATGTTCTGATTTTCTTAAATGGAAGCATCGGAGATTCTTCAATTATGCACAATATTTTCAAGCTTTTCCAACATGCTACGGGGATGATGATTAACGAAGGTAAATCCACCATCACCATTATCAGTTGTTCTCAGCATGAGTCTATATATACTACCCAGCGTTTTCCTTTCTCTGCACTCAATTTGGATGACGGGCTTAAATATCTGGGCTTCCGATTAAAGCCTCTCGGGTACAGGATAGCAGACTGGACGTGGCTTATCGCAAAAGTGGAGAAACGATTATAGATCTGGTACTACAAATATCTTTCCAGGGCTAGCAAATTAACCCTCATCAAGGCAGTTATTGAGGCCACTCCAGTTTTCTGGATGACACTCGCATGGATACCAAAAGGCATATTAAACAGACTTCAAAACATTTGTTGCAGATTCTTATGGAAGGGAAATCAACCGGGGAAAACTTTTGCTTGGGTCAAATGGGATCGCATTGCTATACCAAAACGATGGGGAGGATGGGGCATAAAAAGACTTGAACTATTCTCGAAAGCCTTAGCTGCTAAGCTGGGCTGGCAGCTCATCAGCTCAAACAGTCTCTGGACCTGGGTAGCACAAGCAAAATATATATGGCCTACAAATTTGATGGATTGGCTCAGACAGTCTCGGCCCCCAGCTAGCAATATCTCCAACATATGGAAGGCAATGATGAACGCGCTCCCCCTGCTGCGACTTGGAATTACTTGGAGAATAAAGGAAGGCAATGTTGTCCGCATTGGAACAGACCCATGGGTAGGATGCGGGAACGCTCACAGATTACCTGCCGACTTAATCAGCTACCTAAATGATAGAGGCATCATTTACATCAAGCATATTGGCGACCACATCAACTCCACTATCCTACAACAGGCTTGGAAATCCGCTCATGATTTGGACATACCTGATCATTGGAGACAAGACTGGCAGCTATATACTGAAGCCCTCACACAGGCCCATATCCGCTTAACAGAGGAACCTGACGAAATCATCTGGGCCCTTGCCAAGACTAGTCATTACTCCCCAAAAGAGGGATACATCAGCCTCATGGATCCCCATAAACCTCAATCTATTGACCCAAATTGGAAATCTTTCTGGAAACTCAAGGCCGCCCCTCGCACCCGCCTGTTAATGTGGAACATACTCTTAGACAAGATCCCTACGGGTGCCAATTTGATGAAGAGATCCTTTCATGGCCCCTTCCGTTGCCATCTTTGTCGTATGGATGATGAGAACACCGAACATCTCTTCCTGAACTGCACTTCATCTAAAGAGTTATGGAATAGTATAACTGCCCACTACCCTTCCTTACACCCCTGGCAAGGCAACAATATCCAAGAAGCTTGGAACTCATGGTGCCTTGCCCACAAAGGCAAAGCCAGGAACATGCCTCTCCTTGTCAGCTGGGCTATTTGGATAGCCAGGAATCAGTCCATTTTCAATCTCAGAGAACCTCACTGGCCATCTATCACTCATCACATAATCTCTGATTATGATCACCTACCAGAAGATGACACCATAGCCCCTCAGCGCATCATCACCCCGGAAATCATTGATAAATCTAAACCTTGGGCATATTTTGATGGTTCTGCCAAGGAAGCAGGCTGTGGAGGGGGAGCAATTCTATACTTGAATGAAAAACACTGTTTCAAAATCCAAATAAACTTGGGGATGGGCACAAACAATTTTTCCGAACTCTGCTCTGCAAAACACCTCATATATTTTGCATTATCTCATCATTGTACACATCTTCAGTTATTTGGTGATTCTAAAATCGTATGTAATTGGCTCAATAATGCATCTCATTGCAATGCATATACTCTCAGGCATATCCTAGAGGAAGCTCATAGAATGATAGACATATTTGACTCTTTTGTCTGTCGACATATCTACAGGGAACAAAACTCGGAGGCTGATCAACTTTCAAAAGAGGCAACGCATCTTCAAGACAATGTCTGGTTGATACAAGAGGAGATTGATGGTACTCACCATCAATATTACCACAGACCGTTTATAGAACAGGGACAAATTGGGCTTTAAGCCCATGATTTTGTAGAGCTCATTGTAAAAACATGTTTTATTTTCTTATATCTATCAGTCGGCTGTAGAAACAGTTTTTGTATAGACATATATAGTACTCTCTCTGTATAGAGAAGATATATATATTTTGCATCCTTTCTCTCTCTTTGTTGAGCGCAGTTTTGATACAACTCTGATACCAGACTCCCTGCGTGGAGGTTTACCACTCAGCAGTTTAAGTTTTTGTAAAAAGACTTATATGTATCCTGATAAGGCAAGTAATGCCTCCATATGCATATGCCTCGGCATCGACAAAATGTAATTTCTTAATATTAATAGAAATTACAATTTTTTCCAAGGGAAAAAAAACTCAGAGATTAGAAGCCTAAGAAACCTCAGATTACCCTGGTCTTTTTGGTCTTCTTGATGAGTCTGACCGATTTGTGAAATCTGCCCTTGGTGAGAAGTAGATCTCGTTTTCTCTTTGCAAAGCTTCGAAAGAACTCGTTTGAAAGTTTTGAATTTCATTTTTTTTTTTGTAAAACATAGCTGGGTGTTTTTTTTTTTGATTAATTTGTTATTCTGAACGAATTAGTCCTTAGTTTGCTGAATAACTAAGTAAAACGTCCTCAAAAAGAAATTTTTTAAGCTTTTGCTTCAATTAGGTTTTTATAATTTGTAGATCTCAAGATTAGATTTTTCATAGTTTTGAGTGTTTTCTAAAAAATTTAGAATCTCTTTTGAAAGAATTTGTTTTTGTAGTTTTTGAGTGTGAAAAAAGCAAAGGATTTTTTCGTGAGCATAATTAGTAGTCTCGTTTTGAGTTTGTTGGAAAAGACAAAAAAGTTTTTCTTTTCATTTACATGTTAAGGAAAGATTTGTTTTTCAAGCAATTGCATTCTCAACACTTTCTTTAGCTAGAAATTCATTGAAGAAAAAGAATTGTTTATCATCTTAGGTGTATTTTTAGTATTTTGGAGTCGAGTCTTCACACCATAAAGTTTCATCTCCACACCTTTTGACTTAAGAAACAACCATAAAAATAACGCTTAAAGTAAAACTTATATAGCAATCTTTTTATTTCTAAGGCTCTTTATCACCAACATAGCTTAGGCTAGTATCTTGGAGTATGGAGTAATTAACTCTCCAAGATAGTTAAAACAAACAAGTAGCTATATCTTGCGGTAGGAGATAAATTCCAATTGTTACATCTATGCTTTGGGAAGCTCCTCTTAAAGGAGTCAAGCATGAGATCATATCTGAACCAGTGGGGTAATCAATCCTTCCTCATTGGGAACGATAGAAGATATACACGTATTAAAAACGGTAAACCTCAGATTGACCATTGTCGAGGAGCCTGGGGTCACTTGTTGGTAAACCTTGGATTATGTCAAGGAGCCTTCAAGGGGATTGAGCTTTGTTACTCTGCCCTTGCGTGTGTATCGGATCACACACTGTTCCCCCAAGTATATTTGTTTCTGTTGGTAACCATAGTGACCATAATCTATAGGATTCTTTCCTAAGGTGACGGTGGAGGGAAGATCCCACTGTACCTGGAACAGACGTCGACTAGACTCACTTGGACTCTCTGGGGGGTTCTCTTCACTCGAGACGGTTTAGTGAAGAAACTTGTGCCAGTATGTTTCATTAAGCAAGTTGTCGGGGTAACTGTTCCAACGCCCTTTCTGTATTGAATTCTGCGACGTTGGATTTCATCACCAACTAGTGTTTTTGGTACAGAAAGTTACTGTTTGTGTGTGGTTTGAACTCCTATATTTTTTAGGTGTGTGATTCAAATTGTTTGGTTCTTTAGAGACTTTAGGTGGTTTTATTGAGTTTTTTCTTTGTTTGCATGTGAAGTAATAAAATATTTAATCGTGGCTGAATTACCGAGACAATCCCACAGACTTCAGGGGAAACCTCCCAAGTATTCACCAAGCCAGCTTAAAGGGCTACGAGCTCTTGTAACTCCTAGTGACAGTAGAGTTGGGTTACCGGAAGATAGAGAATCTTCTTTAGTTGTTCATCCTGATTATCAAGTTCAAGCAACAAAGTATATTTCCGAACCAATTTCATTTTCCAAAGTTACTGGTAGTGTTTCTTCTACTAGTGAATTAGCTGAAAAACCTGAAATTTCTGAGCGTGAAACTGAACCTGCTACTACTCCATCTTCAAGATTTGCTTCTCCATCTTCTAGTGGTCCTGGTTCACCTAGGGTAGGAAGGATCATTACCCAAAATCTTCCTTTTGGACTCATTGGTATTGAAGAACTTGTTAATCTGGAAGAAGGTATAATTATCCCTGAAAATCAACCAACTTTAGAACTTAGGGAGCGTGAATCAATTTTCTACAGTCCACCTAGGAGGGACGCTTGGGATCTTTCATTGATTAACTTTTTAGAAAATCCAAGTCTTAGTTTTTCACCACCTCGTATTCCTTTTCACCTAACACCTAGAGGTTGTTATCCTCCTTTGAATATGTCGAGACAGTGATCCATGTTTTCCCAATCTCCAGAATCATTTTTATATGGCGGTCCTTCTGTTCCTTCTGGGTATCAGTCACTTACTAGTACTTTTTCAGGAGCATCTCCTCAACCTGTTGAACATGGGTTATCAACTGGTAATAACGGAACTAAATCGTTGAGTGTAGAAGAAATTCTTATGATGTCTGGTACTATTCCAAATCCGCAACCTCAAGGTAGTCAGTTACCGCCTGGGGGGCAACCTCAAGGTACTCAATTATCACCTGGGGGCAACCTCAAGGTACCCAATTACCGCCTGGGGGGCAACCTCAAAGACAGTACATACCTTCGGGACAATACATTCCTCAAGGTCAAACGCAGATTCAGTATGTACCTCAAGGTCAACCCCAGTATCAATATATACCTCAAGGTCAACCCCAGTATCAATATATATCTCAAGGTCAACCCCAGTTTCAGTACCTGCCTTAAGGTTATCAACCTCAAGGTCAGTACCCAACCCAAGGTTTCCAACCACCTTCCGGTCAATCATTTGTCCAAGGAGCTGGAAATGTACCTTTGAATTATCAACCCTAACCTCAACCCGGTTATGGTCCTCAATATACTCAACCTTCTATGGGTCCATACCCCGGAATGAACATGGTGTGGGATCCATCTCAATCTCAACATATCTTGCAACCTAATGTGCAGTTGTCATCTCAATCTGGACAACCTTTGGTTTCTGGTTCAACCCAACAACCTGTCCAGCCTACTATTCAAACCTCTGCACCTGATGTAGCTCATCAGTCTGGGCCTAGTTCGCCTCAAACTCCGCCTCAAACGACTGCTACAACTACTGCAGCGTCTGTTCAATCTACCCCACCTACTTCTGGAGTATCGACAGCTCCAGTTTCTACTGTTCTTGCATCAACTCCTCAAGCATCTTTACCTTAGTCTGGACCTACAATTCAGACTTCGGTTCAGATGCCTGTAGGACAACCTAGTCCAAGTACGGTTGTCACAAGTCAACCTCAATTTACTTATCAACCGTACCAGGGACAGTACCAATTCGGTCCTATTGTGCAGAACCCAGTCTATCAGTATCAACCGTACCCTGGATATACTTATCAGCAACCTCAACAACCCCAGTACGGTCCAGTTAATCCTGGTTTTCCGGGAGGATATAATATCCCAAATGCGATTCCAATTCCAAGTTATCCTGGATATCCTCCTCCTGGGGCTGGTCTTATGACCCAGGGTTTTCGAGACCCTAACCGTCAGTTACCGTTCATTGCAACTTTGGACTTTCCTGATTTGTTGCGCCTTACAAACGATCCGATTAATTATCTTCCGTTTTGGCCGCCAATGCCGAATAAGTTGCCCAGTGATATCCCAAAGTTTGAAGGTAAATCAGGAGAGGATCCGTCAAACCATGTGATGACTTATCACCTCTGGTGTGCATCTAACTCCATTATAGATGATTCAATTCGTTTACGTCTTTTTCAATGCACTTTGATTGGTCTTGCAGCCAAGTGGTACATTGAGTTACCGCGAGCCTCTTTTTATAACTTTAGTCAGCTAGCTACTTCATTCTTAACTCATTTTCAGTTGCCTGTCAGATATGACAATGGCACAGAATTATTAACTTCATTAAAACAGTCAACGTCCACTTATATTTTAGATCACATTCATGAATGGAGACGTCGACAGCGTTTAGTAAAAGTTTTTATTCCGGATCAAATTTTAGCTGAATGGTTTGTTAAATCATTATTACCTAAAATCACTGAAGATGTAGCTAAGGCAGGAGTTGTTACTGAAGAGCAAGTAATTTCTCAAGCTCAGTACCTTGACCTCGTTTATACGCAGTCGAGTACTTTACACGAAAAAATCCCTAACCTTCCTAAACAAAATCAAATAACTGTAACTCCTTCAGGGTCTCATGCCGCTGATGGTATGATTGGTTCAGTTAATACCAAAAGTAAGAAGAAATATTCAAAGAATTCTTCTCCTATCATAACTTTACCAGATTCCCCGACAGGAGACTCTTCCGCTGAAATTCCTGCCGATATTCATGTCGTAGAATCATCTACGGCCAAATCAAAATCCGACGGTAAAAAGAAGGGGAAGAAGAAAAATAAGCAAAATTCGAAAGAGAAATCAGATAAAACGGAATCTACTAACGAGAAACGTAAACCTCGTTATCCTTGTCTCATTTGTAACGAAGAGCATTTTACAAGAGATTGCCCACATCGCGCAGAGGTTGCGAAAATCGTCAAAGGTTCTCAAACACCCGCTGTCTTGAAGGATTCTTTTCCTAGTCAAGAGAGTAAGATGATCGGTTCTTCCTCAAATGCCTCAGAAGAACCCATAATGATGATGTCCCATGTTAGGATTGCGACATGATCGCAAGATTATAGAAGTAAAAGTCTTATTGGTGGTAAGGAAGCAGAATCTTCTAATGCAAACCCAGCAACCTCAACTCCCGGTTCTGATTCGCTACAGATCGAGAAACCTAACCCAAACTTAGTAATCAAACCACTTACTAAAGATATACTTCGGAAGTTAGCTTTCAATCCGCATGCGCGAGAGCTGCTCAGAACTATAACATTGTTGAAGACTTAGCTATTTCCCCTTCAGCAATGTCGGCTTTGGAGGTGCTGCAATCATGTCCAACACAGCGTAAATTGCTATCGTCAGCTATAGGAGCTGTTGATATTCAGGACTCAAACCTTATAATCTTCGATTTAGAAAATAGTACACCTCGCTTACCTCATCAAATGGCTTTCCAGATTCCAGTGTTAGTAAAAAACAGACCTTGCTTTAGGACTGTGATTGATGAGGGAGCTTCTACGTGTATTATGTCGATTCAGTGTTGGAGATCGCTTGGTTCTCCTACACTTAATCAATCCCCGACGATTCTAAAGGCTTTTGATCCCCGTGGGTTCCATCCTTTTGGCATTCTACAGGATTTACATATAGGGGTTGAAGGTAAAATTGTTAATCTAGATGTGGAAGTGGTTGATGCCCCTCTAAATTACAACCTTCTCTTGGGTCGTAGTTGGTCTTATGCTATGACTGCTGTTGTTTCATCGGTCTTTCGGCTTATAAAGTTTCCTCATAATGGAAAGATCGTAACTATAGACCAGCTAACATACTTTTCATCCGACCCAGCCTCTTCTGAAAGTATCCAGCATGTCGATAAAACAACTATCCCTTACAAGGATGTTGGAGTAGGATTAGTTAAAGATTATGGTTTACTAGGAACTTTTTCCTTCCTCCTCCTAACGTATCACCTTCTACTACAACCATTCATATGATTTCATCAAACACTATTGTTTATGATGATCCTTGGATCGTACCTTCCGAATCTGAGGCGGATTCATTTAGTGATGCGATGCCTTTGAGTCCCTATGAAATTGCGTACCAGGCTGTACAATCATTTTCCGACCCTTTTTCAACCGAAATTGATCTAATGAATGTGGTCTATGGACAATCACTTTCAACATCAAACTCAAATTCAACAACTTTTATCGAGCTTGTTCATACTGATGAGAAAATTCGTGAAATTTTGTCTATTGATGACTTACCATGGGAAGATCTTCATCATCGATATTTATTCTTACCTGAGCTTGATCACTTTGAGAATGATTTTTCATCTATTTTTACTACTGATTATGTCAAAGAATCACAGAATCCATTGCAAAATCCTGATTCTGAGTTAAATTTGGGAAATATTTCTCGAACAGTTCCTATTGACATTTCAGTTAAACCTGGAATTGTTGAAAACATCATATAGGTGCCTCCTATACGGAAAATGAACTCCAAACTTATAAAGCCCTATTTCAAGAATTTCGCGACATGTTTGCCTGGTCATATGAAGAAATGTCAGGAATTGATCCAGCAATTGTTGTTCATGAAATCAAAACTTACTCGGATGCTAAACCCGTCCGGCAATGTTTGCGTCAGATCCATCCGCGAAAAGTTGCTGCTATTAAAGCAGAAGTTGAGAAATTACTTAAAGCAGGTTTCATTTATCCAATTCCCTTAACGGATTGGGTATCGAATATTGTTCCTGTTAACAAAAAGCAAAGAACGATAAGAATATGTATCGATTATAGGGATATTAATCGAGC
Source organism: Pinus tabuliformis (assembly GCA_031772625.1). Classification (NCBI taxonomy): domain Eukaryota; kingdom Viridiplantae; phylum Streptophyta; class Pinopsida; order Pinales; family Pinaceae; genus Pinus; species Pinus tabuliformis. The sequence goes on from CM062815.1 coordinate 350,526,468, forward strand.
TTGTCCCAAAGACAATTACCCAACTCCCTATATCGATCAAATCATTGATGATTGTGCCGAGAGTGAAATTTTCTCCTTTTTGGATGGTTTTTCCGGTTACAATCAAATTAACATACTCCCTGCTGATCAACCAAAAATGGCTTTCATTTGTCCATGGGGGACATTTGCTTATTGCAAATTACCTTTTAGACTAAAGAACACTGGACCAACTTTTCAAAGAGCTATGTCTTACGCGTTTCATGACATAAAGCACATTGTGCAGCCCTATCTTGATGATTTACCTGCCCATTCATTACATAGAGCCGATCATCTCACTCATTTACGAGCGATCTTTATGAGATGTAGGCATTATCAAATTAGGTTGAATCCACACAAATGTGTTTTCTGTATAGAAACGGGTCGTTTACTGGGATTTGTTGTTTCGAAAGCCGACATTCGTGTCGATCCCTCGAAGGTTGAAGCTATTGTCAAATTGCCTCCTCCTTCGACTCTTCGCCAACTCCAAAGTTTGCAAGGGAAAGCAAACTTTTTACGTTGATTCATTCCTAACTACGCCGAGATAACAAAGGGTTTTACCAGGTTGTTGAAACAGAATACTCCATTCTTTTGGGATGAGATAGCTGACAAATCTTTTGATGCACTTAAACACGCGTTGACCCATGCACCGTTATTGCATCCTCCCAACTACAACCAGGATTACTTCTTGTACCTCGCCGCTTCTCATTCCACCATTGGGATGGTTTTAGTTCAGGAAGATGAATTCGGTAGTGAACATGTGATTTACTATCTTAGTCGAACTTTGAATCCGACTGAGTTAAAATATTCACATGTGGAGAAATTGGCCTTGGCAGCTATTCAAGCTGTCCAAAGATTTCGTCATTACATCTTACTACGCAAAACTACCGTAATTTCTGACTATAACCCTATGATCTATATTTTGACCAAACAATTGCTAGGGGGCAAGTATTCCAAATGGATTGTTATCCTGCAGGAATTTGAAAAATCCAAGTCAAAGAAATCTTTAGTTTTTGCGGAGCTGATGTGTGACCTCCCGCATGCTGATACTGAAACTGTGGCAGAAGAACCCATTGCGGACGAATCCTTGTTTCTTATCAGCACTCTTGATCCATGGTATGGAGATATCATTGTTTATCTCCAAACCCAATCTTTTCGGCCTGAAATTTCACGATCTCAGCAACGCAAAATACGTTTCCAATCCCAACGATATAAAATCATTGGAGATACACTCTATCGTCGTGGGGCGTACTCTGTTTTCCGATGTTGTTTAACTCATGAAGAAGCTGAAAAGGTTCTAAATGACTGTCACTCTGGAGCATGTGGAGATCATATGTCTGAGTATGCCACAGCCCAAAAGATATTGCGCGCTGGCTATTTCTAGCCATATTTGTTTAAAGATTGTATTTACGCGGTCTGAAAATGCCACAATTGTCAAATTTTTGATCGAAAGATGCGCGCTCCACCTGCTCCTCTCCACCCTATAATTGTCGTCGGTCCTTTTGCAAAGTGGGGTATCGACTTTATTACATGTAATCCTCACTCGGCCGGGAGGCATGTGATGAGCCCCAAATTTGGTAACATTTTGGGCTCATTTGGCCTAACTACCCTTGCTCAACCCTTCATTTTTCATAACTTATGCATCATTTTTTAGTATATTTATGTCATTTGTACGAATGAGGGCAATCACTATTCCTAGGTGGCTAACACATGTTTATTTCAGGTTTTTTTTTACATTTAATGGAGCAAAACCACGCAGATGAGGGCTAGGAGACAGCCAAGATGGGATTGAGACTTTGTAGGAAGGTTGTCCACAACATTGAATGACCTTCCTCGTGATCTTCACCCCCAACTCCGAGATCCCACAGCCACCACCACCGAGCTAGAAGGCAGCCAAACGGATTTTGAGGAAGCAGCAGATTACTCTTAGTTTGGTCAGCCAAACCCCACTAATTTAGGAGGCTAGCTTGGCCCTCGTAATGTATAAATGATGAGGCTGTAGCCTTCGAGGGGGACTTTTGAAACCTTGTTGCATATTCTGAACTACGAGCTGATAGCTCTGTTTTGCTCTTTTGTAAGCCATTTGTGGCATGTTATTTGACTTATGACTATTATCTTTTAATGAAAAGCAGGCAGATTTGAGTTCAGTTCTGAGTTCTTAAAGGAGCCATAGCTCTCGGGGTTGGGCCCAACCTGAGAGCCTAGGCTTCCTTCCTTTGTATTGTTACCTTTCTTTCAGCATTGTATTTCTTTTCCTTTACATGCATTTGGAAACACAGTTTGCTGCGTTGAATTTCTTGGTGTGGTTAAGTAGGTTAGTTTTATGAACAGAGTTGTTTTAGTAGTTTAGATTAGAGTAAGGAGATTGGAGTTAATCAGAGTTCCAAAAAGGATTGACTGCACACTCACTTTCACCTCTGCTTAGGGACTGGAATTGCAGACCGTGCCACCCACCAAAAACATTGTTTTACATGCTCATGCAGGCTTTGATGCAATGCTCTCGTTTGTAGCAATGTCCATGCGTTCAGATCTTGTGGAATGATTCTTTGCTTCAGTACCATGCATGATTTTCCTTAAAAATCACGTTGCTGTTCTTTGGTTTTATAAAAACAGTTAGAATAGGTTGATGAAATTTCGGTTATGTGCAAGACATGGATGATTTGTTTCATTTACACTGTGCAGTACTACTCCCTCACTCCCTTATCCTTCTAAGCCGTGCCTAGGCCATCTACTCATCTCCCAGTTAGATCACTTGCCTCCTAACTCTTCTATCACCCACGTGATTCTACCTTTTCGGCCTTCCATTCCCTCTACCCTCCTCTAGACCAACCAGCTTTGCACACCCCCTCTTCATCTCATCTCTCTGTCCATAGGCCATCACAAGCTCCCCTCCTACCTCCCTATCCATCCATGCAGCCTCTTCCACTCATCCATCACCCAAAAATCCGATTGCAGAGCATCCTGTAGGAATTACTGAACTTCCTGTAGAAATTCTGAACATCCTGTAGAACCCCTGCAGACTTCCTGTAGAAGCTCATAAACATGGTTGCTTGGCATCCAGACTTGGTGAACTTCTCTGAAAGGATGTTAGGGATTCCTTAGACCCTCTCTGATCCTTCCTGACCTTTTCCAAGCATTCCCCTCCTTGATCTATCCCTGCACAGTCAAGACCCAGTTAGAAGCACACACATAATAATTCCAACAACTTGAACAAAAATACAAAAATATGTTTTCTTTAGATCAAAGTAGCCTAGACACATGCATCTCACCTTCCTAGAAGTAATGGCATCTCTTTCAGTAGTTTGCATTCCCACCTTTGCATTAGTAGGACTAGCTGGTAGAATTAGGGTTTGCTAGGGTTTGTGATTCTTGTTGGCCCTCAGTTCCTTCTTACAGTAGGTTAATTTCCTTTGAGATAGCTTTCGTTCATCAGTTAAAAAGCTTCTTTTGAGAACTCATAGAAGTTGGCTTGAGCCCTAGCGGACTTGTGCCAGCTGACCAAGTGACAGCTGCGACAAGAGCTAGTACTTGTGCATACAGCACCGTTGCTTCCAAGTTTTTTACGAACTACCGGGTTGATAAAATTAGAGAAGGAAGCTCCAGGAGTTGTAGCATTATTGCTACAATACTGGAGCCCACCATCTTTTTGGCGCCGTTGCCGGGGAAGCGTCAGAGTATTAGTAATTGTTGCTTTTCTTATATTTTCCTACTCTCTCTTTCTGCTAAGTAGTTTATTTCATTTCCATTATGCAAAAGTAGCATAGACATTTCCTGCTTTCATAGATTAACATTTCCATTCCGCAATTTCATTTTTGCAAGCGTAGATTAACATTTCAATTCTGCAAGCGTAGACTAGCATTTCCATTCCTGCAATTTCATTTGAGCAAAGTAGATTAGTTCTTTCCTACTTTCATTTCAATTCTGCATTTTCATTTCAAGCAAGATAGTTAGTTGTAGATCAATCTGTTTCAATTTTTGCAGGTACCAGAGAAAAAAAACAAAAGCAATCAAAAGTCTTTCCATTTCATGCCTCGTAGGAATCGAGATAAATCAGGCAAATTCTTACCCAACACCCCCACCACATCACTGAGTCACCCTTCTCTCTTCTTTGGTGACAGTGATCCAGAAGAACCTATAGGTGAACCTCCTGAGATATACGAAGATCCTATAGCAGAAGAAGAGTTGGAGACCATTCCATCTGAAGCTATGGCTGACAATAGGGGAGAAGATGAGAGAATAGAAGGTGCCTTCCCCATCCAAGAGACCAATGGAGACATGAAAATGAAGAACATAAGCCCTTCTGCTTTACCTCACTTCCATGGACTGACTACCAAAGATCCTGATACCTTCCTGTTTGAGTTTGTTGTCCTTTGTCGAACCTATGACTATACTGAAGATGAGCAGAAGCTGAAACTCTTCCCCTCAACCCTTAAGGATGCAGCATTACGCTGGTTCATGGGCTTACCTGGGAACAGTATCACCACTTGGGCTCAGATGCAGCAAGCTTTCAATACCAAATATCGGGACTACTGTAGATCCAAGGAAACCAAGGGAGAAATCTTTCGGATGACCATGGGAAATGATGAATCCTTAGAGGATTACGAGGAAAGGTTCCAACTTAGCTATAAACGGGCCAGGTGCACACTTGACCCTGAATCCCTCAAGTTGGTCCTGCTCCGAGGAGTCCCTGAAGACCTCTTAGATACCCTTCACATGTTAGCTGGAGGAGATATTTACCAACTACCTTATGAGGACATAAAGACTGTGTTTAGAAACCACTCTAGGGCAGCCCGGAAACGAGGTAGAGGAAACCTCCTCTCAGCTGGTATTCCTTTCTCCAAACATGAGTTTGCAAATCAGTTAGAGGATCTCAAGAGTGAGGTGAGACAGACCATTGCCATGCAACTTGATACATTCAGGATCCAGCAGAAGAAAGAAGAAGCTGAGAGGGCCTTGGCTATCTTCTGCCCTAGGTGTACAAGGAAACACCCTAAGAACGAATGCCCATTACATTCGGTTGAAGTATGTTTTGTTTGTGAGGAGGACCACCCCACAAACCAATGTCCAACCTTACTTGGGCTTAAAGCCATGTATCAAGGGACATAAGCCCCCACCGAACCTCTCTATTTCCTCAACCAAAGGAGGCCACAAGGACCTAGACCTTACCAGCAGGGGATGCAAGGGGCACCCCAAGCTTATTACAGCCCCAACCAATCTACTCCTATGCCTTCCTGGGGTCCCCCTGCTCATCCTTCCTGGTCTATGCCTCCTCCATGGTCTTACCCACCTCAGTACCATACTCAACCCACTACTCATTCGTATCACTCACATGCCCAGCCACAGCCTCAGTGGAATGCACCTCAATCGGGGTGGAGGCCCCAGTACAACACTCCTCCCGCCATCTTGCCTCCACCACCAGTTCAACCACAACCATTACCTCTTGCTCCTCCAAGGCAACCTCAAATGCCTGCTCAACCGAACCCGAACCCCAACAACAGACAGGCCCAGCAGGTATATACTGGGGAAACATCATGCCCTACCTATGCTGTGGAGATCCAGGAGATCAATCTGCGGTCTGGAAAGACTCTTCCGGATCGCCAACCTCCTCCCCCAGAGGACGAGGAAGATAAACATGAAAGTGAACCAAAGGCTATTCCGCCCTTTCCTAAGAGACTAACAGCCACCACGCAACCCAACCCAGAGGAGGACGAGCTTCTGGGAGAACTCAAACAGTTGTGTGTGAAAATACCACTTCTCCAAGCCATCAAAGATGTACCAATATACAACAAACTGGTTAAGGAAAAGTGTTTCAGACACCCAGGCAGGCGGAAGAGAGATGCTTCAACCATCAATGTCATAGGACAACTGTCTGACCTTATGTTGGGACAAGTCATCTGCCCAAAGTATCTAGATCCTGGGAGTCCTGTAGTAGATGTCCACATCAATGGCACCATCATACCTCACACCTTGATTGATCTGGGGGCTGCCATTAATGTGATGACCAGAGATACCATGCTCAAACTCAACCTTCAAGGTTCCTTGAGGAAGACCTCGACAGTCCCACAACTAACAGATCGCTCCACTGTGACTCCCGAAGGGATTGTGGAGGATGTCTTGGTCTCTGTTGACTCTTGGGAATACCCCGCAGATTTCTTGGTTCTGCAACCAAAGGCAAAGCTCACTGGATATCCTCTTATTTTGGGAAGGCCTTGGTTAGCCACTGCAGATGTTTACATAAGCTGCCGTGCAGGAAACATGACCATCAAAAATGGTCCTATGTCCAAGCAGCTAGTCCTATACCGTCCTGCCCAACCCTCATTAGAGCAGGACTTACCACTTTGGTTGGAGGAAGGAGAAGAGGATGAGGTGTACTCAACACCTTTGTGCACCCTAGACACCACTAGGGGAGATCCCCCAACCGAGGATGATTTGATCGAGACCTTGATCCGGAATCCACCTCCCAGTGCACTATCCTTAGAGGAATTGGTGGAGGATGCCCAAGCCAGCACCTTAGTGGACCTTTGTGCGACCAACCCTGTCACTCCCAGAGTCAAAAATGTGGAGTTCGGCCCTGAGAGAACGTTAAAGATCAGCTCCTCTCTATCTCCTTCCCAGGAAAAGGAGCTGTGTAGTATGTTGGTCAGTCATCTAGATGCTTTTGCCTGGAGCTATAAGGAGATGAAAGGAGTCCATCCTTCGGTCTGTACCCATCACATCTACATCAAGGAGGACTGTAAACCAGTTAGGCAACCCCAGAGGAGAATGAATCCAGCCCTTAAGGACATCGTCAAGGAAGAATTGCAAAAACTGTTGGACGCCGGATTCATTTACCCCATCTCGGATAGCGAATGGGTGTCCCCTCTAGTGTTGGTTCCCAAGAAAAATGGGAAGTGGAGAATCTGTGTGGACTACCGAGAACTGAACAAAGCTACCAAGAAAGACCATTTTCCTCTACCTTTCATAGATCAAGTGTTGGATGGACTGGCAGGAAAGAAGTTTTTCTCTTTCCTAGACGGGTTTAGCGGGTACAACCAAATCCAAATCAGCCCGGAAGACCATGATAAGACCACCTTCACTTGTCCTTGGGGTACCTTTGCCTACCGAGTTCTTCCCTTTGGACTATGCAATGCTCCTGCTACCTTCCAGAGAGCCGTCTTGAGCATCTTTTCTGAGCTGGTCCATGATGCGGTGGAAATCTATATGGATGACTTCACTCCTTGTGGGTCCAACTTCCAGGAAGCATTGTCCAATCTGGGAAAAGTCCTAACCAAATGCATTGAGATGAACCTGTCCCTTAGTCCTAAAAAATGTGAATTCTTGATGACTGAAGGGACCGTGCTAGGCCATACCATTTCTTGCCAAGGGTTACAGGTGGATCCTAACAAAATTGCTCTCATCAAGAAGGTTCCACCTCCTCAAAAGGTAAGGGATGTTCGGAGTTTCTTAGGATTAGCAGGGTATTACAGGAGATTCATTAAAGACTTCAGCAAGCTAGCCTCGCCATTGTTTGGCCTCTTGGCAAAAGATGTGGAGTTTAAATGGACTGACGATTGTCAGAGGGCTCTGAATGAATTAAAGGACAAGTTGGTGTCTGCCCCAATCTTGAGAGGTCCAAACTGGGCCCTACCTTTCCACATCCACACTGATGCCTCGAACAAAGCCATAGGGGCAGCCTTAGGACAAGTTGAACAAAAACTTCCATATGCCATTTACTTTGTTAGTAAAAACTTATCCAAAGCAGAACTGAACTACACTGTAACTGAGAAAGAATTCTTGGCCGTGGTCCATGCACTGAACAAGTTCCGACATTATATCACTGGCTATCAAACATTTGTACATACTGATCATGCTGCAATTAGATATTTAATGAATAAACCAGATGTGAATGCTCGTATTATTAGATGGTTACTTTTGTTGCAGCAGTTTGATTTGACTATCGTTGACAAACCGGGTAAAGAAAATGTTGTTGCTGACTTTTTGTCTAGATTGGATTTGTCCGCAGATGAGGATGGAACGGTGGATGACCAGATGCCCGATGAACATCTGTTTGCTATTTCAGTACTCTCTCCATGGTTTGCTGATATAGCAAACTACCTTGTTTCAACACAGTTCCCTCCGCACCTATCCTCAAGAGAGAAGAGCAAAATCGTCAGAAAAAGTGCCTCATTCACTTGGATCGGGGGCAACCTGTTCAAGCTTGGCCCTGATCAGATCTTAAGGCGTTGTGTAAGGGAGGAGGAAGTCTTTGATATCCTCCTCACCTGTCATGATGGGCCTTGTGGAGGACATTTTGCAGCAAAGAGGACTGCCTTCAAAATCCTGCAGGCAGGCTACTATTGGCCCACACTTCATCAAGATGTCAGAAGGTATATCAGCCAATGTGACCGATGCCAAAGGATGGGGAAACCGACTCAAAGGGATGAGATGCCTCTCCAACCTCAAGTGACTCTCGAGCCATTTAAGAAGTGGGGTATGGATTTTGTGGGTCCAATCAACCCTCCTTCGAGGCAAAGGTCTTACATCATTGTGTGCACAGACTACCTGACAAAGTGGGCAGAAACTAAGGCAATCAAAGCAGCGACAGAAGAAAAGGTGGCTGAGTTCTTAAGAGAAAACATCTTCTACAAATTTGGATACCCAAGAGAGCTAGTCACCGATCAAGGAAGCCAGTTCACATCCAACTTAATTGAAGACCTACTAGCTCATCACAAAATCAAGCATAGGACTTCCACCCCCTATCATCCTCAGGCAAATGGGCAAGTGGAAGTCACCAATAGAGCATTGGAAGGGATTTTGACTAAGGTGGTGAGCAGCAGTAGGAAAGATTGGGCAGATCGTCTGGTTGAGGCCACATGGGCTTACAACACCACTTGGAAGACCACAACCGGCTTCACACCTTATGAGTTGGTCTATGGGAAGAGAGCTTTGCTGTCAATTGAATTTGAATAGAACACTTTGAGGATGGCAGCTCAGCTGGACCTAGATCTTAGCCATGCCCAACAAGAAAGGTTATTGCAGCTGAATGGATTGGACGAGCACCGAATGCAGGCCCTTCTTCACTCAGAAGTGGTTCAACTTCAGAGAAAGGTGTGGCATGACCAACACCTCAATGACAAGCAATTTCAGCCAGGAGATTGGGCGCTGTTGTATGATTCCAGGCATAAAGATTTCAAGGGGAAGCTGAGAACCAGATGGCTGGGACCATATGCAGTGGAAAAATGTCATGACAATGGATCTGTTCTTATTCGGACCATTGATGAGGAGGCCATCCCCATGCTTGTCAATGGGCATCGACTGAAGATCTACAGGAAACCTCTCTCAAGACAAGAATTCATCAAAACTGTGGAGAAATCAGTGCTGGTCATAGAGAAGGGTTCTGCCTCTGTTTTGGGCATACCCTGAATATCTTAAAAAATATATATATATATAAAGAAATAAATAAAGATCCTTGGGTGAAAACCTCTCTGAGGCTCCCAAGGCAGATGGTAGGGGTGAAAACCTCATTGAGGCGCCCCTGCTGTCTTTCAAAAAAAAAGGTTTGAAAAAGACCCTTGAGTGAAAACCTCTTTGAGGCGCTTAAGGCAGATGGCAAGGGTGAAAACCTCATTGAGGCGCCCCTGCTGTCTTTCAAAAAAAAAAAAAAAACAAAAAAAAAAAAACAAGGGTGAAAACCTCATTAAGGCGCCCCTGCTGTCTTTCAAAAAAAAGGTTTGAAAAAGACCCTTGAGTGAAAACCTCTTTGAGGCGCTTAAGGCAGATGGCAAGGGTGAAAACCTCATTGAGGCGCCCCTGCTGTCTTTCAAAAAAAAAAAAAAAAACAAAAACAAAAAAACAGGGACAGCAAGTTCACAATGTAGCAATGCATGCAGGTTGCAGGTATTTTATGAAGGAAGAAGAGGTCCCTCAACTCAAAGCCAAGGGTCCTTATGACGCTGCCAGGGGACCTCACCAGCACCCCCTCCGAAAACACTCATCTTCTCCAAGGTATGGGCACGATTTCATCACAGCTTAGTCTTCTACAGGAAGCTACAGACTTTCTACAGGAAGTTCTGTATTTCTACAGGAAACTTACTGTAGAAGTTTTGGACGGCCCAGAACTAATTGTGTGGGGAGATCTAATGACCAAGGTTCGACATGGAGGCATGCAAGCTACTATTTTCTCCATCACACACTGCTGTCACCTCCTTCTACCACCCCAATTGACATGCAATAAAAGTACCTGCACAATCAAGACAGATCATCGAATTATCAAGAGGAAGCGATTCTTAAATGAAAAAAGATGCCGAGATGCCATGCAATACTCATCACAGCTATCCAAGAGCCCTGCGAGCGTGATCGTGATGCCACTGTCTTCAACGTTCAGCATGCACCCGAGGAGGAAAAACTGCTATAGGACATCCTACAGGAATCCCGTAGCAGTTCAGCCAACTAGAGTGTACACCATTCAATCGCCTGCAACATGCAATAATAAAGCGGGCGCATGCAGCCGAGTCACAAGCTTCATCATCAGCAGCCTGCGAAGAGGAACCTCCGGGCCTGTACAAATAGCAGCAGCAAGCAAATCTAGTCATCGTCGTCCTGAACCCTGGAAAATCATGTCGCGGCCGCACAGGTAAGTGCCTCGCCCTTTCTTTCGTCGAATTACATGAATACTACTTTGAAATGTTTGCAAGTATGAAATGAATGGGTTGAGCGGTCGTATGGCCATTCGACTGGCCACGTCGACCAGTCAGATGGTCTAGTCGGATGTGTAAAAGGTGGTCGTGGCAAGAAGAACGAGTAGTGGACACGTGAGAACCATCCAGTCGGGGAGAAGCGCGTTTTAACATAAATGACGACAGCGGATCTGCGGAGAATGATGCGGCAGTCAGGGAACTTGCAGTAGAATGATTAAGTGACGTCGTCCAACAGTCCGGCAGGGACAGCTCACCCCCGCGCCACGGATTCCGCCGGATTCAAATCTATCGGCTAGATTGCCACCCCACGCATTTATCATCAGCCGTTTAGAAGTCGAGTGAGCATCCAGATTCCTCTGAAGCTCGACACTCCAAGTCTTCGGCCTGTTCGAACGTCTGATAGCAGCACAGAAGGCGCAGAACCACTGCAGCGCTCTCCAGAACCCGTGCGCTGCTTCTACAGGAAAGCTCTGCTACAGGAAGCTCACTGCCACGAGGAAAATTGGTCTCTTCACGTCAAAGGTGGCGAATTAAAAAGGTAAGCCTGAATTGTGCCCCCATGCAATTGGTTTCGAGGGTGGCGGAGTCGACGTTCTACAGTCTGATCATAAAAATTGCAAGTGTTGTCTGCCGTTTGCATGAATTGTCGTCGAGGTGTATGTAAGGTTTCCTACAGGATATGATTTGTAATTAAGCCCTGTTAAGGCTCATCTGGAGATAGTCTTCGTGAATTGTATGCGTGGCAGAGGCGTAATTCTACGCTCTGTCGAGGTGTATGTAAGGTTTCCTACAGGATATGATTTGTAATTAAGCCCTGTTAAGGCTCATCTAGAGATAGTCTTCGTGAATTGTATGCGTGGCAGAGGCGTAATTCTACGCTCTGTCCCAAAATGCTAATCTTTGAATACGCATCCGCCACCTCTAGCTAACGTAGCAGGTCTTCACCATGCCGGGTGGGTTCATCAGAAAGGAACCGACCGACTCAAAGAAATTAAGAGAGAACCCTGAGGTGGTAGAGCTGTTCACTCGCGCGAAATGGATGTCGTTCTGCGACAAATTACAAGGATATGACGATGAGGTGGCAGAGGAGTTCTTGCGGGCTCTGAAGCCAAAATCAAAAACATTGGCCTCCGTCAATTTCAGGGGTTTGAGTCTCAGACTCACCCCACAATTCATCAGCCGAGTTACTGAGCTCCCAATGGGGGTACCATGGGACAAAGAAGAGAGGAAATTAGGCCAGAAGGCTAAGAAGGAATTCTTCCCACCAGAGGAGCAATTCTCAGAAGATAAGAACGGGGTTCGTAGAACCAGCTTACTGCCACTTTGGAGCGAAGTCAGCCTCCAAATTATGAAATACATCACCTGCGAAGGACGGTTTAGCATTGTGTATGGGTACCATTTTCGGCTACTCATAGAATTAAGGCATCAGATGGACCTACCTGCAGAGAACAAACTAAGTATTCCCTACTTTCTACTGCAATCTATGACTGAATGTGCCACCAAGTTGAGAGAAGGCACACCAGACCAGGTAGCTCATCACAGGCTCATTAAGCTCCTCGTGGAGGATGCACTCCACACATACAAAGTCCCTCTCTCGTGGGAAGCCTTCCGGAATTTGACTAAGGATGGCGATATAAAAATGTTGACCGAAGAGCTTGGTTCCTCCAGCAGCGAGGAGAAGGAGTCAGTACCCGCAGAGAAGAAAGAAAAAGGCCAGAGACCCATGGCCAAAACACCAAAGAAAGAGCAAAAGGAGAAACAAGAGAAAAAGGGTGCCAAAGAGAAGGATGACACACCCATGTTGACGGACAGAGAGAAAAGATTACAAAGTAGGGTGGACAAGACTGAGCAAGTCCACGTCAGCAAAGGCACCTCGACAGCAGCCTCGACCAAGTCAAAAAGCAAAACACCCTCAACAAAGCAAACTAAAGCGGTGCCACCTGTTTCTATAGGAAAACCAAAACCGGCTTCTACAGGAAGCCAGAAATCAGCTGAAAAAGGGCCTTCTACAGGAAGCCCTGAGAAAGGGAAACCCAAGGAAAAGAAAGCCGACATTCTTGCAAGGGAGGCAGCAGCCGTGCTGGCCGCCCTCAGTACACCTCCTAAGCCAAAGGAAAAGAGAAAGAGGGAGGCCCCTCTATATTTTAAAGCTAGGAGAAGTGTGAGAATAAAAATGGGCAAGCCACAGCCTCCATCCAGCAGCCCAATCACTATAGAGGATGCCCCTACTTTGCCCAGGGAGAGGTCCCCCTCAAAGATATCAGTCACCTATGAGAGGGGGAGCCCGAAAACAACTACTTGGAAAGAGAGGTTGGACCAGTTGGCCTCAAAAGCCCGACTACAGGATGCTGAAGCTGCTCTACAGGAAACCTTAGCCCGACTTAAGGAAACAGAGAGGATGGAAGGAGAAGCACCCTCATCACCACCGAGGGAGGACGAAGTAGAGCCACCAAGAGAGGAAGAGAAAGAGCATATTCCAGAGCCTAGCCCTCAGCCAAGTCTGAGCTCATATTATAACTTCTTAGAAGCTGGAAAAATTATACCACAGAAATTCACTGTGCCACTGTTCTTTGCATTGGAGGAAGAGAGAGTACGAACCCACACGTGGATGAAAATAGCCAAATCAAAAAGTGTGGCGGACATAGGCCCCTTGGAGGAGCAACTCAAGGAGGCAAGAAAGGAATTAGCTATGGCTAAACACGTGGCAAATTGCCAGCGGGTGTTCCTACAGGAAGAAAACGAAAAACTTAGACTGCAGCTACTGGAGCTGAGGAGAGGAACAAGCACATCCTCAGGGGACATCACAGCAGAACAGCTAGGCAGAAAGGAACTGCAAATCGATCTTGGGGAGCCAACCACGCATCTACAGGAAACAGAACTGCAAGCACAAATTGAGGTGCAAGCTCTCAAACAACAGCTGCAGCAGAAAGAGGCACAATTGGCCTGCATGGCCAGTTGGGCCATGGATGCTATACAATGCAGACAGCCGGCCAAATCCTATGGCCTGTACCTGAGAGACCAATGGTTGCAATTTCAAATTAATACCTTGGCGCAAAGGGGTATCTCTCAGCTCCAAGACCCGCAGCAGTTCACTGAATTATGCAATACCAGTTCATCAGAGGATAAGGCCAAACTATCGGAGTTCTACCTCCATAATTTGGCCCTTCCTAATGTGACTTCATGGGATCCCAACACGGTCTTAGGGGATATGCAGTTAATGACATTTGCCTCATGGTTGAACCATGAAGACAAAAGAGCAGCAGAAGCCAAAGCGGTCATGAACCGAGAGCTGAATGAGCCATTACTAATTAGAGCAGAACCAGGGGATCCAATTGCATTAATATCAGCACACCAACACTTATCCACCGACCCTCAAGCTTCATTGAAATATATGGATCAGCAGACCCAGGCCATAGCGCATTTCGAGGATATGGAGAGACTGCTAGGGGACAACTGTATTCAAGCTTGCACCCGTCGATGGAATACATTGGCCCACAGTCTAAAAATCAGAGAATATCATACTCCAACTCGAATGAGGGAAGCTCTAGTATGGGTGCCCCTTTATAAGAAATCCATGCAAAACCTCCAGGCCAGCTGGGTTGGCCTCAAGCTAAGCCCACCTCTGCTGTTAGGATTGATGGAAGGCAGCACAGAGAAAGATGAGCATGAACAGTGGGAAGAGGTGGAAAGAAAGGTTGGGTTCCATGTCAGTAAGGAGGACACTACTGCAGAAGCTTGGGATGTGAGGGTGGCAGTAAAGGCAATGAAGGATGAGGAGCTGGATTAGTTGCTCAAGGATGAGCAATCATTTTAGCTGGGGGGTGATGATGAGCCCCAAATTTGGTAACATTTTGGGCTCATTTGGCCTAACTACCCTTGCTCAACCCTTCATTTTTCATAACTTATGCATCATTTTTTAGTATATTTATGTCATTTGTACGAATGAGGGCTGTCACTATTCCTAGGTGGCTAACACATGTTTATTTCAGGTTTTTTTTTACATTTAATGGAGCAAAACCACGCAGATGAGGGCTAGGAGACAGCCAAGATGGGATTGAGATTCTGTAGGAAGGTTGTCCACAGCATTGAATGACCTTCCTCGTGATCTTCACCCCCAACTCCGAGCTCCCACAGCCACCACCACCGAGCTAGAAGGCAGCCAAACGGATTTTGAGGAAGCAGCAGATTACTCCTAGTTTGGTCAGCCAAACCCCACTAATTTAGGAGGCCAGCTTGGCCCTCGTAATATATAAATGATGAGGTTGTAGCCTTCGAGGGGGACTTTTGAAACCTTGTTGCATATTCTGAACTACGAGCTGATAGCTCTGTTTTGCTCTTTTGTAAGCCATTTGTGGCATGTTATTTGACTTATGACTATTATCTTTTAATGAAAAGCAGGCAGATTTGAGTTCAGTTCTGAGTTCTTAAAGGAGCCATAGCTCTCGGGGTTGGGCCCAACTTGAGAGCCTAAGGCTTCCTTCCTTTGTATTGTTACCTTTCTTTCAGCATTGTATTTCTTTTCCTTTACATGCATTTGGAAACACAGTTTGCTGCGTTGAATTTCTTGGTGTGGTTAAGTAGGTTAGTTTTATGAACAGAGTTGCTTTAGTAGTTTAGATTAGAGTAAGGAGATTGGAGTTAATCAGAGTTCCAAAAAGGGTTGACTGCACACTCACTTTCACCTATGCTTAGGGACTGGAATTGCAGACCGTGCCACCCACCAAAAACACTGTTTTACATGCTCATGCAGGCTTTGATGCAATGCTCTCGTTTGTAGCAATGTCCATGCGTTCAGATCTTGTGGAATGATTCTTTGCTTCAGTACCATGCATGATTTTCCTTAAAAATCACGTTGTTGTTCTTTGGTTTTATAAAAACAGTTAGAATAGGTTGATGAAATTTCGGTTATGTGCAAGACATGGATGATTTGTTTCATTTACACTGTGCAGTACTACTCCCTCACTCCCTTATCCTTCTAAGTCGTGCCTAGGCCATCTACTCATCTCCCAGTTAGATCACTTGCCTCCTAACTCTTCTATCACCCACGTGATTCTACCTTTTCGGCCTTCCATTCCCTCTACCCTCCTCTAGACCAACCAGCTTTGCACACCCCCTCTTCATCTCATCTCTCTGTCCATAGGCCATCACAAGCTCCCCTCCTACCTCCCTATCCATCCATACAACCTCTTCCACTCATCCATCACTCAAAAATCCGATTGCAGAGCATCCTGTAGGAATTACTGAACTTCCTGTAGAAATTCTGAACATCCTGTAGAACCCCTACAGACTTCCTGTAGAAGCTCATAAACATGGTTGCTTGGCATCCAGACTTGGTGAACTTCTCTGAAAGGATGTTAGGGATTTCTTAGACCCTCTCTGAGCCTTCCTGACCTTTTCCAAGCATTCCCCTCCTTGATCTATCCCTACACAGTCAAGACCCAGTTAGAAGCACACACATAATAATTCCAACAACTTGAACAAAAATACAAAAATATGTTTTCTTTAGATCAAAGTAGCCTAGACACATGCATCTCACCTTACTAGAAGTAATAGCATCTCTTTCAGTAGTTTGCATTCCCACCTTTGCATTAGTAGGACTAGTTGGTAGAATTATGGTTTGCTAGGGTTTGTGATTCTTGTTGGCCCTCAGTTCCTTCCTACAGTAGGTTAATTTCCTTTGAGATAGCTTTCGTTCATCGGTTAAAAAGCTTCTTCTGAGAACTCATAGAAGTTGGCTTGAGCCCTAGCGGACTTGTGCCAGCTGACCAAGTGACAGCTGCGACAAGAGCTAGTACTTGTGCATACAGCACCGTCGCTTCCAAGTTTGTTACTAACTACCGGGTTGATAAAATTAGAGAAGGAAGCTCCAGGAGTTGTAGCATTATTGCTACAATACTAGAGCCCACCAGCATGCGTATATCATCCTTGCGGTAGATTATTTTACCGAGTGGGCCGAGGCGATGCCTACATTTTCGGCAGACAGCAAAACTGCTGCTATTTTCGTTTTCAATCATATAATTACTAGATTCGGTGTTCCACAAGAGATTATCACTGATCATGGGCGTCATTTTCGAAACATCATGATGACTGAACTAACAGATCAACTTGGCATGCGTCATGATAGTTCTACTCCATATTACCCACAGGCTAATGGTCTGGTTGAAGCCATCAACAAAGTTCTAGTCATTATGATCTGACGAATCATTGGTATTCATAGGTCGAATTGGCATAACATGTTATTTTCAGTGCTTTGGGAATATCGAACCTCAGTAAAAACATCAACTGGTTTCACTCATTTCCAACTGGTTTACGGTTTGGAAGCTGTGTTACCCATTGAATACGAAATCTCGTCATTGCAAATAGCCATAGAGTTACTCCCAGCCACTTCCGAAGAGGAGAAACGTTTGTTGTACTTGGCTCAGCTAGATGAGAATCGACGTGATGCTGCACTAGCAATCGAAACTCATGCCAAATGAATTAAAGCTCAGTACGATCGAACTGTTACACCTCGTAATTTTTCGGAAGGAGACCTAGTCTTACTATACGATCAAGCAAACGATAAGCTAGGCGCTGGAAAATTTGTACCTATGTGGCATGGTCCTTTTATTGTTAAGCAAAAATTGGCGAAAGGGGCCTATGAATTGGTAGATTTTGACAGTGTCTCTTTAGGTAAACCCAGAAATGGTCTTTATTTGAAGAGATATTATGCTTAAATCTAGGTGTGGAGATTTTAGTTAGATTAGTTTTCTTTCTAGCTGGTGTGTTTTAGATTAGAAAAGTGTGCTTAGTTTAGAGAGTGTTTTTGTCATTATTCCTGCTTATCTTGATTTTACTCTTGATATTGCAGATGTCGACGTCTTTTCAGACATATATTGGTTTCGCTAATGGTGCTTGTCGTATTACGCGGAACATTTCTTCCGCAGCTTGGGTTATCTATTCACCCTCTGCTGAGTTGGTATCTATGCATGGGTAAGCCTCGGTCAAACAACGAACAACATTGCAGAGTATAGTGCAGTGATTGAATTATTATCTGAATCCATCTCATTTGGGATTCGGAGTTTGATTGTGAGGTTAGATTCTGAACTCGTTGTATTGCAACTTAATAGAATTTATGCCATTAGAAATCCAGTGTTGTTAAGATTATTTTTTAGAGTTCGTCTCTTGGAACGTGAATTTGACTATATTGAATATCAGCATATTCCAAGATATTTAAATACATTAGCAGATGCAATTGCTTCTCGAATGTTAAATAGACATTTGCAATAACCAAACAGTAAATTTAAAAACATTCCATAACATGTTTTACAAGATAGCCAGTAATAGTGATATAGCATAGCATAGAAGTGTGTCAAATATACATCGTCTTCGATCATAGGTTGAAAAACACCTTATGATCGGAAAAAATGATAGTACAAAAAGCAAAAATGTCGTATCAAGTCTACAAAGGCGATCATCCTATCACTAGTGATGATCATGATAAGAAACCACTGCTCGGGCCACCCTACAAAGGAACCTCTTGAAAAGTCCTGAGACCCCAATCACATAGTGCTGTAACCTAAGAGGAATGTCCTCTATGCTAGTCTCTGGAATATCTGCTGTCAAACGCTCTAGATGGTTTTCCAATTCGGTCAGGGTCTTTGTAGATTCGTCCCGTGGGGCCGGTATTGCTGCAGCTGGGTGTCTCCTCTCATAGGGCCAGAGAGTGGCTAGTCGCCGTGGACCCACATCTGCATTTGAAACTTTTTACTATCAGTTTTAGACGATTTAAAAAAAAAAAAAAAAAAAAAAAAAAAACAATCAACAACAACAACAACTTAGAAAATGTTGAGAATGATTTTACCTGAGTCATCCCACTACTCTCCTAGTGGAAGAGTCATGTCTGGGTCACCACAATAATCCATCCCAGCATAAGGAAAATCCTGAATCACGAAAAGTTGGTTCTCCAACCAACGAAAATACTCAGGAGGAAATCGAACAACCTCTGAACCCTCCTCAGGATGACGGGCCATAACTGCAACCCAACGCATCAGCTTGGGCTCTCGGGGAAGTCCAGCTCCAACGGAAAGATGCTGTGGGACCAACATCGGGACCCTCTCTAGACCAAAGCTCACAACTAAGAAACCATATCCAAAGTTTTTTAGTTGTCCGTTCTTTGCTCTAGTCAGTTGGCCTTTTACATTAGCCAACATAGCTTCGCACCAGTTGAAGATGGTGCCTCGATAACAGTCTACTGCCATTCGCATTTGGGATCCAGTAGCTACATGCAGTGCTACGCTTCCGCAGAGTCTGGTGATAGTAAATGCAATCACTTTGAGTTCAGGACGGGAGATGGTTTTGATATCAATCCCTTTTTCCTTTGTTTGGTCATTACAAAACTCTAGTCGGAGACTATCGGCAGACTGGCCACTTGGCCTAGTCCCGAATAGAGTTAATTGTTCACCTCTCTTAGGCAAACCAGTCAAGAAGTAAATGTCCTCTGGCTCCATTTTGAGCTGGTGGCCACCAATAATAGAACACTAGTCCTGTATATTCCATCTGTCCACCGGCCACTGCAAAAAGTCTACTTGGGCCCTCATGCCAGGTATGGCCCAGAATTTAAATAGCCCACATGCCTTCAATGCATCTATTGAAGGTTGATGATTAATTGCGGCAAGGTCCACATCTTCGTGCTCCCGTTCTCGCCAACTGAGCATTGTGTATATCCTACATTGAAAGAAAAAGTGGATTAGAACATTTTAATTCAAAGTTTTTGGGCGGAAATTGAAAAAATTGAAGTTGTAAAACCTATGTCGCGGGGTCCACACTCTCCAGTTAGGGACAGTGCGTAGGTCCGCACTCTGCCCAAGTAGCAGGTGCGGGCCCCTGGCTCTTTCCTTTGTAGGAAGAAGTCGGGGTCCGTAGGTTTCGCATGTTGCGCCTGTGGACCCCTGCGAGCGGTCTTTTAAACTAATTTTTCTCTTAAAAACCAAAATGGAAGCCTAAAAACAAAATTCAAATGGTTGAAATGAAAGATTAAAGTGATGTGGATTACCTAGAGGTGACGGTTTTCGATTCCAACAGACAGATTTTCCGCAATTTTCACAGGAAGTTTCTTACCCAAAAGCTCTATTTTCTCACTCTGAAGTCAAACGGTAAAAATGAATTTAGAAAAGCCATTTTTATAAGCCTTTTTGAATAAATGAATTTTAATTTGTTTATTTTTCACTTTAAAGAGGTAACTTTTTGATGCATTTTTATTTATTTTAAACAGGTATGAGTAATGTTTGAGTTTTTGTGCAGAATATTGGATTTTTCAGGAGAAATTGATCGTTTTCAACAAAAATCATTAGAGTCCTCTTTAAGCTCATTTTTGACTCGTAAAATATGAAAAGATTGTCGAGTTTTTCTTTTTAAGTTCGTTAAAATGGAATTAAAAGGATGGTCCACTTACAACTCTTTTCTGACCGCATAAACATGAAAGGATTGCCGGACTTTTGTCGTTTCAAGTTCGATATTGGTTATAAAACGACGCGTCTTTGATCGCTTTTTTACTTTTTTGGATCAGGGGCACTAATTATGAAAAGTACTCCTTGATCGTAATGGTCAAGCGGTTCTCTCAAGTATTATTTTATACTTTTTTGGGTTTGGGAGACACAAATTTACGAAAAAAGATAACCATGGAGTTTTTTTAAGTTTTTCTTCTGACTCCCTAAAATTTAAAAACGCCGAGTTTCTCCTATACTGGACTCGTTAAAATTTAACAATAAAGGACCTGTTCAATTACAAACAGGAACGGACCACTCCTTCTTAGGGTTCGAATTTTAAACTAAGTTGGACTCATTCGAATGATGAGTTTATAATCAAGCAAATGTTATCCTCCTCAAGCTTGTCAAAAATAAAGAGGTACTTGCCAGAAATGGTGGGGGAAAAGAGAGAAAAATGAACCTGTTTGTTATACTTTGTGTCTCAGAAAAGCATTCAACCACTCTTGAACACGACACTTTTTGTTCACCTGGGTTGGGAAATCCTTTGCCTAACAGTTAATCAAACCATATTGAAAGTCTTCAGCCAGTTTTTGGGTATTAGCTTTGGGTCAATTTTCATCAAACCATCTGCAGTGTTGTTATGTGTTCAAGAGGTCAGTGCAAATAAACCATTCATCTGCAAAATATCTGTCATCCATCTTGACCATCCCTGAGTTAGTCCTTGCAAATATATTTCTTCAAACTTGATCTATGATTTCGTGTTGTGGGCTTGCCTACGACGGATCGCTTTCTATCGACTTCAGCTCATTATCTAGAAAGATGATCTAGAAATCGTCGGTACCTTGAAATCTGCATTCCTCAATGGCAGGTTTCTCTCCTTCGACGACAGGTTGCATCATTGACCTTCGATCAAAAGATTCCGTGACATGTTCGACATCAACTCATCTATTCACATTTCATGGATTGTACTGAGTACTTAGAGAGCCATTGACATTATTGGTGGTTTCTCTCACACTTGTTAACAATTTACATCATTGACTAGTAATCAAGTGGTTTCTACTATGTTCAACTTCGACACATTCATTCACATGGATAGAATCGTACTAGTTCGGGAAGCAGAAATCAAGACCCTAGATTTAGTTTCCACCATCCAGGCTACAAGGAATTTTGTTATTCATTATACAGTGGACTATTCATAAACAGATGGTTGCGCCCATACTGTGTCTACATATGTCTATACTTGTGATGTATTACAATATCATTCCTATATCAGAGCAGTTTAGTTAGTTTTCCAGTAAGTTTTGATTTGAATATGGGAATGCCTACCTCAGCGATGATATGATCACATATATATATTTTTTATTGAATGTTTTTACGGGTTCCAACCAAGCTCTCCACAGGATGATCCTCGAAATGATAAAGTACTTCACTCTTCTTAGATGATAAATATTGTCCTCATCTATTACAGATTTCGCACTTTAGGGGCAATCTGTTACACAAAATATTGTCACCATGACATTTTGCAGTCAGTGTGAGTCTATCACCACTCATACTTTCCTCATATGCAAGTCTTAAACCTCAGCTCGTCATGTCAAACCTTGAAAAATGAGAGAAAGTCCTTGAAAATCTCTAAAACTCTGGTTCCGCACTTTCTCTTAGCATTACCTGCAATCCCGCACCCACTGGTCATGTCTGCTGTAGACCTGCCCGCTCTGTTTCTGTGTAATGGGTGTGAACCCCTGTAAAAGTCAAAACGGAGAAAGTACATTCTTAAAAACTCACTTTGGGTTATTTCTGGAAGCTTCTAGAGGGAATTTTGAGGTGGCAAGTTCGCTCCTTTGAGGTTCATGCATCCCATAACTAAAGGAGCTAACCCCTTGATGTGAGGAGCTTATCCCTTTGAAGGAGGACTCTATCCCTTCATAGGTGGACCTGTAACTTCCTCCCTCTACACTATAAAATGAGGCATTGGGCTGGTTATTGGAGAGGTTGAAAGCTGAATATTTTTTAGGGTAAATGTTGTTGGAATTTAGACTTCCTAATTGAGCTTGAAAGGAGAGATTACATACCTTTTGACCTCATTGGGAAGAGTGTGAAGCTTGTCAAAATAGAAGAGATTCTTGCTTGGACCCTGGGAGGAGCTTGTACAACATCAAGGCACCAAGGTTGTAAAGTTCTTCTTTGTTTAAAGTTAATACAATCAAGTTTATTTTTCTCAATAAGCTGTCTCTTATGGTTTATTTCATGGATTCCTTGATCACCATGATGAATATGATTTGTTATATAGGCTATGCAGGTGATATTTGATGTGTGCTTGTTTTTGTTTGCAGGTTCTTAAAAGGAAACTCATTCGGACGGTCGAAGCATGGCTGCCACAAACTAGCATTGGACTTAAGGTAGGGTCTAAAACACCTTTTGGTTTTTATTTATAAATCGCAATAATTAGAGAAAGGTAGATTTGCTTGTTCTGCTTGTCGCTAGATATCAGTTGATACTAGGGAGATCGGTCTTGTCCGCAAGAACAATTTATCTGGCCGACATGTCCTCTGGGTTATTTTCTTGCTTTAGCCTATCTGGCTCACATTAATTAGTATTAGAGCATTCTCTCCTTGCAAGATTTTTTTTGCTTTTGGATATGTTTATGTAACTTTTCTATTCATGGATCTACTCCCTCCTAGAGTTTCTACACCCCCCAACAATTTTTCACACTCCAAACATGTTTCTAGATCAATTTTGCAAGCTTCTCTTTGTCATGATTCTTCACAATGTCTACTATTTGTTGTTTGGTTAGCGTTATGTGTTCTAAAGTGTCACATTCCCAAGTTGGCACCAAGGCCAAACGAGTGCCCATGATGGCCCAACCCATTTGAAATGGTGAAAAACCGAAGTGAGAAACCAAAGTGGACCCATGGGGCATCGCATGCATGGCATGAAGGCGAGCGCCCACACGAAGGTGGGGTGCCTGGGCACCCATAAGCGACTTGCAAGCAAAAATACGATGATGGGCGAGCGAATGCATGACAAGTGGATTGGGCGAGACATGTGGAAGATGTGGACCAAGCGGCAAGTGAAAGTGGCACTACGACCATGAGAAAGTGGGTCAGCGTGATGTGTGGAAGAAGGAATTGATGGGCGAAGGCATAACATGCAGTGCATGGCAAGAAAATGTCGCGCACTTGGCATGCTCACATGACAGAGGGGTGCCTGTGCGCCCAAGTGGGCATTGCGTGTCGAGCATGTCGGCGTGCCCAATCGGTACGGGCGCCCACACGACCAAACATAGGTCAACCCAAAAATTGAAGGGGCGTCGGCCCTAAGTAAATACTTGGGCATGGACGCATATAAGTAAGGGCGACCACACAATGGAGAAGGCATCAACAAAGATCACAAAGATGTGAGTTCGCATAACCAAAGGCAGAACTACAGGAAGGGGTGCACAACACATAAAGGAAAACGCAACAAACGACAAGGTCATAGAAGAGGTGGGCTTGCCCAAGTGAGCCAAGTTTTGGGCATGCCACAGGGTTGGTTTTCTGAATTGTTGGTACACAAGTTCTGGGGTTTTTGGAGGACAAGGTGCCATCCTTAAGGTTGGGCATGCCCTAGGTTGTGGAACTGGCCATTTGGGTTGGGCCAATGACTAACATACTTTGTAACTTTGAAGAAACTTGGACAACACATAGGTTTAGCCATCGTTGGCCCCTTGTAAACTGTTGTAACATATTTGAAGTAATAAAAGGGGAGAAGTTGTTTGGGAGTTGCTCCCTCCCATTGTACATGTTCTATATTGTTTTGTTTATATTGAAATATTGTTATTTTTCATTTACTGTTGAAGTTAAGATATCACAAACTGTATGAATTGTTAACGAAGCAAATAATTGAAGTAGATTGAATGTGAATAATTAGCGAAGTGTCGAAGTGTTTGGGCTAGTATGTTGATTCTTTTGAAACTTAATTCCACAAAGTGTAAAAAGTGAATCAACTAAGTCACATAGGCTAGAGGCGTAGACCGAGAGATAGTAGTTGAGCATCTCGATATGAAATCTCGTTAGTGTTGCACGCCCACAATGGTGCAACCATCACTGGGGTTGTGACAGATGGTATCAAAGTTTGCTTTGTGAAGGTGGGAATTGGAAGAAGTTGAAGAACCGCGATCAACGATGTGAATTGGTTGAAGGCTGGGCATTATGA
This sequence comes from Pinus tabuliformis, assembly GCA_031772625.1. Taxonomy (NCBI): domain Eukaryota; kingdom Viridiplantae; phylum Streptophyta; class Pinopsida; order Pinales; family Pinaceae; genus Pinus; species Pinus tabuliformis. The sequence continues at coordinate 350,550,814 of CM062815.1, forward strand.
TGGTAGGTTTGCAACGAGACCATGATAAACTTATGCAACTCATGGATAGGTTAGGCTGCATGAAGGAAGAAAGGCCAAGGTTGCGAAATGAACTTGAAATTTTGGAAGACAAGGTTAGAAGAGATCTTCTTAGCCTTGACTGGCCGATTGGGCAAGTTGAAGTTGTTGGCCGCGTTGAAGAAGAAGAAGTTGGCCCGATGGTCAAGTGTGAAGAAAGTGTTGTGAATGTTCCATTGAAAGAGGAAGATCTTGGTGAGATGATTATTGCCGAAGTCGAACCAGATTCAATGACGTCATAACCATTAAAGGAAGATGAATTTTCTCCCTTGGAGAGGTCCTATATGGAAGTTGTACAATGATTCCCCTTGTGCAGATCAAGAGGAACATGCGATGGATGATTTTGATTTTTGCAAGACTTGTTTGGGTGGTATTTGACCTCATGGAAGAAGGTGTGAATGCCCAAGACAAGGGTGGAACATGATGAACCGTATGCGATGGGCGAGTCATACTTGGCCAAATAAAGATTTGGCTAAGTGCCTTGTATGACTCTTAGAAAGAAGGAAGGAAGGACACACAAAAGAGGAAGACAATATGATAAATATTTGGGTGGAATTCATCATTGAAATCTCATTTGGGCTGAGGATAAGTCTTTGGAAAACCTTTAGTGGGGGAGACAACGATGAAGAAAGGGACCTGCGATGACGATAAGGGAGGGCGACCGAGGGTGCCACCTAACTAAAGTTGAAAAAGAAGGGAATGACAGAATTCATGTAGAAACATTAAGCAAGGGCGCTAATAGAGGATGTTGCATATGGGCATCAAGCAGAAGTGCCAAGCAAGGATGTCATGCAGAATGGTCGTGCCGGTGCCATATGAAGAAGTTATGTAGAAGGACCGATGTGTATGCTTGGCACATTCATACAACAAGGTCATGGTCATTTTGAAGGAAGACATGGGCGGCTTATGAGAGCATTCATGCAATAAAGAAGGTAGAGGCAACTTGCGATAACCAAGACAAGTGTGCCCACCTAAAGTATTGAGTTGAAGGTGGTTCGAAGGAGCCCAAGATGAATTGAAGAACTTGAAGAGAGTTGCAGTCGATGAAGACTTCGTGTGATGGTGGTCTTGAAGTATCTATTTCGTTGAGGAGATGAGGTTAGTCTTAGACTTGACTTTGATGTAGTATGTGACACATACCTTAGGCACAATATGGGATGTGTTTGGAGGATTGACTCGACGATGCGATAAGAGCAAGATGCCTTGGAGTTGGATGTGGTTGCAACAATGAAGGTGCCTTGGTGGAGACACTTGGGCATGGGTTGAGTCTGAAGAGACTTATCCATTTTGATGGACATGGAGGCTATTGGTCTATGAACGAGGGAAGCACATGGATGATATGATGAGGCAAGTGAAGACTTTCCCCTTTGACAGAGATGATGAGCAACATATCTGAGATGAGATGAAGTTTCTTCATGGAGTTGGATATGGATTGAGTGTTGTTTGAAGGACTGATGTGTGAAGATGGGAAGAGTTTTTTATTAAAGTTGAAGATGTGATAGAGTGTTGGAGAAACAACCAATGAAGGCATGAGAAGGTGCACTCTCATGGGTTGGATGCGACAGTTGGATTAGCTACCCAACTAGTCTGAGTCATGGGATCGATAGTGTGTTGAGAAGTGTTGAAGTTGAGTCGGAGTATGGAAACAACAGTTCAAATGACGATATATGGTGGTTTGGCACAATGTGAGTTGTGATTGATGCATTGTACCCAAGATGGAGGGGGAAACGTTCCGTGAGTTGGGGCAGTGTTGAGGATTGCAATGAGTTGTGGCTGATGATAGTGAGATTGAGGAGTCTTTCTCGCATGAAGACTTGAGCCTTGAAAAAGATTCATATGAAGTAAAGTGTTCGTGAAGCAGGGACTTGAGCAACAAGTTGAATGCAATTGGGAGTTGATGGCATCATGACATTTTGGACTTGGTGAAGAAGTTAGCCAAGTGGAGTTGTTGTTGAGGACGACAAAAATTTTGAAGTGGGGGAGGATCTCAGAGCCCCGAGTTGGCACCAAGGCCAAATGTGCACCCATGACGACCCACGCCCACTTGAAGTGGCGAAAAACCGAATTGAGGAACCAAAGTGGACCCGTGGGGTATCGCATACATGGCATGAAGGCACACGCTCTCGGTGCATGTTGGGAACAATATCCCCCAAGGATAGTTTTAGGGCTAAAAGCCCATGTTTTGGGTCGAATTTTGTAATAAAATTGTAAAGTCTCCGCATTTTTTGGTCACACAGCACGAAGGTGTCATAAGTCATAAAGGGTTGTCTGCCCTTATTTTTGTAAAGTAAAGTTGGTTGTAAAATATCTGCCCATGGTCCACAGACCATGGGATTGTATAAAAAGAGCTAAGTAAGCTCTAGGAAGTGGAGATAAGTCTTAGAGAGTCATAGCTTGGAAGTAAGAAGTCTAAGTTTCGGGTTGTAGCATAGATAAAGGCTCTGCAGCTGAGTGCATAGAGGCCTAAGGTAGAAGTCCGCAGCTGAGTGCGCAGACCCTTGCAACTATGTGTGTAGAGCGGATAGAGTCTGTAATCATTTAAAGATATCAATAAAGAGAAGTATTCTACAAATTCTGTATCTTTTTTTCATGTTACTGCATCTTGACATGTTATGTATGAATTTTAATTATAATGCTTATATGATGCACGAATGTATGTAATTACGTTGGTTAAGAGAATGTAAGTAAGAACATCTGTTTACACGATGCTAACTGTGATTATCTAATAAGATAAGTAAGCTTCGTAGGATAACTTGGGAATCTATGCAATACGCTACCTTAATAGCGCAAAAGTATCTGAATCGAAGGTTAGGGTTGCGTAAAGATCAATTGTACCCTTTCGCGAAGGTATTAAAGGGAGGAATAAGGGGCTAGGCAGACATAGCCCTAGAACTTAACAACCTGCATGAAAGAAGGAATAAACCGACATCACAACTATCTCAGGGTGCGGAAACTTGGTTCCAACATCCCCCCATACTGCTTTGGGTGAGACTTCAGTTCCTGCTCTGCGGGCTGATGCAGAAAGGGCCAATAGTGCGGGGATTTGTTTGGATAACTAACGCTGAACCTCGGTCAGGGCCCACCAAGCCAACAAATGGTTTCGTTGCTAGGACTGGAATCTGCATAAGAGATATGTGATGTCGTATCACTGGAACCCAACTAAGAAAGAGATCGGAGACTGGTTGGATAGGAAGATTCACAAATTTGCGACGCAGGAGAACAGAAGTCCGCGACTGACAAAGGAACAGTGGCTAGACATGTACCTATATATAAAAATACATGAGATCTTTTACTGTTCCTTTTCGATTGAGCTATACGAGTGGATCGCGAAACTAACTGATAACCAAGGAAGGTGGAGACTTGACAGTCCTATTGTTTGGACCCTGGAGTTAGTACAGAGATTGGAAGCATCTGAGGATAAGATCGCCCGTGCTGTCGATCATTGGCTCGATCGCGTCATAGGAGGATTTGTGACTGAATTCGCGGTCGATACCTCAGCCAGCTACAGCAAGGCAGAGCGACACTTTTTCAAAGGTCCACGAGGTAAGTACTTGAAATCTTTGAATCCCCAGATTAAAATGTTATTGTGCGAAAAGCGGGTTATGCAGCTACCTTGATGTTCGGAGTTACATGAAGCGGAAAAACTTATAGGAACGAAGGAAGAAAGGGTCCTGAGTATAGTTCATTGATTTCACCTCCACAAGGTGACGAAGAGGGAATAGCGTAGGCTTCTCCGCGAAGTGTTATTCAATTAATAAGACAAGGATTCCCGTGACTGCCACCTCCACCCACACCACCTCCAACTTCACCTCCATCGCCTGTGACTTCACCCATACCACCTCCACCTCCACCACAGTTTAGTATGGCAAATTCAGTAAAACTGCCTTTGTTCAAAGGCTTGGGAAATGAGGACCCGGACCAGTTTTGGTTCGTCATGAAAGTTGTATGGGAAGCTCAGGGCGTTACAGATGATCACATGAAGAAGGAAACACTGGTTAGTGCTCTGCAGGATTGCGCGCTAACTTGGTACATCAAGTACTCTAATGATAACCCAAATGCTGGAGTGGCAGACATCCAGACTGCGCTGAACGAAGAATTCAGTAGGCCTAAATCTAAGGCACATTCGATTGTGGGGTTCAAGGGAATAGTGATGCAACCAGGAGAGACCCCTTGGGAACTAGATCAAAGGTTGAAGTGCAAAATCCGTGAAGCTAATATGAACTTCACAGATGGACAACACCACGATAAGGGGAAACAACCCAAAGATAATGCATGGGTTCGCAAAGCTCCAGTGAAGGAGGCTGAATTTGACTTGGAGCGTGCTCGCAAAACATTCATGGAACCAAAGAAGAGCTTCGTTGAGGCCTCCACCTCACGAAGCAAGGATAAGCCTGATCAAAAGATGGACCTTTCTATGCTTACAACCTTCCTAGAGACCTGCATGAAGTTGTTGCGCGATAGCAAGGCTGTGAAGGGATTACAAGAGCTTATAAATAGATGCGTCGGAAACACTTCGGGTGAACTGCGCATGGTACGAAAGATCTATAAGCATAAAACAAGAACAGGATGAGAGATGAGGCTGACCGTGTGGATAGGAGAGTATGAGATGGATCAGGTTATTTTGGATCTCGGGTCCGACGCGAACGTCCTACCTAAATAGACTTGGGAACAGATGGGAAGACCCGCGTTGCAATGGTCTCGATTTAGTTAAGGATGGAAAATCAACAGAAGATGATCCCCGTGGGGCGGCTGCAGGGGGTGATTGTAGATATTGAAGGCTTGAGCGCGCTGGCTGACTTTGAAGTAATAGAAATTGTGGACGACAGCAACCCTTATCCTGCGCTCCTTGGCATTGATTGGGCTATTGATATGAAAGGGGTAATCAACCTAAAGAAGTGAAAGATGATATTTGAGAAGAAACCGCTCCGCGTAATAGTACCCCTCAATCCTGCTGAAAGATCGCGCTATACTGAACCAGCCCGCGATTATGAGAGTGACGACGATCTGAACTGTATCTATAAGATAACCGCGCGAGACCAATATTGGGTGAATCCAACAACGGATGGACGAATTACATGGGATCGCGAGAGTTCCTGCACGTTGGACTCTGATGAAGAATTAGAGCGCTAATAGAATCAATTACATGAAGTAACCATGCTGAGTTATAACATGATGACCCAGTCACTGCGTTGTGTCGTCAGAGGTAATAAATCTACCCACTTGATGGCATGAATAATGTAGATATCTTTTTGGATGCATTTGAGAGGGAGGTTCCAGAAAAGCAGTGCTTCTAGGCATTGGACTGGGCACCGTGCGTTACGCCTGCAAGATGGTGGGGTACGCACAAGGGTAGCTTTGATGATTGGCGCGAGTTTAGGAGAATGATGAGAACATGCTTTGGGAAGCCGAAGGTATGACTGACAGACAAATATGATGGGCAGGATGATCCGCACGCGCACTTGGCCAAATGGGCTTAGGCTTATGGAGAGAAGCCCCAACCTGAATGGATGCACTTGTTTTGTCACACCCTAGTTGTCATCCCGATGAACTGATACTTAGAAACAGGGCTCCACCATGGTACAGGCGAATGGGATATTCTACACGAGGGATTCATAATGACATTCAACTTTGAAGATGGGTTTGACTGTATTGACGAAGCGCTACAAGAGGTGAAAGCAGTAATCTTTACGATACCACAGGATCCTTCGGACCTGATTTAGCCTAATTGGGCTACTCAACTGAGTCATGCGCTGGAATGCTATAACGTAACCACTGAAAAAGAGGATGCGAATTCGCGAAAGATTAACATCCTTGAAACAAAAGGTCACCGTGAGGTTGAAGGACCGTAGATTGAGAATCTTGATATAACCGTGCCACTGAAAACGAAACAGGTAAATATTGGTACGGAGGTAGAGCCCAAATTCGTGAAGATTGGAGATTACTGGGATGATGCGACGGTGGATAAAGTCACTGAATTGCTCCACGAATACCAAGATTTATTCCTTACCAAGTTTACGAATATAAAGGGGATAATCAGGGACCTAGTTGTTATGAAAATCACGTTGAAGGCCGACGCGACGCCGGTTAAGCAAATACCTTACTGTCTCAATCCAAAATATAAGGAGAAGGTCTGCTTAGAGCTAGACAAGATGTTCACGGCAGGCATCATTGAGCCTGTGGAAGAATCTGACTGGGTAAGCCCAATGGTGGTATAGGAGAAGAAGCAGAAGGATGAAATAAGGATATGTGTGGATCTCAAAAAGTTGAATGACACTTGCGTACATGATCCTTTCCCGACTCCGTTCACTGATGAAGTGTTGGACAATGTAGGTGGCCAGGAAGCATATTCCTTCACTGATGGGTTCTCTGGATACCATCAGATCAAAATCGCGTCGGAGGATAGGAGCAAGACGACCTTCGCCACTGAATGGGTGTGTTTTCAGTACATTGTAATGTCGTTCAGAATAAAGAATGCGCCTGCGATTTTTTCGCTCGTAGTCATTGTTGCATTCAAGGAATTTATTCATAAGTTCCTGGAAGTATACTTTGATGACTGGACTGTGTTTGGGTTGGTGAAACACCATGTTGCAAGTTTGCGCTTGATGCTAGATACCTGTCGAAGATACCAGATAGCGCTCAATCTAAAGAAGTGTTTGTTTTGTGTTCCTTTTGGGACCCTGCTGAGTCATGTGGTTTGTAGACAGGGACTGATGGTGGATCCCATGAAGATCGTACTGATATTGAACTTGGAAGTGCAGAGAAGTGTGAAACAACTGTGTGCTACCCTAGGACATACTGGATATTACAGAAAGTTTATCAAAGCCTATGCCTAGATCATTGCGCCTATGGAGAATTTGTTGAAGAAGGATGTCACATTCTGCTGGAACAAGGACTGTCAGAAAAGCTTGGATGTATTGAAGGAACAGATGGTCACCGTGCCGATTTTAGTCTTCCCGGATTGGAAGAAGGATTTTCATGTACATGTCGATGCGTTGTGTATAGCGTTGGGAGCAACACTGACATAGGCTAGTGGAGGAGACTTGGACCATCCTATAGCGTTCGCAAGCAGAAGGTTATCCAAAGTAGAGAGGAACTATTCCACCACCGAGCATGAAGGGTTAGCCATGGTATACGTGCTCTAGAAGTTTAGACACTACTTGCTGGGTGGCCATTTGAAGATGTATACAGATCATTCCGCGCTGAAATACCTGGTCAATTAGCCTGTGTTGGGGGGTAGAATCTACAGATAGTTGTTATTGTTCCAGGAGTATGATTTTGAAGTTATTGTAAACCCTGGATGACTAAATGCGGGACCAGACCATCTGTCGTGCATCGAAACGGGGGAAGAGCCCACTAATTTGGAAGAAGGATCACCTGATGCGCAACTATTTGCAATGCGCATCGCAGATGGTCATTTTGAGGATATCATACACTTCCTAACTACAGGTACTGCCCCGGAAGGATACACCGTCTAGTAGAAAAAGGAGTTAGTGGTGCACGCGGCAGATTTTTCTGTCATTGCTTGACATCTGTACAAAATGGGGTCTAATGAGATATTGCGACGATATGTATCGGAGTTTGAAATGAGCAGCATCCTCGCAGATGCTCATGGGGGCGCCGCGGGAGGACGTTATGTAGGAAGAGTGATCGTGCAGAAGATTCTATGTGCAGGGTTGTGGTGGCCAACCCTCCATCGGGATTCAAAAGCGTACTACAAGGCATGCAATGTATGTCAAAGGACTGGCCGACCATCGCGGAGGGATCACTGCCTTTGAATCCACAGATGATGTTCCAACCCTTTGAAAAATGGGCGATAGATTTTGTGGGACCCATCCAGCCCTAAGGAAAGACGGAAGTAAGGTACATTATCACAGCGATAAAGTATTTGACTCGATGGGCAGAGGCACAGCCTGTGAAGGATTGCACAGGCGCGACCGCTGCAAAGTTCCTTTTTGAGAATGTACTAACACAATTTGGGTGTCCAAAGATTTTGATGATTCATTGCAGTACGCACTTTCTGAATGAGACGATCAACGCACTAACAGAGAAATTTCAAGTATATCACCAGAAGAGCATGCCTTATCACCCACAGGCTAAGGCGATCGAGCAACTGATGTGCCGCATCATCGATACAAACACTGGAATGACCGCATTGGAGCCACGAAGGTGGCTCAGAGGAGTAGACAAGGCAGGGTTGCTCAACTTTCTTTGGGTGCCACACTACAACCGCACCCCGATTACAGTATTGGTCATCAAGCAGCTGCTATGCTTGGTGCATGATGGGTTTCTATGGCTGGAGGAGCCAATACCCATCACGGATAGATTGATTCACAGGATAACATGGTTTCCTTACATAGGAGAGAATCTGGCCATGCTATTTGGCAGAAATGGTGGTGAGCAGGCCCTTGTGGAGGCCATGAAAGAAAAGTTTAAGATGGTGAAGAAGTTGCGTGCATATGCCATATCCAGCATCTGTGACCTTGCGGTAAAGGTAGCTATGTAGATTTTAACAGGGAAGGTGATGAGGAAGTGTCACACCGACAAGGCGTCAGTGCCTGTCGTCGTGCTAGAAGCGCTGTGCGCAAAAGGAGTCCAATTCAACTGGTCAGACTATCTCCACGAAGAGTTCCTAGCAAACTACCATGAAGTAGAGGAGCTCAGCAAGACATTCCACTACGCGTGGCTCTTGCTGTCAATTGTGCTGGTAGCATGGGAGTTGCTAGAGGACAAAGAATTCCCTTCGGTCGTGCCAGACCTACCAAAAGCCGTGAAGTACACTTCGCTGTGGGCGACCAAGGATGCGCATCGCATCAAGGACAACAAGATCTTCTGGATCTTGATGGAGATGAACATTTGCATGGCCATCAATCGCAAACCGTGATTGTCACCTACGGTGTTCGCTAACCTGCAAGGCTATGCCGAGTTTAAAGTAGACTTTCACCATGTGTCCATCAAGGCGCGGAAGGACCCGACACAGAAATGGTACGACTTGCCTTACCTGGCAACGGATGATGCCATTGATGCAGTACTTGATCAATCGCCAGCAGAGTGGCACACTACAGCAGACTTGGCGGTGGGAGGGAGAAAATCCGCCACACAGAGAAAGAAGGAGGAGGCCAAGCTAAAGATGACTCAGCTGGCCGAAAAGAGAAAGAAGGAGGCCACCGACAAGGTCCAGGAAGAGCGCGATGCCGCGTAGTAGACAACGAAGCAGACATGCGGGACAGAGTGAGGCTCTGACAAAGGCGCAAGGTCGCCTTCACCTGAGACAAAGGAGGAGACGAACACGTAGACAGAGCAACACGGCGCGGACCCTCAAGGCGACGTCTCCCCGCATCAAGCGTCCGGGTCCAAGAAGAAATCAAATGCTACTAAGACATCACTGGACCCTATCACGCTAACAGAGGGCGATCTGCATGACATCGGTGACACAGTGCGGGATGTCACCGCGGAGGCCCTACAATAGTTTGAGCAGCAACAACAACTAGTATTAGGGGCTATCGACATGTTTGCAGGAGCTGTAGACCTGCGCGATACAGGTTGGCACAGTGTCTACCAGCCTTGCTACCAGTGCTTCAAAAGCTGCCGAAATGTTGCACGCAAAGACCTCCAGCGTGATAATGCTACCTGATGGAGCACTGACCACGGAGAATGAAGCTGACAGGCCCACTGTCAGCGCCCTAAAGGGAGTAGGGTTGAATCTGGCAGTGCTCCTTGGTGAAGCACTCCACCTCTTGCAGGATGGAGTGATTGCAGAGCTGAGGGCCCGTGAGCACCGCACCCTCCAGGTGATTAGTGAGTAGCATATCAACAATGAGTAGATGGCACTACAGCGAGACTCTGCCATCGCCGTTATGACCGAGGCGACCAACCAGAACAAGCGCATTATGCAAGTCGTCGAGGAGGCATGCCGAATGGTCCCAGAGTTGGCCATTCCTAAGGAAGAACCAGTTGAGGTAAGCGTCTGCAAGTTGGCCACAGGGGTGCGCGACGCTCGAACAGAAATGGCGAGGGTTCAGTTGGAGTTGCGCCTAAAAATCACAGAGTTGAAGTTGAAGGCCCAACCTTCAACTCCGTCAGAAGTAAAGGAGCAGCGAGTGACCCTTGTCACAGAAGCAGTAGCGGCGATGGACAGTGTAGTAGCAGACTGCACAAAACTTTTTGAGCAATCGTTTGAGGTCCTAACAAGCTTGCAGGAGGACCCCAATGTACAACGACTAGAGACAAAAGCGCATGAGCTACAACAATGGTATGATGAATTCAAGGGCACAACGCGAACCGTCGCGCTGACACAAAGACTAGCAAAGTTGCAGGAGGCAAAGTAACTGAAAGAACAGGTGGATGCAGCACTGCACAAGGAAGTAGTGCTGAAGGCACGACTAAAGCCCTGGTTGGATGAGGCTTACACGGTGACATGCTCTATTGAAGGAAAGCTTGCGACTCTGCAAGCAACTCAACAAAAGCTTCAGGCCAATAATTCAAGAGCAATGACCGAGCAGATGGTCGAAGACGCGAAGCAGACGGTAGCTCAGTGCATTGCCGAGGTTGCGGTCATACGAGTTGAGCTGGAAGGGCTTCGCTTAAAGATCTCCGCACTTGTCGAGTGACTCGAGGGCGAGTCACGATGTTTGTGTTGGGGGCTTGTTGGGAACGGGATCCCCCAAGGACAATTTTGGGGCTAAAAGACCATGTTTTGGGTCGAATTTTGTAATAAGATTGTAAAGTATCTGCATTTTGTGGTCGTGGAGTGAAAAGGTGTCATGAGTCGTAAAGGGTTGTCCGCCCTTATTTTTGTAAAGTAAAGTCGGTTGTAAAAGATCTACCAATGGTCCGTGGACCATGGGATTGTATAAAAAGAGCTAAGTAAGCTCCAGGCAGTGGAGATAAGTCTTAGAGAGTCATAGCTTGGAGTAAGAAGTCTAAGTTTTGGATTGTAGCATAGGTAGAGGCTCTGCAGTTGAGTGTGCAAAGACCTAGGGTAGAAGTCCGCAGCTAAATGCGCGGACCCCTGCAGCTGTGTGCACAGGGCGGATAGAGTCTGTAAAAGTCTAAAGATATCAATAAAGAGAAGTATTCTACAAATTCTGTATCTTTGTTTCTTGTTACTACATCTTGATATGTTATATATGAATTTCAGTTATAATGCTTATATGATGCACGAATGTATGTAATTACATTGGTTAAGAGAACGCAAGTAAGAACATTTGTTTACGCAGAGCTAACTGTGATTATCTAACAAGATAAGTAAGCTTCATAGGATAACTTAGGAATCTGTGCAATATGTTGTCTTAACAGCGCGAAAGTATCTGAACCGAAGGTTAGGGTTACGCGAAAATCAATCGTACCCTTTCGCGGAGGTATCAAAGGGAGGAATAAGGGGCTAGGCAGACAGAGCCCTAGAACTTAACGACCTGCGCGAAAGAAGGAATAAACCAACATCATGACCATCTCAGGGTGTGAAAACTTGGTTCCAGCATCCCCCCATATTGCTTCGGGTGAGACTTCGGTCCGTGCTCCGCAGGTTGACGCTGAAAGGGTCAGTAGTGTAGGGATTTGTTTGGCTAACACACACTGAACCTGGGTCAGGCCCCACCAAGCCAACAGTGCGCCCACACGAAGGTGGGGCTCCCATAGGCGACTTGCGTGTGCAACACAGCAATGGGTGGGCGAACGCACGACAAGTAGATCGGGCGAGACGTGAACCAAGCAACAAGTAGAGGTGGCATGACGGGCACAGGTAAGTGGGTTAGCCCAATGTGTGGAAGAAGGAACCAATGGGCGAAGGCATAGTGTGTGGTGCATGAAAAGCAAATGCTCGTGCCCTGAGTGTGCCCGCACGATGGAGGGGTGCCTGAGCACCCAAGTGGCCATAGTGTGTCAGGCATGTTAGCGTGCCTGAATGGCAGGGACGCCTGCATGATCAAACATAGATCAGCCCAAAAATTGAATGGGTGTTAGCCCAAAGTAAATACTTGGGCATGGATGCATATAAGTAAGGGTGACTGCACAATGGAGAAACATCAACGAAGATCACAAAGATGCCAGTTCACATCAGCAAAGGCATAATCGCAAGCAGGGGCGCACAACACAGAAAGGAAATGCAACAAACGACAAGGTCGCAGAAGAGGTGGGCTCGCCCAAGCGAGCCAAGTTCTGGGCATGTCGCAAGGTTGGTTTTCTAAATTGTTGGTATGCAGGTTCTGAGGTTTTTGGTGGGCAAGGTGTCATCCTTAAGGTTGGGCACACCCTAGGTTGTTGAACTAGGCATCTGGGCAAGTGCGTTGAGTTGGGCCAACGACTGCCATAATTTGTAACTTTGAAGAAACTTGGTTAGCACATAAGGCTAGCCATGGTTGGCCCCTTGTAAACTATTGTAACATATTTGAAGTAATAAAAGGGGAGAAGTTATTTAGGAGTTTCCCCCTCTTATTGTACATGTTTTGTATTGTTTTGTTTATATTGAAGTATTGTTGTTTGTCGTTTACTGTTGAAGTTACGATATCACAAACTTTATGAATTGTTAATGAAGTGAATAATTGAAGTAGATTGAATGTGAATAATTGGTTGTGTAAAAGTGTTTGGGCTATTGCGTTGATTCCTTTGAAACTTAATTCCACAAAGTGTAAAAAGTGAATCGACTAAGGCACATAGGTTAGAGGTGTGGTCTGGGAGAGAGTAGTTGAGCGCCTTGATACAAAATCTCGTTGATGTTGCACGCCCACGGTGGTGTGACCATCTCTGGGGTCGTGACAAAAAGCTATATTGTCTATTATGTTTTACCTTGTTTAAACAACCCGATATATCATTGATGAGTATTTTGTTTTTCTAACTCATCCCTATCATGTCGAATATAGCTCCTACATAGTTCCACTCCCACTCTTATGCAACCAAATATTACACCCTCTCTTACAAGCATCTTCACTCTAATCAAAGCTTGGCCCCTGTACTCCACATACATCTCGTCATAACATCCCTCCAGCTCAACCCTACCTCTAATTCACTGACATGATTCCCTCAAAATACTCCACACCCACACCTTTAATTTGGGGTAAACAACATCCTTATTATTATTATTTCAATATTTTATTTCCAAATCCCAAGCATAATTAAATTATCCATTTCCCACCACTATTTTCTCTTTAGAGTGCTCCCTCGTGTTTGTTCTCTTTTACGCTTCCTAGGTACTCTTTTATTTCCCTTTGTTCCCCAATCCCACTTTTTCCATCGCACTATCCAAAGTATGTCATTACCCAACTAAGAGAAATCCCCACCAAATATCTAACCTGAATAATGCAAAACAAGAATATCTAACAAACCAACAACAAGAATATGACCATTATTACAGATAATGCAAAACATGGTCATCTGCCCTAAAATTGCCCCTCAAACTCAACAAGATGCCCACCTTACTTTCATAAATTTTCTAAGGTCCCTTGATAGAGAAACATTAGACTGTTAGATCCATCAATTCACGAAATATTTTCACACTTGCTCAAATTGGACGAAGCAAGATAGGTTCTCCCAAGGTACTTTCCACTTAGAAGGCATCGCAGGAATGGGGGCACGAAACAATTGCTCAAATTGGACGAAGCAAAATAAGTTCTCCCAATGTACTTTCCACTTGGAAGGCATCATAGGAATGGGGGCAGGATCTCCAAGATCGCACATTTCCCTTTTCTAAACAATAAACTTACATGGAACTCAATGATGCCAATGCAACCATCTTAGAACACATGATCACCACCTTATAGCAATGTTGTGATGTGTTATGGAATCATTTTTACCTACCAAATTACCGTCAGAAGGGGATGATCTGTTGACTACAACTCCATTAGCTGCAAGGACAACCTATTCAGTGGTTCGTAGATATGTTCACCAATTTGCAGGTCTAACTCACCATTTTCAAAGTGGAACAAGTACTCATTTTAAAATTAAGTTTAGTTTGCTTCCTCACCTTTGACATGAAATCGACATATTTTACTACAATAGCGTGCTTCAAGCCTTTCATCCAGCTTTAGCAGCGAAAAGGAAGCTTGGGGAGACCATGTCAGATGGTAGGGAACTCTCCACAATCAATGGTGCCCACATAACGATCTTCACAATACCATTAATCTCCATCACCACCCCACCCAAGAAGATATTGCAGCTATCACTGAAGCCCCACTCATTCATCTGAAAATGGTCGTGTGTTGCAAAGCCAACGCACTCATAAAGCATTATTTACTTCACAACGTTTTACTCGGCCATCCGACCCGTGCCTTCTAGCCTAGTGAGAGTGATCTCTCTTGAGAGTGCCACAACCACAACCACAATAGTGTATCCAAGTTTAACTCTTATGTCCCATGACAATACCCCAACAATGCCTGAGACTGTCAATTGAGGACCAATTAGCTTTCTTAATTATGGACATTGGCAGCCAGAAGAATTTGGTCTCCTCTAGTTAGCACCGCACTTGCAGTTTGCCCACATCAATTCACCTCCAGACTTATCATTGCAACTGGGAAAAAGATGCAAGAATCCTCTTGTTGGTTACCCAGCGATGTGCCATATCACATTTGTCATTAGATCTTTCCACGATACCATAGATTGTGATGTCGTACCATTGGGTTGCTTTAATCTCTTTCTCGTGGATCCATACCATTTTGATCAAGACACAGTCTATGAGGGACGGTTGAACAAACATACACTCAACAAGAATGGGCAGGCCAGGTCTACATTCGTTTCACATTTATCACTTCCCAAACTCTGGTCATTTCCTGCCACACCACAACACAACAGGTCACCCTTAGCGACTCACTGCATCTTCATATACTCCACACAGCCCCGCAAAATCGCCCTTCTCCTTCTGTTATGCCCTTCCGTTATGCCGTACATACCACCATTCAGGTGCATCACACAAAGCCATGTCATGCCCACGATGCACACATTCCATCAAAACCTAGACACCTTCAATGGCACAACTTTTTCAGCAAACCCTACCAACAGGGGAGGATGTGCATCATCTTCCTGTTTATAAGCAAGCACCGTACTTCATGTATATCAGCCCCTTTGGCACCCCCCTCGGCAGCACCCTCCTTGCTTGGACGGCAAGTGTAGAAAACAACTCTAGACCACTCCACGTCTACCACTGCACATCACCAGCCTGCACAATCCCTGGTGCTTCTTTTGGATTGGCCACAACAGCCCAAAAGCTTGGATTGGACGTCCCGTCGTGAAGCGCAAGATTCCAATGAGCGGTGTATAGCCGATAACAATTGAAGGCACCAACATACCCACTCCATCAGGCGTTAGCACTTCTGATACCAACTTCTACACCGGCGTTTGAAACATTTGAAGTTGTGCCTGTGAAACCTTTCCTAAACCGGTAGGACGAACGCAACACTATCCATCTAAAACCCGGAAGAATTGATAAGGCCTCCTAGGCATATCTACATTTGATGTATACATTATTTGATGTATACATTATTTGATGCACTTAGAGTAACAATTAATTAATTAAGTGTGAGGACCCTTGATGGACTATTCTTATTCTTAACAACAAGGCTCATGAAAGCTTATTATGTCACTTAAGATAACATAATTATATTTATGTTCAACTAACGACCACAAAGTAGGTCAAAGGGACTGTTGAGTACAATGATGTCCATAAAATGCGGGAGAACCAAACGGTCTCCTATAAAAAATACAATGCATGAATATAAAAGGTACAATGCAAGAACATAAAAGATACAATGTATGGAATGCTTTGACGGAGAAGATCCAGGGGCAAATGGGTCTGAGAATCAAACCCATCTCTCCTAACATCCGACGCTGGCTGAAGAACACTGAAAACAATTCCACAAAGTTTGTTGGCCTGATGAAGGGCCAATGGGAGGTGCGGACTGTCCACTAACTCATTGTTTGAGGGAGTTTGCACACTGCTGAGGTCTGGAGGATCTAGTCTTTCTCCCAAGGACGGATCTAAGATGGTTTCGCTGCTGAGGTCTCGTGTGGCGGGGTGAGGTCCCACGAATCCTCACTGATCTAGAGTCTGGATATGAAATGGTATCGAACATTCTCTTTGTGCCCTCTCTGAAGGTAGTAACCTGAAAAATGCCGCGATCCTCTGTGTGGGGTCTAGTTTGATGGGAGACTGAAGAATATGCATTCGGAACCTGAGAGCCTCCTGCATATATATAGGGCCAGACATCTCTGATTGGGATACCTGAAAAAGTCTGCGAGGGTTTGAGAGTCATAGTAGGTAAGGGCATCCAAAAATGAAGTGCCCCTGGGTCTCTACTTCCTGTAAATGACATGCTTGGCAAAATCATTCCTCCTAACCAATCATTCCTCCCAGCCATCTGTTATCATTTATTAACATCCCAAAACCACCTGTTATCATTTATTAACATTTTCTTGATCTTTAATTAGATCCACTTTGATAGGACCTCCTCTTGTAATGTTGAATTATAAATACAAAATCAATTAAATCACGGGATATGTGCTCATTTGGCTAATCTCTCTCTTGTTATATTGATTTATGGGTCATTTTATTGCTGGAGCCTCTGTGGATGACATCATTCCAGAGCTTGCAATGTTCCCTTGCATGCACGGTAGAGTGATAATTTTTGGACCAGAGTTGTCCAAATAGACCTGGTGAGGTTAAATCTGTTGTTGGGATTTGATGTCGGCGTGGGAGAAGGTTCCATGAGTCGTGGTGGCCTTGTCTGTGGCCTAGCTTGGCATGTGGTTTCTCTCTGACCCTGTTCCTGATTTCCTTGCATGGTATGGTGGCTAGAGTTTTCAATGGGTTGAGTTTTTGGTTGTTTTTCATTTATTGTAGCCTTGGGAGAGTGTCCTTCGCCCCACACACTCTCGGCAGTCTATGGAGGATAGCCTAGGTTCTCTACTTGAGCTTGAGAGCGTGGCTATTTGCGTATGTAACTCAATTTTTTTTAATAAAGTTATTTACTTTTTCCCTTTTGTTTATAGGAAGATTTTATCAAAAACAAGAGTTAAGCAACCCAAAGTTCTCCTTTACTATGTTAGCAAACTTCATTAGCATGTACTGCTCACACGTTTTTAGTATTTCGACATCCACGAGAGGAACATTTGCGCATGAATTTATAAACTTGTATTGTAGCAATAGTTGCTTTATTGGTCGCTGCAACAGCTTTGTTGACCCTTTTATCCATTCATGGACCTCAAATACCTTGATTCCTGCAAACAACAATAACACTATTTAGAAAAATGATTGTGTGTTTTCGAATTTAGACTTTTGTGATCCATAATTATGATTTTTAGGACATTTTTTGGTACTAATCACATCAGAGCTTTTTGTCAACGTGTTTCGAACTATCAAGTGTAGTTCATCATTAGGACAAGATGCAGAATCGGATCATGGCAACAGATTAAATAATGATGAAGAGAGTTAATTTTTCGACCGTTCTAACAGCTAGATTTGACTCAATATTAAAAATTATGAAAACCTTAACTGTTTTTGACTAAAAAATAAATTTTAATTTTAATCAATAATATTAATACCATATAAAGGTTCAAATAAGATATACCTCTTTTATTCCATATGTGTGTGTTCCTAAATTGTTAAGAAATACCTCTTTTATTCCACAAAAAATTAACTTCCTAAATCATCCCACCAACATGATATCAAACCGACATTATAAAGCAAATATATACAAAACCATTCTAAAAAGCTCATATTTGAACGTAAATTCAACCATCCCTGTACCATATCAGACACGCATTCTGCTAGTACTAATGTTGATGAAACATCTTTATACCCACACTGCATGGAGGGCTTTCGCATGGCTCACACCCTTGGTTAATCCTGTTTGAGAATTCTGTGTTACCAATATCAACATCTTTATATCCACACTGCAGGGAGGGCTTTCACATGGCTCACACCCTTGGTTAATCCTGTTTGAGAATTATGTGTTACCAGGATTCTGTAGCACACTACAATGCCAGTGACCAGATTGTGTTTCACCATTCCTAAGTGTATAAATTTCAAGACCTTGCTTTATGTCCTTCATGCCATGTAGAAGCACACTGATGCACATGGACAAAGTCACAAATTACAAACCGTACATTTTGTCTGTGAAATACTACCCTACACTGGTACCTCCATTTTTGCAGCCAAACTAAATTTCTCGAGTACATTCAGGAAAGATAGAACTTTATCAGCTTCAATTTTACAACCAGGGAATTACATAAAATATCAGTGCCTTCCAAACAACTAAACTAAGTATCAATAGACCATAGAGCATTGTTAACAAAAAAAATAAAAAAATAAGGACATAACTACCAACATACAGTTCTTGGGACTCTGGTTAGTTGTAAGTCATGAACAGTGGATGCCTAAATTGATGCACTTGTTCAGCGTAAAAACAAGTCACTGAAACATTGCTTTATCAATTCATAGACAAAACTAAAATTGCAAATGCCTGGGACATAAACATAATTAAGCATTGGAAAGCACAGGTTGGATCTAAAAGAGGGCGAAGTAATCATATTCTAGTTCTTACCAAACATTAAAGGAAATTTCAAAGGGTTAAATGAGATAATAATAGATTAAAAAGCTCAAAACTAAGGCCAGCACATGCTACCTCCGTCAAATATGACTAACGTTCAAGTGAATTCGAAGAAAATGGCCCAAGAATTGATTAGCCTGGTTTGAGTGGTATAATTCAGAGAGTTCTTGAACCATCATTTAGGAACCGACTGAACAAGATACCATTCATATTCTCTATTTTAACATCTTTTCTTAACCTACTTCGTCTTAATGAAAGAAACTCCAGATAAGGCATTGGGAGAACTAGTCCAATCGATTGATCGAGAGAGGATAAATTTCTACACCAAGGATGGCCCATGTCAAAAGAGATTGCCCTTAATTGTTCTCTTGTGTTTCTAATGAACCAAGGATGCAAATGCACCCAAGAGCTTCACCCATGTAACAACCATGCAACCCCAACTCTGGGCCAGGCTCAAACCCCTAACCAGATTCATGGAAGGCAACCTAGACCCAAGCATCAAATCAGGGAAATAAGTTTACAGTGAATTAAAAATTACTGTAAAATGACCAAGGCAGATAAGGAACAAAAAAGAGATCTAAAATGAGAACATGTGATACAAATTTTGAATCTAAATTGTGGTTTTACAGTGGCCTCATGTTGTACCAGATGTAAGGGGCCAAAGACACCACTTGGCACTAGGGTAGAAGCAGGGGTTGGAACCTAAAATGTAATATCCCGTTTCAGAGATTTTCCCCAAAACCCCAGTAAACTCCAACCAAATATTCACAAATAATATAATAACCGGGAAACTCAAAATGATAAAAATAACAGTGGTGTAACATATAATTATATAAGCAAGAAATATAGGCAGATACTCGAGAAATGCAAAGAGAAATGCTAAGCCATTTTATTACACTGAGTAATGGAATGAGTATAGGAGGTGATCAGAAGAATGGCACCTCGACTTGCACCAGGCAAGTGAAGAAATACACTCAGAATAACAAAGGAATGGCCTTGCGTGGATGCTGCTGGAAAATTGTCGTGCTGCTGCTACTGCTGGAAATCAAATGAGGATTTGGGGTTGTTCCCCTCCTCAGAAAATGCTGAAACTTTGGAATCTGCCCCTACTCAGAAAACCCAAAAAAACCCAGAAAGCTTTTCTGAAATGGCCGACCCCCAAAAATCGCCCCCTTGGGGAATCACGCAATCCCTCAAGGCCCTGCGCTGCCACTGAGTAGAATCCTCCAAAATATTGCCTGAAACTCTGCCAAACCACTCCAATATGCAAGAGCTGATCCCTTGCTCAATATCCCAACTCAACTCCTCCACAAATCCTCAATCCGGAACTGCTCCCAGAAGAACTGGGTCCCTCTCTCTCAAGACTGTGCAGTCTTCCAATGCTCAGCTCCACCTCAATGCCAAATATCAAAACTACTACAAAAAGACTGTTGAACATACCTTGCTTGAGTAGCCACTCAAAGTCCCCCGTGGCTAAGGGTGAGATCTCCGAACGAAGACACTCAGTGCACTAAACAGTGCTGCAGACAGGGTAAACAGCCAGCATGCTCCAAGTCGAAGTGACTAGCTCAAATGCTCATAATCGAATGACAAAATGAGGGGGCTCCTCTCTCCTTTATAGCATTGGCCTCTCCCAATCCCAAGGCTCACCTCCTCCAGCATAATCCCCTCTTGCCACGTGTTCCCTTTCCATCTGCGCAGTCCCTCCAAGTGTCTGCGTGGGCCCCATCTCTGCGTGGTCCTTTGGCCCCCTTGGCTCCCCTTTAAGTCACAACGTTGTGCTACTAGGAAGTGACTTTTATTCTAAAAGTGAGTTATGTCCCCTTTTCCTCACCTTTTTATTTACAAATAACTATAGAAGGCAAAATTGAGCAAAATCGAATATTCTAATTAGCCATGGCTAATTAGGAATATTACAGTCTCCCCCGACAAAATGTTGCTTGTCCTCAAGCAACTGAAGTGATGGATGCTGCAAAATTTTCTCACTCTCCCAAGTGGCATCCTCATCCGGTAAATTCTTCCACCTCACCAAGAATTCTCGGACCGTCCTGCTCTGTAGCTACCTCTCCCTGGTATCAATAATAGCCTCTGGCTGCAACACCAAATGCCCCTCATCATCTGTGGGTGGTAGCTCATCTGTCACTATCACATGTTGTCCCAACGCCTTCTTCAGGCATGATACGTGAAAAACGTTATGAATCTTGTTGCCTTGGGGCAGCTCCAACTCGTATGCTACCTATCCAATCCTGCGTATCACCCTGTATGGCCCATAAAAGCGGGGCTTGAGCTTTTCAGCCCCCTTCCGCTTCAGTGACTACTGTCAGTATGGCTGTAATCATAGGTAGACCAAGTCTCCTACCTCAAACTGTCTCTCCACCCGACCCCTGTCAGCATACAGCTTCTGCTGGTTCTGCGCTGTAGCCATGTTATCCTTGAGAGCTCAGAGAATATCCTGACTCTCTTGGATCCAAATCTTGGCTCTCGGAGCCTTGCTAGCACCAAACATCATGTCAGCAAAAGACAAAGGATGATATCCATACAAAGCATAGAATGCTGACATACCAATGGACATGTGATGTGTAGTGTTGTAGCAGTACTCCCCCAGATGCAGCCACTTCAGCCATGCTCGCTGCTGTCCACTGACATAGTTATGCAAGTAGCCATCCAGCCACTTGTTGACTATCTCTGTCCGCCCGTTCGTCTGTGGGTGATAACTGGTACTCGATGTCAACTCCGTCCCCACCAACCGGAAAAGCTCCTGCCAAAATCCGCCCATGAAACGGCTGTCCCTGTCACTGGTGATGGTCTTGGGAAGACCATGTAACCTGAAAATCTCTCTGAAGAACAGCTCGGCCACCTGCGCTGCTGTGTAGTGTGCGGATATGGCGAAAAAGTGTGAGTACTTTGTCAGCCGATCAACGACGACAAAGATGCAATCCTTGCCCTGTACCATGGGCAACCCTGTGATGAAGTCCATCGAAATACACTCCCATTTCCCCTCCGGAATGGGAAGAGGCTGCAATAGTCCTGCTGGATGGTTCATATCCCCCTTGTTCCTCTGGCAAACATCGTACTCCCGGACATGCTAGAGTACGTCCTCCTTGAGGCCCTTCCATGAGAACCTCTCTCTAATGGCCCTATAGGTTCTGGTAAACCCCTGATGACTTGCCAATGGTGAATCATGTGACGCCTGAAGTATCTTTTTCTTGAGCTGAGACCCCTCAATCAAGAAGATCTGGTCCCTGTAGTAGATGATCTCATCGACCACCCTGTACTTGTCATCCACCACCTACCCATCTAGAACCTCACATGCAAATCTGTCCTTGGAGTACTCTATTAAGAGTCGAGGCCTCCAGTCTGCGTCCAAGCTCATAAGAGACAACGTGGCTGGCCTACATGAAAGGGCATCTGCTACCACGTCGTTCTTACCCTTGACATACTCAATGTCAAAGTCATATGCTTGGATCTTGCTGATCCACTTCTGCTACCTCTCTTGTAGTTACTTCTGCTCCAAAAAGAACTTGAGGCTATTGTGATCAGTCCTCACCCTAAACCTGTTACCCACCAAATACTCTCGGTACTTAGCCAATGCATGCATGATGGCTAGCATCTCCTTGTCGTATATAGAATACAACCTCTCGTGCGAAAGGAGCTTCCAGCTCTCAAAGGCTATAGGGTGACCTCCCTGCATCAACACTGCGCCGATCCCCTCTCCCGACGCATCACACTCCAAAACAAATGGCTGCGTAAAATCTGGCAACGCAAGCACTGGGCAGTTGCTCATAACCTCCTTGAACCTGTCAAAGGCTCGCTGCGTTGTATCCAACCAACTAAATGCCCCCTTCCTCGTCAAATCTATCAGGGGTGCAGCAAGCTGTGAGAAACCCTTGACGAACTTCCGGTAGTAAGTACAAATGCCAATGAATCCTGGAAGTTCCGTCACGTTTCTTGGCTCCGACCAGTCTCTGATGGCCCTGATCTTCTCCTTGTGGATCCTCACTCCGTCCACTCCTATGATGTGTCCCAAGTATAACATCTTCGTCAACCCGAACTCACATTTGGAGAGCTTGGCATTGAACTGCTGCTCCTCCAAGATGCGCAATACTGTCTCA
Source organism: Pinus tabuliformis (assembly GCA_031772625.1). Lineage (NCBI taxonomy): Eukaryota > Viridiplantae > Streptophyta > Pinopsida > Pinales > Pinaceae > Pinus > Pinus tabuliformis. The sequence continues at coordinate 350,573,513 of CM062815.1, forward strand.
ATGTGCTAGAGATGCTTCTCCCAAGTCCTGTTGTAAATGAGGATATCATCAAAGAACACCAACACAAACTTCCTTAAGTGACTGCGGAAGATGTGATTCATGCAAGACTGAAATGTAGCTGGGGCGTTGGTTAGCCTGAAGGGCATCACCAAAAACTCAAAGTGCCCACATTGACACCTGAAGGCGGTCTTGGGAATGTCCTGCTCCCTCATGCGAATCTGATGGTACCCAGATCTCAAATCAATCTTTGAGAAGAACCATGCTCCTCTCAACTCATCGATCCTGGGTATGGGGTATCTGTTCTTCAGGGTCTTCTTGTTCAGGGCCCTGTAGTCAATGCACATCCTCAATGTGTCATCCTTCTTCTTCACCAACACCACGGAAGAAGCAAAAGGACTCGTGCTTGGCCGAATGTGCCCAAGAGCCAGCAACTCCTGAATGGCCCACTCAATCTCATCCCGATAGGCCTTGGAATTCCTATAGGGGGTAGTAATCATTGCCTGTATGCCCTGCTCAAGCTCAATGGTGTGCCCAAATCCCCAGTCTGGTGGTTGTCCCGGTGGAATCTCCCCAAACACTGTGGCATACTGGTCAAGGATGGCCTGTTTCTCTGGGTGCACTGTTTGCCCTGTAGTCCTTGCCTCTGATGCACGCAGCTTCACTGCCCACTCTATGTCTCCCTTTCGGAAGACTGCTTCCATCCGATGAGCTGAAACAGTCTGAGGTGGGTATGTGTGTTGTCCCCGTATCTTCTCATGCCTCCCTGTCTTCTCATCATCCCACTCCATCTCTAGGGCCTTCCAATCTGTAGTGACCTTCCCCAGAGTGATGAGCCACTGAACAACCAGTACTATGTTGGTGTCCGGAATATTGACCACGAAGAAGTGGTCAGTCAGTGTGTAGGTGCCCATCGTCACTGATAACTCTGGAACATAACGAGCATACACCATGGTCTGATCTCCTGGAACCAAAACTGAAAATCCATCGAAGCTCTCTGTCGGTATACCTCTCCGCTCAACCATCTGTGCATCGATGAAGTTGTGGGTGGCCCCACTGTCAACCAAAACTGATACTCGCTGGCCACGTACTGTCCCCCGTATGCGCAGAATCAAATACTTGGGAACTCCTCGCAATGCTGCAAGGGCTCCTCTGGTAGGTGCAAAAGCTGCACCACCTGTTGCTGGTGGTGGAGGCGGCAAGGGACCCTGCATGGCATGACTATCTCCTACCTCCACATCATCCTCCTCATCCTCTTCCCCGCTGCTCTCGGAGAAGACCTCAATAAAATGTGCTTTGCCAGCAGCACATCTATGTCCTGGTGCCCACGGCTCCTGACAGGTGAAGCACAATCGCTTCTTCTTCAACTCCTTCTTGGCATCATCATCAAGCTGTACTCGTCTTGGATTTCCCTTCGGAGGCGGAATCCTCACATCCTTCCCCTTAGACTGAAAAGCCTGTTGCTGGGGGTAAGGTGTCCGGGTCCTGGGTAAGACATCCTATAAGTCCCGGGTCTTGCTAATAGCATCCTGAAGGGTGGTTGGTCTAGCAGATCTGACTAGACCCTGAAGTGGCTTTGCTAACCCCTCAACATACATGTAGATCCTCCGTGCCGTGGATAGATCTGGCACCATCACTGAAACCCTCAAAAAGTTTGCAATGTAGGTCTCTGGGCTCCCTGTCTGTTTGAGCCTCATCAGCTCAACAAAGTGTTGTTCCAGATCCCTCTGGTCAAACCTCTCCATCAATCTCCTGGTGAACTCGGCATACGTCATCACTGTGGAATGCCCGAATGTAACCATCCCATGGAACCACCAATCCTGGGCCTCACCGTCCAAATGTAATGTCGCCACCTTGATGGCCTCTGTCTCCGACATCTGGTTAAGCTAGAAATAGATGTCCAGCTTCTTCACCCAAGACCTTGCCAAACTGTTTGATGAGCCATCAAACGTAGGCAAGTGAAATCTACTAGCAGTGCGGTGAGTGTCTCCATCATGATAATGCCGGTATCCTCTGTGATGGTCGTGGGGTCTACTATCCTGCTGGAGCTGAACAAAGTCTCTGAATGAGAGAGCATCCCTGAACTCCTGCCCATAGGTCTGGTACTCCGCAAAATAATCGCACATATGACCGGGCTCTGCCTCCTATTATGCTCTGGCCCCCATATCTGCTCCTAGGAAAGTGGGCATGGTAGAGCATATAGGGGCATGTGAGGCCACTTGCTGAGTAGTATCATGCTGAGTGGCACCCTGCTCTAGAAAATGGTGAGATGCACCCGATCCCTCTCCAACCTGGAAAACTCGTGGGCTCTCACGCTGTCTAGCCTCCACTGCCGTGAATCTCTGCCCCATCACCTCAATCTGCCTCGACAGATCTTGCATTGATTTGAGGAGCATGTCCGCAAATTTCTTCCCGTCATCATTTGCCATCGGATTCTCCTGCTCTGCGTCCACCACAGGCTCCTCCTGTCCTGCGTCCACCACAGGCTCCTCCTGTTCTGTGTCCACCACCGGAACACAGTCTCCCTCTCCGTAGGTGTTCTCCAACCTATGCCCAGCGTCTCTGTATCTCCTACCTCTGTAACAGATATAGGGCTTTTCCCTCAGTGTCATAGATTGCTAGCTCCACAGGCTGAGCCAGATCTATGCTCTAATACCACTGTAATATCCCGTTTCAGAGATTTTCCCCAAAACCCCAGTAAACTCCAACCAAATACGCACAAATAATATAATAACCGGGAAACTCAAAATGATAAAAATAACAGTGGTGTAACATATAATTATATAAGCAAGAAATATAGGCAAATACTCGAGAAATGCAGAGAGAAATGCTAAGCCATTTTATTATACTGAGTAATGGAATGAGTACAGGAGGTGATCAGAAGGATGGCACCTCGACTTGCACCAGGCAAGTGAAGAAATACACTCAGAATAACAAAGGAATGGCCTCTGCGTGGATGTTGCTGGAAAACTGCCGTGCTGCTGCTACTACTGGAAATCAAATGAGGATTTGGGGCTATTCCCCTCCTCAGAAAACGCTGAAACTTTGGAATCCGCCCCTACTCAGAAAACCCAGAAAAACTCAGAAAGATTTTTTGAAATGGCCGACCCCCGAAAATCGCCCCCTTGGGGAATCACGCAATCCCTCAAGGCCTTGCGCTGCCACTGAGTAGAATCCTCCAAAATACTGCCTGAAACTCTGCCAAACCACTCCAATATGCAAGAGCTGATCCCTTGCTCAATATCCCAGCTCAACTCCTCCACAAATCCTCAATCCGGAACTGCTCCCAGAAGAACTGCATCCCTCTCTCTCAAGACTGTGCAGTCTTCCAATGCTCAGCTCCACCTCAATGCCAAAGATCAAAACTACTACAAAAAGACTACTAAAAATACCTTGCCCGAGTAGGCACTCGAAGTCCCCCGGGGCTAAGGGTGAGATCTCCAAACGGAGACACTCAGTGCACTAAACAGTGCTGCAAACAGGCTAAACAACCAGCGTGCTCCAAGTCGAAGTGACTAGCTCAAATGCTCATAATCGAATGACAAAATGAGGGGGCTCCTCTCTCCTTTATATCATTGATCTCTCCCAATCCCAAGGCTCACCTCCTCCAGCGTAATCCCCTCTTGCCACGTGTTCCCTTTCCATCTGCGCAGTCCCTCCAAGTGTCTGCGTGGACCCCATCTCTGCGTGGTCCTTTGGCCCCCTTGGCTTCCCTTTAAGTCACAACATTGTGCTACTAGGAAGTGACTTTTATTCTAAAAGTGAGTTATGTCCCTTTTTCCTCACCTTTTTATTTACAAATAACTATAGAAGGCAAAATTGAGCAAAATCGAATATTCTAATTAGCCATGGCTAATTAGGAATATTACATAAAACTGCTTGCTTTTCTGTGTTTGTATATCTGCATATCTGATCCCCTGCTAGGGCATTCGGTGGTTTTCAAGTAGTTTTTAGTGGTTCTCCCTTTCTCAAGGGAAGAGAAGTCAACAATCTAGGATATGATAGCAGGAAACCATAAAAGTAAATGGGGCTTATGCATTCACTTTAAATTCATAGCACTAATGTGATTCGCCATGATGGGGTGGTGGTTTTGGCTAATCCATTATTGCAAAACACTCTAATCCCATAAATATTTTCTGTTTTCTCTGATACTCTTGCGTAAATGCATTCATCCCTACAATAATCTGAAGAGAATAACTATTTCGATCCACATCATTTAAATAGAACTTGTGCACTAATTTAACAGTGTCCCCTGGAATGTAAACCTTGAAAAACACTTCACCTATAACCAAGGAAGATTGCCTGATTGATAATCTAGTTGCCAAATAAGTTTAAAGAGTACTGTCAAATGGAATATACAAACCAAGTTTGAACTACAATAGATGAAGATTATTTCCATAAAATGATTTAGAAACTCTGACTACCAGAGTGTGAAGCTCTGACCAGCTGAGTTCATCATATGCTAGTGAAAAGGCATGTGACTTTGCTATACCGTCCACTATCAATGTCTACAAAAAATATAGCAACGTGAAATATGTAGCTGCCAACAATCCTATAATTGCCTTAGCCTTATAATGTTAGAAAAAGAGTAGTATGAAATCTCACAAATATCAAGTATTGCACCTTATAACTAAACAACTTACCCCGTGGTATCTTTAGCCCTGCTTTACTAACAAAATTTGGAATTGAAGCAGGGCCCAAGTAGCTTCTTTGGAATACCAAATCAACCAATATTAATATTGGTAGATGTATTTACCAGATTAAAACCAGAGGTGAGAAAACAATGAGAACCAACTTCACTGATGAAACAAATAGTGGAGAAGCTTTACTACCTGGATTGTTGAATGGTGTTGTCATTGATGCCAACGTCAGTCCATGAATGCTCTTAATATTCGTCTAATTTACATTGATTGGAGGCTCCAAATTTTGAATTTAAAAATTTAAATTTCACAGGTCGGCTCCATGATTTTGGGCATGTTGGCCCTCGCTTTAAGCCACTCCATCATCTATATATATGGAAGAACTCGTCCTCTCCAATGAGCATCTGAGGAAATTCGTCTATTTCTCTGAGGCTAGGAGCAGAATGCTAATCTGGTGCAGGAGGCTGAAATTTTTTAAGTCTTGTCTGGGATTATTTGCTATTCTTCTCTGTAATAATCTGAATTTATTCTGAGGCTTAAATGTTCATCATTTCAGAGGTTCTTCACTGAAAAATAACATTGCAATTCTGTGAGGTATTGACTTCTGGTTTTTCGTGGGTTTCTTGGTAGCAACAGTGGTCTGGTTCTGTGGCCTTTTTCCAGCCCTTCAAGGGCTCGCATCTGAGATTTTCTAAGGTCTGGCGTGTAGCTATTTTGGCATATCTTGAAGTAAGTTCTGGCCATTTTTTTGCAGAGACTTATGAACTTCATTTCGGCCTTGAGGAAGTGACTTATCCACTCATATTAAGGGTTATTTCTCTGTGGTTCTGAGCCCTAATCCGAGCTCTCCTGAGGGTAAGTTTCAGAGGCAATATTATGTATCCAGTTGAAAATGAATGCAGACTGTTTCAGGACTTGCAGACATCTCTAAGGTCTGTCTGAAGCTATTTTTATGTCACTATGTTTGCTTTGCTAAGTCTAATTTGGACTCCTGTTTAACTCTGTTTCAGAGGTATTGTTGGCATTAAGTTCGCAGCTGCCTGAGGTAAACTTCAAGCATTAGTCCAAGCTATCTGAAACATCTTTTGCTGAAGGCCTCGTTTGGACGATTTTTGCACCTCAGGAGGATGGAAGTTTGATTTAACGATCAGCCCTAAAAACCATTCCATGACTTTTCTAAGTATAAACCTGAGGTTTCAATTCAGACCTGAAACACAAGTTTGGCTGCCTAGTCAAATGCTTTGAGGCCCATCTAGGGCTTGTTTGAAGTCTGTTCCTGAGGACAAATTGTAACAGATTAAGCATCGTGATCCTGATACAGCAGACCTGTTTGAGACCTAAGCCTGAGCCCTTCTGAGGACATTTCTTTACAGAATATCTTGTGTATTATTGAATGTGCTGCGAGCATCCTTGAGGACAGGCAGCATAGTGGTTATTTCGGACTCCCAGTAGATATATCCGTGGAGCATTGGATGAGGAAAAATTCAAGAGACGCTGTCTTGAAATTGTTTATTTTCTTGTGAATAATCTGGGCTAAGCACTGTGAAAAAACACTGTACTGGTTGACAGTGATTGCATTTAACTTGAGACAGATCTCGAAATTCCATTTGTGCCCTAATTCAAAATTGTTCCAGAAGCATGGCTAAGGTATGATGATTCTTGTCCTGGTCAGAATAAACATGCATTCTGGTTAAGGATCTGTGAATATTTTAGAGGTCAGTTCTATATATTTGAGGACTGGTTGAACTTGTGTTGAGAAAAGGGTTCTAGGTCACTGTAGCCTTAGAAGTATTGATTCATTCTAGGCCAGCAATAGTTTTATCCTTGAGCTGTACTAAGATCATCTTTCAAGGGCATAAAGGGTGCTTTAGGATACAACTGAAGCAGATTTTAAGGCACATTGTGTTGAAAATTGTAAATAGGTTCGGTGTTCATTATGATGTAATTGTAATCACGACATTGTATATTCTTTATAAAGAAAATAAATGGAAGAAAATAAATTATATTTTTTATTTTTGGAATATGTGTTTCATACTCAAGTTTGAGTCAAAAGCATGTTCTTTGTGCTTTTAGGTCTTCTAGGTCTTTCTAGGATAAAGAATAATATTGGTCATGTGTCATAGTCCCATTTGGACTCATTGTAATGAAAGAAAATATTTATTTTATCAAGAAAAAGCCATGGATAAGCCCAAGACCAAGTCGGCCCAAGGAGCAGATCAAGTCAGCCTAAAAGGAGGGAATTCAACCCTCAAGAAAGGCTATATAAAGAAGTGCAATTCGACTCATTTGGACACACATCTCAAGCAAGTTCGATCTACAATAGCGAAGGAGAAGAAGAGTAGCTGGTAGGACAAAGAAGAAGAGAAGAAATCGAATTTTTTCGCAAGTAAACTTTTTTCTTGTCTCGCCTAGGGTTTGTGAAGTTGCTAGTTGCAGGAGGTCAAAATTCTGTAGCAGTTGCAGGGGGCCAAAATTTTGTTGCAAGGGTCGAAGTTGCAGTAGCAGTGTAGCAGTATCGAAGTTCTGGAAGTTGTCTCAAGGAAGATCTTGTTGGGGGTTGGCTTGGGGCTTGGAGGGTTTATTGGCTTGGGTCTTTGGGTCTTGGAAGTCTCTTTTGTAAGCAGATTCTAAAGAAGAAGAGAAGCATTTTCGGGGTTTTGCCCTAACTTGGAGCCTACATCTTGTGTACTCTATCACTTTGTGATCTTCATTGTGTTTGGTAATTGCTTGATGAACAGATTTAAAGAAGTAATAAAAGACCAACTAACATCACAAGTAATTATCAAGATAAGGAAAATAGGTTATAATTTACAAGTCTCCATATTTTCTAACACATTGTTCTTTCCTCACGACAGTCCTTTTGTGGCACAATTTTTGGTGATCTAGATCATATTTGAGACTACTCTTCAGAGTGTTCTCTAACAGATTTGAAGTAAACTATTTTGTGGTTTATCAACAACAAAACCAAATCTGTGACATTCAATCACAACCAATCAAAAGTATGTCTCAGAACTAAAGAAATTAATGTGCAAACAATAAGGAAGTCTAAGGCAGAGGAAAAATTGTAGCAAACTAAGGTATTCTTTGCTTCTTCTGGATCATGAATTGAAGATTGCACTTCATAAATGCATGTAGAGGAGATTTTGAAGGTTGAATATTGATAAAGTTTGTCTCATCTTTGCATATTTGAGGTATCATCAACAGAAAGGGGCAATTTTGTAGTTGAGATTGTTTGCTTCATCAATATATCAGCTAACACACAATAGTGTGAGGCTGAGAGCGAGTGACCAATCCTTGAGTTTGCACGCTATGGTTTGATGAGCAGTAAGAGCATCTTAACTTGTGAACTTTTGCTAGGGTTTGACAATGAAATTGTTAAGCAGTAGTTTGGTGAGCAAAGATTGTATAATCGGATGCTAGTATTTGTATGACTTTATAAGCTTGTACTTGACAGTGATGATTGTATCCAACTGTTGAGAGTTTATCAGTTATATATGGTGTTTTGAAAAGCATTGTTGGGCAAAGTTTGAGGCAGAGTATGTATTAATGATATTGTGATGTTTGTTTGACCAAAGAGAGAATATAATGACGCTGTTAGGGTTTAGCAATAGTTGTGTAAGCATCTAATGAGTGTCAAGGTTTATAGTGATTCTAACTTGCTTTTGGAACCAAGGTTATGTCAACATTTATATGGTTGGATGTTTGATGACATGTTGATATAACTTGAGCAAAGGTTAACTAGGTTTTATGAAGCCAAGGTTTGCTATTGATATACATATGGAACAGAGGTAGATTTGATTGAGCAGAGATTGTATTGCAACTTGTTTTTGTAATGTTATTGACCATAGGTGGATCCAGTCTCAAATTTGTGAAACATTGTCTGTTGTGGTAAACTGAAGGTTGGAGCCTTCAAAGCAAGTGGTAGCTTGTTGAGTGGTGTGCCAGGGTGGTGCAAGGCACAAAGTGGAGTCTCCTTCAGGTTGGATGCTGAGAACACTTCAGGGCAACAAGGTGGTGCTAAGGTAGGTTGGAACTTGTTTAGGGTGTTGGAGCATCCTTTCAGTGTTGAAATTTGGTACCGGAGGACAGGTGGTTCCCTTAGGCTTTGATCTTTGGCCTAGGGAAAAGTGTCCAAAAGAATTTAATTTTTATCCTAAAGTGACTTTATAATTTTATAAAGTTAAATCTAATTTAAAAGTGACTTTAAGTGATAAAGTTATTAAGTCTAATTTTAAAGTGACTTTTATAAAGTCAATGAAAAATTAGAAAGGAAAAGTGACTTTGGAAATAAATGACTAAGTGGGTCTTTATTAAAGTGGGGTGAATTAAAAAATAGAAAGTGAGATTTAAATGAGCATTTAATCTCAATCATTGATCTAAATCTATTTCAGCCATTGGATTTAGAGATCACCCAAAAGTCACTTGGAGTTATATTAAAGGAGGAAAAGGAGGAAAAAGTCATTCATTCTTTCATGAGCAGATTGGGAGAAGGAGAGCAAGAGAGCAAGAGAGATTTCTGAGCAGGGAGGAGAAGGAGACAGCAGCTTGGCACACATTCCAAGGCAGCAGTTGAGCAGATTTGTACAGTTGATTCAGCACATAGTGAAAGGCAGATTTTTGCACAAAAATCGAGGAGCAGTTTGCTGATTTTTCTGCACACAAAACGGAGGCCGTACAACATTTATTGTTGTCCTGTTTGCTGTAATTTCCAGATTGCTGTGAGGCACGGGAAAGGAGATAAGTTGTAAATTTGTTTGCTGATTTTTTGCTGAATAATTCTCACTATAAAAAGGCAATTTTCAGAAATAAAGAAGAGCTCTCAAACTGGTTTTTCCCAAGAGTTGTAGGGGGTTTTTCCAGGGTCAAGTTGACCAAAAATATCAGTGTTTTAATGGCTGTTTTTTATTGCTGATTTTTAATTCTGCAATTTCCAGCATTCTGAAAAATTTCCAGAATTTGTGTTTTCAGCAATATTTATTTTTTTCAGTCTGTTAAATGTATGGTTATGGGAATGGGCATTTAACTACATGGGAGAAATAAGGAGGAACTGAAAACCGGGGTGGGAAAACAGAAATTTCTACATGGTATCAGAGCTTGAGTGCTGAAGGGCAGTTTGGGACAGCAAAAGGAAAAATTACAGTTGCTGATTTTTCACTCAGAAAATTCCAGCAAGCTGATTTTTTCATAAACAGCAGTTTTATCTTTACTACAGCAGTGCTATTTTTCAGTTTTAGGACAGCAGGATGTCATTGGGATTGAGGGTGGAGGATAGGCTGGATGGGCATACAAATTACAGCGTTTGGAAGGAGAGAATGCAGAGTATCTTTGAGGAGGCAGAAGTCTGGAATATCATGGTGCATACCGCACAGAACTCTGTTGTTGTGCCCACTGATGTTACTCAGTTGGTTGAGTATAAAAAGAAGAACAATAAGGGTAAGAGGCTGATTCTAGACGGAATCAAAGACCATTGCATTCCTCATGTGAGAGGAAAGAGCAATGCCCATGAGATGTGGACAGCATTGTCCAATCTCTACCAGAGTACCAATGAGAACCGGAAGATGGTCCTGAAGGAGAAGCTGAAGAACATTAAGATGGGTAATGATAGTGCAGCTGGATATCTCACAAAGATTACTAATGTGAGAGATGAGTTGGCAGCGATTGGAGAGGCCATTCCACCCACTGAGTTGGTGCGGATTGCAGTGAATGGCCTCCCCCGTTCATGGTTGAACTTTGCTGATGGGGTTTGTGCACATGAGACCCTTCCCACATGGGAGAGGTTTTGGGATGATTGCATTCAGACAGAGATCAGGAAAGGTCAGCTTGGGGCAGCCAAGCCAGTTGAGCAGGATGAGGATGTAGCACTGGTGGCAGGAGGCAAGAAAGGCAAAGGGAAGAAGCAGGCTTCCACAAGCAGTGGTGGGGGCAAAGGCAAAGGTAAAGGTAAACAGGGGAACACACAGAAGGACTATTCCAAGGTGAAGTGTTGGAATTGTCAAAAGATGGGACACTATGCAGTTGTGTGTCCGGAGAAGAAGAAGAAGAAGGGGAAAAACCAGGACGTGGCAGCTTCAGCAGAGATTGAGGACTTTGCTGGTCGTTTTGACCGAGAGTTTGCGTTCACTACGTGTGAGTCCTCTAGTGCAAGATCACCTGCTACACAGGTTCAGAGGGAGCATGCTTTTCCCTCGATTAGCGGAGCATCTTCAGGGATCTGGTATGTGGACAGTGGGGCTTCACGTCACATGACAGGTGTCCGTGAGTACTTCTCAGAGCTTTCAGAGAGTGGCACTGATATTGAGGTAGTACTCGGTGATGACAGAGTTGTTAGAGCGGTCGGGGTGGGGACAGTGACATTTCAGAGGGAGTCCAAACCTCCCTTGAAGGTGTCAGAGGTTCTTTATGTGCCAGGGATGAGGAAGAACCTCATATCCGTCTCAGCTTTGGAGGACAGAGGATATGACGTACTGTTCAGGGGAGGACAGGTGTTGATGTATCCCAGGGACACTCCAGCTGATTCAGCTAGAGTGATAGGTGTACGCCATGCAAAGGTGTACAAGTTTGCATTCCAGCCCCTTTTGGCATTGAGCAGTAGTACCGACAGCAGAGCTAGCAGTTCTGAGCTGTGTGAGATTTGGCACCGCAAGATGGGACATATGTATCATGGAGCCTTGAGGACATTGCGGGAGATCACTACAGGTGTGCCAAATTTCAGTATTGATCACTTTGATACTTGCAGAGGTTGTGCGATGGGCAAATTTGCCAAATCCCCTTTTCCCAGCAGTGACAGCAGAGCGACGGGGATACTTGATTTGATTCATTCCGATGTGAGCAGTCGGATGTCTCATGTTTCCTTGAGTGGATATGAGTACTATGTTTTATTCATTGATGATCACTCCAGGAGGACCTGGATTTATTTTTTGAAGACCAAGAGTGAGGTCTTCAAGCGGTTTCAGGAGTTCAGAGCTCTTGTGGAGACTCAGACAGGTCGAAAGATCAAGTCCTTGAGGTCTGACAATGGAGGAGAGTACACCCTTGGAGAGTTTGTTGACTATTGTGCGGAGGCAAGCATTAGGAGGGAGTTCACTGTTCCTTACAACCCCCAGCAGAACGGGGTTGCAGAGAGGAAGAACAGATCCATCATAGGGGCTGCCAAAGCCATGTTACATGATCAAGGGTTGCCATTGTTCTTGTGGGCAGAGGCCTGCAACACAGCTGTTTACTTGCAGAACAGGAGTCTGCATCGTGCCTTGGGGCACTTGACTTCGGAGGAGGCTTTCTCTGGTAAGAAGCCTGATATTGGTCATCTTCATATCTTTGGATGCATTACATACTCCTATATACCCAAGGAGAAGAGGACCAAACTAGAGCCCACCGCAGAGAAGGGTATCTTTGTGGGCTACAGTGAGACCTCAAAGGCCTTTCGGATTTACATTCCTGCACAGAGGAGAGTTGTTGTCAGACGGGATGTGAAGTTCGAGGAGGACAGGGCCTTTAGGAGGTCACGGGAGTTAGAGTATCTGGATCAGCCAGACCCTCAGCAACAGTTGAGTCAGTCGCAGGGATCCAGTGGGCAGGGATCAGAAGGATTAGGAGGTACATCTATGAGGATGTAAGGTCCGTCAGTGAGCAGTGGCTCATCGAGCCAGAGGGGTGGTGCTCCGGGCAGCATGCAGAGCAGTTCACAGAGCAGTTCACTAGGGAGTCCACTGATGGACAGTTCACACGGTACCTCAGCTTCTACAGGTTCAGGTGCAGGCAGGAGGACAGCAGACAGACAGTCAGGAGTTCAGGCTACTGATGATGATGAGGAGGAGGAGTTTCATTCTCCGGTGGGAGAAGTGCGCTCAGGGAAGAGGAAGCCCAAGTGGCTTCAGGACACCTTGAGAGATGCCACATCTGTTGCTGAGCCGAAGAGGCCGGTCAGAGAGAGTAGACCACCTGAGAGGTTTTGTAGCTATATGGCGATGGTTACCAGCATCCTTGACTCTGAGCCTTCTAGCTATGAGGAGGCAGCTAGCCAGCAGGTCTGGAGAGAGGCCATGCAGGAGGAGTATTCTTCTATCATGAAGAATGATGTTTGGGAGGTGGTGCCGAGGCCTGAGGGCAAATCCGTGGTTACTTCCAGATGGCTTTACAAGGTAAAGCATGCTGCAGATGGCAGCATTGAGAAATTCAAAGCGAGGTTTGTGGCTAGAGGGTTCTCCCAGGTAGAGGGAGTTGATTGTGAGGAGACCTTCACTCCCGTGGCTCGATATACTTCGATCCGCTCCATTATATCGATAGCAGCAGAGATGGGTTGGAAGATCCACCAGATGGATGTGAAGACCGCATTTCTCAATGGCTTCATACAGGAGGAGGTGTACATTGAGCAGCCACAGGGCTTTGAGGTGCATGGGAAGGAGTCCCATGTGTGCAGATTGAAGAAGGCCCTTTATGGCCTGAAGCAAGCTCCCAGAGCTTGGTACTCTAGGATAGATGCATACTTGCAGGGGATGGGTTTCACAAAGAGTGAGGCAGATCCGAACCTTTACTTTATTGTGATTGGTGAGGAGCCTCTCATTCTGGTGCTGTATGTGGATGACTTGATCATTACAGGTGCAGAGAGATTCATAGAGCACTGCAAGAGAGATCTTGCGGCGGAGTTTGAGATGAAGGACATCGGCTTGATGCATTACTTTTTGGGTTTGGAGGTGTGGCAGGAGGAGGGGCATTTCTTCCTGGGGCAGGGGAAGTATATTGTGGACATCCTTAGCAGATTCCACATGGAGGATTGTAGACCCATGTCGACATCGATGATCACCAACTGGAAGAAGCTTCATGCTTCGGATTCCGAGTTGGTGGATCCCACATCGTACAGGCAGCTGATTGGTTCCTTGATGTATTTGGTCAACACTAGACCAGATATCTGTTTTGCAGTCAACACGATGAGTCAGTTTATGTGTGAGCCTAGGAAGGTTCACTGGGTGGCTGCAAAACACATTTTGCGGTACTTGCAGGGGACAGTGGATTATGGTCTGGACTACAGGCAGGGAGATGGAGTGAGATTGGCAGGATACACTGATTCTGATTGGGCAGGTTGTGCTTCTGATAGGAAGAGCACTTCAGGGTGTTGTTTTGGGTTGGGTTCAGCAGTAGTGTCATGGTTCAGCCAGAAGCAGCAGTCAGTAGCACTGAGTTCAACGGAAGTAGAGTATATGGCAGCCAGTCTAGCTAGTTGTGAGGCCATCTGGCTTCGCAAGATGTTGTTTGGCTTATTTGGTCAGCCGTTGAGACCTTCAGTGATTTACTGTGATAATCAGAGTTGCATTAAACTCACGGAGAATCCAGTATTTCATGACAGGTCAAAGAATATCGGGATCAGATATCATTTCATCAGAGACTATGTTCAGAAGGGAGTTGTGAAACTTGAGTATATTTCCATTGATGAGAAGGTTGCAGATATTCTTACCAAAGCCTTACAAAGGGGCAAGCATGTCTACTTCAGAGACAAGATGGGTGTGGTGAGGAACACCTTCCTCGGTAAGAGGGAGTGTTGAAATTTGGTACCGGAGGACAGGTGGTTCCCTTAGGCTTTGATCTTTGGCCTAGGGAAAAGTGTCCAAAAGAATTTAATTTTTCTCCTAAAGTGACTTTATAATTTTATAAAGTTAAATCTAATTTAAAAGTGACTTTAAGTGATAAAGTTATTAAGTCTAATTTTAAAGTGACTTTTATAAACTCAATGAAAAATTAGAAAGGAAAAGTGACTTTGGAAATAAATGACTAAGTGGGTCTTTATTAAAGTGGGGTGAATTAAAAAATAGAAAGTGAGATTTAAATGAGCATTTAATCTCAGCCATTGATGTAAATCTATTTCAGCCATTGGATTTAGAGATCACTCAAAAGTCACTTGGATCACCCAAAAGTCACTTGGAGTTATATTAAAGGAGGAAAAGGTCATTCATTCTTTCATGAGCAGATTGGGAGAAGGAGAGCAAGAGAGCAAGAGAGATTTCTGAGCAGGGAGGAGAAGGAGACAACAGCTTGGCACACATTCCAAGGCAGCAGTTGAGCAGATTTGTACAGCTGATTCAGCACATAGTGAAAGGCAGATTTTTGCACAAAAATCGAGGAGCAGTTTGCTGATTTTTCTACACACAAAACGGAGGCCGTACAACATTTATTGCTGTCCTGTTTGCTGTAATTTCCAGATTGCTGTGAGGCACGGGAAATGAGATAAGTTGTAAATTTGCTTGCTGATTTTTTGCTGAATAATTCTCACTGTAAAAAGGCAATTTTCAGAAATAAAGAAGAGCTCTCAAACTGGTTTTCCCCAAGAGCTGTAGGGGGTTTTTCCAGGGTCAAGTTGACCAAAAATATCAGTGTTTTAATGTGTTTTAATGGCTGTTTTTGATTGCTGATTTTTAATTCTGCAATTTCCAGCATTCTGAAAAATTTCCAGAATTTGTGTTTTCAGCAATATTTATTTTTTTCAGTTTGTTAAATGTATGGTTATGGGAATGGGCATTTAACTACATGGGAGAAATAAGGAGGAACTGAAAACCGAGGTGGGAAAACAGAAATTTCTACATTCAGTTGAACCTGATAAAGGCAGGGCATTGGAGCATCCTTCCAGTTGGAGCTGGTAAACCAATGCGTTGGAGCGTCCTTCCAATTAGAGCAGGTAAACTAGGGCATTGGAGTGTCCTTCCAGTTGGAGCAGGTAAATGTGTTGGAGCATCCTTTCAGTTGGCACTGATAAATCCTGGAAGTTAGAGCTTCTAATTGATGTAATCTTAAAAAGACCTAAATTAAGAAGCGTTTGGTGATTTTTCTCTCGGATGAGTTTCCACCTTAAAATCTTGTGTCTACTGTCTTTGATATTGTGCATTGTTGAATGGTGTTGTTGATTTATGTTTTGATATGATGCTAATGTTAATTAATTTTTTGAAGATTAAAAACTAACTAATTTAAGAAAAATACTAATTCACCTCCCTCTCAGTTTTTCCAACAATTGGTATCAAAGCAAGGTCCTTCAATTGTAGCTTAACAACTGGAAGATAGATCTCAGAAGCACAGAGATGGGAAGGTCTAAGAAGCACACATCCAAATGATCAAAGGAAGTCTCTGGTATTGCGGTAGTATCAAAATCTGTTACAACTAATGAAAAGAATCAAGTTGGTCCGGCTCCTGAGTTCGATGAAGCCAAATATGAAATATGGGAATCCAGAATGGAAGCCTATTTGCAAGCTCATGGATATGATGTATGGCAATCTGTTATTTCTAGAGACACATTTGTCGACGACTCTAGAAGGTACAATACAACAACAATGAATGTCATTCTTAATGCTCTGCCTGAATATGTGAAAGCCAAAGTGGATCAATGCTCATTAGCAAGGCTTTGGAAGAAGCTTCATAATCTCTACTCAAAGAAGCATGTAGGTCAAGTTGAAGATGATGATGATGATTGTGATTGAGATGAAGTAGATGAAGCAGAAGCATTTGTCGACATGAAAGGAGAACTGACTAGTGCCTTATGTGATCTTAACAAAGTAAGGAAGCGAAATCAGATACTCGAAGAAGAAGAATCCTTTCTAAGAATCAAAATGGAGGAAGCAGAGAAGAAAGAGAAAATCTTAACAAACCAATTAGAGCAATCTATTCAGAAATACGAGATAGAAGTTAGTCAAAAGCAAAAGGAACTTGATGCCACTCTAGATGAAATAAATCAACTCAATAAATGGCAGACGGAGCAATTGCAAGATGTTGAAAGAAAAATTCATGTCATTAATGAGAAGGATTGAGAAATTTCTCAGTTGAAGATGAAGGTCAAAGAAGCAAATGAAGCTCCATGCAATGAAGGCACAAGCTCCAAGCCCCCACAAAACAAAGATTGATGAGAAGCTAAGAAACCAAATTCGTCCTCCCTCCGTGTCCCAAATCCCACGTGTCAGACACAATTATCGAGGGACATGTGTCCAATTCGTGGCTCGAGCGTGTCCTGACACGTGGGATTCATTGGACATGCAAATAAGATTCGACCAGCTAATGAATCTCGATTTCAGGACAAGTGTCCCTGTGAAAAGAGTGTCGCACGACTTTAAAAGCCTGATTTGGGCTAATTTATCCCTCATTCTTGTGTCTCTCTCTTGTTGTGGGTGTGTGGGAGAGACTAGCAAAGGGTTTGGGAGCGTTTTGGAGGTGATTCAAGCAATCAATAAGTGCATTTTGCTTCCATTTTTTTTCCATTTTTGCTACAACAGTTTGCCTATCCATTTTGTTTACATGCTTGTGCATTTGTTCTTTAATTTTCTATAGCATTCATGGCTCAATCAAGGGCAGTAGGGAAGGGGCAAAAGAAGAGGAAGAATGTCCCCGTTGGTGATTCCCCTTCTATTCCATATTCATCAGGGTTTGCAAGTGTTCCCTCTGTTGGAAATCGGCTGCAACAACAACTTCAAATGTTTAGGGCAGAATAAATTTAGAAAGAGAACAGGTTCAAGAAAGTAAATATCCCTTGTGGAAGTATGTCACAAGAGATCAAAGGCCAGGCAACAAGTTAAAGGGAGGAGGCAATGTTTCTTGGAAATGCATCTATTGTAACAATCATTCCAAGAGCACTCATTTCTTTGTGAAAGCTCATTTGTTGGCCTTACCAGGTTGGGGAATTGAAGCATGTGCAAATGTTTCTATAGCTAAGAGGGAAGAAATGGAAAAAGAGGCCAATGCTGGTGTGGCAAGGGTGGCTGCATCATCTAAAAAAACAAGAATGAGAATCCCCTTCCATTCTTGAGGAAAAGAAACAACAAATTTCCATTTTAGAGTTTTGGTGGGGGTGTAGGCCAAGTAGAAAAAAGAAAGGCAGTGGCACTTAGTCCTATGGATAGGATGTTTCAGAAAGAGAGACAGGAAGAGCTTGACATCACCATTGCCTTCTTTTTCTATCAAAACTTCATATCCTTTAATGTTGCACGATCACCTTTATTTCTTGAGATGTGTCGATCTCTAACTCAAGGGGCTCCATCAGGGTATGTGCCTCCTGGGTCAAAAAAGCTTAGAACCATATTGTTGACTAAGGCAAAGAAAGAGGTGGACAAAATGCTTGAGCCTATTAAATTAGCATGGCCAACATTTGGGGTTAGTATTCTTTCTGATGGATGGACACATCCAACACGCCAACCACTCATGAACTTCATGGTGTCTTCCTTGAATGGATTAGTTTTCTTGAAATCGGTGGATGCAATTGGACAATATAAGGATGCACAATATATGGGTGAGATGTTCAATAAAGTTATTGAAGATGTAGGTGTTAATTCTTGTGTGCAAATCATTACAGACAATGCACCTGTTTGCAAGGTTGTTGGCATGATTGTGGAAGCTAAATATCCACGATTATTTTGGACACCTTGCATTGTCCATTCACTGAATTTAGTAGTTAAAATTATTACTTCTAATGTGCCTTGGATTGAAAGTATTATTGAGGATGCACAACTTTGTACAGAATCATACTAATTCCCTCTAAATCTACCAAGAGTACACCAATCTATCATTGTTGAAGATTGCAGATACACGGTTTGCCTCTTCATTCATCATACTTAAGAGGTTGAGGGAGGTCAAGACCGCTCTTGGGGCCATGGTTATTTCAAAGTTTTCGTCTTTTTGGAGAAAGACAGATCAAGCAACCTCAAAAAGAGTCAAGGACACAGTGTTAGGTGATGCTTGGTGGGAGAGGGTAGATCTCACTATTAAGATCATGGACGCTATCATTGTTTTGCTACGATTTGCAAATACAAACCAACCCATCCTCGGAGAGGTTTATGAGGGATGGGATTCTATGATTGAGTCCATGAGGACCATTATTGTACAGAGTGAATGCCCTGAGTATGAGACATCATTGGAGGCCTTCTTCACTACCACACAGAATATTCTTGTCAGTAGGTGGGACAAGAATTGCACACCTTTACATTGTTTGGCTCCCTCATTGAACCCAAAATACTACAGCCATGAATGACTGAATGGTCGACCTCCTCGTAGGTTCCCTCCTCACATGGATGGTGAAATTTCATAGGGGAGGAAGGATGCATTGAGGCAAATATTTTACGATAGAGCATCCTTTAATGAGGTGGAGGATGCCTTTGCAGAGTTTTCCACTGGCATTAGGCGATTTGCAAGTTATGATGTGATTAAAGATAGGGGGCTAAGAAGCCCTATTCTTGGTGGGCAACTCATGGGGCAACAAGCCCTCCTCTACCACAGTTAGCCATGAGGCTCCTCTCTCAGGTTACTTCATCCTCTTGTTGCAAGAGGAGTTGGAGCACATATGGAAATTTGTATAGTGTTAAGAAGAGCAGGCTTGAGCAGTCCAAGGCAGAGATAATGGTGTGTGTGCACACCAACCTTCGTCTTATTTATAGGGAGAGGGATGAGTGGTTGAAGGGAAAGACAAAGATTTGGAATGTATTTCCTAATGATATGGATTTGGACAATAGTGTTGAGTTAGCATTGGCCAACTTAGATCTTAATGAGCTAGTCCTAGAGCCTGTCACTTTTGATGATAGTGATACTCTTGAGGGGTCATCCTCCACACCAGCAAACGCAAAGATTACATTGGATATAGAGGAGGGGGATGCAGAGGAGAGTAGTGGTGACCATGATAGTGATGTTGATTATGATGACGATATTTGATGAGCTACTTACTACCTTGTAGTTGTTTTGTATTTGCTATTTCTATTTTCCATTTGCATTGCTATTCAGGAGTCCCTAGGACTCAATACCTACTACCTATGTAACACATTTTGATTTTGATGACTTGAGGAGAAAACTGCAGTTTCTTGTTGGATCATTGATGAATTTATCACAATTGTATTTGTATGCATAATGTTACAACTTACAAATTTACAATGTCGAATCTAGATCTATGTCTGAATTTGTATCATGAATGAGAATTTGTGTAATATGAAATCATTGAAATATCTATTTATTACTAATTTTTAATATTTATATATATTAAAAATTCGAGTGTCCAACACAGGACATGTAGATCCCCCTAGAACAAGACATGCAGGACACGTTATATCTATATAGATATAACGTGTCCTACATGTCTTGTTCCAGGGGGTCTACATGCCCCATGTTGGAAACTTGAATTTGCATGTCCTGCGTGTCCCGTGTCCCCATGTCAAGTGACTTAGACGAGAATTCTAAATGCAAGATCCCTCAAAAACCAAATCAAAGTGAAGGACAAAAGAAGATTGAAATTGATGTTGCTCCAAGAAGTCATGATGAGGTAATCAAGGACAAGGAACAACAAAGGATTGATCCCCCTCCAAGAAAGAATGTCTTCAGGAGATCATCAAGGCAAGCCATTCTATCTAGGTACCCTACCATGTTTAACGATTATTGTTTTGCATGTACTAACTTTGGGCATAAGGCTAGGAATTGCAAAGGTTATGACAGGGATGATCATCAAAGACATTATCAAAACCCTAGAAGCAATGTTGCAGGTCACAAGACAGATATACAAATGGCTTTGTTAGCAGAAAGTATATGTCAGTTACTCCGTCATTCAGGTATCATATAATTTTCCATAATTATATGATGGCTTTTGATAATTTTCCATTTACAAATTGTTGCTCAAGTTGTTCAGCTGAGTGACAGGTTTTGTTTAGCACCAGAGGTTTCCAAGGGAAAATCTCACTCTCTTCTTTGGTGGACCACGAGTGCCACCCTAGGGAGGCAAATTCTACTCTTCTTTGGTAGCTAGGAGGATATCACACAATAGCACAAATTTTTGGCACCAGCGGGACACAGAAAAGGGCGCTATGCAAGGCTTGGAGAGGTATTGTGCCGGAGAGAAGAGATATGTTGTTGCTGGGTTATTTTCTCACACAAATACTTGCCGGAAGGAGGAAATTTCCAGGAACAGAGGTGCTTTTCACAGCAAAACGAATTGGGGTGGCTAGGCTTGCGTCTTTTTCCCTAGGACTGCACAGATGGTTGTGGAGCTATTTGTGGGGAGGCTCGGTGAGTGGATTAAGAAGCTGGAATATTTTGGGATTTGATTGGAGGAGGGCCAAGCATTTTGGGTCAATTTTGGAGCTTCAAAACTAGGACAAACCCTTTTTGGGTTTTTTTGGGTTTATTGAGAAGAGGCCAAGATTAATTTGGCAGAATTTTCTAGGTAGATTTGAGGGGTCAAACAAGGGTTCCAACTCAACCAACAGCTGGAGGAGCTAGGGGAAAATTGGGCCAAAATTCCGAGGTCAACATTTGGCCAATTCCTTCATGGGTTTTTGTGGGTTATTGGTGGAGAGCCCAGGGCTAATTGTAATATTCCTAATTAGCCATGGCTAATTGGAATATTTGATTTTGTTCAATTTTTGCCTTCAATAGTTATTTGTAAATAAAAAAAAAAGTGAGGAAGGGGGACATAACTCACTTTTAGAATAAAAAGTCACTTCCTAGTAGCACAACGTTGTGACTTAAAGGGGAGCCAAGGAGGCCAAAGGGGGACGCAAAAATGGAGCCCACGCAGACACATGGAGGAACTACGCAGGGAGGAAAAAATACGTGGCAAGAGGGGAATCACGCAAGAGGAGGTGAGACTTGGGATTGAGAGAGGCAAGGGCTATAAAAGAGAGAGGAACCCCCTCATTTGGATCATTCAGTTATGAGCATTTGTGATAGTCATTTCGACTTAGAGCATGCTGGCTGTTTAGCTAGTCTACAACACTGTTTAGTGCATTGAGTGTCTCCGTTCGGAGATCTCACCCTTAGCCCCGGGGGACTTCGAGTGCCTGCTCAGGCAAGGTATTTCCATTGGCATTTCAGCACTAGATACATCAGCATTTCAGCAGCAGTTTTATCAGCATTTTGGAGGACTGTGCAGCACTGAGAGAGGGACACAGTTCTGGAGGACTGCGTAGCACTTAGAGAGGGATGCAGTTCTGGTTTGAGGGTTTGCAGTAGGATTTGTGCTAAGAGATAGAGTAGGGGACAAGCCCTTGCATCTGGAGAAGTTTTGTCAGGGGTTTCAGGCATATTTTTGGAGGGTTTCCTTCAGTGGTAGCGCAGAGCTGTTAGGGTCCCACCCTAACCCCCTTATTTATGTAGTAGGATCGAGTCATAGTTATAGTTAAGTAAAAAGTCAATAAAGCCCATATTAATAATTGTAAGTGGTTAACCCGCAATTAATGACGGGACCACAGTTAGTTGCAAATGGGCCATGGTATTAGATAGATGGTATTAATAAGAAACATGGTATTGCATGTATGAGTCATATATAAAGGATAGAGACTCCCTGCGAGGACCATCGTGTCTTATTTTGTAATCGAGCTCTGCTCTATTGGAGGTTGCCCCCTCGAAGAGGCAAGTGAACATTGCTCTCTGAATAATAAAATAACTGCTGTTATTTCTCACTGTTCTATGTTCTGGGTATATTTCTGCGCATATTTGGTATTCTTGTATCGTCTTGCAGGTTAAGAGCATAACAAGTGGTATCAGAACTTTCCAGGGCCGATGGGATCTCCATTTCTTAGCAAATTTTCTTTTTTGGCTAGAGACGTGTTCCGGCTTCTTTAAACCACGGATCTGTCGTTGAGCGCATAAACCTACGGATTTGGGGAGGCATGCACGCAAGAAATACAAGAGGTGGTCACGCTTGTTGGACTCCCTTGTAACCCATGTGGGTACCCCTTCGAGTAGTAGCGCATTAGACAGAACCGCGCACGGACTGTCTTCCAAGGACCCTTTGGGTATATCAGAAGCCCCCTAGCTCCTTTGAAAGTCTGAGACCCCCTGGAGCACTTATTGGTGACTTAGCCCATAAGAATCAAGACTACGAGTTGAGCAAGAGGGTACCATTCAATTGCAGTGCCAAAAAAATTCAGGCGGTCCCAAATTTCAAGTACATCGGATCTGTGCATGGTAGAAACTAGAGCTCAAGCTATGGCCAATGAGAAGATCGATAAACTCGAACAATCCTTGAAAGAAATCCAAGACCAGCTGGCGACAATAACTAACACACTCTCTAAGGGCAAGGTGGAAGCCCACGAGGAGGTGTATATTGGCAATGAACACAGTGAGGGTGAGTCTAGCCACTCTCTTCACCTCTGGGGCACCCACCAACAATCCCGTCCGCGACCACCCAAGCTGGATATGCATAAATTTGATGGTTCTAACCCGGCAGCATGGGTAGCACAAATGGAGTAGTATTTCAATCTGAATTACATCTTGGATAATGAGACTCAGCTTATGGTAGGGAGCATGTACTTGGACAATGAAAGATGGCAATGGTGGAAATGGCATCAACATTGCAATGGAAGGCCCTTGACTTGGGACACCTTCAAAAAAACTCTTATAGAGCGCTTTGACCATGACTCTGCTTTTTGGGTCGTCTCACTAAGCTCCGACAGACTGGCACAGTGGATGAATATATTACAGCCTTTGAAGCCTTAGCTTTCCGCACTATGGGTCTCCAAGATGAGTTCTACACGGAATGTTTTATCAGTGGTCTTAAAGAGGCCATACAAGCTCACATCCGACTGCACCACCCTCCCACATGGTCGGAGGCTTGCAAGGTAGCTCGTAAAGTTGAACGTGCGTTAGCGGCCCAGTCCAATCGCCCAAATTTCACCGCCAAGGGTCGCCCCCCACAGGCTCACAGCACTACTCAAACACTTAAGGTTCAAAAGGTGTCACCTGCAGAAATGGCAGAAAGAGGAAAGTAGGGATTATGTTACTACTGTGATGAAAAATACTCCCTCGGTCATAAACAAAAGGAGCCCAAATTCTTTCAAATTGATTCCACTGATCACAGCTCATCGGAGGAAGCCCCACCACTTGAGGAAACTAAGAAGGAAGAATAGGACAACCAGAAGGACAATGTCCCTGATGAACCAGTTATTTCGCTGCATGCTTTCGCAGGGATTTCTTCACCTCAAACTCTCAAAATCAGAGGTTTTATTAAGCATCGCCCAGTAGTAGTCCTGATTGATAGTGGAAGTACACATAATTTATCCATCAAAAAATTGCGGAAGCAGTGCATTGTTTTGTACGAGCAGTTTCTAACTTCCAAGTCCAAATTGTGGATGGGGGACAATGAAATGTGACAGCCGCTGTGAAAATGTCAAACTTCAAATGGGTGATTATCAGTTGAAGACCCACATGTTTGCCATACACATGGAAGGGTGCGACATTGTCCTCGGTGCTGAATGGCTTTGCACACTTGGGCCAATCACAATGAATTTCCAGGGGTTATATATGAGCTTTAAGCAGAACGACTACACACATACCCTCCGCAGACTCCAAGCGGGAGCTCCCTCTATCATCAGCTCACATAGGATGGAAAAATTGTTAAAAAAGGGCCATCATGGAGTTATAGCTCAATTTAATGCCATCTAGGCCGTCGAACCCAATTCTCTTCCTATTCATCTTGAGATGCAACAGATTTTAAATAACCATCTGCCAGTCTTTGACAAGCCTCATGAGCTTCCACCCTTGAGAGGGGAACATGATCATAGCATCACTTTGGTCGCAGGGGCCCAACCACCAAATGTGCACCCATATAGATATCCGTTCACCCAAAAGAATGAAATAGAAAAAATAATCAAGGAACTTTTGGAAGCAGGCATCATTCGTCCCAGCATTAGTGCTTATTCATCACCGATGGTCATGGTACTCAAGAAAGATGGGGAATGGCGTATGTGTCCAGACTTCAGGGCCCTCAATAAGTTGACAGTCAAAGATAAATTTCCCATCCCGGTTGTTGATGATTTGTTGGATGAACTAAATGGGGCTCAATTCTTCACTAAGTTGGATCTTCGCTCAGGCTACCACCAAATTCGCATGAAAGAAGTTGACATTCCAAAGACTGCTTTCAGAACTCATGAAAGCCATTATGAGTTCCTGGTCATGCCATTCGGTCTTTGTAATGCCCCATCTACTTTTCAGAGCCTTATGAACCACCTCCTCAAACCATATCTCAGAAAATTTGTCCTTGTTTTCTTCGATGACATCCTCATCTACAGTCGCACTTGGGCCGCACATCTTCAGCATGTAGATCTGCTCTTGCAACTGCTCCGCAAGCATGAATTATTTGTTAAGATGTCCAAGTGTTCTTTTGGCATGGAAGAAGTTGAGTATTTGGGCCACATTGTGGGGCGTTAAGGTGTCAGGATGGACCCCAAAAAGATCCAGGCAATGCAGGATTGGCCTCAACCTAAGACCTTGAAGATCTTGAGAGGATTTTTGGGTCTCACGGGCTACTATCGCAAATTTGTCCGCAATTATGGTCGCATTGCAAAGCCCCTCACTCAACTCCTCAAGAAAAATTCATTCCTCTGGATTGATGAAGCACAACAGGCCTTTACAACTCTCAAAAATGCCATGTGTTCCACTCCAGTCTTAGCACTACCCGACTTCACCAAATCTTTTGTCATTGAATGTGATGCTTCCGGTACGGGTATTGGGGCGGTCTTAATGTAGGAAGGTCGACCCTTGGCCTTCACAAGCC
Source organism: Pinus tabuliformis (assembly GCA_031772625.1). NCBI lineage: Eukaryota > Viridiplantae > Streptophyta > Pinopsida > Pinales > Pinaceae > Pinus > Pinus tabuliformis. The sequence goes on from CM062815.1 coordinate 350,598,641, forward strand.
AACAACTAAGTGGGAAGAATCTGGGACAATCTACCTATGAGAAGGAAACGATGGCCATCTTACATGCAGTAGATACCTGGCAACCTTACTTGTTGGGGCGACGTTTCCAAATCCGCACAGACCATCACAGTCTTAAATATTTTTTGGAGCAATGCCTATCCTCACCACAACAAAATAAATGGCTCGCCAAAATGCTAGGATATGATTATGAGATCATTTACAAGAAAGGAAGCGAAAATATTGTAGCAGATGCATTATCTCGCCAATTTGAGGAGGAAAGTAACCTACTCGCAATTTCCCTTCCCATTCCAGAATGGATTGAAAAGGCTCGCAGGGAATGGTTTTCACATCCCAGGCTCTCCCAACTCATTATTCAATTGCAGGCGGATCCAAATTCCACCAAGGGCTACTCGTGGAAAGATGAGATTCTTCGCTACAAGGATAGAGTCGTAATATCACCAACATCCTCCCTCAAAAGCCGCATTTTGGCGAAGTTGCACTCATCCCCCATTGCAGGACATTTAGGTTTTCAGAAGATGTATGCTTGCACTAGAAGATCATTTTCTTGGACAGGCATGAAAAAGGACATTCTTACTTTTGTAGCGGAATGCGATGTCTGTCAGCACCACAAAGGGGAGACAGTCAAAGCACCAGGCACATTACAACCATTGCCCATCCCGGCATCAATATGGATGGAGGTTTCTATGGATTTCATTACAGGTCTTCCAAAGTCAGGAAACAAGTCAGTCATCATGGTGGTTGTGGACCGACTTTCTAAGTATGCTCATTTTTGCGCCCTACCCCACCCTTTTACACCGACTTTGGTCGCTCAATCTTTCATGGATCAGATCTTCAAATTGCATGGCATGCCCACTTCTATTGTGTCTGATCGTGACTCAATCTTCACCAGTAATTTTTGGCAGGAACTCTTCAGGCTACAAGGTACCCAACTAAAACTCAGTACTTCCTATCATCCACAAATGGATGGTCAAACTGAAGCAGTCAACAAATGTCTGGAAACCTACCTTAGGTGTTTCACTTCAGAGAAGCAACATCTTTGGGTACAATGGTTACCTCTAGCTGAATGGTGGTATAGCACCAACTATCATGCCACCACCTAAGTGACTCCCTATGAAGCATTTTATTGTCAACTCCCTCCTTCCCCTACTTCTTATATCAAGGGGTGCTCAAAGGTGCAAGCAATGGATCAACTCCTACAAAACCGCACAACCATGCTTGCCCATCTTAGAGAGAATCTTCATCAAGCTCAAAACCACATGAAGCAACAGGTAGATCAGCATCACTCAGAACGCCAATTTCAAGAAGGGGATCAGGTATTTTTGAAGCTGCAACCATATAAGCAAACATCACTCAAAGACAAGGGTTGTCAAAAACTATCTCCAAAATTCTACGGATCGTATCGAGTACTTCAACGCATTGGAGAAGTGGCCTACAAGCTAGCTTTGCCACCCACTGCAAAAATCCATCCAGTTTTCCATGTCTCATGCCTCAAGAAAGTTATTGGGAACAATTGCAGAATTCAAACCAGGCTACCTGAATTGGATGAAGAAGGGTCAATCTGGCTCCAACCTGAACAGGTCCTAGACACACGAGAATGGCACCTACGTGGCCGCATGATCAAGGAAGTCCTCGTCAAGTGGAAAGACACCTCTCCGGAAGATGCAACCTGGGAACCAACCACTATTCTTCAGCAGTTTCCGCAGCTTCAGCCTTGAGGACAAGGCTATTCTTAAGGGGGAGGGCATGTTAGGGTCCCACCCTAACCCCCTTATTTATGTAGTAGGATCAAGTCATAGTTATAGTTAAGTAAAGAGTCAATAAAGCCCGTATTAATAATTGTAAGTGGTTAACCCGCAATTAATGACCGGACCACAATTAGTTGCAAATGGACCATGGTATTAAATAGATGGTATTAATAAGAACCATGGTATTGCATGTATGAGTCATATATAAAGGATAGAGACTCCCTGCGAGGAGCATCGTGTCTTATTTTGTAATCGAGCTCTACTCTATTGGAGGTTGCCCCCTCGAAGAGGCAAGTGAACATTGCTCTCTGAATATTAAAATACCTGTTGTTATTTCTCACTGTTCTATGTTCTGGGTATATTTCTGCGCATATTTGGTATTCTTGTATCGTCTTGCAGGTTAAGAGCATAACAAGTGGTATCAGAGCTATAACAAGAGCACTGAGAGACTGCGCAGAACCCCAAGGAGGTGATTTTCGGGGGTCAGCCATTCCAGAAACGCTTGCTGGGCTTTTCTGGGTTTCTTGAGTAGAGCCTGATTTCAGAGTTTCAGCCATTTCCGAGGAGGGGAGCAGCCCCAAATCCTCATTTGATTTCTAGCAGCCGCAACAGCATAACAGTTCTCCAGCAGCTGGAACGTAGTTCAGAGAGGGGCCATTCCTTTGCTATTCTGAGTGTATTTCTTCACTTGCCTTGTGCAAGTCGAGGTGCCACCTTCTTGATCACCTCCTGTACTCATTCTATTACTCAGTATAATAAAATGGCTTAGCATTCTCTCTGCATTTCTTGAGTATCTGCTTATGGTTTTATTGTTATACATTGCATCATTGTTATTTATATCTCTTTGAGCATTCTTGGCTATTATACCACTTGGGTGTTTCTCTTATACTCTTAGACAGAGTCTGGAAAGGGCCAAGTAGCCTCCGGATCTCGTCCTCGTTTTAGAGGCAACATATCTGGTAAATGCCCTCCCAGTCCATCTCTGGTTGGAGTTTGCTTGAGTTTGGGGTATATTCCTGATAAGGGATATTACATTAATTTCCCTGACTTTTCTGAGCACCGAAGGAGGCCCTTGCAGCCATTTCTTGCAGCCGGCAATGCAAATTTCAGAGGGACAACGTAAAGCATGGTTGGGGACAACCACACTTGTGTCCAAGCAACTAATTTCATCACCTAGGCATTGTTAGCTTGCCTTGAGCAAGCCCAGGTGCATTCATTCTGATCTAATCTTGTACCCAACATTTATCTTAATAAAATGGCTTAGCTGAGCACGTATTTTGGCATTTTTGGGAGTTTAATGTGGAGTAATTTTATGTGTGTTTTTGCTATGTTTGCTTTGTTTATCATTGTAAACTTCCATTAGGAATATTATAGTGGTATCAGAGCGGTCGTGTCTGATTTTTTGGGTGACAGCAGCAAACAGCAGATGGATGATGTGCCAGGAGACGTACCCAACCTTGATGAGGCGCCAGGCGATACAGAGGTATTAGATGATGGTCGCACATAGCAGTGTCTCAGTTTCAGGCTGACCTTCTAGCATTAAAAAGGAAGGCCACGTCAATACAAGAGGCTATTCTGCAGCAGAATGAGGTGCTGGAGGGTGTGAGAGTGGTTTGTGCCAAGTCAGTGGCCAAGCTGGCTCACATTGGGGAACGGTTGGATTCCCTAATGGTACAGTTAGAGGGCACATTGGAGAGTCGAAGCAACCCTCTTCGGGCATACATAGACGGGGCTAGCAGCGTTATTGGGTCACCTTTTCCCATTGGAGAAAGAGAGACGGAGCTACCTAGTCAGATCTCATGCGTTGACCTGGATAGCGGGATGAGACGACTTGAGCATAGTTTTAAAAACCGGCCACAAAAACCGGTAACCGGTCTAACCGGCCGGTTGGAGGCCTGGCCGGTCCGAACCGGCCTAAAAAACCCGGTTTCATACCTCATGTGCCCAAAATCTGGCCCTAACCGGTCAAAACCGGCCGGTTTAGGGCGGAACCGGCCGGTTTGTAGCAAACCGGCCGGTTCCATCCTAAACCAGCCGGTTTATGGACAGCCCGCCGATTAATGAAAAAAACGCAGCGGTTTTGTGGTTTAGGGGTGGTTTAGGGGTTTTGGGCGGTTTTCTTGATCGAAGATACTCTTTGCAGGTCAATGGTCCAGTAATCTGACGTGAGATATCATGGATTTGTTCTTTTGTTCTTTGGAAACCGTGATTTTTTTACGATTTTTGTAAGTGATTGATAAAATCAAAATTAGATGTAAAAGACTATCTATATGACTGCATGGAGCACAGATTTACCAGAAAAATAAAGGGAAACAAAATAAATATTCTTCAAATTGTCATTTCTATAATTGAACATGGTGCAAATGAAAGTACCGAGGTTATTATGGGTTTCATAATTGAATAGATCCGGAAGAGTAATTAAGTTATGAAACTGGGTAAATGTTATGTCTTACATTTTGAGGATATGGCACATTGAAAGGAGACATTCATTCTCAACCTCCTTTGTATCACAAATTTTATCAATCTACTCATCCCAAAGGCATTTTCAAGTTACTCCAATGACCATTTCACTATGAATCTTGTTAGCCCTCAAAAATTAAAATGCATGATCTTTTGAGACATTCCTTCAGCACTAAAGCTCTGTAAATGGTTTTCGTAAAAGACAAACAAGGCTGCTGTTTTCGACAAACCCTTTTTGAAGGATGTTTTATGGCAAGAACATCTAAGTGTTGGTTGAAAATCGATCATTATTCCCAGCATGTCATGCATAGATAATTCAGATGAAGGGGGCTCAAATAGGAACGTGAGGTAATCCATCACTAGATGGCACTTTATTGTACCTCGAGGCAGAGAATGGATCACTTGTAAAGCTCCCAGCACTGCATCCTGGTGGCATGCTAGGCAAGCACATCTGCATGGAGCAGGGCTACAAATGCCTAAGCTATATAAGAATGTGCGTGGAATATATTGGCTGTAGAAAGTGATTTGTCATGAAATCTGTCTTCCAATGTCTCACCCGAGAAATCTGATTGCAAAGAGTGCTAGTTCTAGAGTGGTTTCAAGGTACTAACAGCAGTAAAGGAAGGATCTGATACCCAGCAAGATGCCTTCAGCGCTTGATCAGCAGTTTTATGAAGTTGTGATCCTCTGGACTTTATAGGCCATTTAGAGCCTCATTTCTTATGTATTTTGCTATTTTGTCGATGATATGTATTGCACTCGGTGCCATTTTGATATATTCACCTTTGCATGGTATATAAATGAGCAAACTTTGCATATTTTGTCTCTATTGGCTTAATCATGGTTTTACATCTTAAAAATAGTTTTGTTTCATTAAAAATTAATTATTTAATGTATTTTTTAAAAACCGGTTCGTTTAGACCAAACCAGTCCCGGTTAGACCGGTTCCGGTCGGTAAACCGGTTCATTAGGTGGACCGGTCCGGTCACCGGTTCCGGTTTTAAAAACACTGGACTTGAGTTACACAAGGTGTAGCATCCGCATGTTGGGGTTGTTTTATGTGCGGGAGTTTGTGCATTCAATCCCCCTCTTGGGGTTGGATGGCGAGAGGTTCTGAGTTGGTACCTGGTGGAGTGGGCTATGAAGATGGTGGTAGACCCCGGTGTAGCTCAGCAGGAGCTTCCAGGCACTGGGGATATAGGAATCCCAGACTAGCATTGGGACCTGCATGGCACTACCTATCATTTCCCAATTATGCCGGTTGACTACGTCCTAGATGGTACAATTGACCTAGCAGTTGAGCATGCAAATTCGCAAGGGGAGTTTCAATCAGCACTAGTGGCCATCCGGTTTATGGGTAGACTCCTTGGGTTGTTTTGGTATGATGATTGTACACGGGATCATGGGATGATCAAAGTCCTTTGGTAGGAGTTTGTTGTAGGAGGTGGCATTGGCAGGCCACCAGACCGTGCCTTGTATGGAGTTGGTGATTCTTCACATTTGTGTGGGGCACAAGGGACGCAGAAGAGCAGAGCGGTGGTGGCATTGCTAGTGACACATAGGGAGATTCACTTCGTGGGTCCCTCAAGGAGAATTTGGAGTGGAGATCCATTCATCGGGGGGTATGGTGATGCGATGGTGGAGGTGATGATACCGATCAGGTGTGGGCTGAGTCCTAACACGCAGGGACACAACTCTATGCTGACACATCTAGGGATGTGTGGGAGCATCTAGCATTGAGCAATGGTTTACAAGTGGGCGTGGAGATGCATGGTGGTGTGTCATAATGTGTTGGATTACGTTGTGTACTAGGGGCGTCTTGTTGACCCTGCCGCCTACACTTACATACAAGTCAATGAGAAAAGCCTTCAACCCCACAAGATGTGGTTGGTGGCAGGGAATTCAAAGAAGGGGTTGTCACACTAATCCCGACTCTCTCCATTTGAGCTATCTCCTAGGTTAGCTAAGGGCGGTGGTCCCTAATGAAAAGTGAGTTAAAAGATGTGAGCTTTTAGGAGAGTGTTATAGTGAAAATGGATTACTTTTAAGGATTTATGAGCAAATATGAAGTGAGCAACTTGAAATAACAATGCCAACCATTAATATGATTAAAAACCATAAAACTAGTGCCTTATAAGGAATTTTCTCAACAATTTAAAGATATATTTGCTCAAAGTAAAATGCAATGCTCTCAAAAGAGAAAACAAAGTCACCCTGAAATGTAAATAAGAATTGTTAGCACAAGATATGTAAGATACAAAATACTTTTGAGATAATCAACTTTATAAATCAAAACATGTGAAACATATCTTGCCAAAACCCAAAAATTAGTAATTAACTTGGAAATGTAAAAGAAAGGAAGTGTTAAACCAAGACATCAATATGCAATTAGACTTGAAACATGAAAAGAAAACACTTGTTTGAAATGATTACAATACTTGCTTTTGGAATACTGCATATGAAAACTCAAACCATCAAGAGACAAGTAAGTAAATGTAATGGAAAGTGCTCTTGCTTAATTTTATTAATTAGCTCTACAACAAGATTACAATTTAACTCTTCAATCCTCAGACCTCACTCTCGCCCAATGATATGGATCTCACAGTGAGGAGTCAATAGAGGAGTAGAGGATCCCTAAGATGTCTATTTCAACCAACTTATGTTGGAAGTAAAATTTTAATGAGGCTTGGGGCCTTCCTACACTAAAATGCCTAGATGCAACGAAAATTGTGTTAATTCCCCAAATTAAAATAATGATACATGCAAATGCTTCAAAGAGATTGATTTGCAATGCTTGAAAATGAAATAGTGTTCAACATAAGTTGCAATTATAACTTCAATTGGAAGAATAAAATTAGCTTACAAGTGTTGCATGTGTTTCATCATTGAATTAAAATGATACAAGTAATTGCTTGAAAGTAAAATTTGTTTCAAATAGACAATGACAATAAATTGCTCCAATATTCAAGATAACAATGTAGCAAAAAATTGAAGCGTCTATTAAAGTGCTCATGAAACAATTTACCAAGGTAAATGGAAACAAATCAAAGTTTGTTAAGAATATAAAATACTTGCATGTAAATGATGAATTGCCTAAAGCAAAGTGTAAACTTGTAGCTCCAAGAAACAATGAGAAAGAAAATGCAAAGCTCAGATGAAATTGTAACAAACTTTAACTTAATGAAATGTGATAATGAGGTTGTGTTAATTCCCAATTAAAGCATGCATGTAAGTGAATGAAGTATGAAAGCTTAAACCATGCAAATGTCAATCCACCCAAGAGAAGCCTCCCTCTAAATGGGGAGATAGGATACCATGGGAGAAATCCCAAGCTCCCACAAGCAAGTTAGATCTTTTATTAATATTACAATGAGAAGAGGGCCCTTCAAAGTTCTCAACTATACTTCAAGGAGAGTCCTCACAATAATTGCTTGAAACTTGGACACTAGACCTCTTTTCTTGAGAAAGTAGTGACAAGATCTCACAAAACTTATGCAAGGGAAACAAGGTGTGAGTTTTCTCCAAATGTCCATGGCTTAAAGAGGAAAATGGGCAGCCCTCTAGTAAACTCGACTTGGCCAAAATAAGCCTCAAAAGGGCTCACGACATCCTTGGAAATCAAACCCCCAACACTTGCCAAAGGTCCTGCAAACACTTGTTAGATGTTGCGGGAAGTTGCTCTTCAAAATCTGCCACACAAGAGTTAGCAAACAATCCAAACAATGGCTGCAAAATAAGTTAAGTATTAATGGAAAAATCAGCAAGATAAAATGTATATGTACAATTATAATTTACAAAAGGTTAAGCTAAAGAGTGAGAGTAAACTCTTGTCTTTGCTTAGCCATCTTCAAGCTCTTAGATAGCAAATGAAAAAAATGAAGTACAATGTTTTTTTTAAAAGAGATTTAAATTTAAAAGTTCTCGGCTTGTGCACAAGCTATGTGCCGAAATCCCTGCAAAACCACTTTGTAAGATAAGACTATGAAGGTTCAAAGACCAAATGAGAGCTCCTTTAAGAATGTATCAAGAGTGGATCGGTCTCTCCAAAGATTTCCCCTTACGCGTGATTCTGTAAACCCAACAAGATGTTCCCTCTACAAAACTTCAATCAAGAATTAGTTCCATATAGATTTAGCAATAAACAATGATAAGAAACTCTAGAGATTTATTTAAAACCAACTAGAGCATTCTATACCTAGAGCATACTTTTAAATCAAATGTCAATGCAAGATAGCTCTACATTAACAAATCTACAAGAGCATGTGGAAGCAAATTAGATCAAAGCATGAGTAAAATGAATTATACCAATGCTGAACAATTCATCACTCTCGAAAAGAAGGAACACCTCATGAATGAAACCCCAAAGTCTTTATTGATATTTCCGAAAGTGTACAAGGCAACAGCGCTTCTGCAAGCACAATAGCTAGTAACAATCCTATAGAATGTGAGAGCCCATGACTCTATTATATAGAGAGTTGGGAGCAAATCCCAATGAAGAATGACAGTGACAAATGGCATGAGGTGAATCCCAAAGATAAATTCGAATTTGTTGAATGGAGCTCCAATGCCAAGTGTAAAAATCGAATTCTGGCAAGTGGACATCATTTTCTTCTTCCCTTATGTGCCAAATTCGAATTTTATGGTGGAATGGCAAGTGTATATGGGTGGTAACCCATGTGGGGACAATTTTCCACAAAAATCTCCACCAAATATTCTCCCAAATCCTCCCAAATGTGCATTAACTTCACAAATTCGAATTTCCAAACAGCTTTTTCATTTAATGCCAGAAATTCGATTTTATTTGAGCACATGTCCTTTCCTTGATTTTAGGAGTCCACATCACCTTGGAACTTCACTTTAACTCCCCATAATTTTCCACCTCATTTCCACAACATTTAGCATATGTGAATATTTATTTTTCTCCATTTATTTAGTTTCTGGCTTAATTAATTGCTAGATTTCCCACTAACCTTAGGAAAAATGGGTTTTGAGGGTTCAAAACACATTATTAACCCCTCAAAGTGTGTCATAGTAGAAAGTTGAGGGTGAGAAGTGTAATTTTGATTACTCATACCTCATACAACTTCTCTAGACTACACTTATTACAATTTAAATACAATTTTATTTGCAATTTTTGACTTGCGGGAAATCTAAAAAATTAAAAAATGACTACCTAGACCTAACCAAATTCCACGAAATTTTTTGTGTGATCTAGTATGGTAATATACATCGACTCTAGACACTAAGATGTGTTAGGGGCTCAACCTTCAAACCGTCACCCTAGCTTTGGGGTAAAAAGTGAGTGAAAAACCAAAAAAATTATCCGCCTCTGAAAAAGAAAGGATAATTAACCAGATTAAAAAAACACTTCAAAGTGTACTCGTTTGCTGATCGATTTCCAACATCCTAGGCATGTTACAGACTCAAAACTCATTATTACTAGTATCACTTATTACAATTCCCCATAGGGTGTGGAATCTGGGTACAAGAAAGATGATGAGAAGATAGAAGTAGAGTTAAAAAACTTTGTTCACTGACGATATCTGAAGGTACAAGTGTCCTCTGGATCATCCTTGGGCATGGAGTCTTCATGTAATCATCAGGTGCCACTCGAGTGGTCAACATTTGGTTCCATATGGGGATGCATGCTAGATACAAAGTGATAGTGTTCAAGAATCTGGAATCTGCATCAACTGACAAAAGACATATATCAGCAGTATCCATTCAAAATATCATCAAATGAAACAAAATACAGAAATGAAGAAATGGAGATTTATTCCAAGAGCATAAATGACAATTTATTCATGAAATAAAACTACTTAAACAAAAACGACACGAGATAAGGTTAGAAATATGATACAAAAAGATGCCCCATGGCATCAGATGTCTTCGATGAAATCCATCTTGAGAACCTGCCTACTCACAGGCAAGTCCAGAGGTTCTTTCTTTGATGTGCCTTGCCCAATTCTGACTATCTTGGGACTATGACTTGCCCCAATATTAACATGTTTGTGGCCATTAGATATACCAAACCTCTTCCTTTTCCTTTTCCGACTATTGATGCGTTGAGGCTTGATCTTGCTCAAAACTAGTGGTTCATTTTTTATATCTTTTTTCTTTTTTCACTTTTTTCTTTTCTTCTTAGTTAGTTGCGATGGTGATGATGATGCATTTATTTCCAATCCTATTGCTTTGTCTTGAAAATGCTCTGATGGAAAATTTGAAGTACCCAATATTTTTGAGCTATGCCTAATCTCTTCGTTTTGAATCTTCTTTGTTAAGGGGGGAAAGAAATTTGTCAACACTGCATCACTCCCTGTCTGGCATGATCTATAGATAATCTCATTGTTGGGTTTCCTTGGATCTTCAACATGATATCTTTTTTCTAACTCTCAATCAAATCTGACAATGGTATTATCAAGCATGGGGATGGTGGCATATGATAAGTCCATTTGAAGGCTGCCACCTAGATTTGATGCCCATTTTCTTGATAGGATCATTCCCCATGAATCTGGAACATCTATCACAACAATATCCATAGTCATTATTCTATCTGTGTATGCAGCTAGGAAAACTTGTAAATCTTTAATTATCCCACACACTTCAATTTTTTTAGAATCCATTGAACATATGTTGTGATAGGGCCTAGAAACCCTTAAATTCAGTTGCTCCATGACTTTCTTGGTCATAACATTTGATGAAGCCCCTGAATCAAGTATGTAGTTGTGTAAAAGACGATCATTCACTATCAAAGAAACATAAAATGGTAGATGATCTTCATTCCCCACATAACAGTTCATACTTTTCAAAACAATTTCCTCATCTTCTAGTTCGTCACTAGGCTTTTCTTCCCTTTGAGTAACTTCAATGGCACTTAATAACTTGGCCCTTTGAGATGGTATCTTTAAAAGTTCTGTCACTGGAATAAAAATCTTTGCATTATTCAACCAATTGCCTAAGTCAAAATTCAACTCTGAAGTAGGAGGAGAAAATTTTTTGTGATTATTCTAATCATGGATATCCCTTCTCTCATAATTCATCCCTTTGTGTTTTTCCATAGCAAGAATCTGTCTAGACGTAGGTTTTTCCCCAAAATCTTAGTGACCTCATCAAAATTTGCAATCATATTGTAAAACCCAAGATTATTAGGCATATGGTCAATCTCTTGATTTCTTTCAATGGTGTATATCTGATCCTCCATGAAGAACATATTGATTTGACCAGTTGTCCCTACATGTTCATCTCCTAACATGCCACTTTCCATGATTCTCTTTACATATGGGCATGTGGCTTCTTCATGGAACTGATTACATGGCCTACAAAAAGGGGGAATTTGATCTACCATGTTGGTGGATCCCAATGGATTTGGAGGCCTATGCTCCTATTGAGGACCTTTATTCTTTTGCCATCTATCATTTGGCCTAGGTTGGAATCTTTGCACTTGTGATCTCTCCATGGCCACCAACATATTTTGCATGGCTTGCATTTCTTTAATATGATTTGCTTCCATGTTCTTGATGAGTTCAGTTAATTCTTTAATAGGATCATGTGTAGTCTCTTCCTTGGCCTTGCCTTTGGAATCATTTGATTTTGATGGCCCTCTATTGAAACCAGGAATTTCAGATTTTCCTAATTGCTTTCTAGCCCTTTCTATCTTCAAGGCTTCAGATTGAGCTACACTTAGACTCGTAGGCTCCTTCCTCCTCAACTCATAGGTAGTGTCAACCCCAAAAGCATCTAGATATAAGCATAAAAGAAATTCATCAAGAGGTTTAACAGTCGCAGGCATGCTTTTTACTACTTCATCGAATCTCTTGTTAAACTCCTCCATGGTCTCATTCTCATTTTTCTTCATGTTGCTAATGCCATTGATCAAATGCCTATTTTCCTTCTTCTCTCCAAACTTATCTAAGAATGCAGTCAAAATGGCTTGTAAAGAATTATATGAGTTAGCAGGTTTCTCACTGACCTAATCAAGAGCACTCTCTTCTAAAGAAAAAACAAAAAGCCCCATCTTCACATCCTCATAATTAGCAGTGTTACACCATTTAAAGATACAAACATTAAAGTTTTTCACATGTGATGTAGCACTAATGGCATTGTTACCTTGAAAGGAAGGCAACTTTTCAATAGCTTTGTCAAAGATATTGTGAGGATAGCCATTTATGTTAGTGAAGTCACAAGGAGCAAAAAGATCATTCATGATGCTAGGGTCTACTTCTTCTTGAAAAAGCAAATGAATATCAGAAATAGCCTCTTGCCCAAGACTAGCAAGAGCTCTACTACGAGAAAGTCTATTCAACCTCTCTCTAAAAACCCTTTCAGGATTAGGAGAGGGGCTAACTAGACCACTTGAATTTCTCCTAGTAGAGACTCCTGCAAAATTTGGATTGGGTGGAGTCGCCACTTGAGCAAGAATCTAAATCTAAAGTTCAAAATGCTAAAACCAAATGGTTAGTCGATTTTTCCCAGGTACAAGAAGACTTGTCCCCGCAACGGCGCCAAAGATGTTGACCCTACTGCCTACACCTACCTACAAGTCAGTGAGAAAAGCCTTCAACCCCATAAGGTGTGGTTGGTGGCAGGGAACTCAGAGAAGGGGTTGTCACACTAATCCCGATTCTCTTCGTTTGAGCTATCTCCTAGGTTAGCTAAGGGGGGGTGGTCCCTAATGAAAAGTGAGTTAAAAGATGTGAGTTTTTAGGAGAGTGTTATAGTGAAAATGGATTACTTTTAAGGATTTATGAACAAATATGAAGTGAGCAACTTGAAATAACAATGCCAATCATTAATATGATTAAAAACCATGAAACCAGTGCCCTATAAGGAATTTGCTCAACAATTTAAAGATATATTTGCTCAAAGTAAAATGCAATGCTCTCAAAAGAAAAAACAAAGTCACCTTGAAATGTAAATAAGAATTGTTAGCACAAGATATGTAATATACAAAATGCTTTTGAGATAATCAACTTTATAAATCAAAACATGTGAAACATATCTTGCCAAAACCCAAAAATTAGTAATTAACTTGGGAATGTAAAAGAAAGAAAGTGTTAAACCAAGACATCAATATGCAATTAGACTTGAAACATGAAAAGAAAACACTTGTTTGAAATGATTACAATACTTGCTTTTGGAATACTGCATATGAAAACTCAAACCATCAAGAGACAAGTAAAGTAAATGTAATGGAAAGTGCTCTTGGTTAATTTTATTAATTAGCTCTACAACAAGATTACAATTTAACTCTTCAATTCTCAGACCTCACCCTCGCCCAATGATATGGATCTCACAGTGAGGAGTCAATAGAGGAGTAGAGGATCCCTAAGATGTCTATTTCAACCAACTTATGTTGGAGGTAAAATTTTAATGAGGCTTGGGGCCTTTCTAAACTAAAATGCCTAGATGAAATAAAAATTGTGTTAATTCCCCAAATTAAAATAATGATACATGCAAATGCTTCAAAGAGATTGATTTGCAATGTTTGAAAATGAAATAGTGTTCAACATAAGCTGCAATTATAACTTCCATTGGAGGAATAAAATTAGATTACAAGTGTTGCATGTGTTTCATCATTGAGTTAAAATGATACAAGTAATTTGCTTGAAAGTAAAATTTGTTTCAAATAGACAATGACAATAAATTGCTCCAATATTCAAGATAACAATGTAACATAAAATTGAAGCATGTATTCAAGTGCTCATGAAACAATTTACCAAGGTAAATGGAAACGAATCAAAGTTTGTTAAGAATATAAAATGCTTGCATGTAAATGATGAATTGCCCAAAGTAAAGTGTAAGCTTGTAGCTCCGAGCAACAATGACAAAGAAAATGCAAAGCTCAAATGAAATTGTAACAAACTTTAACTTAATGAAATGTGATAATGAGGTTGTGTTAATTCCCAATTAAAGCATGCATGTAAGTGAATGAAGTATGAAAGCTTAAACCATGCAAATGTCAATCCACCCAAGAGAAGCTTCCCTCTAAATGGGGAGATAGGATACCACGGGAGAAATCCCAAGCTCCCACAAGCAAGTTAGATCTTTTATTTATATTACAATGAGAAGAGGGCCCTTCAAAGTTCTCAACTATACTTCAAGGAGAGTCCTCACAATAATTGCTTGAAAATTGGACACTAGACCTCTTTTCTTGAGAAAGTAGTGACAAGATCTCACAAAACTTATGCAAGGGAAACAAGGTGTGAGTTTCCTCCAAATGCCCACGGCTTAAAGAGGAAAACGGGCAGCCCTCTAGAGAACCCAACTTGGCCAAAATAAGCCTCAAAAGGGCTCACGACATCCTTGGAAATCGAACCCCCAACACTTGCCAAAGGTCCTGCAAACACTTATTAGATGTTGTGGGAAGTTGCTCTTCAAAATTTGCCACACAAGAGTTAGCAAACAATCCAAACAATGGTTGCAAAATAAGTTAAGCATTAATGGAAAAATCAGTGAGATAAAATGTATATGTACAATTATAATTTACAAAAGGCTAAGCTAAAGAGTGATAGTAAACTCTCGTCCTTGCTTAGCCATCTTCAAGCTCTTAGATAGCAAATGAAAGAAATGAAGTACAATGTTTTTTTTAAAAGAGATTTAGATTTAGAAGTTCTCGGCTTGTGCACAAGCTATGTGCCAAAATCCTTGCAAAACCACTTTGTAAGATAAGACTATGAAGGTTCAAAGAACAAATGAAAGCTCCTTTAAGAATGTATCAAGAGTGGGTTGGTCTCTCCAAAGACTTCCCCTCACGTTTGATTCTGTAATCCTAACAAGATGTTCCCTCTACAAAACTTCAATCAAGAATTAGTTCCATATAGATTTAGCAATAAACAATGATAAGAAACTCTAGAGATTTATTTAAAACCAACTAGAGCATTCTATACCTAGAGCATACTTCTGAATGAAATGTCAATGCAAGATAGCTCTACATTAACAAATCTACAAGAGCATATGGAAGCAAATTAGATCAAAGCATGAGTAAAATGAATTATACCAATGCTAAACAATTCATCACACTCGAAAAGAAGGAACACCTCATGAATGAAACCCCAAAGTCTTTATTGATATTTCCGAAAGTGTACAAGGCAGCAGCGCTTCCGCAAACACAATAGCTAGTAACAATCTCATACAATGTGAGAGCCCATGACTCTATTATATAGAGAGTTGGGAGAAAATTCCAATGAAGAATGACAATGAAAAATGGCATGAGGTGACAATCCCAAAGAGAAATTTGAATTTGTTGAATGGAGCTCCAATGCCAAGTGTAAAAATCGAATTCTGGCAAGTGGACATCATTTTCTTCTTCCCTTATGTGCCAAATTCGAATTTTATGGTGAAATGGCAAGTGTATATGGGTGGTAACCCATGTGGGGACAATTTTCCACAAAAGTCTCCACCAAGTATTCTCCCAAATCCTCCCAAATGTGCATTAACTTCACAAATTCGAATTTCCAAGCAGCTTTTTCATTTAATGCTAGAAATTCGATTTTATTTGAGCACATGTCCTTTCCTTGATTTTAGGAGTCCACATCACCTTGGAACTTCACTTTAACTCCCCCATAATTTTCCACCTCATTCCACAACATTTAGCATGTGTGGATATTTATTTTTCTCCATTTATTTAATTTCTGGTTTAATTAATTGCCAGATTTCCCACTAAACTTAGGAAAAGTGGGTTTTGAGGGTCCAAAACACATTATTAACCCCTCAAAGTGTGTCATAGTAGAAAGTTGAGGGTGAGAGGTGTAATTTTGATTACTTATACCCCATACAACTTTTCTAGACTACACTTATTACAATTTAAATATAATTTTATTTGCAATTTTTGACTTGCTGGAAATCTAAAAAATTAAAAAAAGATTACCTAGACCTAACCAAATTCCACGAAATTTTTTGTGTGATCTAGTATGGTAATATACATCGACTCTAGACACTAATATGTGTTAGGGGCTCAACCTTCAAACTGTCACCTCCGCTTTGGGGTAAAAAGTCAGTGAAAAAACCCAAAAAATTATCCGCCTCTGAAAAAGAAGGGATAATTAACCAAATAAAAAAACACTTCAAGGTGTACTCGTTTGTTGATTGAGTCCCAACATCCTAGGCATGTTACAGACTCAAAACTAATCATTACTAGTATCACTTATTACAATTCCCCATAGGGTGTGGAATTTGGGTACAAGAAAGATGATGAGAAGATAGAAATAGAGTTAAAAAACTCTGTTGACTGACGATATCTGATGGTACAAGTGTCCTTTGGATCATCCTTGGGTATGGAGTCTTCATGTAATCATCAGGTGCCACTCCAGTGGTCAACACGTCTTACATCCCATGTTGTACACATAAGGAGTGACTGGTGTCATGACAAAGACAGGGCACGAGACAGTACAGGATGGTATAGTGGTAGCCGAGGATATTCGGTGGTGTAGAGGGATAGACTACAGCATACAGTGGCATGTTGAGGAGTGTGGTGGTACTTGGTGCTATGCACTGGCATATGGTGCAACACAGCGGGCCCTTGGAGCATTTCCTCCCATGAGACTTGTGGACAAGGACATTACGTGTACCGTTAGGTGCAGCTCACCGAGATCGACAATGACGTGGTTGAGCTCCTAGGGACGCCATGTTCCACAGAGACAGGTCTTCAATTGTTTTATCAGCGGATCCGAGGCAGAGAGAGTGGCATCCATAGGGTTATTCTTCAGTGCCCCTACAGACTCTCGATCATACCCTTGGGGACCTACCCACCCATCACTCCCTAGAGTCGCTTACGATCTCAGGGCGTTCGGTTGCTACCCCTTGATGCTCTCTGTTTAGGCGGCGAGACATCAGGGGACCACCCTAGGCAATTGGATGAAACACCACGTGTCATGGACGGGGAGGAGGCTCTCTAGTTGAGACGTTTGGTGGAGGCACGAGCTGACAGATACCGACTTAGGGACGGCATGGTTTATGCTGAGGTGGCATAGGTTCCACTCTTGGGCTCACACGCATGGAGTCAATTGCGAAGGAACTGCATGATGTACTTATGGCAAGACATTCTAAGGTGTCACAGGAGCTTGAGGGACGGTGGATGGTGGACTTCATCTATAGGAGGGTACGCGGACTATGATGCTTAAAAAATTTAACTTAACCAGATATTTTATCTAAACAAAACTTAACCAAATATTTAGCCTAAACAGAATATGAACTCTTCATGAACCTGCTTTAAAATTTAACAAAAATTCATACATCAAATTGATTGATTTGATGAGAAGTACCTACCTGGGTTCCTGCGGATGAAGAGGCTTCAGAATTGCTCCAGCCCTCGCTCCTGTTACCAAAAGACCATAACCTCCTAGACAAACTGAGTACAACCTAAGTACGCAGTCTAGAATGCTTCTCAATTGCTGCAATCTATTTCCCCCGTGCCCAAAAACTTCAGAACAAACAAGGCTCAGTCCTTACTATCGATAACTTCGTATTACAACCTTTCCTCCTCTCAACTGTCCTTCCTCCAACCGCCCTCTGATCATTCTTTTCTCCCCCCTCTCTCAAGATAACCTTCCTTCTTTTAAGTCTCTGTTCACCGCCTCCCTCCATCTCCGTGTCCAAATTTTGATACGTGTTAATTTTATAAAGCAAAATCTTATTTGATTTGGTGATTTTATTTGAATATGTAAATTTGATTTGATAAAGTTTATTTATTATTTTAATGAATTTATTTAATTTATAATTTTAATTAATTAATTTTATTAATTTCATAAATTTTAATTTACAAATTAAAATTTAACATTAAAACTAACATTTTCTATTCGTTTAAGGGTTTATCATATATATAGTGCATTACATACGGTTCCATGCATACGTAGCTATCATATGGAGGTCTCGTATGTATGCTAATACTTGTATTTTATTTATAGCTATAGGTGGTTCATTACACAGACTCCGAGCAATGTCCAAGTGAATCATCAGGAGTTGGGATAGAATATTTCATTGCGTGGTCTCATAGGAGCAGGGCAGGTTGGTATCCGTGGGATAGACTTCTGATACTTGAGGTCCACCTAGGGGATACATACAGGGGTCAGAGATGAGGGCCAGTTGAGTTCTAGCAAGTAGCAGCGCTACGCAGCGATATCTTGTGAGGAGTGGGAGTTGTGAGCTCCTAGTATGGTTGGGGGATCCAAGGATCCGGTTGGCGGGTGGATCACTCCACTTTGTGATGAGCAGGGTCATGGCAGAGGGTGATCCAGTTCACCTTAGGTTTGACACATGGGGGATCACTGAGACCTCCACTACATGGCGAGGCAGACTTATCCTATTGTTGCTCAGGGTCGAGATTGGCAATGGAGTGGTAGACATTGGCATCATGGAGATGCCCGGGGAGGATGAGCTTGGCCTTCACAGATTTTTCGCCACTAGGCCCTAGGAGAGGGGGAATACAGTCTACACATGATAGGGAGTATTTCATAGTCAGAGTAGTGCAGCGTCAGCATGGTGGAACCTCTTCGAGATTAGCGGGGGACCCAAGCATTACAGCTCTACAAAGCTCAATAACCTTTAGGGATGAACAGGCTACTACAAGAGGAGATAATGCAGATCTTCCATTGGGCTTTAGCGAGTCACTGATGGAGCGGGGGACTTCATTAGCATGACAGGTTGGTCAGCAGGATGATATCAGGAGAAGCTCATGTGAGCGGGATGCTATCTCTGCAGGCATTAGGTGGTATCTTTGAGGGTTTACTCTTGGAGTGCATGGGATGGAGTCTGGAGTACGTGGCAGGGCAGCTTCATGAGGAATTGGGTATAGCGACACATTATCATGATCCCCTACTCATTGATGGTATGCAGAGAACTTTTGGTACTAATACTAGGCAGGATAGTGAGTGGAGAAAGGGGGACTTCATGTTGGATAGGATGGCTTGCGATCCTCGTATTGAGGGATTCCTTCATGTCGGGACGGTGCAGAGGAAAGGGATGATTCAGTGGTGCAACTGGGACCCTGGCACATTTTGCAGTGATAATGGGGGATCAACAACTAGAGAGAATGCTTGTTCAAGCATTGCTTGAGGACAAGCAATTTTTGGCGGGGAGGACTATAATATCCCCAGTTTTGATTTTTCATTTAATAGGATTGACGGAGTTATAGGGGAAGTGCTAAGCTTAGCACAATTTTGTAATTTGGGCATTGGATACATTTTGGGTATACGGGACTTAGGAGAAATCGAAAATCCCAACCTTAGTGGAATGTGGGGGCCACCCTTCATGGAATACGCACCCCTTGGAGGAAAATCAATTGTGTGGAAACGAGGTCGAAATAATCCGCTAAGGGACCCACAAGGAAAGGTGAAGCAACAATTATAAATAAGGGGTTGAAGGAAGCATAGAGTATTTTTGATAATTTTCCATTTACACATTATTGCTCAAGTTGTTCAGCTGAGTCACAGGTGTTGTTTAGCACCAGAGGTTTCCAAGGGGAAATCTCACCCTCTTCTTCGGTGGACCACGGATGCCAGCCTAGGGAGGAAAATTCTACTCTTCTTTGGTAGCTCGGAGGATATCACGCAATAGCACGAATTTTTAGCACCAGTGGGACGTAGAAAAGAGAGCTACACAAGGCTTGGAGAGGTAATGTGCCGAAAAGAAGAGATTTGTTGTTGTTGGGTTATTTTCTCACACAAATACTTGTCAAAAGGAGGAAATTTCCAGGAGTAGAGGTGCTTTTCTTAGCAGAACGAATTGGGGTGGCTGGGCCTGTGTCTTTTTCGTTGGAATACTGAGAGGGGGGGTGAATCAGTATTTCTTACTTTTTTTTTTTAATTGTTCTAGTGATTGCCAACAACCTATATAGATATGTATATGTATACACAGAACACAGAAATCAACAACTAAATTTAATGCTTTTATTAAAATTCAAGACAGTGCAAAGAAATAAATACAATATAAGTATAAATTTGATTGTGAATAGTTGCCAAGCTCCAACTTGGACTTCAGTGAGGCTCCAACCTCCAGAGCACCAACTCTGTTTTGCAGTGGTTCTGCACTTAGGAGCACCTACTCCAATGACTTCAGTCCTGTTTAGTTCTGAGGCTCCAAACTCTTGGGCTCCAACCCAACCTTGGTATAAACAGGTATGCTGCTGCACTCTATTCAGCTGAGGTTGTCTCACTCTTGCTCTCCTGCCTTTGCTGCTTCTGCTGCCTCTACAGCCTCCATTGCTTTTTCTGCCTCTTTTGCCTCTGCTGCTTCTACTATCTCACCCTCGGGTTCTTCACCACCATAACTGCACCAACAGTTCTCTGTTTCTATTGTTTTATACATTCCCATGCCTTTGTCCATTCGTTTCCGCTTACATCGTCTCTTAGGCTTCCTCCTCAGTCGCTGTCGTTTCCTCTGACTCGCTTGATTTTAATGTTAATCAAAAGAAAATGATAGCTGACAAATATAAATTACAGAGGAAGTAAAATACTGTTTGGAAAGCCAGAGAAGCTGTCACTTCTTCCAAAGACCGAGTTCAGTCCATTAACTAGTAGAGTTCAGTATCAACTTAAAATCCCTAGCTCGCAATAGAAAGCCTAAAAGTCATAATAGAAACGGTTCTGGGGTTGTCCTCTGCAGCGGTAAAACCCCAATCAATCTTATAAAACCTCAGTGGTCCAGAAAACACCTAGATGTCAAAACCCTCGGTTGGAATGGCTGAGGAAGTGCGCTAAGCCTTTTGGCACCCATGCTGAGCCAAAGAGTGACCTGTTAAATGAACCCTGAACAATAATCAACTTCTGAGTGGATATGGTGCCAAAGCGGATGCGTTTACTCTGGATTTCCAAGTTGAAGAGGTCATCGGAACCCGCTATGAGCTTACTGTCGACAGAGGAGTTTGCAGAGAAAAACCCTACCATTGCAAACCCCGAAACGTGCGTGATTATCCCAGTCGTTCGATCATCTGCCACAAGATCTGATGGCGTTCGCAGCTCCCGCCCCGTGAACTTGCTCACACAATAGCCCGCGAGGAAAGCTGTTTCACACCCATCGCACCGGCCACGTGTCGTTGTTTCACTGGATCGCGCGGCCATATACGGATACCTCCCATCTCCGATAGGCGGTGTGATAATCCCGCTTACCGCCTGTTTGTACGTCTCCCACGCATTAACCTCCATGCCACTTTCCTGCGCGATAGCCGTTGGATTTGCCATGTGGAGATCTAACGACTCTCGACCACCCGTTTCCGTTGCTGCCCGATGGTCGTTGGATCTGCATGGCCGCGATCCGACGGCCCTCGTTTCTCCATCTTATTTCCTCCCGATGGCTCCCTCTGATACGATCACCGCCGTCGAATCACGCGATTCAACGGCTGAGCTTTATCCATGGTATATTTGCTCCTCTCGTCTCCATCTGCTCCGATGGCTCTCTGTGCTCCTCTTCTTCGGCTCTATCTACTCCTCTCGTCTCTATCTGCTCCTCGAATATTGCCATATCAACATCAATGACAATCTGTGTCCAACATTTTTTCCCAGCGCTGCGCAGACGATTGTGGAGCTATTTGTGGGGAGGCTTAGTGAGTGGATTGAGGAGCTGGAATTGTTTGGGATTTGATTGGAGGGGAATTGGAAGATATTTCCTAGCCTTTGAGCAAGAAACGCCTCGGCTATCATAGGTGACATTTTCCAGCAATAGAGGAAGCCAAGTATTTTGGGGTAAATTTTGGAGCGTCAAAACTAGGACAAACCCTTTCTGAGTTTTTCTAGGTTTATTGAGGAAAGGCCAAGATTAATTTGGAAAAATTTTCTAGGCATATTTGAGGGGTCAAACAAGGGTCCCAACTCAGCCAACAGCTGGAGGAGCTAGGGGAAAATTGGGCTAAAATTCTGAGGTCAACATTTGGCCAATTCCTTCATAGATTTCTATGGGTTATTGGTGGAGAGCCCAAGGTTAATTTCCCAGAATTTTCTGAGCACTGGAGGAGGCCCTAGCAGCCATTTCTTGCAGCCAACAGTGCAGATTTCAGAGGGACAGCGTAGAGCTTGGTTGGGGACAGCCACACTTGTGTCCGAGCAGCTGATTTCATCACCTGGGCATTGTTAGCTTGCCTTGAGCAAGCCCAGGTGCATGCATTCTGATCTTATCTTGTACCCAACATTTATCTTAATAAAATGGCTCAGCTCAACACAGATTTTGGCATTTTCTGGGTGTTTAATGTGGTGTAATTTTATGTGTGTTTTTTGCTATGTTTGCTTTGTTTATCATTGTAAATTTCCATTAGGAATATTACATCATCGAAAATCTGCTTTAGATGGCCTGTTGACTACTATGTGTTAACTACCCATAGTAGTACACCCCCTTTTTTCGCAAAACGGATAGTGTTTGATCGACATGTTCGTGCCATTCGACTGTCATCGTCTGCCCCATCATGTTATGTTATGAACCCAGTCTACATATGTATAAATTGTAAATAATCTTAGCAGATCTATGTCATGTATGTATTTGCCTAGGTAAACCTAATCTTGTAGTGATGATCTACGTTCCGGAAGGTTTTTTGTCTCACTGACCCAGTGTTGCAGGAAGCGCCCCCCCCCCGCTCCGAAGCTCGGAAGCGCGCCCTGTATCGAAGCGCCGTACGAAGCGCCTTCCGAAGCGTGCTTCGGAAATTAGGAAGCGCGATTCCTAAAAAAAATTGCGCTTCCTGGTTTTTCCGAAGCGCCAGCTCCGAAGCGCGCTTCGTACGGCGCTTCGGACCGCCGAAGCGCCACGCTTCGGAGCAGGAAGCGTGCGCTTCACGCACGCTTCCGTACGCTTCGGCGGAAAGGGGCGCGCCTAAGAGAAAAACGATTTTATTTTTTATTTTTTTTTAAAGTTAAGTTAACTAAAGCTTAAGGGAGTGGGTTAGGGTGAGGTTAGGGTGAGTTTAAGGTGAGGAATGAAAAGAATAAAGCCCCCATTCATTCCTCATTTTCTCACTTTGAGTTTATGAGAGTTGGAGAAGAGAAGAGAGGAGAGGAGAAGAGAAGAGAGGAAAGGAGAGGAGAAGAGAGGAGAGCTTGGAGGAGTAAAGAAGGAGGAGCTAGGAGAAGGAAGATGAGCTTGGAGCAAGAGCTTGGAGGACTTCATCTACAAGAGCTAAAGAGGTAAGTTCAAACCCCAAACTCCCTTGTTTTTTTGAAAAAAAAATTGTATTTTTCTCCTCCCTCTCCTACTCTTTCCCATTGTTTCTACCTGCTCCTTTATTTACAGGTTGCCGTTGTCCACCACCTATATCCATATTCCAAGATGGTGTTCTTTTGGCTTCTATGTATCATTCCACTCTTGGTTTTAATGATGGCAAGGGTGAGGAATAGAAGGGAAGAAACAAAAGAGGACATTGGTGATGGTCCTAATAGTAGTGACCCAATGTAAGATGAGGAGGAAGGGTTTGAAGAGGAAGGGGATGAACTTGAAGGGGACACTGAAACACAAGATGGGAAAGCTACATCAACACCCTTGTGGAACTATGTGACCAAACTTGATGGGGGAAAGGGTGGTGGATCTTACAAATTTGTGTGCCCTCATGGTTGTCATGGAGGAAAACCATATTGTGGTTCATATACCCGTCTGAGGAGGCATCTTTGTGGGGTGCTGGACAGTGATGAAAAAAAGGGTTCTGTGGGGGTACAAATTTGCCCAAACATTTCAACTGAAGAAAGAAGAAAATACATCCAAATAGAGATGGCTGCACAACAAAAAAACAAGAAACAAAAAACTCATTCTGAATCAAGTGCAACCTCTAAATTTGGTAGTTGCTCATCTCCTCATGGTACTTCTGCAAGCTCTGGAGGTAGAAGAACAATAGGGGATTTCCTTAATGTTGCTGGGAGGGATGATGTGGATGGAAAGATAGTCCGTTTTCTTTGTGCTTGCGGTGTACCATTCAATGTGCTTCGCTCTCCCTATTGGCATGAAATGGTAAAGGCCATCAATGAAGCCCCAAAAGGATACAAGGCCCCCAACTATGAGAAAGCTAGAACAGTGTTATTAGAAAGAGAAAAAGCTAAGGTTCAAAGAGCTTTGACACGTTTTACAAATGAGTGGGTAGATTCTGGGGTATCCATTGTATCAGATGGGTGGACAAATATTAGAAACCAACATTTGATAAATGTTCTTGGTGTTTCTTCTAGTGGTGCAGTATTTATTGCATGTCATGACTCCTCCTCCATCACTGCATCTGCACAAAACATTGCAGATCTCCTATTGAAATCAATCAAAGATGTTGGTCCGAATAATGTGGTTCAAGTGATCACAGATAATGCAGCAAATTGTAAGGCAGCTGGAAAAATTATTGAGCGTACTCATCCACACATCTTTTGGTCTGGGTGCCTGGTTCACACATTGAACCTTTTGATGCATGATATTGTGAAACACAAAGATTGTGGGTGGATTGCTGAGGTTTACAGGAAAGGGAAGCAGCTCATTAAATTCATCACAGGGCATACAAGGGTAAACTACTTCTATGGCACTTACTCCAAGTTGCAATTGCTTAAAATTGCAAAGACAAGATTTGCTAGTTATTACCTCACCTTTAGGCGGCTAGTGAGGGTGAGACAAGCTTTAACTAATCTGGTGTGTGCTGAAACATGGGATGAAATTAACACTGACACAGATGGTGCTAATGCAGTCAAGGACACTGTTCTTGACAGTTACTTTTGGTCACAGGTTAAATATGTTTTGCAATTCACCAAACCAATTTATTACATGATCAAGTTTGCAGATTCAAATCGACCAGTAATTGGGGAGGTGTATGAGCAAATGGATAGCATGTTGGGGCAGATTAAAGACATTGTTGAGCCTAGAGATACCACCTTGTACAATTATATTCGTGTAGAGGTGCAAAACCGATGGGAAATGCTAAATATTCCATTGCATGCATTAGCATATGTTTTGACACCTAAATACTATCATCCATCATGGCTTTCAACACCAGCACCTGGGGGGGGAAGCAGGAGAAAACCACACCAAGATAAAGAGGTTCACGAAAAAATATATGGCTGCATTGAGTAAATTAATCCCTGATGAGGAGGACGCTGCATTGGTACGGAGACAGGTGAGCAACTATACGATCAACACTGGTCCATTTGGGAGCATGCATGTAATTAAAGATCGAGAGACTTTTTCTTCTCTTGAGTGGTGGAACATGAATGGAGGGGGTACTCCACTTCTACAGAGTTTGGCATTGCAGGTGCTATCACAGGTGGTAAACACTTCTTCTGCAGAGAGGTGTTGGAGCTCTTATTCTTTCATCCACAGTGTTAAAAGGAACAGGTTGAGTTTAGACCGGGCAGAGAGCTTGGTTTATGTTCATTACAACTTGCGATTGTTGTCCCATTACTGTGAAGATGCAAAGTCTAATAAAGACTTGTTGATTTGGGACAAGAATCCAGAGGAGCCCAATTTGGAGGATGGAGTGTTGCGACTAGAGCAATTAGAGGATGCTCTTATCCAGGTATGTCCATTGTGGTATGAATTTTCCAATTTTCCCTTATAAAGCATTTCTCTAATTCATGTTTTTAATTTTTTTGTTAACTAGTGTTTTTTTTTTTGCATGAATTTTTTGAGCGATTCTAGGATGATGATGACCGTGTTGATATGCCACCACCCCCACCCCCATCTGGTCCCTTGGTTCCTAGGTTCCATGGTTCAACACCAACAGCAGGGGGTTCTTCTTCATCAGTTTCAGTGCCACGACTTACACAGGCACCATCTTCTTCATTGCCACCACGTGGAGGCCCGCCACCACGTTCTATTCGTGGTGGAAGGAGGAGAGATTAGTAGATATATTCACAATCTACTACTTTTTGTCATAGATCACTCATTAGACTTGTAGACTTGTGAATTTGAATTTTGAACCTTTTTGGCTTGGCGGTGACCAAGTGACATATTTTGTAAACATTATTATTTGAATTTTGGACATGACAAATGTTGACAGTTGCTCACTTGCTAGATAAATCATAATATGCTCTATGTTTTATGTTTTATAATATGCTTAAATGTTTTATGTTTTATAATACGCTTAAAAATTTGATGTATGTTTGGAATAGCTAGAATATAGATGATTGTTGTACATACTAGTAACTACAATGGAATCATGGATGCCATATCTATCTTGATTTATGCAAAAATATGCATGTTTTCTACAATTAATTTGGTATTTGGGATGTTTGTTTTGAGTATAAATGCAAAAAAATATAAAAAAAATATATATATATAGCAGACGCTTCCGCGGACGCTTTGCTTCCTAGATTTTTGGAAAATGACGCTTCCGCGCTCCCGCTTCCGCTTCGCTCCCGCTTCGTGCAACATTGCACCGACCCATGGTTGGCAAAGTTTTCCTTCAACCTAACCCCAAAGCCAGAATGGATTTTGTAACTAGAATCTTAGGGGAGTCCTAATGTGCTAGGTCACGTCTATGTAAAAGTAATTTGGAAATAATTCTAACTATTTGGTTAGGTTATTACAAATTGCTTGATCTGCTAGATTATATTTGTGTCGCAGAACTGGGTGGTCTATGTCCAATGGGTTTTCCTCCTTGAGATGTGAAATTGTAAAAGTCATGATGTAAAGTGTCTTGAGGGTTAGAAAATGTTTTATCCCCTCATAAGTCCTAGGTCCTAGGTGATTTTTCTAAAGGCTAAGTTTGAGGATCCAATAAAAATAATAAAAAATAATATAATTAAAAAATAACTAAAATAATAAAATAAGAATAAGTCAAAGTTTTGAGGAAATAAATGCAAAATTTTAATTTTTTAATATATTAAAATGCATTTAAAATTTCGACGGATGAGATTAAAAGAAATTTTGATCCTCATTGACGGTCGAGATTACTTTGACATGGATCACTCGAACTAGCCATTGGGGAATTTTCCTTTAAATAGGGTGTCAGGGGTCATTTGAGATGGGAATTCGATTGGTGAAGTCGTGTGCTAAAGAAAGCTCTCTTCTAGTCATTTTTTGTGCAATAAAGAAAGACTTTGGGGTTGAAAATCTTGCTGGTGTTACTCTTCTAGAAATGTTGTAAGATGTTTTATTTTTCTGCATAAATTTAGTTTCAACCATTGATGATAGCTTGATGAAGATTGATTTAGGCACAGGTATCTTGTCTGATCTCTGGGGTTTGAATGATAGTTTAATTTCTGAATATAATGGCAGGTATCTCCATTTGATCTGAACTTCACTGTTGTTTTCTTCCTCTATGTTAATGGTTGATTTAAGTTGTGCAGGATATCCTTAATTTTGAGTTTACCGAGCGTTAGGGGAAGTTTTCAGCTGAACTAACCGACTCCCAGATTGTGTTTTCTAAAAGAGCCCAACCAGTTTTAGTCTTGCGCTTATCATTAGAATTTTTGTTGCAGATGCATGAAGGGTTTTCTGAAGCACCTCACATTAAGTTTAAAATTCTGAAAATATTTCTGTGGCATAACGATAAATCTGGCTACCTAGAGCCTTCAGTTTGTAAATACTGTAATTATTTAGCTGGCTCTTAGGGTTTTTAGGGTTTCATTTATTTTCAGGTTCTGGATGTTTGTTTTCATTGTTTCCGCGTATAGGTTGTAGGTTGCAGATCTCGAAATTCGATATTGAAGCCAGATCTAGACCCTGGAGGGTAAGATCTAGCCTCAGAACTAGCTTTTGCAGGTGCATTGTTTTGCAGTCCAAGATTTCAGATCTTCTCCAAATCTGGAGAAATTTTTTAGGGTTTTATTTGGCAACAATTTTCCTTTTTGCTTACTGTCCAGCAAAGTTATTTTCAAAAAAAAAAAAAAAAAAATCATTAAAGGTTTTGCCGCTGTCATATTTCTTTCAAACTGCACACTGAAAACCTTCCATCCTCATCACTGCCTGCCCATGTATCATTGCCACACCTCTGCACGTAGTCTTCAGCCCAAATCCACGTTGCATACCTGCGTCCTTCCCACGTTGCCATCCATTTTCCTCAGCGGCTGTCGTGAGTCCCTCCTTGCAAACATCCCTGCGTCCTCACGTCATCGCTCTGCCAGCAAACTCCTTCACGCTGTTGTCTTTTACCCTGCTCTTCTCACCGCGTCGAGGTCCTCCAAATCCCTGTGGCATTCCTCCATTGAAACATCTCCGCCTCCGTCCTCTCATCCTTCAAGCGAACCTACAGTTGCAAACAAAGCAATACGATTTTTTTTGGGTTTGTATATTTTTCCTTTTTTTTTACATTAGGATTAGAGTGTAATATTTTCTTTTTTTACATGGTTTTGGAATTAAGCTTTTATTTATGTAGCTTTAGTTTCATTTAACTCAGTTTTTTGGTTTTAGATTTTAGATTAACTAAGTTAAATTTAGTTTTGTTTTATTTTTATTTTTGACTATAAATTAAAAAAAAACAAAAGAAAAAAAATCATGAAGGTGTAAATTTTAGATTTTAATGGCTTCATATTTTGCTTTGATTTTTTAGCTTTATTTGATTTTAGGATTTAGTTTTGATAATTTTAAATTTCATTTACTTTAGTTTAGTTTTAATAATTTTAAGTTTCATTTACTTTAGTTTTTGCTTAGTTTAGTTTTGTTTTATTTAAAAATATAAAAATATATAAAATTTAAAAATTTTGAAAAGCTTAACTAAAAATTGAAAATTCATTTTTTGGTGTCTTTTGTGGTATTTATGTTCCACTTCTCTATAGTTAAATGCACTTATATATTTATTTAAAGTTAGCTATATGAAAGTGGTAATTGGTTAGCATTTAAATTGTGTGGTTGTTTAAAGCATTCAATCTTTAGAAATTTAATTGTTGGATCATTATTAAAGCGTTGTGAGTTTATTGAATAGCTTGTATTGCCTGGGATATTTGATGATAAATGATTGTTTTACAAGGTTCATATTTCTGCAACATTTAATAAATAATCATTTAATCATTAACTCCTTAAGGCACTGATACATTAATTTCTAAAATCAATCAGGTGCTAAATTGCCTTGTTGTGTCTCCCAACCCAATTGGTCCACAGTTGGTCTTCCTTTATCCCATAGGGTCTACCCCCCTTAGCCTCAGAAGACGGCTTAAACAAAGAGATCGGGGATTAGGGTGACAGCCCCCGCTCTGAGCGTTCTCGCGCTGCCCAGACAATCTATGCGACAACATGGCCCACATGAAAAATTCCGTCTTTAGAAAAAAAAAGTTAAGTCATCTTGGTAAATCTCAATGAATTTCCCAATTAGACCCTTAAAGCATAGTCCATAGCCCTTTGGAAAAGTTTCTCCAGGATTTGTTAGTCCAAAAGGCATCCTCAAATATTCAAAAGTTCCCCATGGTGCGGTGAATGTAGTTTTATGTCTATCCTCTTTTTTCACCATGACTTGGTTATATCCTGAAAATCCATCCAACAAAGACATCATTCCTAATCCTGTTACCCTTTGTAATAATGTTTCCATGTTAGGCAAAGGGTGATTATTTTTTTTACAAGCTAAGTTTTAGATTTCAAAAATCCACACATGGCCTGATTGACCCATTCTTCTTTCTCACAATGACTAAGTTTGAACACCATGTGGAATGCTTAGTGTGAGTTATGATTCCAGCTTGGAGCATATTTTACAACTCCTTTTGCACCAAGGGGGCTAACTTAGGATTTATTTGCCTAAGTTTTTGCCTAAAGGGTTTGGCATTCTCATCCTTTAGAGGGATAGTATGCTCCATATCATCCTCCCTATAACCTTTTAACTCCTCATATGAAAAGGCCAAAACATCCCTATATTCTTGAAGTAAATTTATTAACTTTTTCCTTTCTTCCGCAATGGTACCTTTCCCTATTTTAATCATCTTTGGATCATGAGGGGTACCAATGTTTACTTCAATGAATTATCCTGGGTCAATTTTCTTATCTTCTCTTCTCTTTACAGCATCATGCCTATCAAACATTTGCTCCATGGCTACACGATCCCTAGGAATGGGATTTGACACTACATTACACTCCTCGTATTTGCAATCCTCTTCTTTGTAGCCAGCCTTAAAATCATAAAATTCCTCCATATTATTCGAAAATCGAATCACTTGCCTTTCATCATTAAAGACTTGCCAATGCTCAATATTATCAGGAACTGATGGTTTAAAAATAACCTCCATCTTAATCTTGTCATCCATCAATTTATCCTCGAGATGTAAAGTAGATGCAGCAACAACCAACTCATTAGCTTGTTTATTTTCTTCCCTAGGAATGGTCTGAAGATCTAATGCATCAAAATATTCAATATTGTCCCAAACAGCATTACGATACTTCTTCAATCTATCACTCTTACAAGCAAATTGATTCTTCACTTGAAGAATGACTAAATCATAATCCCCCTTGATACTAAGCATTTTAATTTTTAAGTCCTTTGCCAACTCTAGACCCAACAATAAAGCTTCATATACAACTACATTGTTAGTTGCATCAAATTCCAATCTATAGGCAAACTTGAATATATGACCAAGGGGGGAGGCAAAGACAATTCCAGCACCCTTACCAAACTTTGAATGAGCACCATCAAAGTTCATATGCCAAATCCAATCATTTTTACTTTCCACTTCCTTCTTCAAGAAAGCAATAGAGTTAACCAAGATAGCATAATTTCCCAAGTCATCAGATTCATACACAATTTCATTATAAGGCTTCTTGGGATTCTCCACATGATACTTCCTCTGCAACTCCCTATCCAACCTAACCATGATGCCCTCACTATTAGGGATGGTAGCATAACTTAGATCCATTTGCAAACTACCCCCTATATCAACTCCCCGTTTTATAGACAATAACATCCCCCAAGCATCAGGCACATCAATCACCACAAAATCCATGGTGATCATAATATCAGGATGTACTTCCAAGTGGACTTGAAGATCCTTTATCAAACCACAAACTTCAATATTTTTTTAATCCATACCACAAATGTTGTGGTAAGGTCTAGAAATCCTCAAGTTCAACTGATTCATGACCTTTTTGGTCATGACACAAGATGATACCCCAAAATTAAACAAAAAATTATGCAAAAGTAGCCTATTAACCAACAATGTAATAAAGAAGGGTTGATGGTCCTTGTTACCTCTACACATATCACTACTTTACAAAATGATAAGGGCATCCTCACATCCATCCTTAGAAAAATTTGACATTTCCTTCACATGAGGTGCATCAATGGCTTTCAACAACTTTAACTTTTGGGAGGAAATTTTTAGGATTTCAGTCACAAGTACTAAAATCTTTGCATTGTTTATCCATCCTCTCAAATCAATATTGAAACCAGATGTAGGTGGAATGAAAATTTTAGTGGCATTTTGATTTCTGCCCTTGTTCCTTTCCCTTTCTCTATCTTTGACTATCTCTAAAATCTGACTTGATGAATACTTTTCCCCATATAATTCAATGATCCTATCCAACTCTTCAAAGTTGTTCACACTATGGGAGGATGGAGACTTCTTATTTATCTTTTGTCTATTCTCCACAACTCCCATCCAATTCTCCATGGACAAATGATGCTCCTTGCCAACCACATTTATTTGCTCACTTGTCCCAACCATTCCTCCTTCTAAAATCCTTCTCACATAAGGACAAGTGGCTTCATCATGCATTTCATCACAAGGTCTACAATAAGGAATTGAATCATCAACTAAATTAGTAGACTCAAGTGGGTTTGGTGGCCTATGCTCATTGGGAGGTCCCTTCTTTTGCCATCTATCATTTCCTCGATTTTGGAATCTCCCAGCTTGATTCCTTTCCATGGCTACCAATCTATTTTGGATGGCATTCATTTGAGTAGTGTGATTTGCTTCCATAGTCTTAATGAGTTGGGTTAATTCTTTGATAGGATCATGTGCATTTTCTTCCTTGGCCTTCCTTTTGGAGTCATGAGACTTTGATGACCCTCTATTGAAACCAGGAATTTCAAATTTTCCTGATTCCTTTCTATCCCTTTCCATCTTCAAGGCTTCAGTTTGAGCTGCACCCAAATTTGCAGGCTCTTTCCTTCTTAACTCATAGGCAGTATCAACACTAAAAGCATCTAAATATGATCACAAAAGAAACTCATCAGGAAGCTTAATAGTAGCAGGCATGCGTTTCACCAAATCATTGAATCTCTTATTGAATTCCTCCATGGTTTCATTTTCATTCTTCTTCATAAAGCTAATAGCATTGATCAAGTGCCTATTCTCTTTATTCTCTCCAAATTTTCCCATAAAAGCATTGATGATAGCTTGTAAGGAATCATAAGAGTTAGCAGGTTGCTCAGTGAACCAATCAAGAGCATCCTCTTCTAAAAAGAGAACAAAAAGTCTCATCTTCACATCCTCATTGTTAGCAGTGTTAAACCACTTGAAAATGCAAACATTGAAATTCTTAACGTATGGCACAACACTAATGGCATTGTTACCTTGAAAGGAAGGCAACTTTTCAATAGCCTTGTCAGGGATATTGTGAGGATAGCAATTTATGTTAGTAAAACCACAAGGAGCAAAAAGATCATTTATGATACTTAGCTCTACTTATTCTTGAAAGAACAAATGGATATCATAAATAACCTCTTGCC
Organism: Pinus tabuliformis; assembly: GCA_031772625.1. Lineage (NCBI taxonomy): Eukaryota > Viridiplantae > Streptophyta > Pinopsida > Pinales > Pinaceae > Pinus > Pinus tabuliformis. The sequence goes on from CM062815.1 coordinate 350,631,389, forward strand.
CAAGATTAGCAAGAAGTCTACTATGAGAGAGTCTCATTAGCCTCTCTCTAAAAACCCTTTCAGGCTCAAGAGTGGGGCTAACTAGACTACTTGGATGCCTCCTAGTAGAAACTCTTGCAAAATTTGAATTAAGTGGAGTAGTCACTTGAGCAAGAACCTAATCCTAAAAGTCCAACATGCCAAAACCAAAAGTTAATTGATTTCTCAGGTACAAGAGGACTTGTCCCCAGCAATGGCGCCAAAAATGAAATGTTGCCACCTTACACACACACACTTAAGTTAATGAGAAAAGCCCTTAACCCCACAAGGTGTTGTTGGTGGTAAATTTAAGAGATGGGGTTGTCACCTATTCTCAACTCTCTCCGTTTAAGCTCTCTCTTAGGCAAGCTAAGGGGGATGGTCCCTAAAATGAAAAGCTAAGTTAAAAAGGTGATGTAAGGTTTCTAGAAGATGTCAAGGTTAATTTGGATTACTTGAGATTATGAGCAAAGAAATGATGAGCAATGCGAAATGAAGTATGTAACCATCAACGCATGAATCAAAGATTAGCATTCATAAAGCTAGTGCCTTAAATATTGCTTAAAAAATAAATAATACTTGCTCAAGAAAAATGAAATGTTTCAAATTTGAAACACACTAACCCTGTCAATCAAACAGAAGATGTTTGCAAGATATGATATCATATGAAAGATATTAAATTTGTTTTCAAGAAATGATCTCAAAATATATAATCATTTACAAATCCAAAGCATGTAAGGAAGCAATATACAATGACTTGCAAAGAAAACAGATTAAACTTTACTTGCAAAAGTGAACAAGATGATACTTGCCTAAATAAGATAATCAATTCAAAACATTTGCATCAATGACAAGTACATGAAATAATTTGCAAGTAAAATAGTAAAATGTGTTAGCATGAAATGCACTTAAACTAAGATTAAATGCAATTATCTTGGTTAATTTTAATCTAAATGCCTAGTCTAGATGTGACATTTCTTTTGATTGTTTTGAAACAAGTCTCTTATGTAAGTTGTGGAAGGGATCCAAGGAAAGACAACCAAGGCTACATTAACAATACCTCCCTTGGATTATCCAACACACTCGATGCCTTTGGCACTGTAGAGACTGTGGCTCTGACAACTGCAAGGTCACCGTGTTAACTACATAAGAGAGTCTATGTCCCTCATGTTGATGAAAGAAAGGAGTCCCTAAGAGATGTTTTTCAACCAAGCATATGCTTGCAGATAAATTGAGTTAAAATGGAACTATGCTAATATGCCTAAATGAGATGCAAGTAAGTTTATTAGTGCTTGTGAAAGGAAATACTTCAAGTAAATGGAAATATGTTCAATGAGATAGCTTGCTCAAAATTGTACAAAAACATAAGCTTCATAAGCACATAAGATTGTAAGTTGTTCAAAATAAATGTTTTAACAAATGATATATCAATGATCCACCAATTAAAGCAATGAAATGAAATGAAGCTTCAAAGTATGATATGCTTGCAAAGTGAGCAAATAACTTTAAAATAAATGAGCAAGTAACCGATGAGCCTATAGTGAGAAAACAATAAGCAAATTGTTAAACTAAATCAAACTTTGCCACATGAATTGAGATGCTCTCATATAATGAAATAAGTTGTTTCGGAATGAAATTCCAAGTTGTACTTAAAAATAAAACTTCAAATACAAGATATAAAATGGAAACTAGTGGAAAAATTAAATTTAAAAAATTAGATTGTGATGGTGAGATTGTGTTAATTCTTAAGGCATGCAAAATGAAAACTAAGAAAACAAGGCAAGATCAATCCACCCACATGCTTCTCCTTCTAAATAAGGAGAGAATGGTGCCTTGGGTGAAACCCAAACTCCCACAAGAAAAACCAAGTCTTTTTATTTAATTGCTACAAAGATGAAAAACCTTCCCAAAAGGCCTCAAGTAAAACTTCAAGAAGAATCTTTACAACATGAGGCTTTTCAAGCACTAAACTTCCTTCTTGAAAGTTAAAATTAGAAACTAAGGTAAGTACAATAAGAATGCTCTCAAGATTGAAGATGTTAGGTGTCTCTATGTATTCCAAAGCTTAGCCTCCGATGGTGAATGAAACTTTGCAAGAGAGAGGAGCTAGTCTTCTATGCCCATGGCCTAGCAAGATGGCTACCCTCCTCAAGTGCACACAGCCTCCTAAAATATGAACTTCAAAGGCTTGAAAGGTCATACAAGAAAATGGTTAGAGTTTGAATGATCTTTCTTCAATGTTCTTGTCACCAACACTCCAATTTAGGGTTGCAAAATCAAGAGACAATTAGTGTAGAGAGAATATGTGAAACAAATAAATATAATACAAATAGTGTACAAGAAACCAAATCAAGTGATGGGGGTGAAACCCATCACTTGCTTTAGTTTAGAAAATGCTCTCAAGTAGCTAATATAGAATCAATGAAACACTATTTAAAAGATTTAAAATATGAAATGGTTTGTATACAAGTTATGTCCAACGAATCCCTGCAAGAACACTTTTCCGTAAGATGAACTATGAAAATCCAAATAACAAATGAGAGTTCCTTTGAAAATGCTTCAAGAGTGGGTTGGTCTCCCAAAGACTTCCTCTCACGCTTGATCCAACAAAAATAATTCTTCTACAATACTCCAATCACACATTAGTCCATATAGATTTAGATAAAAAAACAATGAATTGAAACTTCTAGAAATTTATGTGAAAATAAACTAGAACTTTCAATATCTAGAGTCTACTTCCAAAATCAAATGCTAATACAAGATAGCTCACACTCGCAAGTCTACAAGAGTATATGGAAAATGAAATAACTCAAAGCATAAATAAAAGAAATTATACCAATACTTCACAATGCACCATGTTTCAAAGAAATAACACCCATGAATGAACCCCCAAGGTATTTTTTTTGAAACCCTTGAAAAATGTACAAAGCAGCGGCGCTTCCGCAAGCATAATAGCTAGTAAACAAATGATATAAAATGAGAGCTCAAAGCTCTATTATATAGAAGAATGGGAGCAAATCCCAATGAAAAACCATGTGACAAGTGTGATGATGGCAATCCCAAGGCTCCTTCATGCAATTTGATTTCCCCCAAGTGGCCATTCGAATTCCTCCAGAGAGGCCCACGCAATCCTTGAGGAGAACTCGTTGTTGAAGAAGGGACATGTGTATGTGGGAGTGGAGTGGTGGGAGACCACTCTCCACTCATATCTAGTGGAACTCCAAGTCCAAATCCCACCAAATGATGACTCATTAAGCCAATTCAAATTCCTCTCCTCATTAAATGTGTTTTTCCTTGAGAAATTTGTGGTCCCCTCCATAAAATTTGATTTCTTTGGAGCACATGTCTTTTCCTTAAATTAAGGAGTCCACATCACCTTGGAACTTCACTTTGACTCCTCAATGATTTTCCACCTCATTTCCACATCATTTAGCATGTGTGGATATTTATTTTCTCCATTTATTTAATTGCTGGCTCAATTTATTGCCACATTTTCCACTAGACTTAGGAAAAGTGGGTTTTGAGGGTCTATAACACATTTTTTACCCCTCAAAGTGTGTTATAGTAGAAAGTTGAGGGTGAGAAGTGTAATTTTGAGCACACATACCCCATACAACTTCTATAGACATCACTTATTACATATTACATTCAGATTTTATTCAAATTTTCACCCTGCAGGAAATTTAAAAAAAAAATATGACCCATAGACCTAACCAAATTCCACGAAATTTTATGAATGATTTAGTATGGTAATATGAAATGACTCTAAACACTATGACTCACCCAAGGCCTCGCCGTCAAGCTGTAGTCCGGTTTTGGGGGTATGTTTGGAGGAAAAAAATCAATTAATTATTAAATTTTTGGAGGAATGATTAACCAAATGAAAAAACCTCCCAAAATAGACTCACTTGATGATAAGGTCCCAAGTTACTTAGGCCTGTTACATGACTCAAACTCATCATACTAGCATCACTTTACATCATCCTCATAGGGTTTGTGGAATTTGGGTACAATAGAAGAAGATGAGAAGAAAAAATAGAGTTGAAAAACTCTAGTGATATGATGATCTCTGATGGTACAAACAACCTTTGGTACATACTTGGGCATGGATTCTTAAAAAAATCTTCAAGTGCTACTCCAGTGGTCAACAAGAGGATAGTGAGAGTTGCCAAGAGGGAGCAGAGATATTTCCCATAAGAAGATTGAGACTCAGAGGAAGTCTAGCTTCAGAGGGGGCATCCCTATGGAAGCTAGCGCTTTAGGATCTGGGGAGATCGGACTTATTATTGTAGTAGTTGCAGCAACAGTGCAGAGATAGTAGTACAATAGTAGTGACATTAGTATGAGTGGAGCAGAGTTCAGAGTCGCAGAGATTGGGCAGGGTCGTTGAGGAGTCCACCTCATGGATCATTACCTATCTACGGGGGCTCACAGTATTCAATAGCAGGATGGATTAGTGGCAGCTGATGCAGTCAATACCAGAGTGAGTTGCAAACTAGTAGAAGTCAGATGTTGAGGAGCGTAGAGCAATGTTGACAGTAGAGCAGGTAGCTCAGTGCAGAGTTGGAAGCAACATAGATTTTTTAGATATAATGCAGATGCTAGTAGAAGTCAAGACTCAGGAGACAAATGCATCACATTGAACACAGTTGATTCAGTATTTTGGATGCTTCTCAATTGCAGTAGTTTCCGTTGCAGCAACAACAGATGAGAGGGAGTTGCAATGTAGATGCAGTGTTGGCAGCAATATGGCAATGTCAGTAGCAGCACAGATGCAGCATCAGAGTTGCACAATGGTTTATGGGTAGCAACAGCCAAACATCAGCAGCGTGACAGGAAGTGATACAGAGACAAGGTGCAGGATATGCAACACTAAAGAGAACACAGTCCTCGCTAAGAGGGAGTGTTAGTTTTTGTAGCATAGGATGTGTTCTAGCCACAAAATTTGGTGGAAAGGCTAGAATGCATGAGATCTTCGAAACCCAGAAATCGTTTCTAGAAATTCCACCTATAGATGACTTAATTAAATTATTAACCAATTTTTTTAATGTTTTTTAAGTCTAAACTTAGGAAAACTAGTTAATTAATCAAAATTAATTAAGTGAAGGTGGGAATTCTCTAGAAACTCATACGGATCGATCCGAAAATGATCTGAGCCATCGATTAATATTTAATCTTAATTGTTGGAGTCCCAACAAGAAGATATAAGAAGGGATCAATGTGGTGTTGGAGAATACACCATAGTCATTTGGAGAATCCGATTTTCCAGAGTAGCAACAGTCAATTGCGGGAGAGTTCGAGCTTCAGTGAGGAAGTAGAGTCAGTGAGGGGCAAGGATAGTGAGGCTAGACGAAGTTTTATAGATCCAATGAGTGCATTTGTAGAGAGGCAGAAGAGCCACAGTGAGGTTGATGCAAGGACTGCACAGTGGTCTCTAAAGGCAGTGCAATTTGCAGATTCGGGAAGTCATTTCAGTGTTCCGATGGCAAAAGAATTTTGCGGAGGCCAGGAAAATAATTTCCAGAGTCAGTGGCAAACAGAAGAAGCAACTCAGATTGACATCCAAGTTGTACGGCTTAGAACCTATGCAGAGCCCACGTAGAGGGCGATGCAGGGCAATTCATAGAGGGTTTCAGAGGTCAGTCTTCAAAGCCAGATTTGCCTGTGGGGTGAGGAAAATTCCTCACTAGATTTCTGCCAGTATTTTTCTTTGTAGGATTGCCAAATTCGACATCCGTATTATTGTACTTAGGTTTCACTTCTGCATAATAATAAAGCCCTCAGCTGTTGTACTAATTTTCCCAAGTTGGGTTTTTCCGAGCATTTTTGTCCAAAAATAACAGTGTCATTTTTATGTGTGTGCTAGTATTTTCTCATATTCCAACGTTATTTATATTCCGCTAAATTTTTATTTGTGAAGGTTGCAGTGTGATTTATTTGATATTTGTCGTAGCAAATAAATTGCTAAAATAATTAACAATTAGAAAAATAAATTCCAATTGCCACAATAGGATTTCAAAAGATGACATTTTCACAAGCCTTTCATTGCAATTGCATATGAGTGTTGTTGTACACATTTTGTCAAAGTTCCAAGGAAGCGGAAGTACCAATTTTTTTCAAAAAGATCGGATCATCTATCAGCAGTTCATATGTCATTGTAAACCCATTCTGCAAGTTATGTAATGTAAATGATGCTAGTAAGACCGTGAATGTATGTAACAACCTAGGTAAGCCTATTATTTTGGCGAGAGTTTCATCCTAGGAGGTTTTTCATCTCACTGATTCATTTGTGTTTCTAAACACGGATGGTCAACAAAGTTTTTCCCTCTAACCTCACCCCAAAGCTAGGGTGGAATTCTTCGTCAAAGTCTTAGGTGAGTCCTAGTGTTTTAGTCGAGTCTTATGTAAAAGTGATTTGGGAATAATTTAAGATATTTGGCTAAATTATTTTATTGCAAATCACTTGGTTTACTAAGTTCATATTGTGTTGCAGATTGGGTATGTTTTTTGAGGGTCTAAGCCGAACGAGTATTCCCCCTCTTTGAGGGTTGAAATTGTAAATCTTACATAAAAAATATTTTAACGCATGGTCCTTCATACTTCGACACCATGGTTAAAATATTAGAGGGTGGAAAAAATGATTAATCCCCTCATGTGTCAATTAATTAAATTTTCTAGCAAAATTAAATTAAAATCCTAAGCTAGAAATTTAATTAATTAGAGTCAAAATTAAAACGTCTTAGGAAAAATAAATTCTCCAAGTGAAAAATTCATGGGTCTAAAAGAATTAATCTTTGGAGGTCCTCCACTAAGGGAATATTGGATATTTCAAGAAAAATTGGACCCTTGGGCCTTAGTGGTTAAGTCAAAGGCTAATTAAAATGGAATTAAATGATCAATTCAAAAATTCTTCAAAAATAAAGATTCAATGGCTAAGATTAAAATATGATCAAGTATTTTTCAATGAGCGAGATTATTTTGACGAGAGTTAAGGAAACTAGCCGTTATTTTTCACTTGGCGGATTTATCTATAAATTAGAGAGTCACTTGAGTCTCTAGCCATCTGATTTTTGGCTAAGAAATTGTTGTTGAAGCATGTGTAAACTAGTGTCCCACTAGGAACTATTTTTTCTATCATAATAAATACTTTGGGGTGCAACTCGAGGTGTACTTGTTCGTTAATTTGTGGTATGTACTAACTACAGGTTTCCTATGTTGTGCTTATATATGATTATTTTGAAATAAATACATAGTGTTTGCAGATACTTCAGTCCTTGGTCTCCAAGTTCAGAAACTGTGGGAAATGATCATTTTGCTTGGATCTTAAATATTTATATGGTGGATTAAATTTTCGCTAAGGCTATAGTGTGCATGGGGTTTCTGAAGTGCTTTTAGCCATTTATCAAAGAAGAAAGCCATAAAATATTTTTCTCAAAAAATTTAAATTTTCAAAACTCTTGTACATTTGTAGATTTTGTAAATTATTTTTGCTAGCCTGGGCTTTGGGGTTTTAAGAGATTTTGTATATATTTGAGGTTTGGGTGTTTTATTTCATTTTTGCAGGTTGAATCAAGAGATCAAGTTGAATTAGAGTTAGATCTAGGCCTTTGAGGTTAAGATCTAGTCTCTAGAAAATTTTGCAGGGCTACCCATTGAAGATTTTGCAGCAAAATCCAGATCTAGAGGAGAAGTTTTTTTTCTAAAGCACGGGTTTCACTTTTCAACCTCTCGAGCCCAGATCTAGGCTCCTACTACCTAGCATCGGCCTAATAACCCCCTGCGTCATCATTTTTCGGCCCTCCAAGGCAAGCAATAAGCCTTGGAGGCTTCGGCCTCCCTTCCCTAGCTCAGCATTTTGGGATTTAAGGCCTAGCCGTGGGCCCTAGGCCACACAGCTGCCCTCTCTTGATCCTAACGACTACCCTTTAGGCTAGTCGTGGCCTTTATGGCCCTAAATTACCCTAAAAGTTGTTGAAGAATGTAATTAGGTTTGGTCTTCATAAATTGTACTTGAGTCAAAATTTAATATATTTGTCAAAAGAAAAGCAAAAATAATTTTTATTATTATTGAATTGATTTATTAAGGCATGGGTTTCATGCTTGGGTCAATTGTCATAGGTCAAGCCTCCATTGTAGGCTTTAGGATTGTTTATTTGGGTCAAAGTCATTTTGTTGATTGGTCAAAGACTCCTCCATCAAGTCTCCTTACTGTCGACTTCAAATAGATCAGCATCAAGTCGGCTATATTTAAATGAACTCAAGTCGGCCTCAACATATATGGAGACACAACCCTTCAACGAAGTCATGTCAGCCTATTTACTATGAGAAACCACTATAAATACAAGTGTAAGAACTTCACATTCCACACAGAAGAATAAGCTCAGATCATCTCCGAAATAAGTTCGGATATCACAGGTGTACTCCCGGTGCAATCACAGTAAGTTAATTTCAGATCAATTTGGTAAGTGCGGATTAAGGTTCGGTGCTACCATAATTTCAATGCTACCACAATACCACAGTCTCAATGCAATCATTGTCTCAATGTAACTACAGTGATAAGGGTTTGGTGCCACCATAGTGAGAAGGTTTTGGTGCCATCCCAGTGAGAAGGTGTCGATGCCACCACAGAAATGAGGTCTCGATGCTATTCCAATAATAAGATCTCGGTGCCATTATAGTGATAAGGTTTCAGTGGTATTACAGTGATGATGTCTCGGTGCACACACAATGACAAGTATTCGATGCTAACACAGTCACAAGAATTCGGTGCTAACACAGTGACATGGGTCTTGGTATGCAAACACAGTGAAAGGAAGAACAAACAAGGATGACTTGATGGAGGGAGTCTCTAGTCTAGGTTGTGAGGGTCTTGGTTGTCTCATCTTGTTTTGAATCTACTGAAGGAAGAATTTTGACCGAGTTTTCCCCTAGCGTGGGGTTTTGCCCTGGCTGCGTGCCTACATCTTGTGTCATCTTCTATTTGTTGTTTGGCATTAGTCTTGATGATAAGAAAAGATAAATTGAAAGAACAAATAATAATAACGAAAACATCGCTAGATTATGTCATATCAAGAGAAATCATTTAACTGTCACTCCTTGCATTTCTCAACAAAAACCTTAGCATCCAGCCTTTGGTTCCTCTCTCCTTCCAGTGTTGCCTCTTTTTGGCCCTTGATCTGTCATTCTTGCCTCCTTAGCCCTCAACTCTAGCCTTGGTATGCCTAGTGTTAGCCTCCCTTGGCCTATTTTGCCCTAGCTTACCCTTGTTCCTCTCTAAAATTTTCAAGACTATTTCCTTGGTAGTTTTGTAGAAGAAATTTGTTCAAAAACTTTTGTTTTCAAGTGCAAAATCATTGGAGAAATTTTGGACTACTTGGGCAAGTTCATCTTCAAGGCCTTGGGCCTAGGGTTTGATCTTTAGACCCTCATTTTGCCTTCGTTTTATTGCAGTAGTAATAATAGTGATATAATAACCCTAAAATCACTTTTGAATTGGTCAAAATCACTTAAAATCGCAAAATCTAAATTTTCATGAATTTTGGTCACTTGGGCATCTAGGATCTAGCCTAGATTTGATTTTTTGCTTGCTGTAATTTCCTGCATAATTCACTGAATCAGATCTGCAATTTTCTGAATCACACATTTAAAGAAAGCTCAAAAAAATGATTTTTTCAAGTTTGGTGAATTTTTACTATTTTTTGGGCATATTGGGCATTGGTTGTGGCATCATTAGCTTGCTCATCTATTAGTTTATTTATTGCTAATAAGTTTTTTCAAATCTGATATATCATTGAATACATCAACATAAAGTGGGCTAAGTACATAAATTTACATTTGTTAACCATTGGAAAATTTTATGCTTCATACGTTAGGTAAATGCTATGATCTAAAGTGATTTTCTTGCTGCTATCCTGGAACTAATAATTATTGTTCTTGTTGATTTTGGAATCTAACATTTGTTAACTTGGAACTTAACACACTCAAGACTCTCTAATCTCATTGATGATCTAAGTTGTTTTAGCATTGAGATCTAATTGGCATCATTGTGTGTAATATTCCTTATTAGCCATGGCTAATTGGAATATTCGATTTTGCTTAATTTTGCCTTCTATAGTTATTTATAAATAAAAAGGTGAGGAAAGGGGGGTGTTGTCGCACAGATTGTCACGACAACGCTCAGACCGGGGGTTGTCACTCTGATCTCTGATCTCTCCGTTTAAGCCTGTCTCCCGTGGCTAAGGGGGGTAGACCCTATGGGAAAATGAATGACCAACTGTGAAACAGTTCAGTTTGGGAGACACGAGGGGCAACAAGCCCTTAATTGATTTTATTAATTTAATGGACCAGTGCCTTATGAAATGAATGATTAAACGATTATTTATCAGATGCTGCAGGAATATGAAATCATTAACAATCGTTTACCATCAAATAACTCAAAACAAAATTAACTTTTACCAAATGTGAGATGATCGATAAATGCTCAATGGCTTAATGATTCTCCAACAATTAAAATTTCGAAAGATAAAGTGCTTCAACCACGTCAAGTGCTAACCAGAGATCACATTCATGTAGCTAATCTTCAAAATGATCATTCAAGCATGCTAAATCTCATAGAAATGATAAACATTAATTCCACATCAAAATTTTAGCCTTAGCAGAGACGATAAAACGCAAACATGGCAAATCCCCAAGCCAAGACTTAAACTGGCAAAAAACTTTCCCAAAATATTTTTATATTTTTCAGATAAAACAAAACTTGAAACCTTTAAATCAAAAATCTAAATAATATCGAAATCTACACTAAAAGGAAAGAAACTCTTTATGCCTCCTTTTATAATTTTATAATTTTTATGAAATTTTAGGATTTTTTAATTTTTATATATGTTTTTATGATTTTTTTAAATAAAACCTAAACTAAATTATAAAATTAAAATCTATTTTTTTTTTTCAATGATTTTTAAAAGCTTTATAATTTTTATGAATTTTAATTCTTAAACTAAAAATGAAACAAAGATTAAAGAAATCTAATCTAAAACTAAAAAAAAAAAAATCAAATCTAAATTTAAAATTTAAAAACCTAAACTTTAATGTGATGAAAATTTAAAATTTTTTATTTTTTTCGAAACATGAAAGAAAACTAAAACTATGCACCAAATTGATAAAAGCTTAAATCAATTTAAAATAATGCTAACTCAAAATTTCTAAATCAAATAAAACAAAATCTAAAAAAATTGAAAATCGACATTTCTTTTTTTCTTAATATTTTTTTTATTATTTTTAAATAGATTTAAAACTAAATAAAAAAAACAATCTAATGCATGAAAACTAAACAAAGCCTAAATAAAATCTAAAATCAAAATCGAACACAGCTAAAATAGAAATAAAAATGAGAATCGTAAAGCGTAAAGTGCTGAAACAAAACCCTAAAAAAAATTTAACCAGCGTCCACTAAGAACCCTGAATCGTTACCCACGTCGTATTGTTTGAATGATTTCTGTGTTTGAGCAGACGCAAGCCCACGGAAGCTTTGGCGGTCGCAGCGAGGAGCAACAGCGTGAAAGAGGAGGCCCACGCAGGTTTGCAGGTGGCCCATGCTATTGAAATTTTTTTTAACTGTTTTGTGTGTAGGTGACGTCCAGAAGGAAAACGCAGTTGGAATCGATCTGCAATTGTGCGTTTACAGGATGAATTTAACGACCATGAACTGAAATTCAGAGATAACCAGAACTATATGCAGTAAGAACAAAACTGAACCGGAATACAGTAAAAGAATTTGGAGACCTACCTGAACTACTGCTTGCTATGGTGTTGCTCTGGTAATGTTGATGGTGTTGTGGTTGCTGCTGATGCCAATTATCGGGAAACCAATTCCATCCAGCCTAGACTGAGCAAAGCCTGGTTGCTCAATCCAGTAAGCTTCCCACAGAGGCTTACCGTCCCCCGTGCCCAGAACCTCAGACTGATTATAGCTCTTCTGATGGCAAAATCTCCCTCACTGCTCAAATCCTCCTCTGGTTGCACCTGTCTTCTCTCCCCCCCTTCTCGGTTCAGTTCTCCCGGTTTTAACTACGGCGTGGCGGTGGCCGCCCTCCTACCTGCAACCACCGCCTTCCCTCCTCATGACACGCCTTGCATGCATTCGAGACCATCAGATATTTGTACTGATCATTCACGCTTCATTAATCTGTTTTATCATATTGTTCATATATGCATTTTGATTATATAACAAGGTTTGATTCATGTGTCCCTTTTTTATATAAGTTTTAAATTAAATTTTTAATATAAAGTTTAAATTTTTATATTTATTATAAAGTTTGTTTTATGTTTATTTTTATTTTATATTATATTTTTTTTTGTATGAAGTTTATTCATATAAAGTTTAGAACTTTAATTATTATAGAGGGGTCGTTACATACACTCCCCCTTAGAAAAACTTCGTCCCGAAGTTAGAGTTTTAAGTTTATGATTTTGATGGATAAATTTTACCCTATCCAAGTTCCCAAGCTATTCTAAAATCATCCTATCCTTCCTAATCTCTTCCGCTCCCATCCTATCCGTCCTCTACTGGAGTATGCCATGGCGTCAGTTTTACTGACTCGGCCATTCATAAACTCTAAGGTGACAGCGTCGGTTATACCAACCTGATTCCCAGTAGGCATCTGGCAGTCATCATCACACGTCTAGGGGAGCGTGGTTCACACAGTCCTCCCATGACTCCAGGGTTCGGAGGATAAACGATGGGCAACACCTCCACCCCTCCCAATAGAACTTAGGGCTAACACCCTATCATAGAATCACTTGGAGCTTTAATTGTTCTGAGGTTCTGTCATCACGTGGTCATCCCGGTAACTGTCTATTACCTGCAATCATACACTTATCCATGCATCCGTAAAATGTGCATCAGCATATTCAAAATAACTCACATATTATTCCCTTATTAATTCATTTATGATACTACAGTACAACATATTTTTCCATATTCCATGCATGTCTTTTGACTTTCATCTAGAATGTATTCACTTCCTGATTTCTATCCCATTGATCATATTGACATGTATAAATAAATCAGATCTATAATATCTTAATTTCTATCAGAAGTAAAATCATTCAACTGTCTTAACTTTACTTCGACAACTATAATTTAGTAAAATGAACCATATATATTGTTTTGGTATCCATGTACCAGCAGGAATTAAACATGTATTATGCCACAAAATTTCACGTTTATCCATAATCATTCAAAAAGTTTCTGAGTCTCTGATTGTAGTGAAGTAAATATATACTAAACATAGTTTAAAGTTCTTCAAAATTGACATAGATTAGGGTAACTTTGACATATGTCCTCTGTATTTTCCCAAGTTGCTGATCCAGGACTATACTTGTCCCAATGGACCCTAACTTGGTCCATCAGGCGGTTCCTCAGCTATCGAACCCTACGTCCCAGTATACGTAATGGTTCGACCGTTACGATTCCCTTGTTCCATACTTGAAGATCCCGCTATAGTGGGTTGATGCGCTACTTGGTCGTTGCTGATTACTGCATGAATTCTATGATTATCTTGATTGTTTGATATTGGTCCCTCTCCAGTCCTATGCGACATATTCGACGAAGCTTCAGGCCAATCCCATTGAAAATGCGGTCCCCCACATCCCCAACAATTTAGCGGCATTGATCCTCTTGACTCAGGACGTGAATTTCTAGAGAACGAGCTTCGTCCTCTCATGCTGATTTCTCTCGAATTTCTACCTCTGCTGGCAGTCCCTTGAGATGACCATGACCTAGCGTTTGATGATTCCAAGGCTATAGTGTTTACTGCCATGGGAGCTCTTGTTACTATATTTCTAGAGGTAGACCTGTTATCGTAAGGTGGCCTTGAGCTACCTCCGTTGATAAAGTTTCGAGGAGTCTTTCCAGGAAATCCTGATTGTAAAGGTTTTGCTAGCCTTATCTCTTTTCTGATTCCAAGGTGCTCTTCTGCATAACGACCACACTCAACCGCCTCGGCTACTGATGACGGTTTCCACATGCTTACCAAGGCTCTAATGCGAGGATTTAACCCAAATATGAAGCGTTCAGCTTGACGTTCATCAGAATCTAAGTAGTGAATGTATTTTACAAGCTCCATAAACCTAATCTCGTACTCTTCCACCGTTTTATTTCCCTGAATTAATGTATGAAAGGCTCTCGCTTACTGTTGTTGAAAGTATGGAGGTAAATACTTTGCGCGGAACCTTTCCTCAAACAGTTCCCAAGGGACATTATCCGATATAAGGTGCAGCTGCTTCTCCAGATTTCCCCACCAAATTAAGGCACTCTCCTTTAATTGAAACACGACAATTTTTGTTTTTGCCGAAGAAGAATATTCTCTTAACCTAAAGCATCTGTTCATTCCTTCTAACCATGCTTCAGCGCGTTCACCTGCTCGACCTCTTGAGAATTCTGGGAGTCTAATTTTTTGAAGCTCCCTGGAAATGTCTTCTCTCGGTCTTCTGGGCTCATAATTATTTGGTTCTGCTGAACTGGTGGCTACATGCTGAAATTCCTCTTTGGTTTTTGCCTTAGTTGATTCCTTTAATGTCTCCAATAAGGCTTCCAAAGAGTTCATTATCACAGTCAACTCTGGCGCTGGGGCGTTTGATGTTGATAACGGTCTAGGTGGTGACGATTGTGATGGGGATGATGATGGCGACGGTGGCGGCATTAATGGTGGTGATGCTGCCTGGTCACGTCGTCGTCGCTCATACGTCCTTACCATTGTAATGGTCCCTGAACACATAATAAAATTTCTATTAAAATTTGAGGTAGACAACCGAATTTAACACAAAATGTTCTTTTGCAAATTCACATTTGTAAACGGGTATAGTTTTGCTATTTTTATCCGCTAGGCGGATCTTACTGGTACCGAGGTCAAGGAGGGTGGTCTCGCGACCTCCTTGTCCTAATGCAGGGTATTCGATCCTAATATGAATAATGCAGAAGTATGGTTATAGACTCCTAACAATTGGGATAATTTCTCTGTCTGGGATGTGATTTGCTTCAGTGGAGGAATCACATGAATAATACTGTAATGAATTCATTTAAAGATTTTTCAAATACAAAACACCCAGATTCCTCAACTTGGATATGGTGACAAGGCAAGGAGCATTAACAAGCTTGCTCGTTTGGCCCGCAAGCAAGGTCTTTATGATGTGTCACTGCGCTGAACAAAATGCTGGCTATTTCACACGGGAGTTCAAGCACGAAAGATTTGTGAAAATAAGAGGACAAGCAAAACTGATTTAGAAATGAGAGGGGAATTAAGAACTGGGATCAATTTAATTAATAGTACCAATCTGGAAAATTTTCCAAGTCAGCACCGGGCAGAGATTTTCTGCCTTAAGGGAGAATATTTCCAGAAAATGAATAACGGTACCTATGCTAATGAAATTAAGATATCTGATCTTGTTTCTTGATGAAATATTTCTGGTTTTAACAATAATTTCTGTTATCATATGATTTTTGTGTTTTAGATTTTACTAGTTTTGATTGTGACTCTTGATTTTAATTTTGTCACATATTTGATATACATACATGCATATGACACACTTGGGACACCTACTAACCTGGATTTTAAAATTGGCATCCCCATATATACCCGTACGGCCATCAATGGATTTCGACAGCCGTGGGGATTTATAGGACTATAAAATATCCTTATCAAAGTTATATTCTGTGAAACTCACTATTTATGATAAAAATGATGGTTTTGCAGATGAAGCATTAGAAGAAGACTTTCGGGAACAACTGGAAGAATGTGATAAGGAGTTGTTCACTGTCCTCCAAAAAGGGACCTACTGTACCTTTCTGTCGAAGATGACAAGGCTGTTTTTAAAGAGAATGCAACAGATCCACAGTAAGAACACCATGGCACTGGTGTTCTTGATCAAGAATAGAATAATTCAAAGAACGATGGCATTGATGCTATGAAAGGCAATCCTCTTGAAATCATTGAGGAGGTTGCTATAGATCTAGCAGAACTTTACACAAAAAAAAAAAAAAACACACTAATGAACACCTTGAACAAGATTTATTCATTGCACAAAATTGAGACAAGTCATATTTCCTGTGTTCTGATATAAGCCAACACCTTCTGAAAATGCGAGTGGCAAAAATGATATAAGCCAACACCTTCTGAAAATGCGAGTGACAAAGCATCCCCACAATGGCGTTGATAAAAATTCAAATGGACCATGCTTCGAAAAGCCACTAAGCTTTGATGACAGTCACATAAAAACAAATGGGATGACCCAAGAAGGGAGCAGTCTGGTGGCGCACATGATCAGGGAAAGTGGTATTCCGATGTCATAAAGGACAAATTTGAACAATCTGATGAATAATCTACTAGATGGGGCTCTGTTGCAATATACTGGTTGACCTTGCAGTAGTACAGCTAGAAGAGGAATAGACAGCTCTCCTATTGAAGGTTTTGGAGAGAAAGAGGGAAAGTTTTTTCTGAGGTAGCATTCATACCTTCGTGAGTTTAATAACGGGCATCCTATTAATTCACCCATCCAAAACAGTCCAATGATTTTCCTAACTTTAGATCTATATAACTGTTTTATAGACTTATACAGTGCTTGCGCTAAGGACCACCTGTTTTAAAATTGTATGTTGAGCCACAGACAGTGACGTACATGTGGGTTAGAGTTTAAAATATCATATAACTCCATTTAATGTTTTAATTGAATAAAAAAACATCTTCTGAAGGTTTTTAAAGCCATAGTCAATGGATTGGCTGATTTCCATCCACTTGGAAGTGGGTTGTGACAAATTAACCGTTTCGAAATGTTAGAGCTGTGTATTAATGTTCTTGCAATTCTGTTATCACTCCATTGCATGTTCCTTGATAAGAACTGTTTCAAATTATTTTTTTGGTGAATCCTTGTTGTATTTGCTGGTAAACTGAAATATCTCTCAGGCCTCGTGAATATAACTTTTAGTTGTGCACACTTACTGGTCTCTGATGAATTTGTATTTCTGAATGATTATGCAGAGTTGGTTAAATACTATAATGATGTCTAAAAGGAGCGTGCATTTGACTTTGCAAATGATGAAGCCCTTGGGATGTTATTGGAGCAAAAGCGCAAATGCTATTTTGCAAGTTTTGAAGGTTCTCCAGTATATGATACCGGAAAGGAAGCTGTTGTTGAGAAGGTCAATCACCATGATAGCATAAAAAATGAGCTGAACCTCAACCTGGTCCAAATAATGAGAAGGACCTTGAGCAAAAAATAAAAATAAAAATAAATTATGGCGAGAATAGTGATTCTTTCGCTGAAGATATGGATTTAGATTCGGCAATGAGCTTTTCACTTGCTTTGGATTCCCACGTTAGCATAGCTGATAAGATTGAAATGAACTTCAGATTGAGGAAGAAGAACCCTCGATTATTTCTCTCAGGTCGTTGTGCAAGAAGAATTCAGAAGGCGTGAATGAAAGTATAGGCCAGCAGCTCAGGTTGCACGATGAAAATGAGGGCTCACTGTATAATAAGTGTCTCTTTTTTTTTTTTTAAAACCAAATGAATAATATACAGGGGAGACCTCCCATTTACATCGCTGGGGTTCGAATCTCCGGACCCTTTACCCAATGAAGCGTGAACGCCATGGCCGGTCGGAAGTCGGGAAGGTTTAAATAATCAACCGCTAAAATCGGCTGAATTTTCTGGGTCCATGTCTATCGTAACCTCCAGCGTATGGTTTTCTACCGAATCCCGTCGTATGAAAAATGTTAGTCTATGTCATTGTGAATGAATGAATCAAGTGAATTTGGATTATAATGGCGGAGGTGTAGGGACTGGAATCTCCGGTTCTATCACGCGCGGCTCAGCCTCCTGAATTACTGTAAGCACCGTTGAGACTCACGCGTCGAGGGTTTTATGGTACACACCGCGCTCGCAAGGATTGCAGTGATGAGATGTTGCACGAAATGGAGGTTTGAAGTTCACTCCACATTTCAGTTCGATACAAAGTGCTGAGACGGTTGCAGGTAGACGGGCCGTGATGAGAAATTGCACGAATGAGAGGTTTCAAGTTCCCCCTGTAACTCGGTTGATACAAACCCTGAGACTGTTGCATCTACTTATTCCAGAACGAATTAAATCATAGCAGAATTAAATCACAAGCGTACACGAGCGTAGGCCTGGGAGGTCCCGAAGGTTTGAACACGGGCTCTGATACCATATTTAACGACCATGAACTGAAATTCAGAGATAACCAGAACTATATGCAGTAAGAACAAAACTGAACCGGAATACAGTAAAAGAATTTGGAGACCTACCTGAACTGCTGCTTGCTATGGTGTTGCTCTGGTAATGTTGATGGTGTTGTGGTTGCTGCTGATGCCAATTACCGGGAAACCAATTCCACCCAGCCTAGACTGAGCAAAGCCTGGTTGCTCAATCCAGTAAGCTTCCCACAGAGGCTTACCGTCCCCCGTGCCCAGAACCTCAGACTGATTATAGCTCTTCTGATGGCAAAATCTCCCTCACTGCTCAAATCCTCCTCTGGTTGCACCTGTCTTCTCTCCCCCCCTTCTCGGTTCAGTTCTCCCCGTTTTAACTACGGCGTGGCGATGGCCGCCCTCCTACCTGCAACCACCGCCTTCCCTCCTCATGACACGCCTTGCATGCATTCGAGACCATCAGATATTTGTACTGATCAGTCACGCTTCATTAATCTGTTCATGCTTCATTAATCTGTTCACGCTTCATTAATCTGTTTTATCATATTGTTCATATATGCATTTTGATTATATAACAAGGTTTGATTCATGTGTCCCTTTTTTATATAAGTTTTAAATTAAATTTTTAATATAAAGTTTAAATTTTTATATTTATTATAAAGTTTGTTTTATGTTTATTTTTATTTTATATTATATTTTTTTTTGTATGAAGTTTATTCATATAAAGTTTAGAACTTTAATTATTATAGAGGGGTTGTTACAATGAATTCTTCAGCAACAGGTCGATAACAGAAACTGGAGCAGCGTGTGGTATTTCTTCAACAGCGGATGGAGAGCAACGATAGACAATGGCTTGATCCACGCAGCACGCCGGAAAAATGAACGCATAAGAAATCCAACGTATAATGAAACTCAACGCAAAACCCTGGCCCGTAAAAATTAAAACGTAGTCTTGTCTTTGCAGGTTCGTGACGGCGGAGAAGGGAACGCTTGCAGGATTGGTGGCTCGAGAAAAAAAATGAGTGTGTGAGGATGACTGAAAGACTACGTGCGAAAGCAATGGACGCAGAGAGAGGGATGACGCTTCGAGCAAAGGGAGCTGTGGATTAGTAAGATTGAACGAGAGCTGCTGGAGGAAGTGTGGAAAAAGACGCAGGTTGAGAAGGGCCTCAAAAAAGAATACGGCTGCAACTTTTCTTTGAAATGCGGATTATCAATGAGTAGCGATTTGATCAGCTGAATGGGCAGCGTTGGAGTTTGATGGGGAGCACATAAAAATAAACTTCCTGCAAATAATGAAACCCCAGATCTGAAAACAACTGATATTTGAAACCCTTGAATAGCCCAAACAGAGACCCTGCAAAAACTGGATTTCTTCTCAGACCTGCAACCTGCAAAATGGAAAACAAAAAACCCAGAAAATATATGCAAGGATTAAAAATAAAACCCTACAAACCAGCTATGAAATTACAATATTTACAGATCTAAGGCTCTTTAGCAGCCAGATTTGTCAATAATCCACAGTTATATTTTCAGAATTTCAAACTTAATGTGAGGTGCTTCAGAAAACCCTGCATGCATTAATAAAAAATTTCAAATGATAAGCCCGGGATCAAGAACTGGCTGGGCTCTTTCAGAAAACACAATCCGGGAGTTGGTTGGTTCAGCCGAGAACTTCCCCTAACGCCCGGTAATCTGAAAAAAAGGATTTCTTGCATGGCTTAAAATCAACCATCAACATAGAAGGAGAAAAAAATAGTGAAACCCCGATCAAATGGAGATACCTGCCACTATATTTCAGAATCTAAACTATCATTCAAACCCCAAAGATTAGACAAGATACCTGTGCCTAGATCAATCTTCATTAAGCTATCCTCAATGGCTGAAAATAAAATTATGCAGAAAAATAAAACAATCTTACATCATTTCTGGAAGAGTAACACCAGCAAGATTTTTAACCCCAAAGTCTTTCTTTATTAGCACCAGAAAAAGTTTACAAGAGAGCTTCTTCAGCACAAGACTCACAGATCCTATCTCAAATGACCCCTAGCACCCTATTTAAAGGAAAAATTCCCAATGGCTAGTTCGAGTGATCCATGTCAAAATGGTCTCGACCGTCGATGAGGATCAAGACATCTCTTAATCTCATCCGTCGAATTTTTTAATGCATTAAAAATTGGAATTCTGCATTTATTTACTCAAAAATATTATTATTTTATTATTTTTAGGTTTTTACTTTATTTTTTTATTTTTATTTATTTTTTTAATTTATTTTATAAATTTTATTATTATTATTATTATTATTATTATTTTTTTTTTTTTTCAGTTATTTTTTTTATTTTTTAATTTATTTTTAAATGGACCTCGAACTTAGCCTTTGGAAAAATCACCTAGGACCTAGGACTTAGGACTTATGAGGGGATTAAAACATTTTCTAACCCTCAAGACACTTTACATCATGACTTTTACAACTTTACATCTCAAGGGGGAGAACCCATTTGACATAGACCCTCATAAACCACCCAGTTCTGCAAAACAACTATAATCTAGCAGATCAACATACTAGGATTCTCCTAAGATTCTAATGACAAAATCCATTCCGGCTTTGGGGTTAGGCTGAAGGAAAACTCTGTCGATCATAGATCGGTGAGACAAAAAACCTTCTGGAACGTAGATTATCACTAAGAAATTAGGTCCACCTAGGCAATTTACATACATGACTCATATCTGCTAAGATTATATAAAATTCACCCATGTAGACTGGGTTTACAACATAATTTGATCAAGTCGACGATGACTGTCGAATGGCACGGACATGTCGATCAAGCGCTATCCCTTTTTGCGAAGAAAAGGGGGTGTACTGCTATGGGTAGTTGATACGTAGTGGTCAACAGGGGGCATAACTCACTTTTTGAATAAAGTCACTCCCTAGTAGTACAACGTTGTAACTTAAAAGGGGAGCCAAGGGGGCCAAAGGACCACGTAGAGAAGGAGCCCACGTAGACACTTGGAGGGACTGCGCAGATGGAGAAGGAGCACGTGGCAAGAGAGAGGCTACGTTGAAGGAGGTGGGCCTTAGGGTTTTGAGAGAGGCCAACGCTATAAAGGAGAGAGGAGCCTCCTCATTTGGGGATTGGATTATGTTGCATTTGAGCTAGTCACTTCGACTTAGAGCACGCTGGTTGTTTAGCCTATCTGCAGCACTATTTAGTGCATCGAGTATCTCCGTTCGGAGATCTCACCCTTAGCCCCGGGGAACTTCAAGTGCCTGCTCGGGCAAGGTAGTTTCATCAGTATTTTGCAAGAGGAGCGATCACTAGAGTTGAGGAGGAACTAAGCATTTTGATGACTGCGCAGTATTGAGAGGGAAGGACGCAATCTCTTTTGGTAGGAGCTCCGGATTGGGCTTATGTGGAGGATTTGAGCTTGGAGATTGAGCAAGGGATCAGCGCTTGCATATTGGAGGATTTTGGCAGAGTCTCGGGTAGAGTTTTGGAGGATTCTCTTCAGGGGCAGCATAGAGCCTTGAGGGATAGCATAGATCCTCAAGGGGGTGATTTTCGGGGGTCAACTATTTTAGAAAAGCTTTTTGGGCTTTTCTGGGTTTATTGAACAGAGGTTGATTCCAGAGTTTCAGCATTTTCTGAGGAGGGGAACAGCCCCAAATCCTCACTTGATTCCAGCAGTAGCAGCAGCACAGCAGTTCTCCGGCAGCTTGGATGCAGTTCAGAGAGAGGCCATTTCCTTACCATTCTGAGTGTATTTCTTCACTTGCCTTGTGCAAGTCGAGGTGCTATCTTTCTGATCACCTCTTGTACTCTTTCCATTACTCAGTATAATAAAATGGCTTAGCCTTTCTCTCTGCATTTCTCAAGTATCTATTTATAACTTTATATTCCATGTATACATTATTGTATGTTGCACTACTGTTATTTTTATCTCTTTGAGCTTCCCGGCTACTATACCACTTGTGTGTTTTTCTCCTATACTCTTAGACAGAGTCTAGAAAGGGCCAGGTAGCCTCCAGATCTCGTCCTCTTTTCAGAGGTGACATATCTGGTAAACGTCCTCCCAGTCCATCTCTAGTTGGAGTTTGCTTGTGTTTGAGGGATACCCCTGATAAGGGATATTACAGTGGTATCAGAGCATAGATCTGGCTCAGCCTGTGGAGCTAGCAGTCCATGACACCGAGGGAGAAGCCCTACATCTGTTACAAAGGTAGGAAATATAGAGATATTGAGTGTAGGTTGGAGAACACCTACGGAGAGGGAGATTGTGTTCGGGTGGTGGACATAGAACAGGAGGAGCCTGTGGTGAATGCAGAACAGGAGGACCCTGTGGTGGACGCAGAGCAGGAGGATCCGATGGCAGATGAGGATGGGAAGAGATTTGCGGAAATGCTCCTGAAATCAGTGCAGGATCTGTTGAGGCAGATCGAGGTGATGGGGTAGAGATTCGCGACGGTGGAGGCTAGACAGCGTGAGAACCCACGGGTTTTCTAGGTTGGTGAGGGATCGTGTACATCCCACCATTTGCCAGAGCAGAGTGCCACTCAACGTGATACTACTCAGCAGATGCCTCACATGCCCCTACACGCTCTACCATGCCCACTTTCCTAGGAGCAGACACGGGGGCCGGAGCCCAGTAGGAGGCAGAGCCCGATCATATGGGCGATTATTTTGTAGAGTACCAGGCCTATGGGCAGGAGTTCAGGGATGCTCTCTCATTCAAAGACTTTGTTCAGCTCCAGTGGGATAGTAGACCCCGCGACCATCACAGAGCATACCGACATTATCATGATGGAGACACCCACCGCACAGATAGTAGATTCCACTTGCCTACGTTTGATGGCTCATCAAACAGTTCGGCAAAGTCTTGGGTGGAGAAGCTGGACATCTATTTTTAGCTTAACCAAATGTCGAAGACAGAGGCCATCAAGGTGGCGACATTACATTTGGATGGTGAGGCCCAAGACTGGTGGTTCCATGGGATGGTTACACTCGGACACTCCACAGTGATGACATATGCCGAGTTCACCAGGAGATTGATAGAGAGGTTTGACCGGGGGGATCCGGAACAACACTTTGTTGAGCTGACGAGGCTCAAACAGACCGGGAACCCAGAGACCTATATTGCAAACTTCTTGAGGGTTTCAGTGATGGTGCCAGATCTATCTGTGACACGGAGGATCTACATGTTTGTTGAGAGGTTAGAAGAGCCACTTCGGGGTCTAGTCAGATCCACTAGACCAGCCACACTCCAGGATGCTATTAGCAGGACCCAGGACTTATAGGATGCCTTACCCAGGACCTGGACATCTCACCCCCAGAGACAGGCTTTCCAGCCTAAGGGGAAGGATGTGAGGATTCCGCCTCCAAAGGGGAATCCAAGTCGAGTACAGATTGATGATGATGCCAGGAGGGAGCTGAAGAAGAAGCGGGTGTGCTTTACCTGTCAGGAGCCGTGGGCACCAGGACATAGATGTGTTACTGGCAAAGCACATTTTATTGAGGTCTTCTCCGAGAGCAGCGGGGAAGAGGATGAGGAGGATGATGTGGAGGCAGGAGATAGTCATGTCGCGCAAGATCCTTTGCCACCTCCACCACCAGCAGTAGGTGGTGCAGCTTTTGCACCTACTGGAGGGGCTCTTGCAGCATTGCGAGGAGTTCCCAAGTATTTGACGCTGCACGTACGGGGCACAGTACGTGGCCAGCAAGTATCAGTTTTGGTTGACAGTGGGGCAACCCACAACTTCATCGATGCACCGATGGTTGAGCGAAGAGGTATACAGACAGAGAGCTTCGATGGCTTTTCAGTTTTGGTCCTAGGAGATCAGACCATGGTGTGTGCTCGTTATGTCCCAGAGTTATCAGTGACGATGGGCACCTACACACTGACTGACCACTTTTTCGTGGTAAATATTCCAGACACCAACATGATACTGGGTGTTCAGTGGCTTATTACTCTAGGGAAGGTCACGATGAGATTGAGCGGGCCATTCAAGAGTTGTTGGCTCTTGGGCACATTCGGCCGAGCACGAGTCCTTTCGCTTCTTCCGTGGTGTTGGTGAAGAAGAAGGACGACACATTGAGGATTTGCATTGACTACAAGGCCCTGAACAAGAAGACCCTAAAGATCAGGTACCCCATACCTAGGATCGACGAGTTGGTGGATGAGTTGAGAGGAGCACGGTTCTTCTCAAAGATTGATTTGAGATCTGGATACCATCAGATTCGCGTGAGGGAGCAGGACATTCCCAAGACCGCCTTCAGGTGTCACTATGGGCACTTTTAGTTTTTGGTGATGCCCTTCGAGCTAACCAATTCCCCAGCTACATTCCAGTCCTACATGAATCACATCTTCCGCAGTCACTTAAGGAAGTTTGTGTTGGTGGTCTTTGATGATATTCTCATTTACAGTAGGACTTGGTAGGAGCATCTCCAACACATTGAGACAGTGTTGCGCATCTTGGAGGAGCAACAGTTCTATGCCAAGCTCTCCAAGTGTGAGTTTGGGTTGACGGAGATGTTGTACTTGGGACACATCATAGAGGTGGATGGAGTGAGAGTTCACGAGGAGAAGATCAGGGCCATCAGAGATTGGTCGGAGCCGAGGAACGTGATAGAACTTTGGGGATTCATTAGCATCTGTACTTACTACTGGAAGTTCGTCAAGAGTTTCTCACAGCTTGCTGCACCCTTGACAGATTTGACGAGGAAGGGGGCATTCAGTTGGACAGATACAGCGCAGCGAGCCTTTGACAGGCTCAAGGAGGTTATGAGCAGCTGCCCAGTGCTTGCATTGCCAGATTTTTCGCAGCCATTTGTTTTGGAGTGTGATGCGTCAAGAGAGGGGATCGGAGCAGTGTTGATGCAGGGAGGTCACCCTATAGCCTTTGAGAGCTGGAAGCTCCTTCCGCATGAGAGGTTGTATTCTATATACGATAAGGAGATGCTGGCCATTATGCATGCATTGGCCAAATTCCGGCAGTATTTAGTGGGTAACAGGTTCAGGGTGAGGACTGATCACAACAGCCTCAGGTTCTTTTTGGAGCAGAAACAGCTACAGGAGAGGCAGCAGAAGTGGATCAGTAAGATCCAAGCGTATGACTTTGACATTGAGTATGTCAAGGGTAAGAAAAACGTGGTAGCAGATGCCCTTTCACGTAGACCAGCCACGTTGTCTCTTATGAGCTTGGACACAGACTGGAGGGCTCGACTCTTAGTAGAGTACTCCAAGGACAGATTTGCATGTGAGGTTTTAGATGGGCAGGTGGCGGATGACAGTTACAGGGTAATCGATGAGATCATCTACTATAGCAACCGGATCTTCTTCACTGAGGGATCTTAGCTCAAGAAGATACTTCAAGCATCAAATGATTCACCATTGGCCGGCCATCAGGGGTTTACCAAAACCTACAGGGCCATTAGAGAGAGGTTCTCATGGAAGGGCCTCAAGAAGGACGTACTCCAGCATATCCAGGAGTGCGATATTTGCCAAAGGAACAAGAGGGAGATGAGCCATTCCGCAGGATTATTGCAGCTTCTTCCCATTCCGGAGGGGAAATGGGAGAGTATTTCGATGGACTTCATCACAGGGTTGCCCGTGGTACAGGGCAAGGATTGTATCTTTGTCATCGTTGATCGACTAACAAAGTACGCACACTTTTTCGCCATATCCGCACACTACACAGCAACACAGGTGGCCGAGCTATTCTTCAAAGAGGTCTTCAAGCTACATGGTCTTCCTAAGACCATCACCAGTGACAGGGACAGCCGTTTCATGGGGGGTTTTGGCAGGAGCTTTTTCGGTTGGTAGGGACAGAGTTGACCCTGAGTACTAGTTATCACCCACATACGGACGAGCAGACAAAGATAGTTAACAAGTGGCTGGAGGGCTACTTGTGTAACTATGACAGTGGGCAGCAGCGAGCATGGCTGAAGTGGCTGCATCTGGGGGAGTACTGCTGCAACACTACACATCACATGTCCATTGGTATGTCACCATTCTATGCTTTGTATGGATATCATCTTTTATCTTTTGCTGACGTGATGTTTGGTGATAGTAAGGCTCCAAGAGCCAGGATTTGGATCCAAGAGAGTCAGGATATCCTTCGAGCTCTCAAGGATAATATGGCTATAGCGTAGAACCAGCGGAAGCTGTACGCTGACAGGGGTCGGGTGGAGAGACAGTTTGAGGTAGGGGACTTGGTCTACCTACTATTACAGCCATACCAACAGTCGTCACTGAAGCAGAAGGGAGCTGAGAAGCTCAAGCCCCGCTTTTATGGGCCATACAAGGTGATACGCAGGATTGGATAGGTTGCGTATGAATTGGAGCTACCCCAAGGCAGCAAGATTCATAACGTTTTTCATGTATCATGCCTGAAGAAGGCATTGGGGCAGTAGGTGATAGTGACAAATGAGCTACTACCCACCGATGATGAGGGGCATTTGGTGTTGCAGCCAGAGGCTATTACTGATACCAGGGAGAGGCAGCTGCGAAGCAAGACGGTCCGGGAATTCTTGGTGAGGTGGAAGAATTTACTGGATGAGGATGCCACTTGGGACAGTGAGAAAATTTTGCAGCATCCATCACTTCAGTTGCTTGAGGACAAGCAACATTTTGCCGGGGGAGACTGTAATATTCCTAATTAGCCATGGCTAATTGGAATATTCGATTTTGCTTAATTTTGCCTTCTATAGTTATTTATAAATAAAAAGGTGAGGAAAGGGGGACATATCTCACTTTTTGAATAAAGTCACTCAATAGTAGCACAACGTTGTAACTTCAAAGGGGAGCCAAGGGGGCCAAAGGACCACGTAGAGAAGGGGCCCACATAGACACTTGGAGGGATTGCGCAGATGGAGAAGGTGCACGTGGCAAGAGAGAGGCTACGTTGGAGGAGGTGGGCCTTAGGGTTTTGAGAGAGGCCAATGCTATAAAGGAGAGAGGAGCCTCCTCATTTGGGGATTGGATTATGTTGCATTTAAGCTAGTCACTTCGACTTACAACGCACTGGTTGTTTAGCCTGTCTGTAGCACTGTTTAGTGCATCGAGTGTCTCCGTTCAGAGATCTCACCCTTAGCCCCAGGGGACTTCAAGTGCCTGCTTGAGAAAGGTAGTTTCATCAGTATTTTGCAGGAGAAGCGATCTTTGGAGTTGAGGAGGAACTGAGCATTTTGATGACTGCGCAGTCTTGAGAGGGGAGGACGCAGTCTCTTTTGGTAGGAGCTCTGGATTGGGTTTATGTGGAGGATTTGAGCTTGGAGATTAAGCAAGGGATCAGCCCTTGCATATTGGAGGATTTTGGCAGAGCCTTGGGTAGAGTTTTGGAGGATTCTCTTCAGGGGCAGCGTAGAGCCTTGAGGGATAGCATAGATCCTCAAGGGGGTGATTTTCGGGGGTAAGCTATTTTAGAAAAGCTTTCTGGGCTTTTCTGGGTTTATTGAACAGAGGTTGATTCCAAAGTTTCAGCATTTTTTGAGGAGGGGAACAACCCAAATCCTCACTTGATTCCAGCAGTAGCAGCAGCACAGCAGTTCTCCGGCAGCTTGGACGCAGTTCAGAGAGAGGCCATTTCCTTACCATTCTGAGTGTATTTCTTCACTTGCCTTGTGCAAGTCGAGGTGCTATCTTTATGATCACCTCTTGTATTCTTTCCGTTACTCAGTATAATAAAATGGCTTAGCCTTTCTCACTGCATTTCTCGAGTATTTGCTTATATTCTATGTATACATCATTGTATGTTGCACTACTGTTATTTTTATCTCTTTTTTCATCCCAGCTACTATACCACTTGTGTGTTTTTCTCCTATACTCTTAGATAGAGTCTAGAAAGGGCCAGGTAGCCTCCAGATTTCGTCCTCTTTTCAGAGGCGACATATCTGGTAAACGCCCTCCCAGTCCATCTCTGGTTGGAGTTTGCTTGTGTTTGAGGGATACCCTTGATAAGGGATATTACATTGTGTTTGACATCTAATTGAGGCATTATTGAGAAATCATTGGATAATTACTCTAAGTTGGAAATCATAATCTTAAGAGGCTTTGATATCTTAGTTGTTTATCTTAAGCACTTGGCATCTTAAGTTTCATTGGTTATTTGGCATTTTCTAAGCATCTTGTGGAATATTGTTGAATATTGACACTTGTATCTTTAAACATGTGTCTTGTCTTAAGATTGTTATCGAATCATTGTTAGGTACTCTGGTTATAAGATAATTCACATTAAGTGCTTAAATAACATAAATCAATCTCAACTCAAGATAAGTTTCACTCATAATCATTGCACAAGCATCCTATGACTTAGCTTGCATTAATAATTTACTTCCAAGCATAAGCTTGGTTGATAGACTCCTAGGGAAACCATTTTCCAATTAGCTTGAGGGATTTAACTCTTCTTAGTGATTAACACAATGACCTTGCAGTGGTCATAGCCACAAGTTTTGTAGCGCCGGAGGCATTGGGCCGGTGGAACACATGAGAAGACATCATTAATCAGGATATTGCCTGATTCCCGTTGGCTTCCATTTCACAACTTACTCTGAGCACTGTTTCTCAAAACAATGAAGAGAGATGTTCTATTTAGATTAGGCATTTAATCTAAAATTTACCAACATCTCACCATCACACATAGATTCTTAGGAATTGCATATCATATAAGATAGTCTATTACTTGGTTTCAATTTATAATAAGCAAGAATTGTGACTCCATAAGACACTAGTCTCATACTTGAAAACGTAATCTAATCATTAATCTTGCTAAAATTTTACCAAGTAGCTAGACTACTCATTTGTGTCTCCCAAGCGAGTTGGTTCCCAACTCGTTTTCCTTCACCTCATTCCATAGGGACTACCTCCTATAGCTTGTTGTTGGAAGATAGCTAGAACAGTGTGGGCGGGGATCAGAGTGACAGGCCCCGCCCTAAGCGGCTGTTGCGGTGCCTGTACAATCCGTGCGACAACAAGTATACACAAGAGCAAAGCTTTCCCAAGCACAATAGCTCGTTTTCATGATACCTAGTGAGAGCTCAAGGCTCTATTATATAGATAAATGGGAGCCAATCCCAATGTAACAACCAAGTGAAAAATGGATATGGAGAAGATCCCAAGAAAGG
The DNA here is from genome assembly GCA_031772625.1 of Pinus tabuliformis. Classification (NCBI taxonomy): domain Eukaryota; kingdom Viridiplantae; phylum Streptophyta; class Pinopsida; order Pinales; family Pinaceae; genus Pinus; species Pinus tabuliformis. Next base: position 350,660,747 of record CM062815.1, read on the forward strand.
AAATTGAATTCCAAGTGTGGATGAGAGATGCCAAGTGTGGAGCCTTCACCAAATCGAATTCTATAGGTGGCCAACAAGATCTCTTCAAGCAAATCAATTATCCAATGTAAAGCAATGAGACGCCAAGTGTGAAATGAGAGGGAGTTAACTCCCAACAACCAAGCAACCAAGTGACACCTCTGCAGTAGATGCTTCCCATGAGCCATGCGTAGATCTCCTCAAGGAATACGTAGGCCCTCCTTGTGCAACTTGTGGTACATGATAGAATGCCAAGCGTAGAGGAGTAGGAACCAATGTGGAGACAAACTCCCACAAAAATATCTATCAAATATTCTCACATGTGCATTAACTCTACAAAAATTTGATTTTCCAAATCAGCAGCGTCCTCATTAAGTGCCAAGAATTCGATTTCCTCATGTGGGCCATGTATTTATGATGCACGGTGCCAAATCATTTCCCACTTGTCCTTTGTCTCATTCCTTTGACTTGAGATAATTTCCAAGTCATTTCCATGTCAATTTGTTACATGGAGTTATTTATTTTTCTCCATTTAATTTATTTTTGGTTTAATTTATTGCTAAATTTCCCACTAAACTTAGGAATCAATGGGTTTTGAGGGTCTAGAACTTATTTTTTACCCCTCAAAGTGTGTCATCGTAGAAAGTTGAAGGTGAGAGGTGTAATTTTGAGCAGACATGCCCCATACAAATTCTCTAGACATCACTTATTACATTTTACATTTCGATTTTATTCAAATTTTTACCTTGTGGGAAATTTAAAACTTTTAAAAAATAACACCTAGACCTAATCAAATTCCACGAAATTTTACGAGTGATCTAGTATGGTAATATACAATGACTCTAGATACTGGGATTCAAGGCCTCACCATCAAGCCACACTCTGGTTTTGGGGTTATGCTTGGAGGCAAAAACTCAATTAATTATTAAATCCCTGTAAGGACCTAATAATTAACCAATGAAAAAAAAAAAAAATCTCCCAGAGTAAACTCACTTCATGACAAGGTCCCAAGTTACCTACGCCTGTTACATGACTCAATTCATAATACTAGCATCACTTTACATCATCCCCGTAGGGCTTGTGGAATTTGAGTACAGCAAAAGAAGATGAGATGAAGAAGTAGAGTTGATAAACTCTGATGACATAGTGAACTTTGATGGTACATGAAGCCTCTAATACATCATCGGCAATGGAGTCCTCAAAAAATCTTTGGGTACACTTCAGTGGTCAACAGGTTTGATTCCCTTATAGGGTCTTAGTGTTAAGCTTTTAGGTCATAGATGAAAGATTTTGGGGTTCTCACGTCCTCTCTGGTAGAGCCTGTGTCTCGCAATTGGAGCGAGTTGCTACCCCTCCATCAGTGGCAGTGCATAATTTTTTTCAAACACATCATTTATCAAAATTGTAAGCCCAAGATCACAAGTCAAAGCCTTGTAAAAAACCATGTCATACCATGTATTAGGCATCCCAAACCTGGTGTCATCTTTTTAATCTGTAATATGTATTCATTGTGATTGATCAGGCCATGCCTCATCCCTTGACAGCCTCATCTTAGCCATCTTTTCCCTAATCAGATTGGAGGCCTTGGGAGGTTTTTCATGAGGACTCATGGTTCTATGGGAGTCTTGTCTTTCTATGTGTGGTCACGTGTATGGGCCAGTCCAACCCGCGTCAAGGTGCACCTATGTCATTTCCACATGGTTAGGGTCTATTGAGTCTATAGATGACATTGGCTTTGGTGTAGTATTCATGAGCACAACTCTCATACCATAGCACTCTCATGAACAATTTTCACATTTCTCGAGGCAATTCACGATTCCCAATCCAAAGTGGTCCTGGTGGTCAAAAAGTCAACTTAGACTCAGATGGAATAGCTTAGAGAGACAAAGATATGCCATGTAGCAATTTTCAGATATGGGCAACAGTTGAAGAGTTATGGTTGGCCAAAGATGGTCAACAGGGGTGTGCATGGGTTTTTTGGGCATACCTCTTAGGACATTCCATGTTTTGGATATGCATCACATCCAAAGTGATATACTTAGCAAGAGGAACAAAACCCACATTTTAGAAAAAATTATCTTCTCTGGTTTTGGAGATCCTCAATTTTGACTATATTTCAAGGGTTTGACAGAGATGATGTGGCACAAACTGAACTTTTTTAAGCGAGAAAATTTTTGAGGTGATATTATGTGGCATGATGAGAAAAATTGTACAAAACGCTTAGGAAAGGGGGCAATGCCTAGGCTAGAAAAAACAGGGCTGAATTACATTACCAATTGTCAAAAAAGTCAAAAAGTCGACAAAAATTAGTCGTTGGAGAAGGTCAAGTCAACAAGGACGTTAGAGCTTCATGGACTAAATTTAACAGGAAAAATGGTTGTTGAAGAGAATTAAATGACAAAAATTATCCAAGTCAAATTGTGAGGGAGAAATGGCATTAAAAAAATGTGCAAGTTGAATTGTTGGAGGACATTCCAAGGGGGACCTTAGAAAAAAAGTCTGCTATTTTGACCGGAGACCACATTGGGCCACTTTCAAAGGGATAGTCGTTAGTTTCCATGGGAAAACTGCTTAAGTTGAACCCATTGAGGTATTAAATGAATTCTATTGTAATATTTTTATGAAATAAAAAAAATGCTAAATCTCGGAACCTGAAAGACTAGCATTAAATTAATGAGAGAATCCAACTCATTGTTAGTTGGACTTTAACTAACCATTACAATGTTTTCTATATAAGGCTAGCTCTCTCTCATTGTAAGGTGGTTGTTCAAGAGATTAGTGTTATCTAATAAAAAGAGCTCATCTTATTGCAAACTTTGTTCTACATTGTGGAGTGGCTTTTGTTGGTGTTTTTCTCTTGCTATTGCTATGGTTATTTGGCATTATAATTAATTTTCTATTTTGCATGATTAGTAAAGATTATCCTAAAACTAATATTCTCTACCATTGAAGAGCTATCTAGCTACGTGGTGGCGAACAACTAGGATTTTCATTTGTCTGTTGTGTTGTAGGTAGGGTTGCCCTCAAGGTCTCAAACCATTCCATGAGAAAACTTTGTTGTTGCAGAGATTTTACATTTTGCTGAGCATAGAGAGAAAAGGTTAGGGACACTCCAAGAAGGGGGAGGAACCTTGAACGTTTGCAATTTGGATCACATCATAAGCCAAGCATAGGACTTGAAGGGCATTGACTTCACACTCCAACTCCAAAGTGAGTCTCCATTGGCACAGGTATTATTCCAACAACCCCAAAATCTTTAAAAATCTCTTTTAATTTCTGCATTTAGAGTAGGTCATGTCGGAAAATCAATTAGGGTAGCATCTCAACATGACGTTTCCTTTATTGGATAATTATTTGTGATCTTATATTCTTCTTCAACATTATGTTTATGTTCTTATCATCAAATAAATGCCAAAACAATGAAGATCACATCCATACAAAGATGAACACGAGATATAGGCTCCAAGCCAGCGCAAAACCCCTCAAAGGGGAAAAAAGGGGAAAACGCAGAAAGAACTCATCTTCTTATAGAATCAATTCAAGGGAGACTTCCAAGACCAAAACCTAGACCATGGCTACCACCAAAACCAAGCCAACCAGCCAGCCTTCCTTCTCCAATGCAAGAAAAGATCTCCAAGGGGTAGCGAAGCAATATTTCTTCAAGATGAGGGCTTTTCTAGCCTTTTCGATCTCACATACCAAGTTAGCAACACCTTCCTGCAGCTCAGACCTATTGCATGCCCAGAAACCCTAGGCTACTCGCACGTGTGAGCATTCCAGGCAGAATTTCAGACTTCCGAGTCATCTAAGGATATTTCTCCTTCACGAGGCTCTTATACCCTCTTGAGACCTTCACATTTCTTCTTCTTGCCGCAGATCAAATCTAAGATATGTTTGCTTGAAGTGTGTCTCAAATAGGTCGAAGTTCTTCCTTTTTATAGCCTTCCAAGAGGCTCCATTAACGCTCTCTAGTCTGATTTCTCCTAGGTTGGCCGACTTGGTCTTGGGAGCCTCTTAGACACTTCCAAATATAAAATAAATTTTTCATTTCTTGATACAAATGCCCAAAAGGGTCTTTTACAAGATGACAAGGACACATTGACTCATGATAAACCCTATGAGCATTCAATGAATGCTTGACCTAGTAACAAATGACTTGAGAATGAAACCCGTGCTTTTAAAAATAATTTTTCTTTTGACCTTTACATCATTTATTTTCTTCTTTTGATAGATACATAGAAATTACATCATGAGAGGATATCTGTATTCTCCTTTTAACTTGAGAATAGATCCTTTCTCCTAAAGGATGTTGTTTTTCCACGATACTGGAGTCCAGGATAGAATCTTAAATCACTAATGCTACCAATCCATGTATCACAACAAGACTACTTCGCAACAACGGAAGATAAACAACAGTAAATCTACTAGTGTACAAAATATACACAACTTTTTACAAATTTATACAACAACCCAACTTCGTTATATTAATCAAACTGATAATACAATAGTCTAGGGTTTTCGTACCAGGGATAATGGCCCTCATACATCCACTAGTCCAAGAATACAAGATACAAGATACACTGACGATTGAGCTAATGTGATCACATCTTCTTTGTCGTATCTTGTACACTGCGAGTCCTCCGCTTTTGTTTTGCAGCACCTGCCTCTATCAATGCACCAACTCCTTTAGGACACTAAACTCAATCTCTACAATCTTCCCTCTAGCTAATCATAATTCCATCTACAACCAACACATAGGGTCTTCACACTCACTAGATGCTCCTTCGTCCTTCTAGGCCATAGCACTTTGAGACTTTTGCCCAGTGCTACTCCTCAACTCTTTTGGGATTTTTCTTCCCACTATAGTCTTCCTACGGTACTCCAATGAATATTAACATAGGGCAGGAGGGCTGCCACCTATCATCATCGAATGTCGCTTCTCCAACAATGAACACAGGCTATACAAACTGCTCTGCCTAGCTGGCCAAACCTTGAGCTCCTTCAAACTTCCTCTCCTAGCAAACACCTTTGTCCATCAAGGTGCTGCACTTAGCCTACTTGGTCCACTCTCACGTGGCCCTCCAACAGACCACAAGTGACCAATAAAAGTCTTCTCCTAAGACTTCTCATCCACTAGCATCCATCCATCAACAAGGTGACAACTACAATTCATTGTTGTTACCTCCTTAACCTTGATTTTTGTGTATGCACAAGACTGCTAAACCACTATTCCAAAACCACCGTTGTTCCTTGCCCAATCTTCCTCCTACCTTGGTATCCCTTCCTTAACCTTCAAGGCACCTTGGGCACCTCCACAAGAATCTCAAACAACTCAGACTGCGACAACAAAATAGGGATGCCTCCAAGCACAAGAAAACATTATTGTTTGAAGCCTCGTGACCCCTATACTCTTGCGTCAATCCTCTTAGAGGTTGCAACGTAGAGAGAGCCTCCTCCACAAGGCCTCACAACCCTCAAAACTCATCCAAACTATTGTTGTTTGCTACAACACCCTGCAACCACTTGTAACAGAGGTTCCCACACACAAACGAGCACAAAAAACACTACAATAACTTACCTTTCATTGCGGATAGGAACTGCAAGGAAATCGCACCACATTTAGGAGATAAACTGCCCCAAAACAATCCTCCTTACCTCCATGCAAAGTGCTTAGAGTTGCGGCTCTTCCTAACAAAGAAACTCGCTCCAAACAGAAGTAACCTCCCAAAACTTGTGCTCCTTCCCTCGCGTCCTTGTTGCCTCCTTCATTGTCCTATTTCAAAGCTTTTCTTTTGATGTGGAGGAACTTGGATGTAAGGAAATGACCTTACCATCACCTTATATTTATATCTAATACAAGGGCTTCATCAAACTATCATGGAGGGCTTGTATAATTGTCATACAACACAAACCTACATGACTTGTCATCCACAAAATCCACTAGCTACAAAAAAAATTCATAACTCCACTTCTAGAGCTCGAATTTGAGTGATTTTTGTTACCTTTTTCTTCTCTCGAGGTCCTCTATCATCTCAAATCATCACATGTAGAAATCTCCTCGTGGTTTCACACCCACAAGATTAGGTGTGAAGCCCACACCTTGGGTTCCATGCCCACAAGTCACTCTTGTGGTGCTCCAACCTCCAAAAACCGAACCCTATGGCTTGGAGTACCTCCCAAGCTACCAAATCTCAACACTCCCTCTTAGCGAAAGAGGTACTTCCAAGACTAGGAAGTAACTCATCATCATCACTGTCACTACTCACAACACTCCCCCAACTCCTGGTGCCCACAATTGCAGCAATCCCTGTAGCATGGACTATGCCTCCCTCGGAAGTGTCACTATCACCGGAAGCCTCCTACTTCTTCTTCTCCTAAAATGTCTTCCACTCTCTCCATGATTCCTTCTTAGCAGTTGTAGAAGCACCCTTGCTCCCCATTGACCATGCGCTCTTCTTGGGTTGCAAAGTCTCCCTCTGAAACTGCAAATTCCCTCTAGAACTCAACTCCCTCTGAGTCTCTAGAACCTGGACCTTCTTCTCTGGAACCTGCACTTGCTTCTCCTCTAAAGTTTCCACCCGCTTCTCTAGAACCTGCACGCGGTCCTCTAAAGTCCGCACCTTCTTCTCTAGAACCTGCACCCAGTCTTCTTCTTCTTCTTCCCATAATTTATAGACTTACCCCTCAGCCTATATAGACCATGCTCTCTAACTCCAATCATGACACCTGCGGAGCTAGAGCCTCTGGGCCTGAGTTGTGCCTTCCCATCCATGAACAAAACCGCAAACCTCTTCTGCTCGATCGCTGAGACAGACATCATGCTATATCTGTGTCCTGGTACAAAGAGTACATCCTGAACTTGCATCACTTGTCCCGACTCCATCTTGAATGGCACAACTCCTAATCCTCTGATCTCTTTCTGACTCTTGTCGCCCAACACCATGTGCGACTTCCAATCCCACTCAGCTAGAGTCTCGAATATCTCCTGTGACCCTATCATATGCTTTGACACTCCACTATCCACATACCATGTAGCCTCGTAATGGTACCCTGCGAGAAATGAGAGATCAAAGCAAAGTCCTCCTTCTCCATCCTCGTGGAGAGATCATCTATCTTGGAAAAAGTGGTGACACCTGTGACCTGCTTCCCTTTCTTCTTCTCGTCATCTCTTTTTCTTCATCGAACATCTCATCCAAAAATGACCCATCTCGCCACAGTTGAAATACTTGAGCTTACTCAAGTCCTTCTTTTGCTTACCCTTCATTCACGTAGAAAGTGTTGCGTCATCATCTGAAGCCCTCTTCTTCGGATGAGATCCTCATCTCGCAACTCTTCCTAAATGAAGTTGTCCCACAGCCTATTATAATCTAGCAACTTGTCCCTAGCAATGATCCCCTTGATGAATGGCTTCCACTCTGGAGTAAACACTTTCAAGGCAATCCTCACCATCTCAGAATCTGCAATAGTCACACCGACAACAACAAGCTCATCTCGAACCTAAGACAACCTCGTGAGATACGAAGTCACCCCTTCACCCTGTATAATCTTGGTGGACTTCAATTTATCCTCCAATAACAATACGTAGTTCTCGTTCTTATTCTGGAACAAATTCTAAAGAGCTACCCACATCTCATGTTTAGTGTTCTTCTCGGACCTATGAGGTATTAAGGAGTCATTCACACCATCTAGGATGATCAAATTTTCTTTCGTACCCAGCTCTTCGTACACTTCCAGCTCCTTAGGCTCTGTTGGCTTCTTGATTGCTTTCTTGGTGAACTCCCAGATCCTGTTGACCATCAAAACCAACTTGATCCTTTCCTTCCACGAACTATAGTTGGACAACCCTTCCAACCTGTCCTCATATTGGAGACCAACCTGCAACTTCAACATTGTATGAGCCCTTCAACAATAATATGACCAACTCCCTCTTAAGTTGTACTTCATTGTGCACACTCTGATTCACTGACCCTACAAAGTAGCTCTGATATCATGTTGTGTTTCCACGATATTAGAGTCTAGGATAGAATCTTAAATCACTGACGCTACCAATCCAAGTATCACAAGAAGTCTACTTTGCAATAGCGGAAGATAAACAATAGTAAATCTACTAGTGCACAAAATATACACAACTTTTTACAAATTTATATAACAACCCAACTTTGTTATATTAATCAAACTGAAAATACAACAGTCTATGGCTCCTGTACCAGGGATAATGGCCCTCATGCATCCACTAGTACAAGAATACAAGATACAAGATAAACTGATGATCTAGTTGATGTGATCATCGTTGCTTTGTCGTATCCTGTACACTACAGGTCCTTCGCTTTTGTTCTGTAGCACCTGCCTCTATCAATGCATCGACTCCTTTAAGCCACTAAACTCGATCTCTACAATCTACCCTCTAGTTGATCATAATTCCATCTATAACCAACACATAGGGTTTTCACACTCACTAGTTACTCCTTCATCCTTTAAGGCCACAATACTTTGAGACTTATGCCCACTACTTCTCCTCAGCTCTTTTGGTTTTCTGTTGATTTGAGGTAACATAGAATGTTCTCTAGCAATGAAAATTGGTGGAGAGGCTAAAGCACATGGGATCTCCAATACCCAGAAATGGTTTGGGCAGAATCTAACCAGTTTGTGAGATACTAAAATAATTAATATTTTTAATGGTCCCTAAGTCTAAACTTAGAGAAAATAAAATATTAATGGGAATTAATATAAAACTGAGTTAGAATGGTCCAAAAGTCATGGATCAAGCTAGATCTAATCTTATTCATTAATCTCGGTCGTTGAAGTGTCAACGAGAAAAGTATAAGAGGAGGCTTGAGAGTCAATTGGAGAACACACCGAGTTGATCAAGAATTCAATTTTCAGCAATAGGGCTTGTTGAGGAAATCGAAGGAACGATTAGAGTTGCAGCTGAGGGGCAGTGAATCCAGTAGCAAAGAGGCAGAGATAGTACCGGGAGCATCAGCGCAGAAGCTAGGAGAGGGTTAACACAGAGCTAGCTAGAGTCCGTGCAGAAGCTGGGAGAGGGTTGACACAGAACCAGCTAGAGGCCACGCAGAAGCAGCCAGAGGCCACGCAGAGGCAGCTAGGAGCTACGCAGAGCCTGAGGAGGGCCAGCGTGGGAGACGCAGAGTCTCCAGAGGCTGACGCAGAGCCCTGAGAGGCTAACACTGGGCCAAAGAGGCTAATGCTGGGTTGACGCAGGGCTAGAGAGGCTGACATAGACCGTAAAGGCTGACGCTGAGAGATTTCGTGGGGCAGATTCGGGCTGATATCTGTATCCGACTGAGAGGTACTACTGTCGATGGCATTCTCTGTTGGGTGAGCCATTTCTAGCACCCAAAATGTATTTTGAAACTACTTAATAATAAAACCCTCAGATCGCTGCACCAGTATTCTCGCATTGTGTCACTTGTGTGCTTGTTTTTCCTTCAGTTGATGATCTGTATGTGTTGAGACTGTATTTGTATTTATTTTCAGTATTTACATGGTAAATAACTTGTTAATTAACAGAACAAGTAGGAATAAATAAATCAGAAAGTACAGGAAGGATTTCTAACAGTTAGACTCAGAAATTCCAACATTTTCTTCCCACTATAGTCTTACTACATTGCTCCAATGAAGACTAACACAGGGCAGGAGGGTTGCCACCTATCATCATCAACTGTCGCTTCTTGAACAATGAACACGGACTATACAAACTGCTCTTCCTGGTTGACCAAACCTTGAGCTCCTTCAAACTGCTCTCCTAGCAGCCACCTTTTTCCATCAAGGTGCTACACTTAGGCTACTTGGTCCACTCTCATGCTGCCTTCCAACATACCACAAGTGACCAATACAAGTCTTCTCCTAGGACTTCTCATCCACTAGCATCCATCCATCAACAAGGTGACATCTACAACTCACTGGTGTTGCCGCCTTGACCTTGATTTTTGTGCATGCACAAGACTAGTTAGGTCACACCAACAACCCTAAACCACTACTCCAAAACCATTGTTGTTCCTTGCCCAATCTTCCTCCTACCTTATTGTCCCTTCCTTAACCTTCAAGACACCTTGGGCACCTCCACAAGGCTCCCAAACAACTCATATTGCTACAGCAAAATAGGGTTGCCTCCAGGCACAAGAAAACATTGTTGTTTAAAGCCTCTTGACCCCTATACTCCTGCGTTGGTCCTCTTAGAGGTTGTGCCCTAGAGAGAGCATCCTCGCAAGGCCTCATGACCCTCAAACCTCATTCAAATTGTTGTAGTTTGCTAGGGCACCATACGGCCACCTGTAACAGAGGTTCCCACACACAAACAAGCACAAAAAACACTCCAATAACTTACCTTTGAGTATGGCTAGGAACTGCTAGGAAACCGCACCACATTTAGGAGATAAACTGCCCCAAAACAATCCTCCTTACCTCCATGCAAAGTGCTTAGAGTTGCGGCTCTTCCTAACAAAGAAACTCGCACCAAAACAGAAGTAACCTCCCAAAACTTGTGCTCCTTCCGTTATGTCCTCACTGCCTCCTTCGCTGTCCTATTTCAGAGCTCTTCCTTTGATGTGGATGCACTTGGATGTAAGAAAATGACCTCACAATCACCCTATATTTATATCTAATACAAGGGCTTCATCGAACTATCATGGAGGGCTTGTATAACTGTCATACAACACAAGCCTACATGACTTGTCATCCACAAAACCCACCAGCTACAAAGAAAAATTCATAACACATCTTCTAGAGCTAGAACTTGAGTGATTTTCATTGCCTCTTTCTTCTCTCGAGGTCCTCTATCATCTCAAATCATCACATGTCAAAAACACCTCATGTTTTCAAACCCGCAAGCTTGGGTGCAAATCCCACACCTTGGGTTCCAAGCCCACAAGTCACTCTTGTGGTGTTCCAACCTCCAAACCTCAAACCCTAGGGCTTGGAGTACTTCCCAAGCTACCAAATATCAATAAAGGAGACTCCTTTACTCCCTCTCAAATCCAAAGGAGATTCCTGAATTATTTTTCTACTAGAGAAGTCATAGCCACAAGCTCTCAAGCTTGTTTCCATATTTGTTTTCCATGGCTCCCTCTTTCCTTCGCACCTCATTGTATCACTCTTGCTTCCTTCCTAGGCATCATGGAGTCATCTTTTCCCCTTAATCTTGTGACAAGTTTCAGGTCATCAATTTTGTGCATCACTTCTTGTCAATGAAGGCATTATATTGAGCCTTCCCAAATTTTCAGCTAATCATAGCTTCCTCAAGAAAGTGATCCCTTTGATTGTAGTATGAACTTTGACCTTCAAGTTATCTTTCTCGCACTATTAGCTTTCAATTCGAAGAGGAGTACATCTTGACTTCACAGTTGCCAGGGATCACATATTGAGCTTCCCTCAATAATCTTCATGTATTCCATCCATACAGTTGAACTTTCCTCAACTGTCATCATGTGTTCCTGCAACATCCTTCCAAGTAGCCAAATAATATGTTAACCAGATAACCAATAATTATTAATATCAGACTTACATCATCGTGACAATTGTCTCATCATTAACATCTTCGAGGTCCATCTCCATATGAATCTTCCTTCATGCATCAGAGTGCCCAAGGATCGAACTCGATTACCAAGTTACCATTTTCTTCCGGAGATTATACTAGATGTTGATCACTCATATATATATATATAATCTAGCGAGAAAGTCTTAATATTCTATCCATTCTAGAATAAGTCAAATTCATTTTCATAGGCATCATATAACCAAATGAAAAATTCATTATACACAATTTATGACCAACTTTTCTTACAGAGTTATATGAATCCTACCCAAAAGTTACTTTAAACATGTATTCTTAATCTTTCACACAATCATCTAGCTCTATGTATTCCATAAGGATCTTGCAACTTGACCAAAGACACTCCTTCATCCCTTTAAGAGTATTGTTTCCATACAATATGGAATATATGCTGATCCTTGTGAAAATTTCATCTATTGAAGCAACTGGAAAATATTCTTCTAACTGTAAATTTAATTGTGCAGTTTATTTGCTACGTTAAACAATGAATCAAATCACAACTGCAATTTTCACCATAAAAACACAGTGGAAAAATAGAAAGTTGGAAACTGAGAAATACTAGCGCACACAAATTTTGACACCCTTATTTTTAACAATCATCCCCGGAAAAACCCAACTTGGGAAAACCGGTGCAGCAAATGAGGATTTTATTATTATTATGCAGTAGAAAATTTTGAGTACAATAAAATGATGTCAAACTAGCATATCTATTTGAGAGAAATACTCGCCCAAATATCTAAGGGAATTTTACCCTCCTCTCCAAGCAATCTTGGCTCAGTCTGGGCTCAGAAATTGAACCCCAGAATAATCTGTGTCAACCTTTGCGGAGGCCCTTGTATGCTCAACCTGGAACTCCCTTTGAATCAGACATCCTACCTATCTCTGTTGCTGGAAGTCTCTGGCCAGGCCCTCCAGAAATTTTCCCGACCTCTAGCACATAAAACAACCTGCTCCACAACCAAATGAAACTCCTCTTGAGGCACTGTGGAGCCCCTATGTAGCCTCCTGGAGAATAATTTCGGCCTCCTTTGCTGACTCCTCCGAAACTGGGAACTCCTCTGGAAAATCTCTATGTTGCCCCTCTACCTCCTATTACTCAATCACTGGTTCGACATCACTATTGAATCACTTGCTACTGGAAAATCGAACTTCCTAGATCACTGAGTCTCTGCAACTGGTGTGTTCTCCATCTACCCATCGACTTCTTCTTATAATCCTCTGTTGGAGCACCAACAGCCAAGATTAGAACTTAATGAAGGGCCCAGATTAATTCTCTGTCAATTCGCGTGAGTTTCTAGAGAATTCTCACCTTATCTCAATATATACTGATTAATTAACCATATTCCCTAAATTTAGACTTAGGAAATATTTAAAAATCGGCTAATAATCTAATTGAGCCATCTCTAGGTGGAATTTCCAAAAACAATTTATGGGTTTTGGAGATCTCATGTGTTTTAGCCTCTCCACAAAGTTTCGAGACTAGAATACCTTCGATGCTACAAAAACTAACACTCCCTCTTAGCGAGGAAGGTGTTATAATGTTGCACCACTGCTGCTACAACACCCTATCCTTGTATCACCCCTCTGTTACGCTGTTGATGTCTAGCCACTACCCACCAACCACTACACAACTTTGATGTTGCATCTGTGCAGTTGTTGACACTGCCATAATGTTGCCAACTCTGCATCTGCACTACAACTCCCTCTCATCTGTTATTGTTGCAACTAAAACATCTGCTACTGAGAAGTATCAGAAATAATTTGTACCCACCATTGAAATGGGTTCTCCACCATACCCATTTGTTCTCTGAAATAGACGAACTTAGCTCTCCCTAGAGCTTTCGTGAGCATATATGCAACCCACTCTTTCGTAGGAACATACTGTAGTTGGACCGCTCCACGCTACACACAATCTTTGATGAAATGACATCGAAAATCTGTGTTTCAACCTATCATGAAACATTGGATTCTCAAAGAACTTAATCCAACTCCGATTATCACAGTAGAAACTAGTCGCCTCCATCTTCTGCCTGAACAAGCTTACTAGCATCTTCCGAAGCCATATAACTTCACACATAGTTATGCTTGCTTCCATATACTCTGCTTCTACAAAGCTCAATGCTACTGACTTTTGCTTCTTGCTACACCAAGAAACCATCCATGATCCAACGCTAAATGTTAATTTTAGGTATGTTCTATGCTTAGAGCAATTTATTTCAATTTTCACAGTTGGCTCAATATCTTTTCCAGATTAGCAATCACATCAACATTAAAGTAAACTGCAGATAGAACATAAACATAAATCGCAGAAGACAAGCCAAGACAAAAGGACACAAGATGTGGCGCTAGCCAGGGACAAATCCCAATGTGGGGAAACTCTTGATCAATTCTTCTTTATGTTCTTCAAAGTTCAGCAGAGAAAGAGAGAGAGATAGTACATTTACAATAGAAGTCAACATTTTGACTTTTGATATCTGCATGAGATCAGTTGAAGACATATCGCTTCAACTGAGTCTCCAAGGTGACTGCTTCACCTATCGTAGTGTTGCATTTTGTCCATTTGCAGCACTTTACCGTGTAGCACCAAGCTGTACCATCGCAGTGCTGGACCTTGATGACTGAGCTGCTCTTGCTGTCATCATCATGCTGCCCATTATGCTGCATCTTCCATCATCATGTTGCCCATTATATTGAGATTATCTAACATGAGATTAGGACCATATCTCTGCTTTCATTGAGATAGTAACCGAGTTTATTATTACACTGAGAGTTGATGTGGTATAGCATCGAGACACATAAACATATGCTGAGACTATTAGATAACAGGTCCGAATATCCTTCATTGTAATACCAAGATCATCTTTATGGCATGACTGTCTTACTGTTCCATCTCCATCCGAAGTTCTGTAGCTACAGGAGTATGATGTCAAGACTGCTCTTATTCATGAGAAATTAGCCCAACATTGGAATGCCGAGTTTGTCCAAACCTTATGTCACTGTTGTGTCTATACTGCTCCAGTTATTCGAGGTCTTGACTATGACTGCACCTAATACCCAATCGAGGTGCAGTCAAGCCCTAGATTTGGACCTGTTCCTTCATGCAAGTTTAGAGAGAGGAATGCGAGATTGTTACCTCAATTGCTGATGCCCTTAGATAAGTTCTGTTGCTCCTTCATTCCGGATACCCTCATATCTTGACTGCAACTTCAAGCTTTGACTGCAGCTCCATGTCTAGACTGCGGCCTCATGACAACGACTCCTCTTCCATGTGAAATCACAGAACCATCCGAATATTTCCATGCAATTATGTGCTTCTATGGCTACGTGAACAGGTCTCTGCGTTTAGGGCATCATCTACGTGAACAGGTCTCTGCATGAACAGATCTCTGCGTTTAGGAAACAGGTCTCTGCGTGAACATGTTTCCTTCACCTTCTCTTCATTTAGGAGTCTTCAAGAACTGCATATCAGAAGTCTCCATGACTGTGTATGGATGTCTCCATGACCAGCGTATAAGTGTCTCCATGAACTGCGAATGGATGTCTCCATGACCAGCGTATAAATAAGTCTTCATGACTGCGTAGGATCAGCTAGGGCATCATCTTCATACTAGACCAACGTATGCTCTTTTGTGTCTCTCCTTCACCAAAAAACCCCAAAGACGTGGAGAGGAGGAGATCACATAAAGAGGATGTGTTCAAATGACTTCAAGTCCTCTTCTATTTATACTAAAATGTAGATGATGAATAGACATGTCTATTGGGCTTCTGAGCCTACTCAAGTTGCTGGCCAACTTGACAATTTATCTTATAACACAAATAAATTCATAACTTCATAAATACTTATCGGAATCGGATGATCTTTAGATCAATCCTACACCTCTCGATGAGAGGGATGCAATAAAAATATCAGCTGCCATAAATAAGATGACCCACATGGAGTTTGGCCCTAGTTGCCAATTTTAACACTCCCTCTCAACTAGGGAGAACTCCATCCGTTGATCCATATGTCCGACAATACTATCTCTGCCATCAGTGCCCTACACTGCTCCACTCTGCTTTGCTCAACTCTGCTAGCTCTGCTCTGCTTTGCTCAGCTCTGCTCTGCTCAACTCTGCTAGCTCTGCCCAGCTCTGCTAGCTCTGCTCTGCTGAACCATGAAGAAGAAGAATTGAACGAGAATGTGTCATACCATTCTCCACTGACCTGAAGTTGATCTCAGAATGTGTACCACTGGTCCCAAACCAGTCCTCAACCGACCCGAAGTCAGTGTCATAGTATGTACCACTCTCACTAGTCCCAGACCAGTTCTCTACTGACTCGAAGTCAGTCTCAGAGTATGTAACACTAGTCCCAGACCAGTCCTCAATCGACCCGAAGTCAGTGTCATAGTGGGTACAACTCCTACCACTAGTCCCAGACCAATATCATTGATCCCAGATCAATGAAGGTCATCTTAGCATAGGGAGTATGGTAGATATGGCGATGCATCCATCGGTACTACTATGGTCCCTATCTTCATTTCCCTGCTCATTGATAAAATGAGAGGTACTTCCCATGAGTCCCAAACTGCATGGGTAGGATGCCTCGACAGGAGAATTAATCATCCTGTCCACAGGAGAGCTAATCATCCTATCCAGTGGATGCCATGGAGAACTAATCATCCTGGCCCACAAGAGAGCAAATCATCCTGTTCCACAATCGCCATGGAGAACACATCATCCAGGCCTCACAGGGGAACTAATCATCCTGCTATGCAATCGTCATGGAGAACACATCATCCAGACCTCACAGGAGAACTAATCATCCTGCTACACAATTGTCATGGAGAACACATCATCCAGACCTCACAAGAGAACTAATCATCCTACTACACAATCATCATGGAGAACACATCATCCAGAACTCACAGGAGAACTAATCATCCTGCTACACAATCGTCATGGAGAACACATCATCCAGACCTCACAGGAGAACTAATCATCTTGCTACACAATCGTCATGGGGTGTCACAGGGAAATTTTGATTCTTTTACCCTATACACGTACACCACCAGGGGATGGTGAGTCAGCCGTGGTCATATGTCGCTCCAAGAAGTACCCCACGCCCCCCCCCACAGCTCCAAGAGCTCTATAAATCATACAGGACCCTCATCAGAGGGTTTCTGAACGACACCAAGTCATTCTCGGAAAGTCAAAAATTTGACCTTTCCTAGGGGCTTTGTCAGAATGTCGGTGACCTATTCATCTATACCGATATGTTGGAGCCTTATAGCTCCCCACTGCACCATATCTTGAATATAGTGGTACCTGATATCGATATGCTTGGAGTGATCATGAAATACGGGATTCTCTGATAAACGAATCCCACTCTGGTTATCACACAGGATCACAGTGGTATCCAATGTAAATCCAAACAGCTCACTGAAGAGCTTTTGTAACCAGACTGCCTCACAGGTGGCCATGCTAGCAGCAATATACTCTGCCTCGGTGGTGCTCAAAGCCACCGACTTCTGCTTCCTGCTCATCCAGGATATCGAAGCAGATCCCAAGGAGAAACAGCACCCGGAAGTGCTCTTACGATCCACCACACTGTCTGCCCAATCAGCATCAGTGTATGCAAGTAGTCTCACATCTCCAGCAGTGTATCTTAACCCATAAGTAATTGTGCCATGAAGATATCTCAACAGATTCTTGACACCAATCCAGTGAGGCTCAACCAAATATGAGCTCACCATGCTAACTACAAAACATATGTCCAGACGGAAGTTCACCAAGAACATCAATGCAAATGAGTTTATGAAACTCAGGCATTTCCCAAATCTGGTCCTACATCACTACCATATAACTTCTGAAAGTTAAGATTCCCAAGGTAATCACAGCCTTTCAGTTTATCATTCCACATCCGGAATCCAACTCCCTCTTACTTCTGCAAATGAGAGGGTATGCACCTGTCATAAATAGGTTGTCCTCATAAGGTGCTGGTATGAGAGGTCTATCATCCACAACCTTTTAATGGTTTGGATCAGTTTCACTCCTAGTGAATCTCAGCTTCATCAAACAGCTATTGATCCTCTCATACTACGCTCGGGGTGTTTTGCTTCAAGCCATAGAGGGCTTTCTTTCATCTGCATACATGATATTCCTGATCATCAATCTCAAACCCCTCGGGTTGTTCCACACCTGTGGACCTGCTACATGAGGGGAATGGTCCGCTTGTAAGATTTTCCTTCGGTACATCTCAGATATGTACTTTCATGCTCTTTTTGAATTCAGGCTTCCCTGTCACCATCTGACTCATAGACCTCCAGTGCTATGTGTCAATGGACATGGTCCCCAGTGGACTTCCTATAACTAGATACAATCCTGAACTCAAAAACATCTTGAAAATTCTATTTTCAAACACGTACCTTTCCATTGACGAGTGCCACCTTGAAACCTTCCACTTCCATTGCTGAAAATGGACACCAGGTTCTTCTTGCGATCAGGTACATAAAAGAGATTCTATAAATGAATCAAGTTATCCTCATTTAATTTAGAGTTAATATTCCCTACACCCTTTTTCGGGATAGGTGGCATCGGCTCCAAGTATAATCCCACGATTGTTTCATGTCTCTACCAATCTAGAGAGTGCACCCTTCTATCCGATGGAGTGCCTTGAAGCACTACAATCAATAAACCAGATTCCCAAAGAATCTGAAGGAGAGGGTCAATCCAAGATAACACTTCTTTATCTTATCAGAAACAACATTTGATTCTTCATACCGGGGTTCCTTGCTTTCAATGAAGAGTCAGCCATTACCTGTCATTCCTTTGATCATTGAAGATGTCCCTGGAATGATTGTTATCAACATCAAGTGATGTGTCCCATCCATTCGGATACTCCTTTGCATAATGGCCGAACTAGTAATCTGAATTTCCTTCCACCCTGAGATCCGGTCTTCCAATGAAGTGATCTTAAGATAGGCCATCAGATACTTCCGCTGCACCAATCTGATAATATTCTTTGCTTCGACTTCACTCTCAGTGAATTTGAAGCGGGATGAGGAATCCATTGATCCTTTCGTCTTGTCCCAACTGCCTTCGGTGATTGCTCTTTCACTTTTGCTTGGGCATTGTCTTCACCTCAGCTCTGATCCCATGTTAATTTTAGGTATGTTCTATGCTTAGAGCAATTTATTTCAATTTTCACAGTTGGCTCACTATCTTTTCCAGATTAGCAATCACATCAGCGTTAAAGTAAACTACAGATAGAACATAAACATAAATCGCAGAAGACAAGCCAAGACAAGAGGACACAAGATGTGGCGCTAGCCAGGGACAAACCCCAATGTGGGGAAACCCTTAATTGATTCTTCTTTTATGTTCTTCAAAGTTCAACAGAGAGAGAGAGAGAGAGATAGTACATTTACAATAGAAGTCAACATTTTGACTTTTGATATCTGCATGAGATCAGTTGAAGACATATTGCTTCAACTGATTCTCCAAGGTGACTGCTTCACCTATCGTAGTGTTGCATTTTTTCCATTTGCGGCACTTTACTGTGTAGCACCAAGCTGTACCATCGCAGTGCTGGACCTTGATGACTGAGCTACTCTTGCTCTCATCATCATGCTGCCCATTATGCTGGATCTTCCATCATCATGCTGCCCATTATATTGAGATTATCTAACATGAGATTAGGACCATATCTCTGCTTTCAATGAGATAGTAACCAAGTTTATTATTACACTGAACGCTGTTGTGGTAGCATCGAGACACATAAACATATGTTGAGACGATTAGATAATAGGTCCGAATATCCTTCATTGTAATACCAAGATCATCTTTATGGCATGACTGTCTTACTGTTCCATCTCCATCCGAAGTTTTGTAGCTACAGGAGTATGATGTCAAGACTGCTCTTATTCATGCGAAATTAGCCCAACACTGGAATGCCGAGATTGTCCAAACTTTATGTCACTGTTGTGTCTATACTGCTCCAGTTATCCGAGGCCTTCATTGTGACTGCACCTAATACCCAATCGAGGTGTAGTCAAGCCCTAGATTTGGACCTATTCCTTCATGCGAGTTTAGAGAGAGGAATGCGAGATTGTTACCTCAATTGTTGATGCCCTTAGACAAGTTCTGTTGCTCCTTCATTCCGGATACCCTCATATCTTGACTACAGCTTCAAGCTTTGACTATGGCTTCATGTCTACACTGCGGCCTCATGACAATAACTCCTCTTCCATGTGAAATTGCAGAACCATCCAAATATTTCCATGCAGTTTTGTGCTTCTATGGCTACGTGAACAGGTCTCTGTGTTTAGGGCATCATCTGCGTGAACAGATCTCTGCGTTTAGGAAACAAGCCTCTACATGAACATGTTTTCTTCACCTTCTCTGCGTTTAGGAGTCTTCAAGAACTGCGTATAAGAAGTCTCCATGACTGTGTATGGATGTCTCCATGACCAGCGTATAAGTGTCTCCACAAACTACGTATGGATGTCTCCATGACTAGCGTATAAATAAGTCTTCATGACTGCGTAAGATTAGCTAGGGCATCATCTTCATGCAAGACCAACGTATGCTCTTTTGTCTCTCCTTCACCAAAAAAACCCAAAGACGTGGAGAGGAGGAGATCACATGAAGAGGATGTGTCCAAATGACTTCAAGTCCTCTTCTATTTATACTAAAACATAGATGATGAATAGACATGTCTATTAGGCTTCTGAGCCTACTCAAGTTGTTGGTCGACTTGACAATTTGTCTTATAACACAAATAAATTCATAAATACTTATCGGGATCGGATGATCTTTAGATCAATTCTACACCTCTCCATGAGAGGGATCCAATAAAAATATCAGCTGCCATAAATAAGATGACCCACATGGAGTTTGGCCCTAGTTGCCAATTTTAACACTAAAGCAGTACCCAAAGGTACTTTTCATGTCAACTGAACTGTCTGCCCAATCTGTATCTGTGAATCCACATAGTCTGATGTCATCCCCTCGAGTATATCTCAACCCATACTCGACTGTGTTGCGCATGTTGTCGCTCCCAAAGACAGTCTCGGATTGCTTACAAGACCAGTGCCTGGGCACATCTAGATTTTGTGTGTCTCGTATGATTCTCAGGAAAATGGAGACATCACAGATATCTATATATATATATATATATATTAAACAAAATGGATTGGTTCATTCATCTAAAGGAGTAAGCCATGAGTTTCTGGTACTTCTTCACATATACAGCTCACAGAAATATGTGCATAAAATAGTGGAGGCCGAGTAGTTCAAGGACCTACAGTTTAATAAGCTTTGACAGAGCAATGAGAGAGGATAAGGAGAAGGAGTAACTCATCACATAGAGCTTAAAGCATTAAGAGTTCTACACTTAACACATCGAGCTTGAAGCATCAAGAATTTCTATATTTATTTGAGTTACAGGTAGATATAATGGACAAAAGAGAGGATCAATGCTATGATTCATGGAGCGCACTTTTAAAGATATAATCTCAATATTCCATACAGGCACATGCATTAACAAGTCAATACAAATGAATTTACGAGGAAGTTTGAAATATATCTAGCAGCTATGATTACATGAATTCAGAGAAGAAACATGAACACAATGGATTTTAACAAGAGGGAGAACATACTATAGTACTTGAAGGGGGAATCACCACCATTTTCTTTATATTCTGAAAGATGCATATCATACAATCATACAGTCTAAAAATAACATGTAGCTTTTTCTTTAGGATTTATGAACCTTTGTAAAGTGTCGCTTCCCTCTATTTATCTGGAGAGGGAGCATTTGAACATTCATTACAACAAAATATCTTTAGCCCTCTCTCAGCTGTCAGGTCAACTAGCTGTCTCGGCCAGGGATGGCTCTGTGGCCCAAAAACATTACAAAATATTAATTTCCTCATTTAATGGTGGCACATTACAGGGTAATAAAACAAGTCAACAGTCAGATAAGAATGCTAACAAAATATCTTCATGCCCATCCCTGTGATCGCCTTTGCTTCAAGTTGTAGCTTGCCCACGGTTTGGCCTCCTGTGTCGCTCAATCGATTCTCATCGCTTCTGCCTTAACTGCTTGAATCATTCATCCTTTAAATCTGGGAGTGGGCAACTATCATTTTTATGCCGCAGTACAGAAGTAGAGGACCCCTGGGCAGTACTTTGTCTTCCCTCTGTATGGGACACCATTCTAGATAATCAAGTCCTCTCGGGCTTCCAAGTCTTTGTTTACTTCTATCAGCATCGACCCAGGTTTCGTGTCACAAGGGGCATTTCTGGGTCGGTCCATGCTGAGCTTGAATGCTCCATCTCCTTTCTTAAATGCCATAGTTGTTGACCCATCACACCTTTAAAGTTTTGCACTACCTAGTCGCAGAGTTATCACATCAGGACTTTCCATTAAGAAGTCTTTACAGGATGGGGCATTCCAATCCATTTTAGCCCCTTTTGCTTCATGTGACCGGGGACCATGACCAAGTGCTTAGTCCTCGGGCGCTAAGGCCTTTGGACTACCCTCCGAGGGTCTTTTTCCTTTGTTACATAGAATCCCACATATCGGTGACTTATAACGCTCGCCTTTAGTATCTCCCCTTGACAATTGCAATCATCGATCCGTGGGATTGGTCCCACCCAAGATATCGCAATCGGAGTATATGAGAGGGCCTTCCTACCATATTACATAAAGCCTGCTGATTGTCCGGACGCGAGACTTCAAGAAAGCAGTATGCATAAAATATCGCATTTGGGAGGGGTCTCGCCTACTGCAATCACAAGTTGGGAGGGACTTCGGCAGAGGAGGGACCCTGCTTTGTGCGATCGCCGATCTGCGGGATTGGCCCCTTTAGTGCTTGGCCCTTGGTTCTTCGACCCTCCATGTGATCGTGGGCTAGCCCCCTTATTGAAGCCCCTTTATCACATGATCGCAATCGAGGGTTTTCAGTGCGGAATGATGCTTTGTCTCGCCAATTGTCCATTTGCAATGGGTGATGTCGTCACTGCCACGTGTCACCTTGTGAGTGGTGACATGTGTCCCCTAGAAATGCCCCCATAGGACCCCTAAAAATGGCAGATCAGCATGCCACATGTCCTTCGTACTACCATGTCATCTTTGTACTGCCACATCACGATGACGTCAGCTACTATGTGGATTCATTGGGACCAATGGTATTCCGCCACATGGCCCCTTGGAGGAGAGAGAAAAGGGCCTGCCTGCCCTTGGTTTTCACTGCTATCCTTCGTTAACTGGTTTTCGGCCCCTCCTGGCGACTTTACACTATATCGAGACTTTTCCACTTCGCAATCTTTTAACCCCAGTCTCGTCTAGAATCGTCGATCACGGATATTGCAAGACCTTCGGTATTGCAAGAAGTCTGACATGCGGGCCTCCAACTGCTGATAAACCGATAGACTATGCCTGAGGAACCTCCGATCGTCAATTTGTCTTGCCTTTGACCCGCCGATCGCTGATGAGCCGATATGTCATGCCTTGGACCCGCCGATCGCTGATGAGCCGATATGTCATGCCTTGGACCCGCCGATCGTTGATGAGCCGATATGTCATGCCTTGGACCCGCCGAATTGCAATGTGTGATACCGGCGATTGGTCGATCGCAAATTTTGTTGTTTTCCCCTACTGCTACTTCAGAAAAGCCCCGATTGCGATTTACGATGAGCCTAACCCTTAGCCATTTTTTCTTTGTTTTATGGATTTTAAAGGGTATCTTCAATCTGCTCTAACTTTTGATCCAAGAGTCCATTTTTGGACTTCCACCTACCATTGGAAAGCTTATTCCGAGCACTATACATTGGATAGAGTCCAATTTAGCTTTGAGAGCCTTTGTGTCTTGGAAGATGGTTGCAAACCTATTTGTTCTTTGGTACTCTTTGTGCAACTGGAACTCTATTTTCAGAAGGTGACAACATTGGCTCCACCTGGGGACAGTGACTTGCTAGCAAGGTGTTGAGAACCTGCAAACTATGAACTTCTCCTTTGGGCATGGAGTCTTTTCTAAACAAACAATAGTTTTGTGAAAGTGGAATTTTCAACAGAAACTGGAAATTTCATATAATAATTACAATACACACATCGGTATTTACAATGAGTGCAAGACAAGTACCTCTAGTTTTGGAAATAGAGTTTGAGGAACTGACCATTTACCGGCAGTTCCAACGATTCACCATCCAAATTTTCAAGCAGGTACGTGTTATTTCCTCTCTCTTCTGCAATATTGAAAGGGTTGAACCATAGTGGATCGAATTTTCTGTGTTTGCCTTTTTCTTCTCGTCGGACGTCCCATCGAAGAACTAAATCTCCTGGTTGAAGAGGTCAATCCTTAGCCTTCTTGTCAAACATGGATTTCATCTTCTGTTGGTAATTTGACAATTTGGCCCCCACTTGTTCTCTGTTTTCATGAAGTTTGACCAGCTGATTTATCCTTCGTGTCAAGGCACTTGGCTCTTCCTCAGCTTCTTGTAATAATTTCACCACTGGCATCGCTAATTGGATTGGGAAGACTGCAGCCTTACCATACACTAGCTCGAAAGGCGATTTTCCAGTGGATCGTTTAGGAGTTACTCGGTTGGCCCATAGGGAAAACTTCAGTTGGGAGTCCCAGTTCCTCTGATTCTCAGTGATGGTCTTCTTCAACACCCTCACCACAGTTTTGTTTGAGGACTCATCCAAGCCATTACCTTGAGGATAATAGGTAGTGGAGTGCCTAATGATGATATTGAATTTCTGGCAGAAGCTGATGAATTTGGTAGATTTGAAGACCTGAGCATTGTTAGTGATAATTTTGATAGGACAACCAAAGCGAGATAATATGTTCTCCTCCATAAACTTAATTACCACTGAGTCTGTAGCATTTCTGGCTGGGATGGCCTCTACCCACTTGGTGAAATAATTCATGGCCGTTAATATCCACTTGTGTTGGCCACTAGACGGTGGTTTTATTTCTCCTATGAAGTCTAGTCCCCACTGTCTGAAAGGTTCTTCCACATGCACTGGAATCAGGGGGAGAGGAGAAAGTTTTTGCCTCTCAGCAAACATTTGGCACTTCTGGCATGACCTGACCTGGGAATGAACATTTCCAAACAGTGTAGGCCAGTAGAATCCTACCTTGAGGATTTTGTGTGTTGTGGTCTTCCAACTGTAATGACCTCCACAAACTCCTCCATGAAATTCCTCAATCACTTTATGGGTTTCGCCCTCTACCAAACATAACAACAAAACTCCCACCGGATCCTTCCAGTAGAGTTGACCATTAGATATGATATACTTTTGTGCTTGCAATCTCAGAGTTTGGTCTTTGGATTTATCGAGCCCCAGCAGGCACCTCTGAAATAAGAGATAATGGATGATATTATTATACCAGGGTGATCCCTCATATTTAGCATAGATATTTTGCTCGGATGTTTTAATCCCGTTCGGATGAACCTTTGGTCTGCCTTCCTCTGTTATCAGGTTTATCCCTAAATCTTGGCAAGTGGATTCTGATAAAACCTTGACCAACCCCTAGCCTTTCATGAGCTTAGTAGGCTTGATGTCTAACTCATATTCTTGTATTTTTGCTATCCACCTACCCCTTTTTCCTTCACTGTCCCCTTGCACTAGGATGTCCTTAGTTGCTGCCATTGGGACAAACGCTGTGATTTCCGATTGTAGCACATACATACGAAATGCCTTCAAAGCCTTGACTAGTGCATAGGCTTGTTTCTCCAAGATGTTATATTTCAACTCATCATCCCTCAGGACTTGGCTGAAGAAGGTGATGGATAACCATCTTTATTCTTCTCTAGCAAAACTGTGGCAATAGTATGCGGAGAAGCAAAAGAAAAGATATAGAAAGGCACTGAATAGTCGAGGCTGACTAGTACCATGGGTTTCAGCCAAAGCTTCTTTAATTCTAATGAAAGAATCTCGGGGGCAGGGCTCCACTTGACTTCATTTTCCTTTTTAAGCATGTCTGTAATACCCTTGACTATTTTTGCATAGTTGGGTATGAACCTCCTCAAGAAATTTATTCTCCCCAAAAAGGCTTGGACCTCTTTCTTATTTATGGGTAGAGGAATATGACTGATGGCTTCGACTCATTTAGGATCGATCTTCACTCCTTCCTGCGCTACTATGTGTCCTAGTAGCTTCCCCTCACTCAGGGCGAACTGAGATTTCTTGGGATTCAAAGAAAGACCATACCTCCTACATTTCTCAAAGGTGAGCTTCAAGTGGAGGATGTGCTCTTCATCAGTCTTAGAGAAGACTATGATATCATCCAAATAAACAACCACGAACTTGTCTTGCTCGCCTACAAAAGCTATATCCATAGCTCTCTGAAACGTGGCCCCTGCATTAATAAGACCGAAAGGCATGCGAGCATACATGAATGTTCCCCATGGGGTGGTGAAAGCAGTCTTCTTCTGATCATCAAGGTGGACTGCCACTTGGTTGTAACTAGAGAACCCATCCATCATGGACATTCTGACTGAGCCAACCACCTTCTACAATATAATCCATCTTAGGCAGCGGGTAGTCTTTCAACGATGCCCTGTTCAGATTCCGAAAATCTACACATAGCCTTATTTCTAACTTCCTTTTCCGGACTGGGACTAAGTTGGCCACCCACTTCAAGTACCTTAAAGGCACTATGATTTTGGCCTATAGAAGTTTCCTCACTTCTTTTTCAATGGAGGGGAGTAAGAGTGGATTTATCTACCTGAGTTTCTTCTTGCATGGTTTTATTCCACTCTTTAAAGGAATCTTATGCTGTATGATGTTAGTATCAAATGCTTTTAGATCCTCATAAGACCAAGCAAAAACATCCTTGTAGATTTTGAATAGATTTAAGTACCTTTGTTTATATTGCAAGGGGATTCCTTTTGATAGCTTGACCATCTGGGGTTCATCCTCTAAGTCGATATTGCAATCTTCTACTTGATCGTCCATCTCTGGAGCCATTGGTTTGGAGGTTATGTCATCCTTATTAAAAATTATTTCCAGTGGGACTAGTCCGCGAGGAATGGTATTCCCTTTCAGTTGTAGAATTTTGCGTCCAGCCACTGTGTCTTCCCACGAAGTGGTTTCTTGATCTGCCTCTTTTTCCTCTTCTTGATCAATGGTTGAGTTAGCGAACTCCCCAATGACTTCTATAAATCATTTCACCTACTCGTCGTCCTCGAATACCTGCCAGTGCTTGACATTATCAGGTATAGAGGGTCTATATCTGACTTCCACCTCATACCTAAGGAGCAGATTTTGAGGGGGCTTGAAACTGCTTGCTACTACAGCAAGGGAATCAGCCATTTTGTTTCCTTCTCTGGGCAGAAATTGGATATTAAAGGCCAGGAAGAAGTTATCAATTAGATCCCACACTTCATTCTAGTAAGTCCTCAATCTGGGGTGTTTGGCTTGGCACTTATTTCTGATCTTCCTTACAACCAGCTCAGAGTCTCCATAGACCGTTAGGAATTCAATATTCATATTCTTTGTTGTTTGTAGCCCAAGGAGCAATGCTTCATACTCCACCACGTTGTTGGTTGCCTCAAACTCCAGCTTGAATGAGAGGGGTATCAGGCTGCCCTCCAGAGATACCAACAATACTCCTACTCCATTTCCCTCTTTGGAATTTTCTCCATCAAAGTATAATTTCCATACTTTGTTTTCATTTGTGTGTTGGTGTTCTAACTGCCTTGTTAGGTGTACTGATGTTTCTTCTAAGATGGTCTCATCTTCTTCTAGGAACAGGCAGGAGAGGTCGCTTTCTTTTCCATGCACTAGGGAGTTTTTTGAGCCTTTAGTTGGGGTCACAGTTTTTACAAATCTGGACTCTATACAACCTCCTTTGTTTACCTCCAAAAGTGGGGATAGTGGCATAAGTTAGATCTAACTTGATAGAGCCCCCCACCTTGGAACCCCAAGATCTAGATAGGAGCATGCTGAACCGAGGGGGAATATTTGCCACTACTATGTCCATTACCACGCTCTTCACAGGGATCTGAGCCAAGTTTACCACCAGATATTTTATCATTCCTAAGCATTTGACCCTCTTAGAGTCAAAGGAGTATAGGTCCTTGTAGGGCCTGGTGATCTGCAAGCCAAGTTGTTCCATCACTGCTAATGGCATGAGGTTGTGTGAGGCTCCGGAGTCCAACATGCAATTATGCAATAAGAGGTCATGGATTACCAGGGTCACATAGAAGGGTGCAGTAGAAGGATCTAGTTCTTCCACATGAGGCCCAAAAACAACCATTGGCCTTTCTTCTTGAAGGTTTAAACAATCGTGGGTGGGTGAAGAGGTGGATGGATGCATGAATTGAGAGACTTGAGCTTTATAAGTAGGTTGCTTTAGAAGCTCAATCAGAGGAACATGAATCTTTACCTTTTCAAGCTCCTTCTAAAGATTGAACATAGGTTGGCCTTTTTCTATACCTCCTGGCTCTGCTTCTCCTTCCTTACCACTGGAAATTTTTAGCAGAATAGGTGCCTTCTTTTCTGTGTGTTCCTCGGAACTATTGCTTTCCTTATTTGAGGAGACTTTAATCTTGGACGAGTCAGGATTCAGCTTACCTTTCCCTTTATCTGGTACTGGGGGAATATCTTAGGGAGCAGTTTCCTCTTGTTGTTTTGGTTTCCTCGACCTATTTCTTGAAGATCTTAGATCATACCTTTGGTGTATCTGTGCTTGCATGAAATCCACAAACTGTTTACAATAATAATCTATATCCTCCTCATTTGCTGCTGCTTCTCTATCATGACGGGTCTCCTGGTGAGCCATATTTTCATGTTCTTCTTCAGAGAAAGCAAAATACAAGTTTCCCTACATCTCATGTGTATCCGACAATTGTTCATTGGGATCATCTTCTAAATATAGAGGATGAGGGATCTGATCGAGTTGTTCCTTTCTTTCCCTTGGAAGTATCTGCAATGGAGGCCTTCTATATTGTGGGTTATAACCCCGGTTGTTGCCTTGAGCATTCTGTTTGGAGAGACTCTTGTTCTCAAGTTCAAGCTTTCCAACCTTATGTGATAAACTCTTGATGAGTTTATCCAGTTCATCCCACTTCAGATCTGGTGATTCTTTAGCTTGACCAGAGGAGGATGCTTCTTCTTTCCCTCTTTTATTCTCAGTAGGTTCCTGCTTTCCTCTTGACTTCCCTGCTGAGGTGAAATTTGCTTCCACCTCAAGAGCATCGACTTGGAGTTGATCTAAAGTGAGAGACTTCCTTTCTCTTAGGGTAAAACCAAAGTCAGATTCAAAGGCTCCCAAAAAAGCTACGCAAGCAGCAGCTAGAGGAGGCTTTATCTCACTAGGCAGGTTATTATACTGCTTATTGAACCTTTTTATAAATTCTGAAGTGTCCTCTTTCAGCTTCTTCCTTATAGCATTAAACTCTGTGAGGAGGTACTCATGATTTCTCTTTTCACCCCATTTTTGTGTGAAAGAGTTTTCAAGTTCCTCCCAAGTAGTGATGGAGGCATTAGGTAGGGCTTTAAACCATTTTTTGGGTTCTCCATCAAGGGATTATACAAAGAGTCTCAGGACCACATCCAGTGGTTCTACATTTAGATTCTCAGCAAAAGCACAGAAGGTTTCAATGTCTCTATGCAGTGTTTTCATCCTCCCCATTGAACCTAGGCAGAAGCTTTAGGTAATCTTGGGGCATAGCACTTAGGGGCTGAGGTAAATGAAGAGGGGCATATTTATTCAGCAAAAAACTCGGAACAACCATCTAGATTAATGGAGGGGGGTTAAGATTTGTCGGAGGAACTTGGGCCAAAACCACAGTGGTTGGAGTGGCTAGACTAAAAGCAGGGTATGTAAGGGTCTTAGGAGTAAATCCTGAGTAGTGAGTAACAGTGGGTTGGGAGTTGGATGAGGAAGCTTCAAAGACTGATGAGACAGTAGCACAGGTAGTAGGAGTTTTCTCCTTCCAGACTTTCCTGAAAATTAATTTCTCTGGGTCAGATACAAACGGGGTTTTCTGCTGAGAGGTATCTGAGCGAGTGTGAGGCTTTTTAAAAGCCAGGATGATAAATGATAATGGGGTTTGTGGAGTCACCAAGGTGATGTGGATGCAATCAGAACGCCTTTGCTCACCTACACAAAGAGTGCTCAACTTGTCGTATCCCAGGGGAAAAATCCTTCAATACGTTCCCCAGCAACAGCGCCAAAAATTGTTGTCGCTCCCAGAAACAGACTCGGATTGCTTATAAGACCAGTGCCTGGGTACATCTAGGTTTTGTGTGTCTCATATGATTCTCAGGAAAATGGAGACATCACAGATATATATATCTATATATATATATATATATATATATATATATATAAAACAAAATGGGTTGTTTTATTCATCTAAAGGAGTAAGCCATGAGTTTCTGGTACTTCTTCACATATACAGCTCACAAAAATATTTGCATAAAATAGTGGAGGCCAAGTAGTTCAAGGACCTACAGTTTAATAAGCTTTGACAGAGCAATGAGAGAGGATAAGGAGAAGGAGTAACTCATCACATAGAGCTTAAAGCATTAAGAGTTCTACACTTAACACATAGAGCTTGAAGCATCAAGAATTTCTACACTTATTTGAGTTACAGGTAGATATAATGGACAAAAGAGAGATTGGGTGTTATGATTCATGGAGCGCAATTTTAAAGATATAATCTCAATAATCCATACAGGCACATGCATTAACAAGTCAATACAAATGAATCTGCGAGGAAGTTTGAAATATTTCTAGCAGCTATGATTACATGAATTCAGAGAAGAAACATGAACATAATGGATTTTAACAGAGGGAGAACATATTGTAGTACTTGAAGGGGGAATCACCACCATTTTCTTTATATTCCGAAAGATGCATATCATACAATCATACAGTCTGAAAATAACATGTAGATTTTTCTTTAGGATTTTTAAACCTTTGTAAAGTGTTGCTTCCCTCTATTTATCTGGAGAGGGGAGTGTTTGAACATTCATTACAACAAAATATCTTCAGCCTTCTCACACCTTTCAATTCGACTATCTGTCTCGGCCAGGGATGGCTCTGTGGCCCAAAAACATTACAAAATATTAATTGCCTCATTTAATGGCGGCACATTACAGGGTAATAAAACAAGTCAACAGTCAGATAAGAATGCTAACAAAATATTTTCATGCCCATCCCTGTGATCGCCTTTGCTTCAAGTTGTAGCTTGCCCGTGGCCTGGCCTCCTGTGACGCTCAGCCGATTACCGTCACTTCTGCCTTTATTGCTTGAATCATTCATCCTTTAAAGTTGGGAGTGGGCAACTATCAGTTTCATGTCGTAGTACAGAAGCAGAGAACCCCTGGGCGGTACTTCGTCTTCCCTCTGTATGGGACACCATGCTGGATAATCAAGTCCTCCCGGGCTTCCAAGTCTTTGTTTACTTCTGTCAGCGTTGACCTTGGTTTCGTGTCACAAGGGGCCTTTCTAGGTCAGTCCATGCTAAGTTTGAATGCTCCATCTCCTTTCTTAAATGCCACAGTTGTCGACCCATCACACCTTTAAAGTTTTGCACTACCTGGTCATGGAGTTATCACATCAGGACTTTCCATTAAGAAGTCTTTATAGGATGGGGCCTTCCGATCCATTTTAGCCCCTTTTGCTTCATGTGACTAGGGGCCATGATCAAGTGCTTAGTCCTCGAGCAATAGGGCCTTTGGACTGCCCTTCGGGGTCTTTTTCCTTTGTTACATAGAATCCCGCATATCAGCAGCTTATAACGCTCACCTTTAGTATCTCCCCTTGACACTTGCGATCGCTGATCCACGGGATTGGGCCCACTTGGATATCGCAATCAGAGTATAGGAGAGGGCCTTCCTACCATATTACATAGAGCATGCCAATTGTCTGGACGCGAGACTTCAAGAAAGTAGGATGCATAAAATATTGCATCCGGGAGGGGTCTCACCTATCGCAATCGTAGGTCGGGAGGGACTTCAGCGGAGGAGAGACCCTGCTTTGTGCCATCGCCGATCTGCGTGATTGGCCCCTTTAGTGCTTGGCCCTTGGTTCTTCGGCCCTCCATGTGATCTTGGGCCAGGCTCCTTATCGAAGCCCCTTTATTGCATGATTGCAATCGAGGGTTTCATTACAGCATGATGCCTTGTCTCGCCGATTGTCGATTTGCGATGGGTGACGTCATCATTGCCACACGTCACATTGTGAATGGTGACACGTGTCACCTAGAAATGCCCCCATAGGACCCCTGAAAATGGCAAATCAGCATGCCACGTGTGCTCCGTACTGCCACATCACAATGACATCAGCTGCTATGTGGATTCATCGGGACCAATGGTATTCCGCCACGTGGCCCCCTGGAGGAGAGAGAAAAGGGCCCGCTTGCCCTTGGTTTTTCGCTACAATCCTTTGTTAACTAGTTTATGACCCCTCCCAGCGACTTTACACTATATCGGGACTTTTGCACTTCACAATCTTTTAACCCCAGTCCCGGCCAGAATCATTGATCGCCGATATTGCGGGACCCCCGATATTGCGGGAAGTCTGACATGCAGGACCTCTAACCACCGATAAGCCAATAGACTGTGCCCGAGGACCCTCTGATCACTGATCTGCCTTGCCTTGGACCCGCTAATCGCCGGTGAGCTGATACGCCATGCCTTGGACACGCCGATTTGCGATGTGCGATATCGGTGATCCGTCAATCGCTGTAATATCCCATATCAGGAATATACCCCAAACACAAGCAAACTCCAACCAAAGATGGACTGGGAGGGCATTTACCAAATATGTCGCCTCTAAAAAGAGGATGAGATCCAGAGGCTACCTGGCCCTTTCCAGGCTCTTTTTAAGAGTATAATAGAAACACACAAGTGGTATAATAGCCGAGAATGCTCACGGAGATACAAGTAACAATGATACTATATATATCAAATAAACCATAAACAGATACACAAGAAATACAGAGAGAATGCTAAGCCATTTTATTATATTGAGTAATAAAATGAGTACAAGAGGTGATCAGGAAGATGGCACCTCTCCTTGCACTAGGGAAGTGAAGAAATATACTCAGAATAGCGAAGGAATGGCCCCTCTCTGATCTGCGTCCAACCTGCTGGAAAACTGCTACGCTGTTGTTGCTGCTAGAAATCAAATGAGGATTTGGGGCTGCTCCCTCCTCAGAAAAGGCTGAAACTCTGGAATCGGACTCTACTCGAGAAACCCAGAAAAACCCAAAAAACTTTCCTGGAATGGCCGACCCCCGAAAATCACCCCCTTGGGGTTCTGCGCAGTTCCTCACTGCTCCGCGCTGCCACTGAATAGAACCCTTCGAAACTCAGACCAAACTCTGCCAAACTCCTCCAATATGCAAGAGTTGATCTCTTGCTCAATCCCTCGGCTCAAATCCTCCACAAACCCTCAATCCAGACTGCTTCCAAAAAGAACTGCGTCCATCTCCCTGTGCTGCGCAGTCCTCCAGAACACTGATAAAACCACTGCTGAAATGCTGAAGATACTACTGCTGAAATGCCAATGAAAATACCTTGCCCGAGTAGGCACTAGAAGTCCCCCGAGGCTAAGGGTGAGATCTCTGAACGGAGACACTCAATGCACTAAACAGTGCTGCAAACTAGCTAAACAGCGAGCGTGCTCTAAGACAAAACGACTATCACAAATACATATAACCAAATGATCCAAAATGAGGGGGCTCCTCTCTATTTTATAGTCTCTGCCTCTCACAATCCCTAGGCTCACCTCCTCCTGCGTGATTCCCCTCTTGCCAAGTGTTCTTCCCTCATGCGTAGTCCCTCCATGTGTCTACGTGGGCCCCATTTCTGCATCCCCCTTTGGCCCCCTTGGCTCCTCTTTAAGTCACAACATTGTGCTACTAGGAAGTGACTTTTTATTCTTAAAGTGAGTTATGTCCCCCGTCCTCACTTTTTTTATTTATAAATAACTATAGAAGGCATAAATTGGGCAAAATCAAATATTCCAATTAGCCATGGCTAATTAGGAATATTACAATAGCAGATTTCATTGTTTTCCCCTACCGTCACTTCAGAAAAGCCCCAATTGCGATTTGCGATGAGCCTGAACCTTAGCCATTTTTTCTTTGTTTTCTGGCTTTCAAAGGGTATCTTCAATCTGCTCTAACTTCTGATCCAAGAGTCCATTTTTGGACTTCCACCTACCATTGGAAAGCTTATTCCGAGCACTATCCATTGGAGAGGGTACGATTTAGCTTTGAGAGCCTCTGTGACTTGGAAGATGGCTGCAAACTTCTCTGTTCTTTGGTACTCTTTGTACAACTGGAACTCTGTTTTCAGAAGATGACAACAGTGCACATACCTCAAAATATGCCTCGCTACTGCCAAATGTACCCTCTTCGATTCTACCATAAACTGGCCGAGGGTATTGACTGCAAAGCAGATATCTAGCCTAGTGTTGATCAGATACATGAGAGAACCAATAAGTTGTCTATACAAGGTGGGGTCGACATCCTTGTCATCTGATGCATCTATCTTCTTCTAGTTGGTGATCATGGGCATAGACATGGGTCTACAATCCTGCATTATGAACCTCTTCAAAATATCTGTAGCATATCTTCCCTGCCAAAGGAAAATCTCCCCGTCCTTCTGCCACACTTCTAATCCTAGGAAATAGCGCATCAAACCCAAATCCTTCATATCAAACTTTGCTACCAAGTTCCTCTTGCAGTACTTTATGAGCCCTGATGATCTTGTCAAGAAGAAATCATCCACATACAATACTAGGACGAGTGGCTTACCCTCTACCATCAAATAGTAAAGGTTGGGATCTACGTCACTCTTGATGAATCCCATCTACTGCAAGTAGCTGTCAATCCGACCATACCATGCCCTAGGAGATATGTTGCATGAAACTTCAAAGAACCTAACGTTTCGAACCGTACCTGTACCCGAACTCGGAAACTTGGCAGAAATTTGGCGAAACTCGACCATCATGTAATCATCTATTAGAATTAATATAGACTTGTTTTTCCTTCTAAATTGTCATCTATGGGTCTTATTCCCTTTTTCTTGCAAGATAATGTGTTATTCACTTATTTATTTATATATATATATTTTATATATACATATATGACGTTTCGGTCGACATTTCGGCTGACATTTCGGCCGACGTTTCCATTTTTGGGAGGTGACGTTTCTAAACATACCTGTTTCGGAAACTCTAAAATGTTTTGGTGTTTCGTGCAACTTAGCCTGGGAGAAATATTGAGCCCGTATAGAGATTTCTTCAATCTGCACACATGAGTGTGCCTCTCATGAGTCTCAAAGCCCTCTGTTGTTTATGTACACCTCTTCCTTAATCACCCAGTTCAAGAATGTTGTCTTGATGTCCATCTAGTGAATCTGCCATCCCATCTGAGCTACTACGAATATATCTAACCAAATAGAAGTGTATCTAGCAACTGCGGCGAAGGTCTCCTCATAATCTATCCCTTTTTTTGGTGCATACCCTTTTTACACGAACCTAGCCTTGTACTTCTCCACGCTGCCATTTGCAACATACTTGATCTTGTAGATCCATCAAGAACCTACAATTGACCTATCCTCAAGCCTTGGCACCACCTCCAAAACATCATTCGTCATGATAGAGTTGTATTCTTCTACCATGGCATCTACCCACACCTGATGTTGTGCAGCTTCTTGAAAGTTGGATGGTTCAACAACCTAAGCTACCAATGTTTGATATTTGTCAGGCTATATGCGCTCTCTCTTGTTTGTCCTAGGAGCTCCAATAAACTCCTCTACATCTCTCAATGTTTGACGAGCCTCTCTATTGGCTCGACCACTAGTAGTGGGAGGTTCAACCAACTCCTCCTCATCCTGCCTCTGTTGCTCCGTCTCTTGAGATCTCACTGGATTCCCTGCTCCTGAGAAAATGCTAGTACTGGTTACTGTACTAGATCCCTGTGACTGTCCCACTGATGGTCCCACTGGCTGGACCAATGGAGCTCTAGCTAGCTGATTCTCATCACTTGTAGGCATCTCACAAGATCTCTTGAAAGCTTGATCTTCCATGAACTTTACGCCCTGTCTCAGTACAATCTTCCTATTTCTAGGAATGTAGATCATGTATGCCTTGGAAGTCTCACTATACCCAACAAGAAACCCCTTCTCTACAATCTGATCCAATTTGGTGCACTTCTCATCTGGCACATAGCAATAAGCAATGTTGCCAAAGATCCTGAAGTGACTAATTTTGGCTTCTTCCCAGTGAAGACCTCTTCCAGCGTTTTCTTCGCCAATGCTCTATGAGAAGTCCTATCCTGAATATACATTGTTGTGTTACATGCCTCTATCCATAGAAACCTGGGCAAATCCTGGTCATATAACATTGTTTTTGCAGCCCCAACTATGGTTCTATTTTTTTGCTCCGCTACCCCATTCTAGTGTGGATTATACGGAGTTGTACATTCTCTTTTGATGCCTTCCTTCGCACAAAAATCTGTGAAGTCTTTATCAATATACTCTCCACCATTATCTAAGCAAAGCACCTTGATCTTCTTTCCTGTTGCATTCTCCACGAGAGCCTTAAACTCCCTGAAACGATCGAAGACCTCATCCTTGGTCTTCAAGAAGTAGATCCAGGTTTTCTTGGAATGGTCATCAATAAAGGTGATGAAGTATTTGGCACCACTGAGAGCTCTAGTGGACATCGGACCACAAATATCTGAGTGTATAAGTCCTAACACGCCATCTGCTCTATTGTCACTTCTTGGGAATGTTGCCTTAGCATACTTCCCAAGTACGCATCCTCTGCACACATCATCGTGTTCCGTGCCAAGTTCTGGAACCCCTGTTACTGTTTCCCTGAGCATCTTGAGTGCTCCATGGTGTAGATGTCCCATTCTCCTATGCCATAACTCATTCAGTTCCTTCCCATTGCTACTGTCACTGCCTATTAGTGTCATTGGAGAGTTGAGTTGCAGCCTGTACAATCTTTTGCTTCGAAGTCCAATCTGTTTTACCCTCTCCCAGCTTGAGTGTTTGACAAACACTTTCTTCCCTACAAAGTGGATATCATATCCCTCATCTTGTAACTGGGAGACTGAAATTAGATTCATACCCAATCCTAGCACATGCAATACATTTGCAGCATTGTTGCTTGCTCCTGACTCCATCTGAAAATCGATGGTACCTATCGCTACTGGAGTACACTTGATTTTGTTTCTCATCGCAATTTGGAAGTCCATCTACTCCTCCTTGAGTTAGAGAAATATTCTCTAACCCGTATCATGTGAGCTGACACTCCACCGTCTATATACCAGATACCCTGTGAAGTTGATCCTGACAAGCAAGTAAATTCGTCCTCCAACCTGGAAGACAAATTTGAAGCCTCCTGAATGTTAATTATGTCCATGGTCATAGAAAAGACACTTTTGTCTGTTATTTCTCTTTCTCCTGATGCTAATTAAGCTGCTGCGAAACCCTCTGCGTCCAACCATGGAATTTGCTCAGCAAAAATCTGAGATATTATTGCTCCCCTTGACTATTGGAATCACTATTCTAGGCAAATCAACTTTTTTGCCAACCTACCACTAAAAATTGAACCCTTGCCCAGCAATCTGATCTGCCTATCTAGGTATTGTGCAGTCTCTGAGATTTTCGGCTTGCTGCTCCCTTTGAATAGAAAAATCCCCTTCTTTGCTTCTGAGCTTCCTGGCTGATCACTTATCCTCTAATACCATGTGAAAATTTCATCTATCGCAACGACTAGAAATTATTCTTTTAACTGTAAATTTAATTGTGCAATTTATTTGCTACGACAAACAATGAATAAAATCACAAATGCAATTTTCACCATAAACATACTGCAGAATAATAAAAAGCTGGAAACTAAGAAATACTAGCACACACACAAAATTTTAACACCCGTATTTTTGGACAATCGTCCCCGGAAAAACCCAACTTGGGAAAATCAGTGCAGCAAATGAGGGTTTAATTATTATTATGCAGCAGAAATTTTGAGTACAATAAAATGATGTCAAACTGGCTTATCTATCTCAGAGAAATACTGGTCAAAATATCTGAGGACATTTTATCCTCCTCTCCAAGCAATCTCAGCTCTATTATCACCTACCGCCTACACCTACCTACAGGTTAGTGAGAAAAGCCATCAACCCCACAAGTTGTGGTTGGTGGCAAGGAACTCAAAAAAGGGGTTGTCACACTAATCCTGACTCTCTCTGTTTGATCTATCTCCTAGGTTAGCTAAGGGGGTGGTTCCTAATGAAAAGTTAAATTAAAAAATGTGAGTTTCTAGGAGAACATTATAGTGAAAATGGATTAATTTTGAGGATTTATGAGCAAATATGAAGTGAACAACTTGAAATAACATTTGCAATCATTCATATGACAAAAACCATAAAACCACTGCCTTATAAAGAATTTGCTCAACAATTTAAAGATATATTTGCTCAAAGTAAAATGCAATGCTCTCAAAAGAGAAAGCAAAGTAACCCTAAATGTAAACAAAAATTGTTAGCACAAGATATGTAAGATACAAAATGTTCTTGAAATAATACTCTTTATGAATCAAAACATGTGAAACATATCTTGCCAAAACCCAAAAACTAGTAATTAACTTGGAAATGTAAAAGAAAGGAAGTGCTCAACCAAGACATCAATATGCAATTAGATTTGAAGCATGAAAAGAAAGCACTTGTTTGAAAGGATTACAATAATTGCTTTTGGAATAGACTTTGCATATGAAAACTCAAACCATCAAGAGACAAGTAAAGTAAATGTAATGGAAAGTGCTCTTAGTTAATTTTATTAATTATCTCTACAACAAGATTACAATTTAACTCTTTAATCCTCAAACCTCACCATCGCCCAAAGATATGGATCTCACAGTGAGGAGTCAATAGAGGAGTAGAGGATCCCTAAGATGTCTACTTCAACCAACTTATGTTGGAGGTAAAATTTTAATGAGGCTTGGGGCCTTCCTATACTAAAATTCCTAGATGAAATGCATGTAAGTTTTTCCCCAAAATAAAATAATGTTACATACAAATGCTTCAAAGAAATTGATTTGCAATGTTTGAAAATGAAATAGTGTTCAACATAAGTTGCAATTATAACTTCAATTGGAGGACTAAAATTAGCTTACAAGTGTTGCATGTGTCTCATCAAGGAATTAAAATGATATAAGTAATTTGCTTGAAAGTAAAATTTGTTTCAAATAAACTGACAATAAATTGCTCCAATATTCAAGATAACAATGTAGCATAAAAATGAAGCATGTATTCAAGTGCTCGTGAAACAATTTACCAAGGTAAATGGAGAAGAATCAAAGTTTATTAAAATATAAAATGCTTGCATGTAAAGGATGAATTGCCCAAAGTGTAAGCTTGTAGCTTCAAGCAACAATGAGATAGAGAATGCAAAACTCAAATGAAATTGTAACAAACTTTAACTTAATGAAATGTGATAGCGAGGTTGTGTTAATTCCCAATTAAAGCATGCAAGTGAATGAAGTATGGAAGCTTAAACCATGTAAATGTTAATCCACCCAAGACAAACCTCCCTCTAAATGGGGAGATAGGATACCATGGGAGAAATCCCAAGCTCCCACAAGCAAATTAGATCTTTTATTGATATTACAATGAGAAGAGGGCCCTTTGAAGTCCTCAACTAAACTTCAAGGAGATTCTCCACAATAATTGCTTGAAACTTGGACACTAGACCTCCTTTCTTGAGAAAGTAATATCAAGATTTCACAAAAACTTATGCAAGGGAAACAACATGAAAGATTCCTCCAAATGCCCACGCCTTAGAGAGGAAAATGGGCAGCCCTCCCGTGAACTCGACTTGGCCAAAATAAGCCTCAAAAGGGCTCATGGCATCCTTGGAAATCGAACCCCCAACACTTCTTAAAGGTTCCGCAAACACTTGTTAGATATTGCGGAGGTTACTCTTCAAAATCTATCACACAAGAGTTAGCAAACAATCCAAACAATAGTTGCAAAATAAGTTAAGTATTAGAGGAAGAATCAACAAGATAAAATGTATATGTACAATTATAATTCACAAAAAGCTAAGCTAAAGAGTGAGAGTAAACTCTCGTTCTTTGCTTAGCCATATTCAAGATTTTAGATAGCAAATGAAAGAAATAAAGTACAATGATCTTTTTAAAAGAAATTTAAATTTAGAAGTACTCGGCTTGTGTACAAGCTATGTTCCAAAACCCCTACAAAACTCTTTGTAAGATAAGACTATGAAGGCTCAAAGAACAAATGAGATCTCCTTTAGGAATGTATCAAGAGTGGGTTGGTCTTTCCAAAGAGTTCCCCTTATGCTTGATTTTGTGATCCCAACAAGATGTTCCCTCTACAAAACTTCAATCAAGAATTAGTTCCATTTAAATTTAGCAATAAACAATGATAAGAAATTCTAGAGATTTATTTAAAACCAACTAGAGCATTCTATAAGTAGAGCATACTTCTAAATTGAATGTCAATGCAAGATAGCTCTACGTTAACAAATCTATAAGAGCATATGGAAACAAATTAGATCAAATCATAAGTAAAAGGAATTATATCAATGATCAACAATTCATCACACTCCCAAAGGAGGAATACCTCATGAATGAAACCCCAAAGTCTTTATTGATATTTTTGAAAGTGTACAAGGCATCAGTGTTTCCGCAAGCACAGTAGTTAGTCACAAGATGATCCAAATGAGAGCTCAAGGTTCTATTATATAGAACTATGGGAGCCAATCCCAATGTAGAAGTGATTAAACAAGTGGCATGAGGTAACAATCCCAAAGAGAAATTCATTGCTGAATGGAGCTCCAATGCCAAGTGTAAAAGTCGAATTTTGGCAAGTGGACATCATTTTCTTCTTCCCTTATATATCAAATTCGAATTTTATGATGGAATGGCAAGTGTATATGGGTGGTAACCCATGTGGGGACAATTTCCCACAAAAATCTCCACCAAATATTCTCCCAAATCCTCCCAAATGTGCATTAACTTCACAAATTCGAATTTCCAAATAAGCAACTTTCTCATTTAATGCCAGAAATTTGATTTTATCTGAGCAAGTGTCATTTCCTTGATTTTAGAAGTCCACATCACCTTGGGACTTCACTTTAACTCCCCCATAATTTTCCATGTCATTTCCACAACAGTTAGCATGTGTAGATATTTATTTTTCTCCATTTATTTAATTTCTAGCTTAATTAATTGCCAAATTTCCCACTAAACTTAGGAAAAGTGGGTTTTCAGGGTTAAAAACACATTTTTAATCTCTCAAAGTGTGTCATAGTGGAAAATTGAGGGTGAGAGGTGCAAATTTCATTACTCGTACCTCATACAACTTCTCTAGACATCACTTATTACATTACAAGTACAATTTTTATTGCAATTTTTGCAGTGCAAAAAATCTAAAAAAAATTAAAATGACTACCTAGACCTAACCAAATTCCATGAAATTTTTTGTGTGATCTAGTATGGTAATATACATCGACTCTAGACACTAATATGTGTTAGGGGCTCAACCTTCAAACTGTCACCCCGACTTTGGGGTAAAAAGTGAGTGAAA
Organism: Pinus tabuliformis; assembly: GCA_031772625.1. Lineage (NCBI taxonomy): Eukaryota > Viridiplantae > Streptophyta > Pinopsida > Pinales > Pinaceae > Pinus > Pinus tabuliformis. The sequence continues at coordinate 350,701,919 of CM062815.1, forward strand.
ACCCCCAGAAATTTATCTACGTCTGAAAAATAAGAGATAATTAACCAGATAAAAAAAACACTCCAAAGTGTACTTGTTTTTTGATCGAGTATCAACATCGTAGACCTGTTACATACTCAAAACTCATCATTACTAGTATCACTTATTACAATTCCCCGCAGAGCATGGAATCTGGGTAGAAGAAAAAAGATGAGAAAATAGAAGTAGAATTTAAAAAATTTGTTGACAGATGATATCTGATGGTACAAATGTCCATTGGTACATCCTTGGGCATGAAGTCTTCATATAATCATCAGATGCCACTCCAGTGGTCAACATTTGGCTCTATATGGGGATGCATGCTTGATATGAAGTGATAGTGTGCAAGAACCTGGAATTTGCGTCCATCGACAAAAGACATATATCAGCGGTATCCATTCTAAATATCATCAAATGAAATCAAGTACAGAAATGAAAAAATGAAAATTTATTTTAAGAGCACAAATGACAATCTATTCATGAAATAAAACTAATTAAACAAAAATGACAAGGGCTAAGGTTAGAAATATGGTACAAAAAGATGCCCCATAGCATCAGATGTCCTCAATGAAGTTCATGCTGAGAACCTGCTTACTTTCGAGCAGATCCATGGGTGGTTTTTCTGATGTGCCCTAGCCAATTTTGAATATCTTAGGACTTTGATCTGTTCCAACGTTGTGTTGCACATGGTCATCAGATTTGCCAAATCCTTTCCGCTTTTTCTTTTCTTCTTAACAGATTGTGATGTTGATGTTGAGGTGATCAAAGTAGACCTTTTTGCCCGATCTTGAAGATGTTGTGATGGAAAATTCGATGTATCCAAGACTTCTTTAATATGCCTTTGTCCAATTTGCTTCTGCTCTGACATGGGTGATGGATCAATCTAATAAGTATAAATCTAATTCCCCTCAGTTTCCTTGCTATTCAAGTCTCCATCAATTAGCCATTTTTCAATGGAGTAAATGACCTCCTCATAATGAGATGAAGATTGCTTCAGTAGATCAAGAGGCTTATGATTTGTTTCTTTGTTCTTTTCCCATCCGTCATCTGTCCTAAGCTAAAAAATTTGTACCTGTAATCTTTCCATTTCCTCCAGGCTCTATCCTATTCTGAAAAGTGATCTAGTCAACCTTCATAACACTTATTTCCTTGGCATGATTTGTTTCCATGGTGTTGATTAATTGCACTTGTTTTTCTTCCATGGTGAGCAACCTATTTTGAATAGAGGTCATCTGATTAGAATGATTTACTTCCATGGCCTTTATTGCTTGTGCATGATTTTCCTCCATGGTCTGAATGAGTTGAGCTTGGTTGAGCTGCATATCCTTAATCATTTGAGTCAACCCTTGATGAGATCTTTATCATTCTCATTTGATTGAGTTTTGATCTTTTTTTCATCTCCATATTTTTCTTCAAAGGCATCAATGATTGATTCTAGAGAATCAAAATTGTTAGCAAATAAGTCTATGAACCAATCCATAGCATCACCATCTAATGAAAAGATGAGAAGTCTCATTTTAACGTCCTCGTGGTTAATATCATGGTATCATCTTCTCACACAAAGGTGGAAATTTCTAAAGTGAGTTTCAGTATTGATGGCATTGTTACCTAGAAAACTAGGCAACTCTTCAATAGCCTCGATGGCTTCATCTGGAATGAAATTCAGATAGCCTGAAATGTTAGTAAAATCACAAGGGGAAAACAAATCATTCATGATGTTATGCTCACTTAACTCTGAAAGAGAAAATGGATACCAAAGAGAGGCGCCTGTCCAAGATTAGCAAGAAATCTACAAGAAGCAAGCTTCAAGCATAAATCCTTGCAGAAAATGAAATAAGCGGAGTCGCCACTTGTACAAGAATCTAACTCTAAAATCCATCATGGAAAAACGAAAAGTTAGTCCATTTCCCATGTATAAGAAGACTTGTCCTCGGCAACGGCACCAAAGATGTTATCACCTACCGCCTACACCTACCTATAGGTCAGTGAGAAAATCCTTCAACCCCACAAGGTGTGGTTGGTGGCAGGGAACTCAGAGAAGGGGTTATCACACTAATCCCAACTCTCTCTGTTTGAGCTATCTCCTAGGTTAGCTAAGGGGGGTGGTCCCTAATGAAAAGTTAAGTTAAAAGATGTGAGTTTCTAAGAGAGTGTTAAAGTGAAAATGGATTACTTTTAAGAATTTATGAGAAAATATGAAGTGAACAACTTGAAATAACAATGTCAGTCATTAATATTACAAAAATCATAAAACCAGTGTTTTATAAGGAATTTTCTCAACAATTTAAAGATATATTTGCTCAAAGTAAAATGTAATGCTCTCAAAAGAGAAAGCAAAGAAACCCTAAATGTAAACAAAAATTGATAGCACAAAATATGTAAGATACAAAATGTTTTTGAGATAATACTCTTTATAAATCAAAACATGTGAAACATATCTTGCCAAAACCCAAAAATTAGTAATTAACTTGGAAATTTAAAAGAAAGGAAGTGTTAAACCAAGACATCAATATGCAATTAAACTTGAAACACAAAAAGGAAGCACTTGTTTAAAAGGATTACAATACTTGCTTTTGGAATAGACTTTGCATATGAAAACTCAAACCATCAAGAGACAAGTAAAGTAAATGTAATGGAAAGTGCTCTTGGTTAATTTTATTAATTATCTCTACAACAAGATTACAATTTAACTCTTCAATCCTCAGACCTCACCCTCGCCCAAAGATATGGATCTCACAGTGAAGAGTCAATAGAGGAGTAGAGGATCCCTAAGATGTCTACTTCAACCAACTTATGTTGGAGGTAAAATTTTAATGAGGCTTGGGGCCTTCCTATACTAAAATGCCTAGATGAAATGCATGTAAGTTTTTCCCCAAAATAAAATAATGCTTCAAAGAGATTGATTTGCAATGCTTGAAAATGAAATAGTGTTCAACATAAGTTGCAATTATAACTTCAATTGGAGGAATAAAATTAGCTTACAAGTGTTGCATGTGTCTCATCAATGAATTAAAATGATACAAGTAATTTGCTTGAAAGTAAAATTTGTTTCAAATAGACAATGACAATAAATTGCTCCAATATTCAAGATAACAATGTAGCATAAAAATGAAGCATGTATTCAAGTGCTCGTGAAACAATTTACCAAGGTAAATGGAAATGAATCAAAGTTTGTTAAGAATATAAAATGCTTGCATGTAAAGGATGAATTGCCCAAAGTAAAGTGTAAGCTTGTAGATTCAAGTAACAATGAGATAGAGAATGCAAAACTCAAATGAAATTGTAACAAACTTTAACTTAATGAAATGTGATAATGAGGTTGTGTTAATTCCTAATTAAAGCATGCACGTAAGTAAATGAAGTATAAAAGCTTAAACCATTTAAATGTCAATCCATCCAAGACAAACCTCCCTCTAAATGGGGAGATAGGATACCATGGGAGAAATCTCAAGCTCCCACAAGAAAATTAGATCTCTTATTGATATTACAATGAGAAGATGGCCCTTCAAAGTCCTCAACTAAACTTCAAGGAGATTCTTCACAATAATTGCTTGAAACTTGGACACTAGACCTCCTTTCTTGAGAAAGTAATAACAAGATTTCACAAAAACTTATGCAAGGGAAACAATGTGAAAGATTCCTCCAAATGCCCATGCCTTGGAAAGGAAAATGGGAAGCACTCCTGTGAACTCGAATTGGCCAAAATAAGCCTTAAAAGGGCTCATGGCATCCTTGGAAATCGAACCCCCAACACTTGCCAAAGGCCCTACAAACACTTGTTAGATGTTGCGGAGGTTGCTCTTCAAAATTTGCCACACAAAAGTTAACAAACAATTCAAACAATGGTTGCAAAATAAGTTAAGTATTAGTGGAAAAATCAGCAAGATAAAATGTATATGTAAAATTATAATTCACAAAAGGCTAAGCTAAAGAGTGAGAGTAAACTCTCGTTCTTTGCTTAGCCATCTTCAACCTCTTAGATAGCAAATGAAAGAAATGAAGTACAATGTTCTTTTTAAAAGAGATTTAAATTTAGAAGTACTCGGCTTGTGTACAAGCTATGTTCCAAAACCCCCGCAAAACACTTTGTAAGATAAGACTATGAAGGCTCAAAGAACAAATGAGATCTCCTTTAAGAATGTATCAAGAGCGGGTTGGTCTCTCCAAAGACTTCCCCTCACGCTTGATTTTGTGATCCCAACAAGATGTTCCCTCTACAAAACTTCAACCAAGAATTAGTTCCATATAGATTTAGCAATAAACAATGATAAGAAACTCTAGAGATTTATTTATAACCAACTAAAGCATTCTATAACTAGAGCATACTTCTAAATCAAATGTCAATGCAAGATAGCTCTACATTACCAAATCTACAAGAGCATATGGAAACAAATTAGATCAAAGCATGAGTAAAAGAAATTATACCAATGATTAACAATTCATCACACTCCCAGAGGAGGAATACCTCATGAACAAAACCCCAAAGTTTTTATTGATGTTTTTGAAAGTGTACAAGGCATCAGCGTTTCCGCAAGCACAATAACTAGTTACAAGATGATCCAAATGAGAGCTCAATGCTCTATTATATAGAACTATGGGAGCCAATCCCAATGTAGAAGTGATTAAACAAGTAGCATGAGGTGACAATCCCAAAGAGAAATTCAAATTTGTTGAATAGAGCTCCAATGCCAAGTGTAAAAGCCAAATTCTAGCAAGTGGACATCATTTTCTTCTTCCCTTATGTGTCAAATTCGAATTTTATGATGGAATGACAAGTGTATATGGGTGATAATCCATGTGGGGACAATTTCTCACAAAAATATCTACCAAATATTCTCCCAAATGTGCATTAACTTCACAAATTCGAATTTCCAAGTAAGCAACGTGCTCATTTAATGCCAGAAATTCGATTTTATTTGAGCACGTCCTTTCCTTGATTTTAGGAGTCCACATCACCTTGGGACTTCACTTTAACTCCCCTATAATTTTACACCTCATTTTCACAACATTTAGCATATGTGGATATTTATTTTTCTCTATTTATTTAATTTCTGGCTTAATTAATTGCCAGATTTCCCACTAAACTTAGGAAAAGTGGGTTTTGAAGGTTAAAAATACAATTTTAACCCCTCAAAGTGTGTCATAGTGGAAAATTGAGCGTGAGAGGTGCAAAATTCATTGCTCATACTTCATAAAACTTCTCTAGACATCACTTATTACATTACAAGTACAATTTTTATTGCAATTTCCCAAGTGCGGAAGATCTAAAAATTTAAAAAATGACTACCTAGACCTAACCAAATTCCATGAAATTTTTTGTGTGATCTAATATAGTAATATACATCGACTATAGACACTAAGATGTGTTAGGGGATCAACCTTCAAACCGTCACCCCGACTTTGGGGTAAAAAGTGAGTGAGAAAACCCAGAAAATTATCCACCTCTGAAAAAGAAGGGATAGTTAACCAGATAAAAAAAACACTCCAAGGTGTACTCGTTTGTTGATGGAGTCCCAACATCCTAGGCCTGTTATAGACTCAAAACACATCATTACTAGTATCACTTATTACAATTCCTCGCAGGGTGTGGAATTTGGGTACAAGAAAGATGATGAGAAAATAGAAGTAGAGTTTAAAAACTCTATTGACAGATGATATCTGATGGTACAAGTGTCCATTGGTACATCCTTGGGCATGTAGTCTTCATATAATCATCAGGTGCCACTCTGGTGGTCAACAAGCTCAGTCTGGGCTTAGAAGCTGAACCTCGGAATGAGATGTGTCAACCTCTGTGCAGGCCCTTGTACGCTCAGCCCGAAACTCCCTCTGAATTAGACGTCCTATCTATCTCTGCTGTTGGAAGTCTCTAGCGAGGCCCTTTGGAAATTTTCCTGGCCTTCGGCACCTAAAACAACCCAATCCACAGCCAAATTGAACTACCCCTCTTGAGGCACTACGAAGCCCCTGCATAGCCTCCTGGAGAATAATATCAGCCTCCTCTGTAGATTCCTCCAAAACTGGAAACTCCTCCAGACAATCTCTATGTTGCCCCTCTGCCACTTGTTACTCAATCACTAGCTCGATCTCACTGCTGAATTACCCGCTACTAGAAAATCGAATTGCTTAGATCACTAAGTATCTGCAACTAGTGTGTTCTACATCTACCCATCAACTTTTTATAATTCTCTATTGGAGAACCAATGGCCAAGATTAGAACTTAATCAAGGGCCCAGATTAATTCTTTGTCAATCCATGTGAGTTTCTAGAGAATTCTCACATTTTCTCAATTAATATTGATTAATTAACCATATTCCCTAAGTTTAGACTTAGGAAATATTTAAAAATCGGCGAATAATCTAATTGACTCATCTTTAGGTGGAATTTCCATAAACGATTTCTTGGTTTTGGAGATTTCATGTGTTTTAGCCTCTCCACAAAGTTTCGAGACTAGAACACCTCTGATGCTACAAAAACTAACAATCCTTGTCATAATGCCTTTTCTAAGAACCTCCCAAAATGATAGTTTGTATAGGATCTTAAGGATCCACCTTGGAAAACAACTATCTCTAATATAATGTTAGACAATTTATGGATGAATATTATGCAAAATGGTCCCAAATTTCTCATTCATAAAATACTAGATGATTCTTACAAAGCAATTCAATCAAGTAGACTTTCAATATGCTACTATCACATGCTTCTTTCTATGATGCCATACTCAAACAATATGATGCATGCTTACTCCTTTGTTAGCATCAATTTCTTCAAGGTCCTTACAGTTCCCTCCTTCCATCATGCTCATTGTTAACAAGCCGAAGAACTACTTTGCTTAACCATCCTTATTATGTACCTACATTATTTTACTGACCAAGAAAAATATACAAATACAAGAGCACGATGTCAATTTTGACAATCTAGGGTTTCCATGGATTTATTAGAGGGTATACTCCTAGGGTTCTTAAATACAAACCCTAAATTCCTTGATATTTCCTTTGGAAACATTAGCCCAAGGGTTTAGACGTCATATCCTAGGGTTTATCCAATTCAACCCTCGCTATGGATTACGATATCTAAGATTCTTATTGCAATCCCTGGATATCAAGAGTTAGGGTTTCTATGAGGGAACAAAACAATTAGGACTAGGGTTTTTCACATTGACTAGGGTTTTCTAATCCAAGATCCATCTAGGTTTACAGTCCCTAGATACCAATAACCTTCAACGAAGTGAAGCCTACAAACCCTATATTCTTATCAAACAAAAGAAGCAGCAAAACCCTAAATGCATTCCATGTCTTTACTTTATGCAAACCCTTTATTCATCTATGCATAAAACTATGCGTACCTTTGTCTTCCATGTTTACAACCCAAAGCATTGTCACTTTTACTATTGTTACAATCTTCCTATCAGCACCGCCTTCAACTCCCATTTCAATTGTACGCTTGCCTCAAATGATCCCAAGACACTTGATGCTAATTCAAGATGCCAAGTTGCTTAGGGTATACTGTAGTTACCAATACAAACCTTCTAACTCAATTTTTGTTACTGCTTCTTTAATTCAAGCAATACTTAGATGAAGACCTTTCCTTCGTTCGTTGTCTTTAATAGTAGATCTAGTACCAATTTATGTAATTCAGACTTATGGTCTCATTTTGCAGCCTCAGCCCTCTGGTTAGGGCTTCTAGTTATCACTATAATAACTTTCCAAAACAGGCCTTGGATGTTTCTACAACCTTCGGTCTTTCATCTTCTTGAAGGTGCCTTGATTCGCTGGCCTACTAGTCCACTGTAGGCCTATCACCCACCACCAGTGGGTGACACCCATAAGAGAAATTTTTCTCCTAGATATGTCTTCAGTCGGCAGCCAGCAGCGCCTTGCAGCCACTAGATAGCTTGATGTGTCACTATTCTTTGCCACCTGAGCCAGTCGTTATGTGCCCTCGCCCATTTGTTATGACCGTATGTTTGAAGGTCGATCTTCCAAACCCAAATGTATGGCTTTCATTATGTAAATTGGGTATATTTGTTTTCTTTTCTTGGACACATTTGGACATGGATTAGTGGGGGGATTTGGCAGAAAGAATGGGCTTGGTCTGTACTCTTGTTCCCTTGTCCCAACTTGGTGGTTAGTCTTGTATCCTAGTACCGTGGGATCTCCTTTATTGGCTCCTAGCTTTAGGAGTGGCACTACATGGGAAACCCCGATTATGGTTGCATGGTCCCACTTCCCAAAACCATATACATCACTCCCCTCCACTCATTATAGCCCCTTTTCACATTTTGCCCATTCGGGTCCACATTTGTCCACTGAGTCCACAAGGAGTTAGCTTCCCCCTCCCCTTGTCCACACTTTGGGTCGGCCCTTGAACGATGCCTTGGAGGTTAATGCAGCTAAAAAGAAGGTTAAAAGCATAATTTGGCCACTTATAACAGGAAATGTACCATAAAATGCAAAAAATAGTAGGGACATAAGAATTTAACACATGAGAAAAAGCCAAACATGAGCTCTACCCCTTATCTTTATGGCCATCACCCTGGTTCCCATTACCGATCAAACTAGCAGGGGTCCTAGGAGGGGTTCCTATAGAGCAACTACTGGGTCAAGTGGCAATGATGGAGCAATAGCCCATTGTCACCTCAGCTAAAGCTCCTTGCTCTTTACGGACTTTCTCTGATGGGAGAAGTCTTGATGTTAGGGAAATCACTAAGAGAAGTATATCAGTGGTGTGAAAGTAGTGATTCCAAGAGCCTATTCAAAGGAGAGACTCTAATGATAAGGGTTGCTTCCTTTAGAAGCAAGATGAATGGCTTTCCAAGAAGGGCTAGAAGGAGACCTAGACCTAGGGTTAAGAATTATTTCTTGATATGCGAAGCCCTAGACCAAAGAATCCTTAGAAGGATAAGGTTTCACAATCCTTGTGAAATTGGAGTGACAAGGTTGTGGGACCACAAAGAAGCCCTAGTGGACCCAAACGAGGTCAAGGGTTTGGGGTGAAACTTCAAACAAATGGACTTGACCAAGTGAGGGAGGAGAAAAGGATCAAAGAGATGAGATTTGACTTCAATGTTCAATGCAATGATCTTTAATGAAGCCACTAACCAAAGGAAACCTACGGAGAAATGGTCTTCAAGCTAGGGCTTCGCAAAACTCGAGATTCAATAACCAAAATGGCTTGAAAATTGGAGGATCTCTCAAGGACACACCAGCGCATCTCTTGACCAAGTTTCATCAATTTCATATGGTTGTAATTTATTTCGTGTGATTCCCTAGGGAACCTACTAGGATTAGGGCTTAGAAAGAGACAAGGATAAAGGCAACAATTTGACCTCATTTGGAGAATAAACTCTTCCAATTCGATCTGCAGTTGTTGGAGGCATAAAACGGAGTGAAATTCAAGGAAGAGGAAGGAAACTCTAGCGAAGGAGAAGGAAGTCTTTGTCAAGCATAAGAAGTCGAATTTTCTCTCTCTATCTCACACATGCGAAGTTGTTGGGTCCCGAGAACAGCTGAAATTTTAAAGTTGCTGGGGGTAGAAATTCTGGATTGTAGTGCCGAAATTTGAAGTTGTTGGGGGTAGAAATTCTGAATTGTTGTTGCACTGAAGTTGTTGAACAAGAAGAGTGTTAAAATTGGCAACTAGGGCCAAACTCCATGTGGGTCATCTTATTTATGGCAGATGATATTTTTCTTGGATCCCTCTCATCGAGAGGTGTAGGATTGATCTAAAGATCATCCGATTCCGATAAGTATTCATGGAGTTATGAATTTATTTGTGATATAAGACAATTCGTCAAGGTTGGCCAGCAACCAAATAACCCACACATGTGCTTAATGTTTTAGTATAAAAAGAGGTGACTTGATAGTCATTTCTACACACACTTCACTCTTGATTTCTCTCCACTTGTTCTGGGTTTTAGTGGAAGAGAAATCTAGGAGAGGAAATCCTAAATGCAAAAGGTAAGGAGCCCTAGCATGAGACCTAGACACAGTCAACAAGGAAGCCTACACGCTGCCCTAAACGCTGGTCTAATCCAGCCATAAACGTTGGTCTAATACAGCCCTAAACGCTGATCTAATCTAACCCTAAACGCTAGTCTAATCCAGCCCTAACCGCAATCAAACAAGAAGGTCTTAGCCACAACAAATGGAGGGTCGAGTTGCTGTAAAAGAGGCTGAGGTAGGGCAGACTATTTCAGGGCTGTGTAGAGGTGTCTTGGGTGCAAGAGAGGGCTGCTTATGACGCTATATGGAGAGGCCTAAACACAGGTCCTATGATGCTATTCTAAAGGTCAATAAGTGGAGATCAATTGCTGCAATCCTAATTCTAGCCTCACCCTAACTGTTGGTCAAGGAAAGCTGGCTGCAGTCCTTATGGGGTTGACTATGGGATAACATGGAGGCTACACCAGTGTGCTCTAACTAACAGAGTTGGAGCAGCATGCCAATATGTGAGGATAGGTAGGACTGTTGATGTCCCAACCTAAAGGCTGCCCAAAATTCCAATGTAGCAAATAGAAAAGTTCAGCAATGCCACTTGGGAGAGAAAAGTGGCAAACATAGTGCAGCAATGCCACATAGGATAGCAATGCCACATAGGAGCAGCAAAAGCACATTGGGACAACAGTGGCAAGCATGGTGCTGCAAGGGATAGCAACATGGTAAATAGGATAGCAAGGATATAGTGCTTGTTGGAGAATGTTACAATGGGACAAAAGCAACAGCAAGGTGCAACAAATGCAATCATGGTGCAGTAGTATGAGCAGTGATAGCATTGTGATAAGGGGCAGCATGATGTGAAATGCTACAGCACAATGATGGGCATCCTGACAATGTGAAGTGTACCATGTTGTGTGCAACACTTGCTAGTATAGTACAGTGATATTAAATGCTACAATGAGATGCAGCATGATGGGCACAGTAAGGTACAAGATGAGGCAGCACTGGTAAGTGCAGCAAGACGATAAGGTACAGCAAGATGTTGCAGTACCAGAAGGTGCAACATAAGGTGCAATAGTATGATGTGTGCAGCGTGGTAATGAGGTCCAACATAGTGATGATGGGTGCAGCACGATGCAGCACAGTGAGGTGCAACATGATGACAAGGTGCAACACAATGCATGGTGATGGAGTCACCTGGGAGAATCAGTTGAAGCAGCATGTCTTCAACTGAGTTCAGCTACCTCATGTATCATCTACTTAGAGATGATCTATGCTCTTATTTAGATAAGTCAAAGTGTTGACTTCTGTTGTATATGTACTATCTCTCTCTCTCTCTGTCTCTCTGCTGAACCATTGAAGAACATATAAGAAGAATTGATCAAGGGTTTCCCCACAATGGGGTTTGTCCCTGGCTAGTGCCACATCTTGTGTCCTCTTGTCTTGGCTTGTCTTCAGCAATTTATGTTTACGTTCTATCTGCAATTTACTATTATGCTGATGTGATTGCTAATCTAGAAAAGATATTGAGCTAATTGTGAAAATTGAAATAAATTTCTCTAAGCATAGAACATACCTAAAATTTAACATGGTATCAGAGTTGAGGTGAAGACAAAGCCCAAGCAAGAGTGAAAGAGCAATCACCGAAGACAGTTGGGAAAGGACAAAATGCTCAATGGATCCCTCATCCCTCTTCAAATTCACCAAGGGTGAAGTCGAAGCAGAGAATATTATTAGAATGGCACAGCCGAAGCTTCTGATGGCCTACCTAAAGATCACTTCAATGGGAAGTACAGATCTAAGGGTGAAAGGAAAGGCAAATGCCTTGTTTGTAATAAGTTCGGCCATTATGCGAAGGAGTGTCTGAATGGCAAGGACACATCACTTGATGAAGAAAACAATCATTACAGGGACATCTTCAATGATCGAAGGAATGATAGGTAATGCAGGTCATCAAGGAAATAGCCGACTCTTTGAAGAAAGCAAGGAACCCCAGGTATGAAGAATCAAATGTTGTTTCTGATAAGATAAAGAAGCATTATCTTGGCCCTCTCCTCCAGATTCTTTGGGAATTTGGCTTATTGATTATACTACTTCAAGGCACTTCATCATTAGAAGGGTGCTCTCTCTAATTTGGTAGAGATGGAAACACTCGTGGGATTATACTTGGAGTCAATGCCACCTATCCCGAAAAGGGTGTAGGGAACGTTACCTCTCAATTGAAGGAGGGTAACTCAATTCATTTAAAAGAAGCTCTTTATGTACCTGATTGCAAGAAGAACCTGGTGTCCATTTCAGCAATGGAAGTCAAAGGTTTCAAAGTGGCATTCATCGATGGAAAGGTACGTGTTCGAAAATAGAATTTTCAAAGATGCTTTTACTCATGGGTTTAGGGTTGGCAATTTGTATCGAGTTGCAGGATGGTCCATTGGGGACCATGTCAGTTGTCACATCTCATCTATAGCACTAGAGATCTACTTATTATGGGGCCCTGCCCAATGTGAGTCAGATGGTGACAAGGATGGTTGAATTCAAAAAGAGTATGAAGGTACGTCTGAGATGTACCTGAGGAAATTCTTACAAGGGGACCATTCCCCTCATGTAGCAGGTCCACTGGTTTGGAACAACCCGAGGGATTTGAGATTCATGATCGGGAATCTCATGTATGCAGGTGGAAGAATGCCCTCTATGGCTTGAGGCAAAACACCCCGGGCTTAGTATGAGAGGATTGATAGTTGTCTGATGAAGCTGAGATTCACTAGGAGTGAAGCCGATCTGTAATAAACATTCACTCACAGTAACTAAAATCTGAAATACAGAAGCCTGAAACATTAAATTGGTACTTACCTTAACTGCTGCTGATCCTGCTACTGCTAGTGAATCTGCTGCTGGTGATGCCGTGGCTATTTTGATCCACTCTCCGGGAGACCAATACCACCCAACCAGACTGAGCAAACCTAGCTGCTCAATCCAGAAAGCTGCTGAACAGAAGCTCTCTGTCCCTCTGTGCCCAGAACCTCAGACGGCTTAAAGCTCTTCCAATAGATAATTCTCTTCTCCTGGTTTCCTCCTGGTGAATTTATGCTTCTCGTTCTCTGCTGCTCCTCTCTGGTTTTTTTTCCCCCACTCTCGATCCAGGCTCCCGGTTTTATTTACGGGCCTGGCGGTGGCTGCCCTCCTGCCTGCAGCCACCGCCTTCCTCCGACTTGACACGACCCCCATGCATATTAACTCTCAGATATTTCCAGGCAAGGTGCGCTCTGCAATCAATTTCCAGTTGGTTTGGACGCGCCCCCTTTTAATGGTTCCTGTAATGAGTTTTAGGTAGGCTATCGCATAAGTATTTTCATAAGTCCAGCATATAAATTTACATATAATTTATAAAGTTCCATTTATATACTTTATAAAATTTATATTATAGAGTTCTATTTATATACTTTATAAAATTTATATTATAAAATTCCATATATATACTTTATAAAATTTATATTATAAAATTCCATATATATACTTTATAAAATTTATATTATAAAATTCAAGTATATATTTTGTAAATTTAATATATATATATTATAAAGTTTAATTATATATTTTATAAAATTTTAACTTATATATGTTTATAAATTTAAATTGTATTTATAAACTTAACATATTTATTGCTTACATTTCATCACATCTGTTTTATTATAAAGTTTAAAACCTTATATAATGGATCAATTTAGCGGGGTCGTTACATACACCCCCCCTTCTGAGAACTTCGTCCCGAAGTTTAGAGTTTTAGGTTCAAGGTTTTAATGGACATGACCTTTCCTATCCAGGTCCCCAAGCTATTCAAAATCATCCTATCCTTCCTAATCTCTTCCGCTCCCATCCTATCCGTCCTCTACTGGAGTATGCCGTGGCGTCAGTTTCACTGATCTAACCATTCATAACTCTAAGGTGACAGCGTCGGTTATACCGACCTGATTCTCAGTAGGCATCCGGCAGTCATCATCACACGTCTAGGGGAGCGTGACTCGCACAGTCCTCCCATGACTCCAAGGTTCGAAGGATAAACGGTGGGTAACACCTCCACCCCTCCCAGTAAAAATTTGGGCTACTACCTTATCATAGAATCACTTTGAGCTTTAACTGATCTGAGGTTCTGTCATCACGTGGTCGTCCCGGAAATTGGATCATTTAGCTGCAATCATAGTTTATCTGCAAGTTTATCTGCAATCATACACTTACCCATGCATTTGTAAAATGTGCATCAGCATATTCAATATAACTTATGTATTATTTACATATGATACTACAGCATAACATAATTTGTCATATTCTATGCATGTAGTTTGACTTTTATTTAGGATGTATTCACTTCCTGTCTTCCATTTCAGTTGCTCATCTTTAACATGCATAAATAAAACATATTTATATTGTTTCAATTTCTATCAGAAGTAAAATCATTTAACGGCCTTTAACCTTACTTTGACAACTATAATTTAGTAAAACGAACCACATATATCATTTTGGTATCCATGTACCAGCAGAAATTTAAACATATATTATGCCATAAGGTTTCATGTTTATCCATAATCATTCAAAATGTTTCTGTGTCTCTGACTGTAGTGAAGTAAATATATACTAAACATAGTGTAAAGTTCTTCAAAATGGACATAAATTAGGGCATCTCTGACATATGTCCTCTGTATTTTCCCAAGTTGCTGATCCAGGACTATACTTGTCCCATTGGACCTTAACTTGGTCCACCAGACGGTTCCTCAACTGTCGAACTCTACGTTCCAGTATACGTAAAGGTTCGACCGTTATGACTCCCTCGTCCGATACCTGCAATTCTTTCCACTGGATGTTATGAGATAGATCAGCTACATAATGTCTTAATACAGAAACATGAAATACATTATGAATTCTATGCAGGTGGGGTGGTAGGGCAAGACGATAGGCAACAGGTCCAAATCTTTCCACGACTTTAAACGGTCCTATAAATCGGGGTGACAACTTTGTCCCTTTTCCGAATCGAATAGTACTTTTATTTGGTTTGATGCGGACGAAGACCTGGTCCCCTACTTCATACCTCCTATCAGTTCGGTGAGCATCAACATAACTCTTTTGTCTATCCTGTGCTTCCTTTAATCGCTGTCTAATCTGTCTGACTTGCGCTTCCATTTCATGGATTAATTCTGGTCCTATTATCACTCGATCTTCTAACCTGTCCCAACTTAACGGTGTTCTGCAAGGTCTGCCATATAAAGCTTCAAATGGAGGCATCCCAATCGAACTGTGGTAACTGTTGTTGTATGCGAATTCGACTAAGGGTAAATACTTTTCCCAGTGTGATTTCTGATCCATTACATACATTCGCAACATGTCTTCAAGTACTTGATTTACTCTTTCAGTTTGCCCATCAGTCTCAGGATGGTAAGCAATGCTTAAATTTAGCTGAGTACCTAAGGCTGTCTGCATGTACGTCCAGAATCTGGAAGTGAATCGCGAATCTCTATCGGAAATAATCTTCTTAGGCACTCCATGAAATCTGATAATTTCATTTATGAATACTCGAGCCACGTCAACAACATCATAAGTATCTCTTACCGAAATAAAATGGGCGCTTTTTGTTAATTTATCCACCACTACCAGAATGGCATTGTGTCTTTGAGAAGTAAGAGGTAGTCCAGTGATAAAATCCATAGAAATGGTCTTCCATTCAGACATAGGAATGTCGTGGGGTTGTAAGAGGCCCACTGGGTGACAATGATCTGCCTTTACTTGCTGACATTCCAAACATTTTGCAACAAATTGAGTGATATCACACTTCATGCCTGCCCAAAAGAAGAGTTTCTTGGTATCCGCATACATTTTCCCTACTCCAGGATGAGCACAATATACTGCTTTGTGAGCTTCCCTAAGGATGGTATCTCGAAGATCTTTATCATCAGGAATGTACATCCTTCCATGGAATCATAAGATCCCATCGTTTTCTAATTCATAACCCTCAAATTTAGATTCTTTTGCCTTAATACCCTCAAGACTTGCTCTCACCTTTAAATACCAGCTGTCTTTTATAAGACGATCCAGTACTCGTTGTCTTAAGTCTACTTTAATGGGTATGAGAGAAAATATCCGAGGTCTTCTGCTTAAAGCATCGGCTACTACATTTTCTTTTCCCTTAATATATGATATTCCGAAGTCATATTCACTTAGGAATTCACTCCATCGCCTTTGCCTGGCATTTAAGTCTCTTTGGGTGAACAAATATTGTAGACTTTGATGGTCGCTTTTAAGTGTAAAATTTCGTCCCACCAGATAGTGTCTCCAGATCTTTAAAGCTAGCATTACAGCGGCCAATTCTAAATCGTGAGTAGCATAGAGTTCTTCATGAGGTTTTAGCTTTCTGGAAGCATAAGCTATCACTCCCTTATCCTGCATCAACACTGCACCCAGCCCTTGCTTGGATGCATCAGTACATACCGTGAAGTCCTTGCCCATATCAGGGACTCTTAGGATTGGTGCACTGGTGAGTAGTCTTTTGAGTTCAGAGAATTCTTTATTACATTCCTCGGTCCACTCATACTTAACACCTTTACGCTGAAGGGTTGTGATCGGCTTTGCGATTTTGGAGAATCCCTCCACAAATCTCTGGTAATAACCAGCTAAACCCATAAAGCTTCGTATCTCATGTGCATTTTTCGGTATTGGCCATTCCATGATCGCTTTTACCTTCTCAGGATCTACTGAAATCCCTTCACCTGATATGATGTGACCCAAATAATGAATCTTTTCCTGAAAAAAGAACACTTGGATAGTTTTCCATATAACTGACGTTCTCTAAGGCAGGACAATACTAGCCGCAAATGCTCTTCATGTTCTTCTTCATTCTTGGAATAGATGAGAATATCATCTAAAAAGACTTGCACAAATTTATCAAGGTACTGACGGAAAACACTGTTCATAAGATTCATGAATACGGCTGGCGCATTTGTTAACCCAAATGGTACCACAGTAAATTCATAGTGCCCAAAACGTGTCCGGAATGCAGTCTTAGAGATATCATTTTCAGAAATCCTTAGCTGATGATACCCTGATCGAAGATCAATTTTTGAAAAGACAGCAGCTCCTTTCATTTGATCGAAAAGATCATCGATTCGCGGTATAGGGTATTGATTCTTTACTGTAGCTCGATTCAAGTCTCGATAGTCTATGCATAATCTTAAGGATCAATCTTTCTTCTTCACAAAAATTACAGGAGTGCCCCAAGGTGAGGTACTGGGCCGGATAAGCCCTATATCGAGTAGTTCCTTCAACTGGATTTGCAATTCCTGAAGTTTTGGAGCTGTCATTCTATAAGGCGTTTTAGAGATCGGTTGGGTACCTGGCTTTAATTCAATAGTGAGATCCAATTCTCTTACCGGGGGTAATCCAGGTAGTTCCTTTGGAAATACATCCGGGAACTTGGCTAACACCGGATATTGTTCTAAGGATGGCCCCTTTTCCTGGCTTACTTCGTGAATTGCATAAGCCTGACAACCCTTTCTTAAACAACGCTTCACCTGCATTGCCGAAATGTAGCGTAAAGAAACTTCCCTCTTGATTCCTTGAATTTGGATTACTTCTCCCTCATCATTTAAGCCCAAAATCCTTTTTCCATAACAATCTACCCAAGCTTGGTGAGCTTCCAGCCAATCCATACCTATGATAAGATCATACGTCCCTAAGGCTGTGACATACTCTTAGTTTAGTCGAACAGACCCCTAGGTCAATTTTGCATTGATCCACACTCAAGCCCACAGTTTGGAGTTCTCCTGAGGCCATTTCCACTTGGTGGAAATCATTTTGTCTACGAGCTGCCAACCCACATTTGTTTAATGCATATGACGAAATGAAACTATCTGTGGCACCAGTATCAAATAAGATTTTGAGTTTTACACCATTGATAATACCTGAAGATTCCACTACAGTGGATTGATGGGCTGCTTGGTTGTGGTTGACTATTGCATGAATTCTATGATTACTTCGATTGGCTGATATCGGCTCCTTCCCAGTCCTTTGCAATATATTCGATGAAGCTTTTGGGCAGTTACGCTGGAAATGCGGCCCCCCACATCCCCAACAATTGAGCTGTGCTGAACCTCTTGAGTCACGGTGTGAATTTCTAGAGAACGAGCCGCGTCCTCCCATGTTGATTCCTCTCGCACTCCTCCCTCTACCAGAAGTCCCTCGCGATGCCCATGTTCCGGTGTTGGACGATTCCGCGGCTATAGTGTTTACTGCCATGGGAACTCTTGTCCCCACACTTGGGGTAAACCTATTACCATAAGGTGGCCTCGAGCTACCTCCTCTGAAAAGGTTCCGGGGAGCCTTCCCTGGAAATCCTGATTGTAAAGGCCCTGCTGGCCCCATATCCTTTTTGATTCCAAGGTGCTCTTCTGCATAACGGCCACATTCGACCGCCTCGGCTACAGAAGATGGTTTCCACATACTTACCAAGGCTCTGATGCGAGGATTTAACCCAAATATGAAGCGTTCAGCTTGACGTTCATCAGAGTCTAGGTAGTGAATGTATTTTACTAGCGCCATAAACCTTATTTCGTACTCTTCCACCGTTTTACTTCCCTGAATTAGTGTATGAAAGGCTCTGGCTTGCTGTTGTTGAAAGTAAGGAGGTAAATACTTTGCGCGGAATCTTTCGTCAAATAGTTCCCAAGGAACGTTATCCGATGTAAGGTGCAACTGCTTTTCCAGATTTCCCCACCAAATCAAGGCACTTTCCTTTAGTTGAAACACGACAATTTTTGTTTTTGCTGAAGGCGAATATTCTCTTAACCTAAAGCACCGGTTCATCCCTTCCAACCATGCCTCAGCGCGTTCACCAGCTCGACCTCTCGAAAATTCTGGGAGTCTAATTTTCTGAAGCTCTCTAGAGATGTCTTCTCTCGATCCTCTGGGCTCCAAATTATTTGGTTCCGCTGAACTGGTGGCTACATGCTGAAATTCCTCTTTGTTTTTAGCCTTAGCTGATTCCTTTAATGTCTCCAATAAGGCTTCCAAAGAGTTCATTATCACAGTCAACTCTGGCGTTGGAGCGTTTGATGTTGACGGTTGTCTTGGTGGTGACGAAGGTGATGGGGATGATGATGGCGACGGTGGCGGCATTAATGGTGATGATGTTGCCTGGTCACGTCGTCGTCGCTCATACGTCCTTACCATGGTAATGGTCCCTGAAAAAAAAAAAAAAAAAAAAAAAAAAAATTATATATAAAAAAAAATTGAGGTGGGTAACCGAATTTTAACACACAATTTTCTTTGCAACTTCACATTTATAAATGGGTATAGTTTTGCTATTTTTACCCGCTAGGCGGATCTTACTGGTACCGAGGTCAAGGAGGGTGGTCTCGCGACCTCCTTGTCCTAATGCAGGGTATTCTATCCTAATATGAATAATGCAAAAGTGTATGGGTATTAGCCCCCCTTAAGGTAAGGCACCTAAAGTTTATTTACCTAACAACATCCACAAAATGAAAAAGTTAGATCTCCTAGAAATGATATAAGTATTGCTCCAAACCCAGGCAGCTCTTCCCTTATGTAGTGACCAAAACTGAAATACAGTATCATGATACTTGTAATGCAAACCCGAGCAGAGGTTCATTGCTGAGGATACTTCAGGGGTTTTGTTCTCCTCGGCTGTGCCTTCAATCTGCTGATATATCTTCCAGATCATACCTCAGGTGTACTGGTATAAGAATGCTACTAAAGATGTCTTCTTTAATGTTCTGCTCAACAACACCAGTACCTTCTAAAGATCTTGTCAATCTGTGACAACTGACAGTAATAGAGATGCGAGTATATTGAATTTACTGGGTTCACAAGTCTGTGATCCAGCAATCTTCAAGCCTTCAATGACCCTCATCTCTTGTTACTCTCGCCATTTTTCAACATTGATTGGGAAGGAAACATGAGCCTTGCATTCAGTAGGAAATAACTCAGTGCAAACAGGTAAGTCATGTTCAACCATATTCTTGTGCATAGATTTGGTTAGTCCGAACAAAATACCCTTCAACCTGATTTGAGAAGGCACAAATTCTATGGTTCTAACAACGAATTCATTTATAATTTTATAGTAGTATAACATAGTTAACACCAGTTGAATATTTTCGATGACAATTAATGAATGGTTGTCTTCACCATAGTACAACTTGAACATTGCAGGCCATAACCTGGAGATTTCACTTGTAGCTCATGCTATCGAATGCTTCACTTTAATAAATATAAACATAAAAGTTCATTTTGAAGAGTTTTTAAAATTACATCTTCAAATTATATTGACCATAATAACGTTAGTAAGAAATGTGCAAATTGATGACAGAACACATTATCTTGTGAACTATTTGCTTATCACCGTCAGGAAGCCTGGAAGTGGAAAGCTATTCTACAGACTGTAACTATTAGATAAATTATTATAATATTTATTTCCTCTGACTGTAAATATTAGATAAATTATTATAATATTTATAATAGCTAAAAACATAAAAAGGCATATTAAAAAAAATCTATGAAATATTCCCCATTCCAATTCATAAATTATTATAATCCCCGATATTTATCCGCCTGTAAATGCATTCTAAGTATAATATAAACCCTGTATACTATCATTCCGCAACAAAGAATTTTAAATTTTATATTCAAATATATTCACGCCCCAAAATAATATGCCACCCTTCGACTTAAAAAAAAAAATTATGCACAGCAATCTTCACATATGCTCACGGTCTTTTAATATAAAAATCGGCCTTTTAAACAAAATAACTAGGCGAAGTTGGCCCTTTTATAAAAATGTAGTTTTATTTTGGGAATTAATTTGGCTTAATTGCCATCTTTAACAAAAGGATATTTTTCGTGCAAAATGGTTGGCATATGGTTTTTCTTAAATTTTCGATTTTTTTCTGAATTTTCATTTTTGGCATAATGTTCCAAATTTAAAATTCGCAAAATTGCTTACCTTAAATTTCTCCAAACAATAGCAAAACATGCATCATGAATTTCCGGGCCTTAACGCCTGCGAATTCCGGCTGTTTTCTCACCCGTTCCTGGTCATAACCACTGACGCCGAATTCCAGACTTAAAATCATCATATTGCCGTAATCAATCGACACTCGGCGACAAATTATCCGGATATCCACTGATTTCCGACAGATCGAATGCACAAAACAGGGTTTCATTGAACAGTGACAAAATTCCTCGAATTTAAGCCGAAAATAGAAGAAGCTATGATAAACTAATTCAATTTTAAGCTATAAAATAGATGAACCTGTGACGCATTACGGGGACAATATATGTTATGCGACGGTTTTTAAAAATTAAAATTAATTAAAAGGTAAATTGTTTAAAATTTTTCCATGGTGTCATCTTTATTCACCGACTTTCAATATTAATCCTACATTCGAAAACCAGGAACTGATTTTTATCGCATAGACCGTGCCGTTGATGAACGTTGAGTTTTCGTGCAGCACAGAGGAATGCGCAGAAAGACAGGAATAACTAGAACCCTGATTTTAACTACGCTGCAGAATTTTAACAAAGCAATTATATATATTTTTGGTTGTGTAGGGCCTGTGAGGTCCCGAAGGGTTTGAACACAGCGCTCTGATACCATCTGTAATAAACATTCACTCACAGTAACTAAAATCTGAAATACAGAAGCCTGAAACATTAAATTGGTACTTACCTTAACTGCTGCTGATCCTGCGACTACTAGTGAATCTGCTGCTGGTGATGCCGTGGCTATTTTGATCCACTCTCCAGGAGACCAATACCACCCAACCAGACTGAGCAAACCTAGCTGCTCAATCCAGAAAGCTGCTGAACAGAAGCTCTCTGTCCCTCCGTGCCCAAAACCTCAGACGGCTTAAAGCTCTTCCAATAGATAATTCTCTTCTCCTGGTTTCCTCTTGGTGAATTTATGCTTCTCGTTCTCTGCTGCTCCTCTCTGGGTTTTTTTTCCCCCCACTCTCGATCCAGGCTCCCGGTTTTATTTACGGGCCTGGCGGTGGCCGCCCTCCTGCCTGCAGCCACCGCCTTCCTCCGACTTGACACGCCCCCCATGCATATTAACTCTCAGATATTTCCAGGCAAGGTGCGCTCTGCAATCAATTTCCAGTTGGTTTGGACGCGCCCCCTTTTAATGGTTCCTGTAATGAGTTTTAGGTAGGCTATCGCATAAGTATTTTCATAAGTCCAGCATATAAATTTACATATAATTTATAAAGTTCCATTTATATACTTTATAAAATTTATATTATAGAGTTCTATTTATATACTTTATAAAATTTATATTATAAAATTCCATATATATACTTTATAAAATTTATATTATAAAATTCCATATATATATATATACTTTATAAAATTTATATTATAAAATTCAAGTATATATTTTGTAAATTTAATATATATATATTATAAAGTTTAATTATATATTTTATAAAATTTTAACTTATATATGTTTATAAATTTAAATTGTGTTTATAAACTTAACATATTTATTGCTTACATTTCATCACATCTGTTTTATTATAAAGTTTAAAACCTTATATAATGGATCAATTTAGCGGGGTCGTTACACGATCCAAACCATTACTTGAAGGTTGTGGATGATAGACCTCTCATACTAGCACCTTATGAGGACGACCTCTTTCTGACAAGTGCAAACCCTCTCATTTGCAAAACTAAGAGGGAGTTGGATTCTGGATTTGGAATGGTAAACTGCAAGCCGTGACTACCTCGATGGAGCTTAACTTTTAAAAGTTATGTGATAGTGATGCCGAACCAAATATGTGAAATGCCTCTGAGTTTAATAAACTCATTCGCATTGATGTTCTTGGTGAACTTCTGTCTGGATATATGTTTTGCAGTTAGCATGTTGGGCTCATATTTGGTTGAGCCTCACTGGATTGGTGCCAAGAATCTTCTGAGATATCTTCGGGGCACAATCTCTCATGGATTGAGATACACTACCGGAAATGTGAAACTGCATGATTATTCGAATGTTGACTAGGCAGGGTGTGTGGAGGATCGTAAGAGCAGTTCTAAGTGCTGGTTCTTTTTGGGTTCTACTTCGATATCCTAGATGAGCAGGAAGCAGAAGACGGTTGCTTTGAGCACCGCTAAGACCGAATACATGGTTACGAGTATGATCTTGTGTGAAGCTGCCTAGTTGTGGAAGCTCTTCAGTGCGTTGTTTATACACATGATGGATATCACCGTGATCTTCCATGTCAACCAGGGGGGGATTCGATTGTTGAGGAATCTCGTATTGCTCCAGCATATAGACATCAGATACTACCTTATCTGGGATATGGTACATCGATGAGCGAGGAGGCTCCATCACATTGAGACTGATGTACAGGTCGCAGATGTTCTGTCAAAGCCCCGGGGAAAGATCAAATTTGTGACTTTCTCGAATGACTTGGAGTCGTTGAGAGACCTTCTTAGGAGTGTCTTGCATGAAGCATGCATTGAGCTCTTGGGGGCTAGGGGTACTTCTTGGAGCAACAAGCGACCATAGGGTGACTCACCCTACCCTAATCGTGCGTTGTGTACAGGGTGAATGGCTCAACCTTCCCGTGTGATACCCCGTGGCGACTTAGGGACAGGATGAGTGGTTCTCCTGTCGAGGCATCCTACCCATGCAGTCTGGGACTCATGGGAAGTACCTCTCATCTAGCCAATGAGCAAGGAAATGGGGTTAGGGACCATAGTACTACTATTGATGGACGCATCATTGTATCTACCATACTCCCTATGCTAGGATGATCAGCATTGATCTGGGATCAATGAAACTGATATGGGATTAGTATGAGTGGTTTGAGACACTCTCTTGTGATATTGATCTGGGATTAATGAAACTGACTTCAGGTCAATAAGAGTGATATGACTCACTCTCTTGGAACTGATCTGGGATCAGTAAGAGTGGTATGACACACTCTCTTCATATGGAACTGACTTCGGGTCAGTAGAGAATGGTATGAGATCTCGACCAATTCTTCTTCTTCATGGTTCAGTAGAGCAGAACAGAGCAGAGTAGTGCAGGGCACTGTTGGCAGAGATAATACAGTCTGGCAGATGGATTAGCGGATGGAGTTCTCCCTAGTTGAGAGGGAGTGTTAAAATTGGCAACTAGGGCCAAACTCCATACGGGTCATCTTATTTATGGCAGTTGATATTTTTCTTGGATCCCTCTCATCGAGAGGTGTAGAATTGATCTAAAGATCATCCAATTCCGATAAGTATTCATGGAGTTATGAATTTATTTGTGATATAAGACAATTCGTCAAGGTCGGCCAGCAACCAAATAACCCACACATGTGCTCAATGTTTTAGTATAAAAAGAGGTGACTTGATAGCCATTTCTACACACACTTCACTCTTGATTTCTCTCCACTTGTTCTGGGTTTTAGTGGAAGAGAAATCTAGGAGAGGAAGCCCTAAATGCAGAAGGTAAGGACTAAGGAGCCCTAGCATGAGACCTAGAGACAGTCAACAAGGAAGCCTACACGCTGCCCTAAACGTTGGTCTAATCCAGCCCTAAATGCTGGTCTAATACAGCCCTAAATGCTGATCTAATCCAGCCCTAAATGCTGGTCTAATCCAGCCCTAACCATAGTCAAACAAGAAGGTCTTAGCTGCAGCAAATGGGGGGCCAAGTTGCTGTAAAAGAGGCCAAGGTAGGGCAGACTGTTTCAGGGCTGCGTAGAGGTGTCTTGGGTGCAAGAAAGGGCTGCTTATGACACTATATGGAGAGGCCTAAATACAGGTCCTATGTTGTTGTTCTAAAGGTCAATAAGTGGAGATCAACTGTCGCAGTCCTAATTCTAGCCTCACCCTAACTGCTGGTCAAGGAAAGCTGGCTACAGTCCTTATGGGGTTGACTGTGGGATAACATGGAGGCTACAGCAGTGTGCTCTAACTAACAGAGTTGGAGCAGCATGCCAATATGTGAGGATAGGTAGGACTGTTGATGGCCCAACCTAAAGGCTGCCCAGAATTCCAATGCAGCAAATAGAAAAGTTCAGCAAGGCACAACAATGCCACTTGGGACAGCAAAGTGGCAAACATAGTGCAGCAATGCCACATAGGAGCAGCAAAAGCACATTGAGACAACAGTGGCAAGCATGGTGTTGCAAGGGACAACAGCATGGTAAATAGGACAGCAAGGACATGGTGCTTGTTGGAGCATGTTACAATGGGACAGCAGCAACAGCAAGGTGCAGCAAATGCAATCATGGTGCAGCAGTATGAGCAGTGACAGCATTGTGATAAGGGGCAGCATGATGTGAAATGCAACAGCACAATGATGGGCATCCTGACAATGTGAAGTGTACCATGTTGTGTGCAGCACTTGCTAGTATAGTACAGTGATATTAAATTCTACAATGAGATGCAACATGATGGTCATAGTAAGGTACAGGATGAGGCAGCACTAGTAAGTGCAGCAAGATGATAAAGTACAGCAAGATGTTGCAGTACCAGAAGGTGCAGCAGTATGATGTGTACAGCATGGTAATGAGGTCCAGCATAGTGATGATGGGTGCAACACGATGCAGCACAGTGAGGTGCATCATGATGACAAGGTGCAGCACAATGCATGGTGATGGAGTCACCCGGGAGAATCAATTGAATCAGCATGTCTTCAAATGAGTTCAGCTACCTCATCTATCATCTACTTAGAGATGATCTATGCTCTTATTTAGATAAGGCAAAGTGTTGACTTATGTTGTATATGTAATATCTCTCTCTCTGTCTCTGCTGAACTATTGAAGAACATATAAGAAGAATTGATCAAGGGTTTCCCCACATTGGGGTTTGTCCCTGGCTAGCGCCACATCTTTTGTCCTCTTGTCTTGGCTTGTCTTATGCAATTTATGTTTATGTTCTATCTCCAATTTACTATTATGCTGATGTGATTGCTAATCTACAAAAGATATTGAGCTAACTTTGAAAATTTAAATAAATTGCTCTAAGCATAAAACATACCTAAAATTTAACAAAGAGACTATTGGAATTTGTTGAATCATCTTGGAAGGTTGTCTTGTGTTGAAAAATGTGTAACTAGGTTCAGTCTTCATTAATATGAAATGTATTCTTGTATATATAAAATGAAAAAGAAATTATTATTATTATTGGAGCATGGGTTTTATGCTCAAGTTCTTTTATTTTGACGGTCAAGCACCCATTGGGTAATTCTAGGGTTTTTCCTAGGTATAAGAGTCATTGTCATATATGGAAGACCCTATGGGCACATTGTAAATTGTAAAAGAAAAATTATTTTGCCTTGAAAATGTTAAAATACCTCCAAGATCAAGTCGGCCTACATAAGTTGTCAAGTCAGCCTAAGTGAAGAGACATGTCCACCCTTGATGGAAGCCTATATATAAGAATAACTCGTCCTCCATTTGGATCACTCTCACTCATATCTCATACAAAGAAGGAAGTAGCAGAAGGACGAAGAAAGAAGTACGAAGAAGAAGTCGAAGTGTTTTGGGTTTCTCTACTTTCTTCTGGGAATGCGAAGTTAGGATTTCTGCACTAGAGAAGTCTAGAAGTTCAATTTTGGAAGAAGCACGAGCTAGAAGGCTAGCGAAGGTCTCTTAGGGTTTCCCTCTAGCCCTAAGACTCAAATCAAAGCAAGCGAGGTCAAGGGAAGAGCAACAAAAAGGAGATCGAAGTCTCTTATTGAAGCAGCAGCAGTTGCTGGGGCAGAATTTTGAATTTACTAGGGAGGTCGAAGATATTGCAACAGGAGGTCGAGGAAGACTTGATCTTGGAGGGTACTTATCTGAGTCTAGGTCATGGCATTCATCAAATGAAAGATCTAAGAGATAAGAAGAGATTTTACAGGTTTTCCCCTCAAGAGGAGGGGTTTTGGCCCTGGCTTGGAGCCTACATACTGTGTTGTTGTTCTTACTATTTTGATAGTTGTTTGATGTATTGCATATTGAACTAACAAAGATCAAAGCTAATAAGTAAAAATCTAACACAAGTAGTTATCAAGTTAAGAGAATTAACATATACATTGCCCTACTGAATTCTCAACATGGTATCAGAGCTTTGGTTATCTAAGGGCATCATGAAGATCTCCTCTACAATGAAGAAGGTCATCAAAAGGATTGCAAGCCATCTCAAGAAAAGCATCAAAGAGGTATGGAGTCTCATATTCTCTTCAAAGAAGGAATCAATCATAGAAAAAGATGAAGGACTCTTCTCTGCTCTCTCTGGAACATTTCAAGACGAAGACATCTAGGTAATTGATAGCAGTGCATCAAGGCACATGATTGGTCACTCTCACCAACTGAAGACCTTATCAAAAGGAAAATCTGCATACTCTGTGGAACTTGGAGACAACAAGAGCTATCCTGTGAAAGGCATTGGATCATCATCCATAAAGCTAGAAGATGGAAGCAACATCCACCTCAACAACATATTGTTTTTTCCAGGTTTGCACAAAAATCTACTTTCTATTTCAAGCTTAGAAGATAAAGGAGATAGAGTAGCATTCATTGATGGAAAAGTAGTTGTTTGGGAAAAAGACTCAAGCATAGAAAAAGCTAAAGTAATTGGTATCCGAGAAGGAAGACTCTACAGATTAATATCTCCTGTAAATCATGCCCTAGTTCACACTGAGATTAGTCCATGTGAACTTTGGCATAGAAGTTTTGGTCATTTACATTTCAAGATTCTTCCAACCCTAAATTCTATAGTAGATGGAATACCAAGTCTAAAGGAGGATCATGAAGGTGTCTGCAAAGGATGTGCATTAGGCAAAAATACCAAGAAACCATTTGGAAGCAGTGCTTCACGGTCGAAAGAAATCTTGGATCTCATTCACTCTGGTGTATGTGGTCCTATGACTCCAAAATCACTTGGAGGATCTTTATTATGTCACACTCATAGATGACCACTCAAGAAAGACCTGGGGTTACTTAATGAAAACCAAGGATGAAGTATTCACTAAATTTCAAGAATTCAAAGTTGAAGTAGACAACCTTATAGAAAGAAGGATCAAAATACTAAGAACTAATAATGGAGGAGAATATACATCCAAGGAGATCATAGCATTCTGTAAGGAATCTGGGATTAAGAGGGAACTGATAGTTCCATACAATCCCGAACGAAATGGAGTTGCAAAAAGAAAGAACATGTCCATTGAAGAAAATGTAAAAGCAATGATACATTACCAAGATCTACCGAAATTTCTATGGGGTGAGGCAACTAAGACAACAGTCTACATACAAAATCAATGTCCTCACAGATCTCTAGACAACAAAACTTCAAAAGAGGTGTTCACTGGGAAGAATCCATCCGTCGATCATCTCTAAATCTTTCGATGTCCTGTGTACATTCACATACCAAAAGACAAAAGAAAGGAGTTGGATCCTTCTGGTGTGAAAGGTATATTTGTTGGGTATAGTAACTCATTGAAAGCCTATAGAATCTCTGCGAAAGATGGACATCACATTGAAGTTAGTCGTGATGTCATATATGATGAAAGCATAGCATTCAAGAAATCAAAAGAACTTTCTATAGATTCTGATGACGAAGAACTTCCTATGTTTGAGGAAGAAGTTGACAAGGAAGAAGGATCCCACCATGATGAAGAAGGACCTAGTGAACCTATTCAACCTGTCGTCACTCAAGAAACAAGGAAAAGACATAATTGGTTGAAGTCTACACTAATTGATGTAGAAGGTCATGGAGCAACTCAAGGATCATTTAGAGAAAGTAAAAGACCCAAGAGATACTCTGGGTATGCTGCATACATGACAAAATTAATAGAAGCAGAACCATCCACTTTCGAAGAGGCTATAGAACATCAAGAATGGAAAGATGCCATGAATGAAGAATATCAATCTATAATGAAGAATGGAGTATGGGAGATCGTACCGAGGCTTGAAGACAAATCTGTAGTTACTTCCAAGTGGATCTATAAGATCAAGCATGCAGCCGATGGAAGCATAGACAAGTATAAAGCAAGATTTGTGGCAAGAGGGTTCTCTCAACTTGAAGGCATCGATTATGAAGAAACTTTTGCTCCAACAAGATACACAACAATTCAATCATTAGCCTCTCTGGTAGCATCGATGGGATGGAACATCCACCAAATGGATGTCAAGACTGCGTTTTTGAATGGCACAGTAGACAAAGAAGTCTACATAGAACAACCCTTGGGATTCGAAATCAAATATAGGAAGGCATATGTTTGCAAATTAAAGAAAGCATTATATGGCCTCGAGCAAGCACCAAGGGATGGTATACAAGAATGGATGCATATCTTCAAAGACTAGGCTTCACAAAAAGTTTTGCTGACTCAAACCTCTAAATTAAGGTTGTAAACAATGAACCTGTAATCAATCTTCTATATGTAGATGATCTTCTCTTAATAGGTATAGAAGGTCGAAATAAAGAATACAAGAAGAAATTGGCAACAAAATTTGACATGAAGGATTTGGGGCTGATACATTACTATCTGGGACTAGAAGTCTGGCAAGAACCTAATGAAATCTATTTAGGTCAAGTAAAGTACGTGATCGAGATTCTGAAGAAGTTCAACATGATGGACTGTAAAGAGATGACCACTCCAATGATCACAAACTTGAAAAGACTAAGGAGTTTCGAATCAAGCCCTGTGGATCCTTCCAGATATAGACAATTGATTGGCTCATTAATGTACTTGGTGAATACTCATCCAGACATATGTTTTGCAATGAATATACTTAGTCAATTCCAAGTGGAGCTGAAGCATGATCACTGGATAGCAACAAAACATATCCTAAGATAACTGCAAGGAACCATCAACTACTGTTTGAAATATGATAGAAGGAATAATGTTCAATTGATTGGTTATACAGATTCCAACTAGGGAGGTAGTGAACAAGATGGAAGAAGCACTACAGGAGGATGTTTTAGTCTAGGATCATCTATGGTCTCATGGATGAGCAGAAAACAAAACATTGTTGCCTTGAGTAGTGTAGAAGCAGAATATGTTACAACATGTGAAGTTAGCCGAGAAGCAGTTGAGTTAAGGAAGTTGTTGTCTGACTTATTTGAAGGACCAATGAACCCTATAGTGATACATTGTGATAACACAAGTTGTATTCATTTGTCTGAGGACCCAGTGTTTCATGGGAAGGCAAAGAATATCAACAATAAGTATCACTATATACGAGAGCTAGTGCAAAATGGTGTGGTGCAACTACAATATATCTCCACTGATGAGAAAGTAGCTAACATATTGACAAAATCACTTCCAAACAAGAAGCTTGTATACTTAAGGGACAAGTTGGGTTTGGTGGATTTGTCCTCTCGGATTGAGAGGGAGGGATAGACACAAGCATTCTTGTCTTCATTTGGGAAGAAAGAATGGAGGGTTGGGTAACCATCTGGCATTCGATACTCTTTGAGAATGTGGTAGGGCATTCAAGAAAAGAGTAGTTGTGGACTGATATTCTTTGAGGATTAGCTACCCAAGATAAGAATAGTCCAACGAGAGGTCATACTCTGGGAACACCTAGGTGGGGTATGTACCTTGGAGAGACAATGATGTTGGTGTCTACACATCATTGGTCTCGCCAGCATTGTGCTTTGATCTTGTGGAGAGATAGAGTTGTTAGTCAAGACCTTGCTATATAACAATGCTAGTCAACATGTTGCTCGACAGATGGGTTACCAATCTAACTCCTCTTATGAGATCTCTTCAGATTGAGAAGAACCATGTATCTTCTATGAATACCTCCCTAGTTAAGAGGGAGTGTTGAAAAATGTGTAACTAGGTCCTGTCTTCATTAATATGAAATGTATTTTTGTATATATAGAATGAAAAAGAAATTAGTATTATTATTAGAGCATGGGTTTCATGCTCAAGTTATTTTATTTTGTAGGTTAAACACCCATTGAGTGCTTCTAGGGTTTGTCCTAGGTATAAGAGTCATTGTCATATATGAAAGACCCTATGGGCACATTGTAAATTGTAAAAGAAAATTAATTTTGTCTTGAAAATGTTAAAATACCTCCAAGATCAAGTCAGCCTACATATGTTGTCGAGTCAACCTAAGTGAAGAGACATGTCCACCCTTGAAGAAACCCTGTATATAAGAAGAACTCGTCCTCCATTTGGATCACTCTCACTCATCTCTCATACGAAGAAGGAAGCAGCAGAAGGACGAAGAAGAAGTCAAAGTGTTTTGGGTTTCTCTACTTTCTTCTGGGAATGCGATTAGGATTTTTGCACTAGGGAAGTCTAGAAGTTCAATTTTGGAAGAAGCAAGAACTAGAAGGCTAGCGAAGGTCTCTTAGGGTTTCCCTCTAGCCCTAAGACTCAAATCAAGGCAAGCAAGGTCAAGGCAAGAGTAGTAAGAAGGAGATCGAAGTCTCCTAGTGAAGTAGCAGTAGTTGCTAGGGCAGAATTTCGGATTTACTGGGGAGGTCGAAGATATTGCAGCAGGAGGTCGAGGAAGACTTGATCTTGGAGGGTACTTATCTGAGTCTAGGTCATGGTATTCATCAATTGAGAGATATAAGTGATAAGAAGATATTTTACAGGTTTTCCCCTCAAGAGGAGGGGTTTTGGCCCCGGCTTGCAGCCTACATACTATGTCATTGTTCTTACTATTTTGGTAGCTATTTGATGTATTCCATATTGAACTAACAAAGATCAAAGCTAATAAGTAAAAAGCTAACACAAGCAATTATCAAGTTAAGAGAATTAACATATACATTGTCGTACTAAATTCTCAACAACTCGGTGGAGGAGGAATTTATTTTGGGTCTAGGGTCTTGGTCTATCTCAATTTGATTTATTGGTGGAAGATTTTGACTAGGTTTTCCCTATAGAGGGGTTTTAGCCCTAGCTGAGTGCCTACATCTGGTGTCGTTGATCTTCATGTTTTTTATTTGAAACTTGTTTGATGAAAAGAAGATAAAAGAAGTTGATTACTTTGGGAGCGGGAGCAGAAGCGAGGAGCAAGAGCGGAAGCGGAAGCGGGGAGTGACATTTTCAAAAGCTCCCAGTTTAGGAGCGAATCAGGAGCGATTTTTTATATATTTTGATGCATATATGTCAACAAAAGCATGTAGAATGATGAATTAGATATAAAAAACATGAACATGGATTGAACCATATAACATCAATCATTTAGAAGTTATAATCTTCATCAACCACGTCCACAAGTTAGTAACATACAACATATCGAGTCTCATGATTCATCAATCTTAAAGTTTCAAGCTTTCAATATTCAATATATAACATTTGTCATCATTTATCACTAAAGTTGTACTTGTAACCATTACCATTATGAAGTAATCAAACTATAACAAAGAATATCTAACATGAAATAAAATGTTTCAATTTTCACGAAGTATCATATTCATATTTCATTACCAATGAGTTATAAATGCCAACTTCAAACTTCAAACTTAAATTGTCATATATTGTTTACAAAAAATACCATAATAAATACAAAAGGGTCAATAGTTATCAAAGGTATTAGAAACTAGAAAAGACAAGTAAATCTATTATCTATTGCTTGAACCTCTTGCCATGAAAAATTTCTAATTTCTTGTCTCGTGCTTTATTGGGAGTCTCCCCCTGCATAGTCGAACAACCTTGGTGCTCTTGATCATTGGAAGTCTCCCCTACAAAGAGGGATCGGTGCTCTTGATTAAATACAAGTTCCATACCCTAGTACACGACAAAATCTAATGGAAACATTGCAATCACCCACAATCCTGAAATCCTGAAAAAATGACAAGTCTGCTGGATTTTGAGTGAGATCTAAAATTCTACTTTCTCCATATGAAATCCAATGAGGTCGAAACCACTCTCAAACACCCTGAGTCATTTCATGGTAATGTTAAAAATTTAAGTAAAAGGATGAAAATGAAAGATAAAGCGAATCCGAGAGTGCACTCTAGGGGTCGCTCCCACCCAGAGCACAGTTTGGGAGCAAATTTGATGGGGGTCCGCTCCCTCGCAACCATGAGAAGAACATAAAGAAGATAATAAGAATTCAAGAATAACACAAGTAATTATCAATATAAGGTTTTCTACCTTTTAGATTTTCTAACATTGTTTCAAAGCTAAGGTAAATGAGGAAAGAAACAAGCAACTTGAAGATCTATTAAAAGAAGGGTTAGGAAGGAAGGAACAAGGGAAGATCATTAAGGATAAGGATCATATAAAAAGAAGAAGGTCTACTATAAAGGACATGACAATGAAGTCTGAAAACAAACTAGAAGGAGTCTCCAACTATAGGGCATGGAAGAAAAGGATAGATCTTATTCTCGCTAAGCATAAAGTTTTGGATCTTGTTCAAGGAAAAGTTAAGAAACCTACAGATGATGCAGGAAAGGAGAAATTCAGGGAAACCGACACCTTGGCCATGAATCTCATAGTAGATGGATAAAGAAGAATCTAATCCCATACATATCCAATATAGATTCCGCTCAGGAAATGGATGAAGCCCTCTACAAGTTATTTACCATCAAGAACATTGGTCAGATAGCTAGCCTCAAGAATGAACTAAGGACAATAAAGATGACAAAAGATGATACTGTGTCATCATATTTTGTAAGGATATCTAGAATAAGAGATGAACTCCAAGCGATTGATGAAGTTGTACCAGAGAAAGAACTCGTGATTGCTACTCTACTAGGTCTACCAAAATCTTGGAGCTCTTTTGCATCAAGAATTAGCAGTTGGAAAGATACTCCAACCTTTGAAAAAATGTGGAATGCATGAAATCAAGAAGAAGTCCACATCTCATTAGTAAGTAACATGAAAGAGGATAAAGAAGACAACACTTCATATGCCTACTCTGCTGATCACAAGAAGAAGGGAGTATACAAGAAGTTCAAGGGACCAAAGAAGAAGGTTGGTCTATTAAAGATTGAGTGCTACAACTGTCATAAGATGGGACACTACAAAAGTCAATGTCTTGAAAGTCCAAGGAATAAAAAGAAAGAAAGAGAACATGCAAATGTTGCCGATGAAGCTCCACCTAAGAAAAACAAGACTGAAGAATCTAAAGTCAAAGACTTATACTATTAAGTCTTCTCTCATATATCCTTCTAGATTTACTATTCTAAGTTTTGTAATGTTTTATGTTTGATTTTTAGGATTCATAGATCTAATATGTCTTGTTAGAAATTCTTGAAGTTGTTTTGATAAGTTGTAGGTATCCCTCATAAAAGCCTGGATTAAGAGGAAGCCTTCACCATTTTACCAAAAGATAAGTATATTGTTCTTTGTTTTATCTCTCATGTTTGATTTCCTTCTAACTTCGAAATTTGTTTGTATTGTATACTCATAGCCTTTTCTTTGTATTTTTCTTGGTAGGAAAGCTTGTAGAATACATAAAGGTTATGGGGACTTCAAAGGATAGACTTGAAGCATGGAAGAAGTTCTATTGCAAAAGAATCCCTCCAAGAATTGATGTCCTACAAGGTTTGTTAAAGAACAACTCAAGGTATGTCTTAAACCACAAGTTTTGTTACAAGGTTCTCTTCATATAAAAAGGTATGTTCATTCTCTTTTGAAATTTGCTTTACATCACTGACATCTTTATGTCTAGTTTTTTGAATCATAAATATTCTTGTTAGGGTGATTAATCATTAGATTGAATCTACCCTCATTATATTGTCTCTTGTTATTTGATCATTCTTGTGAAACCCTAATCCTTAGGGTTCACTATCAAACGCTAGCCTCTTGTTGCTAAGGGTATGTCGATATTAATAATGAAACCCTAATCTACTTTGGGGTTGATGATAAAGTCTAGAAATCTTAATCTTTTGAAGTTTAGGGTTTTGATAATGTTATTGTAAAAACCCTAGTCCTTTAGGGTTTGATGTTAATGTCCAAATGAAACCCTAGATTTTTAGGGTTTGGTGAATTAGGGTTTATGAACAAAATCCTTGCAATAGTTATAGTAAGTTCCTAGGAAATAAATCCTAGGTGTATATTCTTCCGCATGATTGAAACCCTAGTTTGGTCAAAATTGTTGTATATCGAATTTTGATGTATTGATGTTTGTATATTGGGTTTACCTAGTAGCTATGGATATTGATATGAGATGCTAGTGCGAGTATGCTAACTTAATTTTTGATAATCATGTTTCAATTTGTGAAATTTAGGGTTTGTAACAAAATCCTAGTAGAGATTGATATTCTAGGACATGACAATATTGTTTAGCTTTGATGATAAAATCTAGGGTTTGTAACAAACCCTAGTAGAATCTAACATGTAAATTCTAAAAGCATATTGATGAAACCTTAGATGTATAGTATTATGATTGGATTGTTATTGCGGACATCTAAGGCTTTGTGTCTCGAAGATGGAGTCTAGGGTTTATGACATAACCCTAACAAGTTATTGAAGCCTAGAATATAAAAGATGTGACCCTTGTTGAACATGAACCTAACTCAGGTTAGGTATTTGATGTCTAAAACTTGAATGTTTTAATGCTTCCATTGTAATGACATGATTTGATATAGTTGACTTCATGCTTCTATATATTCGTATTTGGTTGTACTTGCTATTAAAGTTTTGCAGGTACCTAATCTTCAAGATGTTGAAGATGTTCATAATTGAAAATGATAATCATGATGAAGGAACCTATAAGACTGATGATGATCAAGATGACCTTGATGACATGAGAAAGAATGAAGTATATCTGATGTTGTTGATCTCCCGTATTTGAGAGGGAGCTTGGATAGAAGAAAAGGTATATCTCCCTAGCTACGAGGGAGGGCATATTATGATAGTTATAATGAATACCTTGAAGAAAGAATGAAATCGGAGAATGAATGAAAGTACTACAAATGGATTTGCAAACAAAAGATTTGAGAAGTACTGAGGTTGTATTTGGTGCTACTAAAAGGAATGAAAGAAGAAAACTTCCGACAAGTTGTATTTGGATAACTTGATATAAATAGCATGAGAATGATTAAGGACCCCAAAGGATCGTGTTTACTTGTATATATACTTGAAGGAAGGTTTATTACTAATTGGGGTTGTGATTGTGCAGGATCTCTCCATAAAAAGGTTGAACGTTTGAAGCATGCTTAGAGTGACGGATATATATATATATATATATATATATATATATGATTTAGTTTATAAGGAGAGATGTAAGCATCTAGGGCTGAGTGCCTGATGCTTGGGAGGACATCTGGCCGGCCTATGTGTTGATGTCTAGATCCCGAAGTAGGGAGGGTGGCATTGGTCATAGAGCTCTGACCTTGGATACGCACCTAGATCCCTGGGTTGGTACTAGAGTGGAAGCTTGATGTTACCTATAGACACTGATGCTTGGAACACACCTTAGTCCCACCTTATTAGAGTACCCTGGTCAGGTATCTAATCTGTATCACTGCGTGTGTTGTGACCCTTCATAGAGTATATCATTTTGAGATCTTCCATGTACCTATGTATATATGTAATTATGAATACCTCCCTAGTTAAGAGGGAGTGTTGAAAAATGTAACTAGTATCGGTCTTCATAATTGTATTTGAGTCATGATGTGATGTATTTGTCAAAAGAAAGAAAAAGAAATTGACTTATTAAAACATGGGTTTCATGCTTGGATCAATGGTTCTTAGGTCAAATCATCCATCGTAGGCTTCTAGGGTTTGTTTCAAGTGTCCTTGTCCATGTCATAATGTAAAAGACCCTTCTTGGGCTTCTTGAGTCGAGAAAAAAATTAATTTTGTATAAAATAAGTCATTTAGGCCTCCTCCACCAAGTTGGCCTCATCAAGGGGATTTGACCTCACACAAACACTATATAAAGGCAACGACTCGACCTCATTTGGAGAATCAACTCATCAAGTTCGATCTATAGTTGTTGGAGGTAGAAAAAGGTGTGAAATCCAAGGAAGAGGAATGAAACCCTAGTGAAGGAGAAGGAAGTCTTTCTCAAGCATAAGAAGTCGAATTTTCTCTTTATTTGTCTCACAAGTACGAAGTTGTTGGGTTGCTGGAAGGGCCGAAATTTTGAGGTTGTTGGGGGTCAAAATATTGGACTCTAGCTGGGCCGAAATTCTGAAGTTGTTGGAGGTCAAAATTTTGAATTGTTGTTGGGGTGAAGCTGTTGGACAAGAAGAGACCAGTGGAGTTTGTTGAATCATTTTGGAAGACTGACTTGGTGGAGGAGGAAGGTATTTTGGGTCTAGGGTCTTGATCTATCTCAACTTGATTTACTAGTGGAAGAATTTGACTGGGTTTTCCCCTATATAGGGGTTTTAACCCTAGCTAAGTGCCTACATCTAGTGTCGTTATCTGCATGTTTTTTATTTGATGATTGCTTGATGAAAAGAAGATAATAAGAATACAAGAATAACACAAGTAATTATCAATATAAGAGAATCTTTCTGCCTTTTAGATCTTCTAACAAGAAAGATGTTCGTTTTGGTGACCACCTAGGACTAGACCAGTGCCTAGCCTATTGGGAAAATGGAGTCAATGAGATTCAATGTTTAGAGATCCTTATACCCAACCAAGGAGTTCCCCAACATCTTCACATGGCCCTAGAGGCAGCAACTAGGTTACTAGGAAAATTGAAAATTTATACTTCTTTGATGTTGTAATTGATGACTTATCAAGGCAATTACAAATAATCATATACCCCTAGGACATTCATTCACTATACTTTGCATGAAACATGTGAAAAACCCTCACAAAGACAAGATCAACAAATTCGCATTTCATTCAGGTAGCTACAACAACTTCATGAGCGAAAATTCTTCATACATTATACAAGTGACAAAATGAGAAATAGACCATGAAAAAGACACTTAAAAGTACAGTGAAATATTCCAATCATCAATAGAGACAAAATCGAAGCTCCAAGATTAAAGACGAACCTTTCCAAACATCAAAATGCATCAAGATTCCAATTCGTCCATCAATAATGCTAGCAAAATTCTCAAGAAGAGATACAAGTCCAAATCCAAGTGATGATCAAATGAAATAATAACCACATCAATATATATCCTCTCTAAGGGATTTGATTTGCCTAATAATGCCCCAACTAATAGAATAATGTGCAAAAATAACATCCCTTGGTGACAAGCCCACTAAGATAGCTCCATAATACAAAAATAAGCCTTTCAAGAGGGCAAAATGATAAATACAATAGGTCGAAGGGCCATTGGAGAGGCCTAGTGGAGTCCAATGTGTGGCAATGCAAATGAATGAGATCCAAACATAGTGATAAAGGGGGTGGCCCCTTGATATCCAAGCAAATGACCTATGGTGCCCTAAAGTGGTTGTCAGGGCACAAAACATCCTCGTAGGTCTCTAAATGGATCGAACAAGCATGTATCCCATCTGTAAGGGCTAGAAGAATGATGCAAGCCCTCCCATTGTCTCCCATGGTGAGAGACATCCTCATCTAGTCCCTAGATCAGCTGCCAAGTGTGTGGTGCAAGAGTGTAGCCGGCTAGGCAAGGTGGTCCAGTGCATCATCGTCATCGAATAAATGGAACATGAGCAAGCAATGAGTGTAACTGAGGATCCCATGGAGTGGACATCTGCTCTCTTCTATGGTGGAGGCCCATGGCTCTCAATGCTCACCCTACAAATGCCAATATGACCCTCTCGAATGCTTGGACCCTATATAGGGAGACCAAACCAAGATGAAGACACACTTGCAATCATGTATAAGATTCATTGGGTCCCCTCACCTTCCAGTACAACCAAACATTAGTGCAATTGAGTAAATGAGCTTACAAATCATGGATCCAAGTGAACACTTCATAGTGGCATGCCCTTCAATAATGGGTTTTAGAACGTACAAGTGTCTCCAAGTTCAAGAAGAAGGTTACCCAAGGACCCTATTAGGTGGTTTCATCCTCTAAGGAGAGTGTAATGTCCATGGTACATCCTTTAAATGGCAAGTGGCATGTGCTATAATGATGAGATTGAGTGGGACATCAGGGAAAGGCTCCAAGCCACATGCCACAGTACAAGGGTAGTTATAATAAGGGAATCCCACACTTGGGTGTATGAATGTAGGAGGAACCAATCGTGGTACATGAGTTACCCTAGCCTTTGTTTTTCCACCCTTCTTCATATGCCTTTTGCCTTTTATTGATTTTTATTTTATAACTGCTCAAGACTCCAGGGGATGAGAGCATGATGTGTAATATATAGCAGTGGATACCCCCTTAAGGTGGGGCGTTTCATCGCCCACCAGGGGTTGGGGCAATCATGGGTTCTTTATTGATGAAGGGGGCCAATATAAGGGGGCCTAGGAACCAAGGTGATGGCCATAATGATAGGGGTAGAACTCATGTTTGGCTTTTTCCCACGTGCTAAATTTGTATGTCCCGGACATCTTTTGCATTTTATGGCACATTTCCTATTGAAACCGGCCAAATTATGATTTTTCTTTTCTTTTTACCTACATCAATCTTCGGGACATTGTTTTAGGCCCAACCTAAGGTGTGGACAAGGGGAGGGGGAGGTTAACTCCTTTTGGACCCAATGGACAAATGTGGACCTTGATACAAATTTAGGTTAATGGGGTTATAATGAGCAGAGGAGAGTGATGTGTATGGTGTTGGGAAGCATGACCACGCAACCAAAATCGAGGTTTCCCGTGTAGTGCCACCCCTAAAACTAGTAGTTAATAAAGGAGATCCCACGGGACTAAGATACAAGGTTAACCATCAAAATGGACAAAGGATACAAGAGTACAAATCGAGCCCACTCTTTCCATAGAATCGCCCCACTAATTCATGCCCAAAAGTGTCCATGATAAGTAAATAAAAGTACCCAACTATACAATGAAAATCCATACCTTTGGAGTTGGAAGGCCCACCTTTAAACAAACAATCATAACATATGGGCGAGGGAGCATATGGTTGGCTCAAGTGGCAAAAATAGTGGAAATCGAGCTATTTGGTGATTGCAAGGGGTTATTGGCTGTCGGATGAAGACCATCTAGGAGAAAAAATTTCTCCTATGGATACTACCCACAGGTGGTGGGTAACAGTTCCTAGGGCCCTTATGTGAGCCCCTACATCATTAAGGAAACCATGATTGTCCCAACCCTTGGTGAGCGATGAGTTGCCAAACCTAAAGGGGGTATTGACTACTTTATCATACGCATGAAGCTCTCTTTCCCTGGAGCCCCGAGCAGTTAAAGGAAACAAAAATCAATAAAAGGCAAAAGGCATATGAATAAGGGTGGAAAAACAAAGTTCGGGGTAACTCATGTACCATGAATCCTCCCTCCTACATATGTACACCCATGTGTGGGCTTCTCTCATTAAACCTACCCTTGTACCATGGCATGTGGCTTGGAGCTTTCCCATCTACCCCACTCCGTTGCACCATTATTTCACATGACACCTACCATTTGATGGATGTATCATGGACATGTCACTCCCGTAGAGGTTGAAACCACCTAATAAGGTCCTTTATTAACCTTCCTCTTGAGCTTGGGGACACCTGTACATTATAAAGCCTGCTTGGAAGGGCATGCCACTATGAAAAGTCCTCTTGGGCCCCTGATTTCCAAGCCTATTTACTCAATTGCTCTAATGAATTGTTGTACTAGAAGGTGAGGAGATCGCATTGGATCTTATACAAGATTGCAGTTGGGTCTTCATCTTGGGCTTGGCCTCCCTATATAGGTTCCAAGCCCTCTAAAGTGTTATGATGGCACTTGTGGGTAAGCATTC
The DNA here is from genome assembly GCA_031772625.1 of Pinus tabuliformis. Classification (NCBI taxonomy): domain Eukaryota; kingdom Viridiplantae; phylum Streptophyta; class Pinopsida; order Pinales; family Pinaceae; genus Pinus; species Pinus tabuliformis. Next base: position 350,742,607 of record CM062815.1, read on the forward strand.
AAAGCCATGGGCCTCCACCACAGCAGAGCATTGATTGTCATGCCATGGGATTCTTCGACACCACCTACTACTTATTCGTGCCTCGGTCTTACAAAGATGATGATGCACTTGGACCACATTGCCCAGCCGGCCACATACTTGCACCAGACACTTGGCAATTGACCCAGGGCCTAGATGGGTTTTTGTCTCACCCAGGAAGACATGGGAGGGCTTGTATCACCATTCTAGCCCTTATTGATGGAGCATCGACTTGTTTCATCCATTTGGAGACCCATGAGACCATTCACTGTGCTTCACAACCACTTGGGAGCACCACAGGTGTTTTGCTTGGAAAACAAGGGGCCACCCCCTTGGTCATCCTCATCTTCATCATGGCACATGGAGGACTTATTTTTTGCCTTCCAGCAGCCCTTGCACCACTATTTTATCATTTCGACCTCATTGGGAAGGCTTATTTTGTACTTGTGAGCTATTTGGTGGGCTTGTCATCAAAGCTAATGTTATTTTCTCTTTAAAATATGTTTTAGGGGCTTATATAGGCTAATTAGACAAATCAAATTTGTGAAAGGCTAATATAAATATGAGAGACCTCATTTGTAGTTGGATCATCACACTTGGGATTTTCGCTAGCCTCTTTAGAGGATTTCGGCATACAATTTTTGGACAAAAATTGGACCTTTTTGGGATGCACTTTGATGTATGCATATATTGTTATCATTTTGGAGCTTCTAAATGCATTATTGATGGATGGATATACTTCATATTGTGTAGTAAGTACCCCTTTTTGTTGAATATCTTTATCTAAATGTCTAATGCATGGAATTCGTCCTCATAGTGAAGATTTATGCCCTAATTTATTTGATATGATGCGAAATTGTGATCTTGGGAAGTTTTGCATGTGTTACCCATTGATGTTATGAAGTGAATGTTCCTAGTGGAAAATTGTCATAATTTATCTATGAAACTCCATTAATTAATGATAATGAAGGTAATTGTTAAAAGGGGTAGTTAGGGCTTCCTCTTTTAGCCTCCTTGAAGGTCAATTTAGCCTACTATAAGCACCCATGACTCCATACTCCCAATGGTCTAGCACTAGTCAAGTCCTGTGGTGGTCACCCTTCCTCTCATCCTTTTTCTTTCACTTTTTCCCATTTTTTGCCCTAACCCTAGAAGGCCAACTAGGGCCTAGTGCAAAATGCATTAGGGAGATTATTTTGAAGAGCGAGTTGGTCTACTACTACATTGGGATTTCCTCTAAGCATCCTCAAAATTTGAAGCAAATCCCATGGCTAGATTGAGAGAAACCCCGTGCCCTAGCTCCAACACCATTTCTACCCTAAGACCTTCTTGTTCAACAACATTCCTAGGGTCATTTGCTCTTGAAAACTCATTAGAAGTTAATATTTCTTTGGCCTCTATCATCTTTGCTTGACCTAGGCACCTTATTGTCTTTCAAATTTCACAAACCCTAGGCCTTGCTTGCATCTTCTAGGTCTCTCTTATGGTTACCATCTTTGTATGATCACCATATTGCAAAACCCTAACAGAGATCCTTTATTACCCTTAGGAAGATTTGATCTAGGTATATCCCTTGCATTGAATATCCCTTCCTCCTAGCTCTAGGCCCCCTCACAAGCCTTTCTTGGAGAGCCTTTATCTTGCTTCTGAAGCAACCAAGCCATTATCCGATTCTCGCCTTTGAAAGGGCTTGTGAAATCAAACCATACGTAGCCAATGATCCTAATACTCTAGTGATTTCCTCCATATTGGGACTCCTCCCATCGGTGAAAGTCTGTAAAAAGCAAGGGACATTAACTAAGGTGATAGTGGGTCTATGTCCCATTGTTGTCGATAGGTCTAGTAGTAGTCCCTCTGGTACCCCTGCTAGGACCCCTACTAGATTGTGTGGCAACATTTTTGGTGTTGCTGTTGAGAACACGAGACGTGTGCCTTGGTCCCATATGACAATATTGATATATCATTCTTGGCGACTCCATTGGAAGAACAAAGTCGTAGTTCTTCATCGAAATTTAAGGTCAATGCTTGTAGGGTCGAGCAAGCATTTCTCTAGGCATCTCTAAATTCACCTTGGCGACTCCTACATAATTTGCATGTATATCTTAATAGGATGTCTTTCTTTGATGAATTTCCCGCCTTGGATATCACTGGCATCCCTGTAAACCCTAATCATGTCACATGGAAGATGGTATGTGGGGTGTCGAAGTTTGATTGTGATCCACTCTTCGCAATTGATCATGTAGAAAGATTTACTGCACATATTTCAAAGGCTGGAGTTTTCCACGAGGATGTCCTAATAATGTTATTCATGAGATCACTCAATGATCTATTGAGGAATTCTTTGATGGCTTTCTTAGACATTTTCAAGTATGTCTGACATTGAACATCCAAGAGGAAGCCTTCATTGAGCATCAAGAAGAACTTGGAAAAGATGATCCAGCAACCCCTTTAGACATTAATATAAGTCATTACTTTCATATTGAAGAGGGGAAATAGGAGGTTCATGGGCACTATTTTGACAAGGACCTTATCTATGACACCAATGATGATTATATCAATAGGATCCTTGTCTTTCCTCACAACCCTGAAGATGTAGTTGAGTTGCATGTGGCCCCTTTCCTCAACCCTTCTTGCACTATCAATGAGGAATCCTCTCTCTCTCCCCTAAGTATAAGCACCATGGGCAACCTGCTTGTTGTGTCTCTCTGTGTCATTGGTCTCCCTTTCCTTCCGATCATCGCCTTATGGTCTCCACAAAGAATGAAATAAATGATAAGGATCGTGATGAGGATGATATGCCTAAGGTTGTCATTCATCGAAGATTTATGAGATTAATTGTTGGTATCCCTATCTTTTGGTTGAGAGGATCCTATGGAGTAGATTGCATCCCTTTACTCCCTCTTCGCCAGTGATCCTCCATGTGTGGACATTTTATTTTCCCACCTCTTGCCCTTGTGACCTTCCATATAGCCATTCCTGCCCTTGCCTTTAGATCTATTGCATGAGTAAGCAGAGGGGCAGTTGTTCTCATATTGACTGGATCATATGTTGGTTGCATTGAGTCTACGACTACATTTAGTACTTGTATCACGTAATATGCATATTAGAGTAGGATGCATTGCATATTTATTTTTGCATTAGAACTAACATCATATTATATTATCATGCTAGATTAGGTGCATTTAGATTAAAATTGCATTCAAAATTTTATTTCCTATTAATTTTTTTAGGACTAACAAAAGCATGGGCAATCAAAGGATGTCATAAAAAATGTTGCCCCTTGTGCTTGATGTGCAGGTACCAGGTCTACGGTCCCAAGGGATTGTTGGTATTCTCATGACTTCCCTGTCTGAGTACATGGATCGTGCACTCTACCGAGAGCTCATTTCCCAGTTGGCGCCAGATGTTCTCCTAGATACGTCTTCAGTTGGCAGCCAGCAGCTGAGCAGCCCCTTGTAGCTATCAAATAGCTCAATGTTCCACTATTCTCCGCCACCTGAGCCAACCATTATGTGCCCTCACCCATTTGTTATGATTGTATGTTTGAAGGTGGGCTTTCCAGACCCAAAGGTATGGCTTTCATTATGTAATTGGGTATATTTTCTTGGTTTTAATGGACACATTTGGACATGGATTAGTGGGGGGATTCAGAGAAAAGAATGAGCTTGGTTTGTACTCTTCTTCCTTTGTCCCAACTTGGTGGTTAGTCTTGTATCCTAGTCCCGCAGGATCTCCTTTATTGGCTCCTAACTTTAGGAGCGGCACTACGTGGGAAACCCCGATTATGGTTGCGTGGTCCCGCTTCCTAACACCATATACATCACTCCCCTCCGCTCATTATAGCCCCTTTTCACATTTTTCCCATTTGAGTCCACATTTGCCCATTGGGTCCACAAGAAGTTATCTTCCCCCTCCCCTTGTCCACACTTTGGATTGGGCCTGGAATGATGCCCCAGAGATTGATTCAACGAAAAAGAAGGTTAAAAGCATAATTTGGCCACTTATAACAGGAAATGTACCATAAAATGCAAAAGATGGTCTGGACATAAGAATTTAGCACGTGAGCAAAAACAAAACATGAGCTCTACCCCGTATCATTATGGTCATCACCCTGGTTCCTAGGGTCCTTATGTGAGCCCCTACATCATTAAGGAACCCATGATTGTCCCAACACATAGTGGGCAATGAGTTGCCCAACCTTAAAGGGGGTATTCACTGCTTTATCATACACATTATGCTCTCATTCCCTAGAGCCCCGAGCAATTAAAAGAAAGAAAAATCAATAAAGGGCAAAAGGCATATGAAGAAGGGTGGAAAAACAAAGGTCAGTTTAGCTCATGTACCAAGATTGTTCCCTCCTACATCTATACACCCATGTGTGGGCTTCCCTCATTATAGCTACCCTTGTACCATGGACTGTGGCTTGGAGCTTTCCTTGCTACCCCACTCCATTCCACCATTATTTCACATGACACCTGCCATTTGACGAATATACTATGACCTATCACTCCCTTAGAGGTTGAAACCACCTAATAGGGTCTTTAATTAACCTTCCTCTTGAACTTGAAGACACCCGTACATTCTAAAGCCCGCTTGGAAAGACATGCCACTATGAAGCGTCCACTTGGGCCCCTGATTTGCAAGCTTATTTACTTAATTGCTCTAATGAATTGTTGTACTAGAAGGTGAGGAGATCACATTGGATCTTATACAAGATTGCAGGTGGGTCTTCATCTTGGGCTTGGCCTCCCTATACAAGATCCAAGCCCTCTAGGGGGTCATGATAGCCCTTGTAGGGTGAGCGTTGAGAGCCATGGGCCTCAACCACAACATTACATACATTGTCATGCCATGGGATTCTTCAGTACCAGCTACTACTTGTTCATTTCCCAGTCATACAGAGGTGATGATGCACTTGGACCACATTGCCTAGTCGGCCATATACTTGCACCAAACACTTGGTCATTGATCCAAGGCCCAAATGGGGTTTTGTCTCACCCAAGGAGACATGGGATGGCTTGTATCATCATTCTAGGCCTTATTGATGGAGCATCAACTTGTTTGAAACAGTTGGAGACCCATCAGACCATTCACTATGCTCCACAATTACTTGGGAGCACTATAGATGTTTTGCTTGGAAACCAAGGGGCCACCCCCTTGGTCATCATTTTGGGAGCCCTCCTATTCATCTTGGCACATAGAGGACTTATTTTGGCCTTCCAACAGCCCTTCCACCACTATTTTGTCATTTCGGCCTCATTAGGAAGGCTTATTTTGTACTTACTACTTATGTGCTATTTGGTGGGCTTGTCACCAAATTTAATGTTATTTGCTCAGTAAAATATGTTTTAGGGGCTTAGATAGGCTAATTAGACAAATTGAATTTATGAAAGGCTCATATAAATATGAGAGACCTCATTTGCAGTTGGATCATCACACTTGGGATTTCGTTAGCCTCTTTAGAGGATTTCGGCCTACAATTTTTAGACAGAATTTGGACATTTTAGGGATGCACTTTGATGTATGGATATATTGCTATTTTTTGGAGCTTCTAAATGCATTATTGATGGATCGATATACTTCATATTGTCTAGTAAATGCCTCTTTTTGTTGAATATCTTTATGTAAATGTCTAATGCATGGAATCCATCATCATAGTGAAGATTTATGCCCTAATTTATTTGATATGGTTCGAAATTGTGATCTTGGGAATTTTTGCATGTGTTACTCATTGATGTTATGAAGTGAATGTTCCTAGTGGAAAAATGTCATAATTTATCCATGAAACTCCATTAATTCGTGATAATGAAGGTAATTGTTAAAAGGGGTAGTTAGGACTTCCTCTTTTAGCCTCCTTGAAGGTCAATTTAGCCTACTATAAGCACCCATGACTCCATATTCCCATGGTCTAGGCACTAGTCAAGTCCCATGGTGGTCACCCTTCCTCTCATCCTTTTTCTTTCACCTTTTCCCATTTTCTACCCTAACCCTAGAAGGCCACTAGGGGCTAGTGTGAAATGCATTATGGCAATTACTTTGAAGAGCGAGTTGTCTTGCTATTGCACTGGGCTTTCTTCTAGGCACCCTCAAAATTTGAAGCAAATCTCGTGGATAGATTGAGAGAAAACTCGAGCCCTAGCTCCAACACCATTTATGTCGTTAGACCTTCATGGTTAGCAACATTCTTGGGTTATTTGCTCTTGAAAACTCGTTGGAAGTTAATCTTTATTTGGCATCTTGTTGGTCAAGGTTGTCATTGATGTCAATATGGCATGGCAAATATTCTTGTGATACATGAATAACCCTAACCTCATGCAAACCCTAGGAAAAAACCTTAAGCATATTCCTAGTTACATGATAAAACCCTAAATCCCTAGTTTCATGATGCCCTAGCCTAGCTAAAATGTCATGATCCCTTAATACTAATAAATGAAGAACACATAGAAGAGGCACTGAGCTCGGATTTGACAGTGGACAAGGGCTCAGACAAACCTAAAGTTTGTTCATCTAGGAAGCTCGAACCCTTGCCTTAGTCCTGAACTCAGTCCTGTAGGCGGTTAACAGTGAAGAAGGCTCGGATTTTTGTGTAGACCTGTAGCTTTCCATTGCAGTGACAGTCATCACCTAAATTGTCTCGGTGTATCACCTCAGAAGTACAGATTGTAGATCGGAATTGCTTGCCAGTACAAACTTCGGATCACTATTTGTAAAGCTCTGACTTGTGATTGCATTCATTCTTGGACAGTGGACAGATAACTCAGTTTGAGGAGCTCGGATCTCCCTCTACCGCGGATTAGTAACTTACCTATGGGAGAACAGTCCTATTGCTCGGTGTTGTAATATCCTGGAAGGACAGTCATTACTATCACCTTCAAATTTGGAATTGTGGACGGTCACATCTCAAATTTTTGAGGCTCGGATCTGTGAGCAAGTGGAAAAGTTAAGTGACATTGGACCTCCAACAAACTTGACACTTGAAGACTTATACCTCGTACCTTGAGCTACAGTCACTTGCTTGGATCATCACTACAAGCTCAGACTTGACCAATTGTTAGCCTGTGGTCAGTTATCTTATGTAGGCTCATGTTCCTTGGCCAAGGGACGTGTCTATTCATATAAAAAAAAAAAAAAACTAGTATATATTGGTGTTTAACTTAGCATTCAAGAATCCAATTCCAGGAAGACACTTTGTCAAGCCATCTTCAACAAAGACACGAGGACGTTGAACAAACTTGAAGCAAAAATTGGTCAATACAAGGAAGAGGCTTCCTCCCTTAAATCCCAACTAGAAGAAGCAAAGAAACAAGCACAAGGATCTAAAAAGGTGATGGAAGCTTTGGCACTCCTAGAAGGACAAGTTGATGAAGTAGAAAAGGAAAGAAATGCCATAACATGCCAACTAGAAGAAAAAAATGAAGAGATCTCCAAATTAAAATCAGATGTAACCTCATTTAAGGCCCAATCATGTGAAACAACAAGAATGAAGGAAGAAATGGAGAACCATCTAGCAAAAAAGGATAATGAAAGAAGAAATTGATCTCCTAAGGAAAGAAATTGATCATCTGAATAAGAGTCTAAAGAGCTCTCAAACCCTAGATGACATCCTAAGTCATCAAAGATCTCCTCTTGATAAATCAAGTCTTGGTTATGCAGGCGAATCGTCAAACAGAAATGATGCAAACCCTAATGCTTCAAACAAAAAGGATGTGGAGAAGCTTGGAAGAAATTTTGATGCCCCCAGTCGCAGCAAAAGCAAGAAGAAGAATCAAGATGACATTGGAAGAAACCCTACTCCAAGAAGATATGCAGATAGTGTCAAGAATTCAAGAGGCAATAATTTGATCAAAGGATCCCAAGGCAGAATGACCTTAGGAGTACATCAAGGCAATCTCCATCCTCCAGGTACCAAAGTATATTTTTTGGTTATTGCTATTCTTATACAAATCTTGGGCATATGGAAAAGGATTGTAGGGCATATCACAAGGACAAAAATAATGGTCCCCATCAATGCCCTAGAAACAACTATGCAAGAAGAAATCATGCATCCTCATATATGAACAGAATGGAATGCTTCAATTGCCATAAAATTGGAGATATGGCTCGTAATTGTAACTTGACTTATGTCCCTAAACAAGCTAAAAACACGACTACTAAGCAAGAAAGAAAAGTTGTACAAGTATGGAGAAGGAAGCAAGTTGGATTAGAAAGTCTCTTGAACACTCAAGACATCAACTCATGTTGTTGATCTAATGAGTACATCTTTGGCTGATATGATATTCCAAGTTTTGATGATGAAATTCTGCCAAGAAAGAGGCCTTGCATACTATTAGGGGGAGCTTGTGATTCTTGACTATTCCAGCAGAAGCTCTCTGTGAAGAACCATATGAAACCCTTGATGAGTCACACATGGACAATCATCACTTGATAGATCATTTCTTGGGAGTAATTCCATTGAAGAAAAACATGATATTGTTGAAGATGTCTTTCACTTGATCACAAGGTATCAATCTTTCTTATCTTAAGCAAAAAGAAGAGCTAGAGGAGTTTATGCAAGCAGTGGGAGTTGGTTGATCATCTACCTCATTCAATTCCATGAAGGCATGCAGAGGCTTAGGGGGAGCAAGTACATTAAAAGCATAATGACATAGGGAGTTGCAAAGAGCAACACAACAAGAAGGAGCACCATGACAGGGGGAGCAACATATCTATCATGGGGAGCTATCATTGATGAAGAAAATTAACGATGGAGCAGCAGCTTGATAAAGGAAGTACTTGGGCACCTCATTTGCCATTGATGTCAAAGGGGGAGAAATTGTTGAAAGGGCAAGAATATTGCCATCAATGACAAAGGGGGAGACAGTTGGTCAAGGTTGTAATTGATGTCAATATGGCATGACAAATATTCTTGTGATACATGAATAACCCTAACCTCATGCAAACCCTAGGAGAAAACCCTAAGCATGAAGATGATGCATATTCCCTGGCTACATGATAAAACCCTAAAGCCCTAGTTTCATGATGGCCTAGCCTAGCTAAAATGCCCATGATCCCTTAATCCTAATAAATGAAGAACACATGTGAAGGAACCCTTATCTTGCAAGTCATAAACTTGAAGACCTAAGAAGGAGCCCTAGCATTGCCCAAAACATAAAATACTAAAGGCTGCCATGAACAAAATAATGATGACAGTTCACAAATATAATTTTCTTGATGGAAAAATTACCTCATTTAAGGATGAAAATGACACCAGCTTGTAAAGGACATTTTCCACTTTCCAACAAGCTATTACATGCCCTCTAACTCCTCTTAGACTGAGAGAAAATGATTTCTCAAGATGAAATAATATATTTTCTATCCTAGCCGACCTAAGCCTACTTGTGCAAGTCGACCTTACCTCCAAGATACGTGTCCTTTCATTAAAGGTCGAAAATTAGTATGAATATAAGTTGGAATGCGTCATTCTAAGCCATCATCTCGGTGAAGAATATACATACAAAGGTACAGAAGAAGACAGGAGGCCGAGAAGAATAAAGGAAGAATTATATTGGGCTATTTTCTATTTTCTGGTTTATAATTCAAGCTAAATATACAGTCACCATTACAACTCCGTGAAGAACACGGAGAAGAGGCATTGAGCTCGGATTTGATAGTGGAAAGAAGCTCGGATAGACCTGAATTTTGCTCATCTATGAAGCTCGGACCCTTGCCTCAATCCTGTATTTTGTGTAGACCTGTAGCTTTCCATTGCAGTGATAGTCATCACCTAAATTAGCTCAGTATATCACCTCAGAAGTGCATATTGCAAATCGGAATTGCTTGCTAGTGCAGAGTTCAGATCACTATTTGTAAAGCTCGAACTTGTGATTGCATTCATCCTTTGACAGTGGACAGATAACTCAGTTTGAGGAGCTCAGATCTCTCTCTACCTCAGATTAGTAACTTACCTGTGGGAGAACAATCTTATTGCTCGGTGTTGTAATATCCTGGAAGGACAGTCATTACTATCACCCTCGGATTTGGAACTGTGGAAAGTCACATCTCAAATTGTTGAGGCTTGGATCTGTGAGCAAGTGGAGAAGTTAAGTGACATTGGACCTCCAGCAAACTTGACACTTGAAGACTTATACCTCGGACCTTGAGCTACAGTCACTTGCTTGGATCATCACTACAAGCTCGGACTTGACCAATTGTTAGCCTGTGGTCAGTTATCTTGTGAAGGCTTTCACCTGTGGGAGGCTGGACTTAACTCTGACCTGTGACAATATCTCATATAGCAGACTTGGAACAAGATTTAAGTGTGTGTAGAAGCAGTATTGAAGGAGTTTTTGAAGCGAATCTATAAACACCTATGAGCAAGAAATCTTGAAGAACCTTGTGCAAAACTTTTGAAGACACTTGGATCACTTGTGAAGTGACCTTGAAGACTTGTTTGTGAATACTCTTTTGGAGCAGTCTTAGAGCATACATCCTTCCCCTTGGAGCTGACTTTGAAGGTTTCTTTGGAGCATCCATTGGAGACATTTTGATCACCCTTCCTCTCATCCTTTTTCTTTCACCTTTTCCCATTTTTTCCCTAACCCTAGAAGGCCAACTAGGGGCTAGTGCGAAATGCATTATGGCAATTACTTTGAAGAGCAAGTTGGCCTGCTACTACACTGGGCTTTCCTCTAGGCATCCTCAAAATTTGAAGCAAATCTTGTGGCTAGATTGAGAGAAAACTCGAGCCCTAGCTCCAACATCATTTCGGTCGTTAGACCTTCATGGTTAGCAGCATTCCTAGGGTCATTTTCTCTTGAAAACTTGTTGGAAGTAAATCTTTATTTGGCATCTTGTTGGTCAAAGTTGTCATTGATGTCAATATGGCATGACAAATATTCTTGTGATACATGAATAACCCTAACCTCATGCAAACCCTAGGAGAAAACCATAAGCATGAAGATGATGCATATTCCCTAGCTACATGATAAAACCCCAAAGCCCAACTTTCATGGTGCCCTATCTTAGCTAAAATGTCCATGATCCCTTAATCCTAATAAATAAAGAACACATGTGAAGGAACCCTTATCTTGCAAGTCATAAACTTGAAGGCCTAAGAAGGAGCCCTAGCATTGTCCAAAACATAAGATACTAAAGGCTGCCATCAACAAAATAATGATGACAATTCACAAATATAGTTTTCTTGATGGAAAAATGACCTCATTTAAGGATAAAATTGACACTAGCTTGTTGAGCACATTTTCCCCTTTCCAACGAGCTATTACACACCCTCTAACTACTCTTAGACTAAGAGAAAATGATTTTTAAGATGAAATAATATATTTTCTATCCTAGCCAACCTAAGCCTACTTGTGGAAGTCGGCCTTACCTCCAAGAGACGTATCCTTTCATTAAAGGTCAAAAATTAACATAAATATAAGTTTGAATTTGTCATTCTAAGCCATCATCTCGGTGAAAAACATACATACAAAGGCACAGAAGAAGACAAGAGGCTGACAAGAATAAAGGAAGAATTATATTGGGCTATTTTCTATTTTCTGGGTTATAATTCAAGCTAAATATAGAGTCACCATTACAGCTTCGTGAAGAACACAGAAAAGAGGCACTAAGCTCGGATTTGACAATGGACAAGAGCTCAGACAGAACTAAAGTTTGTTCATCTATGAAGCTCAGACCCTTGCCTCAGTCCTGAACTCAGTCCTGTAGGCAGTAAATAGTGAAGAAGGCTCGGATTTTTGTGAAGACCTATAGCTTTCCATTGCAGTGGCAGTCACCACCTAAATTAGCTTAGTGTATCACCTCAGAAGTGTAATTGCAGATCGGAATTGCTTGCCAGTGTAGACTTCGGATCATTATTTGTAAAGCTCGGACTTGTGATTGCATTCATCCTTGGACAGTGGACAAATAACTCAGTTTGAGGAGCTCAGATCTCTCTCTACCTCGGATTAGTAACTTACCTGTGGGAGAACAGTCTTATTGCTCAGTGTTGTAATATCCTGGAAGGACAGTCATTACAGTCACCCTCGGATCTGGAACTATGGACGATCACATCTCGAATTGTTGAGGCTCGGATCTGTGAGCAAGTGGAGAAGTTAAGTGACATTGAACCTCCAGCAAACTTGACACTTGAAGACTTATACCTTGGACCTTGAGCTACAGTCGCTTGCTTGGATCATCACTACAAGCTCGGACTTGACCAATTGTTAGCATGTGGTCAGTTATCTTGTGAAGGCTCTCACCTGTGGGAGGTTGGATTTAACTCCGACCTGTGACAATATGTCATATAGCAAACTTGGAACAAGATTTAAGTGTGCATAGAAGCAGTATTGAAGGAGTGTATGAAGTGAATCTATATACACCTCTGAGCAAGAAATCTTGAAGAACCATGTGGAAAACTTTTGAACACAATTGGATCACTTGTGAAGTGACCTTGAAGACTTGTTTGTGAAGACTCTTTTAGAGCAGTCATAGAGCATACATACTTTCCCTTGGAGCTGACTTTGAAGGTTTCTTTGGAGCATCCAGTGGAGACATTTTGAAGCTGTCTTGGGAATATTTTTGAGTTGGACTTGGAGCAGCCTTTGAGGATAGTTATATACATCTTGAAGAGAGGCATTACCAAAGCATTGTTGAAAATATCTTGAAGTTTGGAGGGCAAATCTATTGAGGACAATGGTTGGTAGTCCTTTAAAGCAGGCTAGATAATTGGAGCATTGGAAAACTCTATGAAGCAGCATATTGAAGATTTGTGGAGATCCTTGGAGACCATGATGCATTACTGAAGTCATCATGTGGTGGCCTTGGAGGATTTTGTTTGGGTGAAATGAAGAGTTGTGCTGACAGCGTCTGATAAGATAAAGTTGTCATTGATGAAGTGAGTTGGAGATTAAGTGAAGGCATTGTTGAAGGTGAAAATTTTGTTAGGGCTAGTTGCAGAAGATATTGCGAGCCATTGCAGGAATTTACAGGGTAAGTTCCTCAGATAGAACACCAAAGGACACCACTCACAAATAGATCACAGATCAATACACCAATATTCTTGACGTGGTTAAAACCCTCAAAGAAGGAAACAGTCCATAGCCTGAGCCAACGCGGCCACTTCAGGCAATTTATTAATAAAAGAAAGAAAATTTACATAAGCTTCTCTCATGAACGATTACCCTACAAATGACCCTCCATGCTCTTTAAATAGACATCATCGACCAATCAGGTGTTAAGCCACAGATCAAGTGTCGATAATACTGAGGAGAGTATGAACCGTCAGTCTTCAGATCACTTCATGTCTAGAACATATCATGACCATCGGGTTGTAAGTTACAAAAGTACATAGTAAAGAAACACACTTTACCTAACTCTACACTAGACCAAGTTATACTTAACTATTTCCTATGTGTCGGAATATCCTAACATCCCCCCTTAAGAACAACTTGGGATAGGATTGAAGGATGTACAAATATGACACAATAGGAGAAGGAAGGAGGCATTAGAGCCTATTCCCCCTTAGTGACAACTTCCTGAACTCCAACCATAAATCGAAGTTTAGTAAACTTTGCCTCTGTGAGAGCCTTTGTAAAGATGTCTACAACTTGATCATCGGTTGAACAATATTGCACTTCAAGAACATGGTCATGAATGAGCTTTCTGATGAAGTGCATATGTAGTTCAATGTGTTTGTTCCGCTGATGTTGGACGGGACCTTTGCATAGTTGAATGGAACTTTGATTATCACATCAAAGTGTAGTCGGATGCTGCTGCTGAAAGCCAAACTCTGACAGGATGTGACAAAGCCACAGGGCTTCCTTACTAGCTTCTATGGCACCACGATACTCTGCATCCACTGAAGAAAGAGAAATGGCACTTTGTTTCTTGCAAGCCCATGTAATAGGTCCTAAACCAAGAGTGAAGACATAACTTGCAGTAAACTTCCGATCATCAGGGTCACCAGCCCAATCGGAATCAGTGAAACCAACCAATAGAGGAGATGCTTTTGTACGATAATGAATCCCAAACTGAACTGTACCTCGAACATAACGAAGTATTCTTTTAACTGCTTTCCAATGACTTTCATGTGGGTTTTGCATAAACCGAGCAATAAGGCCAACAGCAAAGGAAAGGTCAAGACGGGTATGGGTCAGATACAAAAGTTTTCCTACAAGCTGACAGTATAAGGTAGCATCAACTTCAGGGGAAGTACAAGTGACTAAAAGTTTGTCTCCAGACTGAAAGGGAGAAGGGGCTGGCTTACAGTCTTCCATGTGAAAATGGCGTAGAAGATCACAGGCATACTTGGATGGGGAAAGGGAAATACCTTCATTGGATTGCAAGACTTGAAGACCAAGAAAATAATGCAAGTGTCCTAAGTCTGTCATTTCAAACTTCTTTTTAAGGCTGGACTTCACATGGTTTGTAAGGTTGGGATCACTACCAGTAAGGATAAGATCATCAACATAAAGAACAAGAATGATAAGAGACTTACCCACTTTCTTGGTGTAGACAGTATTGTCAGAATGACACCTAGAAAAGCCAGTATCTAAAAGAAAGCTATCCATTTTGGCATACCAAGCCCGAGGGGCTTGCTTGAGACCATAAAGGGATTTCTTAAACCAAAATACAAGGCTGGAGTCTGCTTGTATAAAGCCAGTAGGTTGTTCCATATACATTTCTTCATGCAAGTCCCCATGCAAGAAGGCAGATTTAACATCCATCTGATGAACTTCCCATTTGAAAGAGGTAGCAAGAGAAAGAACAAGGCAGGTAGAGTTCATTTTGGTAACAGGGGAGAAGGTTTCAGTATAGTCAATGCCTTCAACTTGTGAAAAACCCTTAGTAACAAGACGAGCTTTATGTTTATCAACTTTTCCATCTGGTCCAAACTTGGTTCTGTAAACCCATTTGCATCTAACAAGTTTTCGTCCCTTTGTAAGAGGAACAAGATCCCATGTATCATTTGTCAATAATGAACGATATTCTTCATTCATAGCTGCATCCCAATTTGGATGGCCTGAAGCTTCTGTAAAGGTGTCAGGATCATGATTCGCTGAAGCATGAGCCAGTAAAGAAGAGGCTCTATCGAACTGAGAACGTGTACATCACTGATCTATAGGATCACCTGCAAGAGCACCTACTGCATCCCGAGTAGTACGGACCCATTTTGGAAGCTGAGGAGCTGAAGGAGGATCCTGAGAAGGTGAGGGAGGATTGTTATCCTCGCTGTCATCCTCTGAAGAAGAAATTTTTTCAGTAGTAGAAGGGATAGAGAGAGGTGGCACATCCGCTGCACTAGGCTCGTACGCTGATATATTTTCAGCAAACTTTACATCTCTTCTAATGATAACATTTTTGGACTTAAGTGGAATAAGTCTATATCCTTTGACATCTTCAGAATATCCAACAAAAGTACATTTTTCACTCTTAGGTTCTAAAGCTTTATGTTTCTCATATGGAATATGGGCCCATGCTTCACTTCCAAAAACACGAAAGTGACTTACATCTGGTTTAATTGAGCTCCATGCTTCTTCTGGAGTGATATTCTTTAAAACCTTAGTAGGAGTGTGATTTACTATGTAATTTGCACAGTTAATCACTTCTGCCCAAAAATTAAAGTCCTTTAGATTGAAGCATACAATTAGCCATTTCCTTTAAGGTGCGATTGTTCCTTTCATCTACACCATTTTGTTGTGGAGTATATGGAACAATATGTTGCATTTGAATTCCATTCTCAGTGCAAAAGTTGATGAATTTGTTGTTAAGATATTCTCCACCATTATCAGATCTTAGCTTAAGAATTTGATGTCCAGATTGTTTTTCAACAAATGCCTTAAAGGCCAGGAACATGTTAAATACTTCACTCTTGAGTTTTAAGAAGTATACCCAAGCGCGCCTGGAGAAATCATCAATGAAAGATAAGAAATACTTGTAGCCAGAGAATTAAACAACTGGAAGTGAACCACATAAATCACTATGAACAAGCTGTAAAGGGGCTGAGGCGTGCCAAGAGGCACATTTTTCAAAACTATCCTGACAATGTTTTCCGAGTACACATCCGAAACAAACACCATCTCTGCAAGATACCATAGGAAGACCTGTCACCATATTTTCTTTACATAGATTTTGAAGGGAGCGATAGTTTAAGTGACCAAATCGTTCATGCCAAAGTTTGCTCACTTCATCATTATGAGCAACAAATACTGAGGGAAGAGTTGATGACCCAAAGTTGTTAAACTTATACAACCTTGTAGAATCATCAGCGATGCCAATAGCTAAAATCTGTCTAGGATCTCTTAGGTCCTTAATTACAACATCGTGAGGTGAAAATTCAATGATTTTACCTTCACCTGAATGAGTTATCTGATATATAGATAGAAGGTTACAGGATAAGGTTGGAACACATAATACATCATTAAATTGACCATTGTCTAGATGAATAGTTCTAGTCCCTACAACACTAAGAGATCTATTATCACCAACATATATATTTTTGGTGTTACAATCATTTAAAGAAGAAAACATGGCTTTGTTTTTGGCCATGTGATAAGAAGCTCCAGAATCAATGAGCCACTCATGAGAATGAGAAGAAGAAGATACATTTAGTGCATAACCAGACCGAGATGCTTGACAACCACATGCAGAAAGTGTTATTCCTGAAGAGAAAGTTGAAGTTGAAAAGTGCTCCAAATGGATGTTATGCTTCTTCATTGCTACTTCCAAGGCTTCCATCTTCTTAAAGCATTTGGATTCGAAGTGGCCATCTCGATTACAAAAGTTGCAATGTCTATCAGTTTTCTTCCCTTTGCTTTTATTTGCCTTATCATTTTGTTGAATTGATTTTTCATTTTGAGAATGAAATTGCTTAGGACCCTTGTTTGGTTTAGGACCATTCTTTTTAGGATACTGTTTCTTTGGATTCTTTGAATTTGGTTGTTGCTGAGCGGCTAAGGCTTTCTTAGAAGAGTTTCCAAGATTAAGAAGACCAAGATGTAAGAGTTTTTCTTGTTCTCTTATTAAAGAATCACAAAAGGCATCAAAAGAGGGGGACTTGTAGTCTTGTCCTTGAGAAATAAAAGCTTCTCTAGTAGAATGGAAGGCGGAAACAAACATAGAGTAGGCTGGTCCCAACTTAGTAAGAATGGAATAGATAAGGCTACCATCTTCTTTCTTAAACTTAACACCTTCCAAGAGAAGTCTAAGGGTCTTGAACTTGGACAAAAAATCTTCAATGGAAGAAAAATTATTAGGATCCAATGTAAGCAACTCATTTTCGAGTTGATGGGCTCTAATTTTATTTTTAATTCCAAAAACTTTAGTGAGTTGTTTCATTGCTTCATTAGGGGTATCAAGTTCTGCAATATGGAATCTAAGGTCTGGAGAAATAGACATCCCTATCAACCCACGTGCTTGATCTTACCTATTTTCCCATTTGGCTGCCTTATCTTCATCTTTAGGTTTAGTTTCTTGGCTTGAGGCTATTCTGTAAAAACCTTTACTTCTAAGTAAATCCACAATGTAAGACTACCATTGGAAGTAGTTGGTGCTGTCAAGAATAAGTTGGCATGGACTTTCCATTTTAACAGAAACTGAAGTTGTAGATGCTGAAACTAAGTGTTCTAATGGAAAGATCTCGAAAAATTAGGCCGATTAAAAAAACGGCTTCTGGATGAAGAAGTTATGGATTTTTGTTAAAAAGTTGTTGAAGATGCCGACAAAGTGCGTGAATGTGCAGAAGTGAATGATAATGTTATATTTAAAAAAAATCCCCCCCGCCCCCCACCCTTCCAAACTTAATCTAATTAGCTCACTTTAAAAAAGATTTTATGTGACCCATTTTTATAAATAAGTGAAAGTCACTTTTACAATGGTACCTTATGAGCTACTCACTAAATTGTAACTTAAATAAAAGATAAAGAGACTTTAGAATTATAAGTGACTCACTTTTTATAATGGGTGATAACATTTTTACATAAAGTAACTTTAAAACATAACTTCCATGTGATTTTTGAAAAAGTAACTCAACAAAAAGAAAGACTTGATTTAATATTCCTAATTAGCCATGGCTAATTGGAATATTCGATTTTGTTCAATTTTTGCCTTCTATAGTTATTTGTAAATAAAAAAAGTGAGGAAGAGGGACATAATTCACTTTTAGAATAAAAGTCACTTCCAAGTAGCACAACGTTGCGACTTAAAGGGGAGCCAAGCGGGCCAAAGGGGGACGCAGAAATGGAGCCCACACAGACACATGGAGGGACTGAGCAGGAGGAAAGAAACACATGGCAAGAGGGAAATCACGTAGGAGGAGGTGAGCCTTGGGATTGAGAGAGGCAAGGGCTATAAAAGAGAGAGGAGCCCCCTCATTTTGATCATCCAGTTATGAGCATTTGCGATAGTCATTTCGACTTAGAGCACGCTAGTTGTTTAGCTAGTTTGCAGCACTGTTTAGTGCATTGAGTGTCTCCATTCGGAGATCTCACCCTTAGCCCCGGGGGACTTCGAGTGCCTGCTTGGGCAAGGTATTTCCATTGGCCTTGTTGTCGCACAGATTGGCACGACAACGCTCGGACCGGGGGCTGTCAATCTGATCCCCGATCCCTCCGTTTAAGCCCGTCTCCCGCGGCTAAGGGGGGTAGACCCTGCGAGATAGTGAAGACCAACTGCCAAACAGTTGGGTGGGAGACACGATACACGATATGATAAGCACTAGATGGATTTAGAGATTTAATAGACCAGTGCCTTGTGGAGTCAATTTTTAAATGATTACTTTTTAGATGATAAGAAACATGGACCATGAACAGCAACCATCTATCATCAGCTAGATCATGTGACCCAAACGATATCCGGCAACTGAAAGCTTTGAAGAGATAAATGCCTTAAACCACCATGAGCATCATGAATTATTAACCAGACATTGGATTTCGTGTTTCGACTTGAAAATTTCAGATCTCAGCATGAAAGATATATCGCGAAAGCAACTGAAACAGGCAAAATGATTTTCCACAAAATTTTTATTTTTTTTTTTTATTTTTTAAATCTTTTTTCAATTTTTATTTTTCAATGTTATGGAAATTAAAAATAAATCTAGAAAAATTTAAAATTCTAAAACTAATTTAATTTAAAACTAAACTAAACAAAAAATTAAATTAAAATTTAAAAAATCTAACAAAAACATTTTTATTTTTTATATTTTTTTTTTATAACAAAATTTAAAACATAAATCAAAATCTAAAATCTAACTATAGCATAAAACTAACGCTAACATATTAAAACTTAATCAAAACAAAACTAAATAAAACAAAATAAAATCTAATTAAAATGGAACTACGCTTAAATATTTTTATGAATTTATATCCAAAAATCGAAATCAAAAATGAAACGAAACTATTCAAACGGCATATATGAAAACCTATGCTACTGATCTAAATGCGTCAAAAAATGAAATACGCTTTGAAATATAACAGAAGATAAGAAACATAACTGATCGAAACCCTAATCTAAAGTTACGCAGAATTCCGATATGACCACGGCAAAACAAAAATCGATTTTTATGCTACGGATGTATACCCAAGCCGTCGAACAAAATCAAAACGCAAACGCATAGAGAATGATCCACTGAGTGAAATCGATATACCTTGAGATCTCATTTACCTGGCCCGTTGAATGATTTCGATAGCTGCTACGGATCGTGGATTGCCCCTGCTGCCGGCGTGTGTAGGTTTTTTGATACCCACGCAAATGTTTTTCAGGAGAATAGGAATGCGTTTAAAGATGTCACCTGCGTGATGGCCTGCGATGAAGACACCGGACGGGTTGCAGCCATTTGGATCGATTTTGAAACCGCGTTAATTACAAATCCGCAGGAGGATGGCAGCGGTGTGACAAAACGCGTTTTTTCTGGACGTTTTGGTAGCAGATGCGTTGAGAAAAAACGTGTGGATAGCTAGCCAGTAATCAAAGTTGGAGATGAACGTGAATATGAGTGATACGCTGCAGTGAAAGCAGCTGTAGAATGGCAAACGAAAACCGCGTTGTTTCCCCACGTTTTTAAAACCTTCTACGCCCAACGCTTACAGATGTTTCATGCATGGCACCAGCTTGCAGAAAGATGAAATTTTGAAGCAGATTTGCGCCAGAAGGTTGACGCTTGCAGAGTATGTCCACCACGAAAGACAATTCAGTCCTCACTGTTTTATGCAGGCAGAAAAATGCAAAGCCTTAAAGGAAAAACTCTTCAAAATTAACCTAAAATCACAAAAAATTGAAACCCTAGATCAGAAAAAATTTGAAACCCTAAGACAGCTGATTAATTTACAGATATGGCCCCTTTAAAGCCAGATTTAACAATAAGAGCAGAAATGTTTTCAATATATCAGAAATTTTGAACTTCACTGTGAACAGAAAGAAAATCTCTCAATGTAAAACAGAAAAGAAACTTTGAATGATTAACCCAAGGAACAATCAGCTGGGCTCTGCGCAGAAAAGCCAGTGGGAGTCGGCTGGTTCAGCCCAGAACTTCCCCAAACACCCACAAACATCCTTCACTAAAAAGTTTCCCTGCACATCTCAAACAACTATCAGCACAGAGAGAAAGAGTGCTGCTAGGTCTCAGAAAATAATGGAGATACCTGCCATTATTTCAGAAACCCTAGCAGGTGAACAAGATACCTGTGCTCAAACTACTCTAAAAACAAGCTATGATTAATGGCTGAAAACTGAAATATGCAGAAAATTAAAGATCTCACAGCAATTCCAGAGAGTAACACCAACACGATTTGAACCCCAAAGTCTTTTTATTAACCAGAAAATCAGATTTACAAGAGAGCTTTTCAGTAGAGACTCACAAATCAGATGGTTTGAAATGACCCCCTAAGACCCTATATAAAGAAATGATCCTAACGGCTAGTTCGAGTGATCCATGTAGAAATGATCTCGACCGTTGATGAGGATCAAGACATCTCTTGATCTCATCCGTCGATTTATTAACTTAAAATATTATTATTTTATTAGTTAGGGTTTTTGCTTCATTTTTTAATTTTTTTATTATTTTTTATTATTTTATTATTTTTATTCATTTTTTTTTTTTTTTTTAATTCATTTTAAAATGGATCACTGAACTAAGCCTTTCGGAAACATCACCTAGGACCTAGGACTTAGGACTCATGAGGGGATCATGACTTTTACAAAATTACATCTTAAGGGACAAGCCCATTTAATACAGACCCTCACAAAACACCCAGTTCTGCGACACAACGATAATCTAGCAGATCAACACACTAGGATTCTCCTAAAGTTCTAATGACAAAATCAATCCCGGTTTTGGGGTCAGGTTTGAAGGAAAACTCTGCCGATCCGTGGATCGGTGAGACGAAAAACCTTCCGGGACGAAGATTATCATCAGAAAGTTAGGTCCACCTAGGCAAAATACATACATGACTCATGTCTGCTAAGATTATTTACAATTAATACATGCAGACTGGGTTTACAATCAAAAAGATCAAGCTGCTGCTGATGGCAGGATGGCACGGACATGCTGATCAGGTGCTGCTTCTTTCTGTCAAGAAACGGGGTGCACTGCATGGGTAGTTGACCAGTAGAGGTCAACATCTGGCTCTACTTGGGGACACGTTGCTGCTTGCAGGAATGTGAGAATCCAGAATCTGCATCCATACAACACAAAAAATAAGTAGCGTCCATCCAAAAATCAGCATATACGTTAAGCACAATAAAGATAAAAAGCTCTTCATTTATTAACTATCTAAAGCAGAAACGAAAATGCGGAAAAAACAAGGAGTAGAGTTAGAAATACGATACAAAGGATGCCCTACGGCATCAGATGTGTTCAATATAGTGCATACTGAGCATTTGCCTGCTTTCAGGCAAATCTGTCGGCTGCTTGTCGGATGTGCCATGTCCAATTTTGCATATGGTAGGACTCTTTCCTATCCGAAAATCAAGCTGCTCACGGCCGTCTGATGCGTCAAATCTTCTTCTCATTTTCTTCCTCTTGCGCTTTTTCTTTCTGGCAGGATGAATTACTGATGATCTGGAACTTTCTGTTTCGAAACTATCAGATGAAGTGTGTAAGATATGCATGCTAAGTCCGTTTGTGTCTTGCATCTGATTTTTATCGTTTTTAAGCTTATCTGGATCACCTTCAATTATCCACTTAATGACCTCCTCATAGTAAGATGGAACTTGTTGCGGCAAATGAGAAGGCTCCTGGTTTCTCTTATCATCTGACCATTGTTGAATCTTTTGAACTTGTATTCTAATGGCATCCATCTGACTAGAGCATTCATCCCTTATAGCGCTGATTTGCATGGCATGGTTTTCTTGCATGTGTTTTATTACCTTATCATTCTTTTCCTCTATGTCCATCAAGCAATGTCGCATGAAATTTATTTCTTCTTTATGATTCGCTTGCATGTCAGCCAACTGATTGTTATGATTGAATGTCATAGAGTCAATTTCCCTATCATGATCAGCTTTCATGGTCACCATATTCTCCTCTAAGACTGACATCTTGCTTTGCATGCTTCTAATTTCTGTTTCATATTTAATTTTCATGGCCTCAATTTCCTTAGCATGCTGATTTTGCGTGACCTCCATCTCTCTATTACGTTTCTCCAGGTGAGTGCATAAAGTTTTCACATCATTGACATAATTAGTTTGATTGATTTCCATATTTCTTACCAGCATCATTAAATCTCGTATAATTTGCTTTTGCTCTTCTTTTTCATTGTCATTTGTCCCTGGTTTTTCACTATCATGAACTTGATCTGCAATATTTTCAGTGGATGACACATTTTGACATGAAGAATCGTCCTGGGATCTTTCAGCTGGACCTCCTATCAAATTACTTACATTCTGTTGCACAATTTTGGAGGAAGAAGGCAAGCTGTTTGGATAACCATATCTATCTTCAAAAGCATTGATAATATCAGCCAAAGAAGAGAAAGAATCCTTAGGAAAATTGTTAAACCAATTCAAAGCATCATCTTCTAAAGAAAGGACAAATAGACGCATTTTGATATCACCATGATGAAACTGAGGGGGTCTGCAATATATGATCATGAAGCGAATAAACAAGTCAATATGCCTTTTAGCAACGATTGGATCACCATCTGAAAAAATAGGCAATTCAGGAAGGGCCTCCTCCGGAAAATCATGGAGACGGTGAGTAAAACGACATGGTTTAAATGAATAATCCATGATGAACAATAAGGGATGATAGAACTAGATCTTTGCTCAAGAAAATCAAAAGATGAAAGAAGTGGAGTCGCCACTTGAACAACAAATCTGATTCTAAGATCCGAGAAGCAATCAACAAACAGATATGCGGTAGGCTTCTTGTCTGGGAAAAATAAGAAAAGTGGAGTCGCCACCCAAACAGGAAACAAACCCAAGAGGTACTGCTGATATGTGATGAAAAGATGCAAAAGATTGAATCTGCCAGCTCAAATGAGAGATGAGAAAATGAGAAGATGCATGAAAAGTCGTTGAAACACCGAGAAAAAGTATCCCCGGCAACGGCGCCAAAAAATGTTGTCGCACAGATTGGCACGACAACGCTCGGACCGGGAGCTGTCAATCTGATCCCCGATCCCTCCGTTTAAGCCCGTCTCCCGCGGCTAAGGGGGGTAGACCCTGCGAGATAGTGAAGACCAACTGCCAAACAGTTGGGTGGGAGACACGATACACGATATGATAAGCACTAGATGGATTTAGAGATTTAATAGACCAGTGCCTTGTGGAGTCAATTTTTAAATGATTACTTTTTAGATGATAAGAAACATGGACCATGAACAGCAAACATCTATCATCAGCTAGATCATGTGACCCAAACGATATCCGGCAACTGAAAGCTTTGAAGAGATAAATGCCTTAAACCACCATGAGCATCATGAATTATTAACCAGACATTGGATTTCGTGTTTCGACTTGAAAATTTCAGATCTCAGCATGAAAGATATATCGCGAAAGCAACTGAAACAGGCAAAATGATTTTCCACAAAAATTTTATTTTTATTTTTTTTAATTTTTTAAATCTTTTTTCAATTTTTATTTTTCAATGTTATGGAAATTAAAAATAAATCTAAAAAAATTTAAAATTCTAAAACTAATTTAATTTAAAACTAAACTAAACAAAAAATTAAATTAAAATTTAAAAAATCTAACAAAAACATTTTTATTTTTTATATTTTTTTTTATAACAAAACATAAATCTAAATCTAAAATCTAACTATAGCATAAAACTAACGCTAACATATTAAAACTTAATCAAAACAAAACTAAATAAAACAAAATAAAATCTAATTAAAATCGAACTACACTTAAATATTTTTTATGAAGTTATATCAAAATCGAAATAAAAATGAAACGAAACTATTGAAACGGCATATATGAAAACCTATGCTACTGGTCAAAAAATGAAATACGCTTTGAACTACAACAGAAGATCATAACTGATCGCAACCCTAATCTAAAGTTACGCAGAACCACGGCTAAACAAAAATCGATTTTTATGCTACGGATGTATACCCAAGCCGTCGAACAAAATCAAAACGCAAACGCCAGAGAATGATCCACTGAGTGAAATCGATATACGTTGAGATCTCATTTACCTGGCCCGTTGAATGATTTCGATAGCTGCTACGGATCGTGGATTGCCCCTGCTGCCGGCGTGTGTAGGTTTTTTGATACCCACGCAAATGTTTTTCAGGAGAATAGGAATGCGTTTAAAGATGTCACCTGCGTGATGGCCTGCGATGAAGACGCCGGACGGATTGCAGCCATTTGGATCGATTTTGAAACCGCGTTGATTACAAATCCGCAGGAGGAAAAACGCGTTTTTTCTGGACGTTTTGGTAGCAGATGCGTTGAGAAAAAAACGTGTGGATAGCTGGCCAGTAATCAAACTTGGAGATGAACGTGAGTATGAGTGATACGCTGCGGTGAAAGCAGCTGTAGAATGGCAAACGAAAACCGCGTTGTTTACCCACGTTTTTAAAACCTTCTACGCCCAACGCTTACAGATGTTTCATGCATGGCACCAGCTTGCAGAAAGATGAAATTTTGAAGCAGATTTGCGCCAGAAGGTTGACGCTTGCAGAGTATGTCCACCACGAAAGACAATTCAGTCCTCACTGTTTTATGCAGGCAGAAAAATGCAAAGCCTTAAAGGAAAAACTCTTCAAAATTAACCTAAAATCACAAAAAATTGAAACCCTAGATCAGAAAAAATTTGAAACCCTAAGACAGCTGATTAATTTACAGATATGGCCCCTTTAAAGCCAGATTTAACAATAAGAGCAGAAATGTTTTCAATATATCAGAAATTTTGAACTTCACTGTGAACAGAAAGAAAATCTCTCAATGTAAAACAGAAAAGAAACTTTGAATGATTAACCCAAGGAACAATCAGCTGGGCTCTGCGCAGAAAAGCCAGTGGGAGTCGGCTGGTTCAGCCCAGAACTTCCCCAAACGCCCACAAACATCCTTCACTAAAAAGTTTCCCTGCACATCTCAAACAACCATCAGCACAGAGAGAAAGAGTGCTGCTAGGTCTCAGAAAATAATGGAGATACCTGCCATTATTTCAGAAACCCTAGCAGCCCTCAAACCCTAGCAGGTGAACAAGATACCTGTGCTCAAACTACTCTAAAAACAAGCTATGATTAATGGCTGAAAACTGAAATATGCAGAAAATTAAAGATCTCACAGCAATTCCAGAGAGTAACACCAACACGATTTGAACCCCAAAGTCTTTTTATTAACCAGAAAATCAGATTTACAAGAGAGCTTTTCAGTACAGACTCACAGATCAGATGGTTTGAAATGACCCCCTAAGACCCTATATAAAGGAAATGATCCTAACGGCTAGTTCGAGTGATCCATGTAGAAATGATCTCGACCGTTGATGAGGATCAAGACATCTCTTGATCTCATCCGTCGATTTATTAACTTAAAATATTATTATTTTATTAGTTAGGGTTTTTGCTTCATTTTTTAATTTTTTTATTATTTTTTATTATTTTATTATTTTTATTCATTTTTTTTTTATTTTTTAATTCATTTTAAAATGGATCACTGAACTAAGCCTTTCGGAAACATCACCTAGGACCTAGGACTTAGGACTCATGAGGGGATCATGACTTTTACAAAATTACATCTTAAGGGACAAGCCCATTTAATACAGACCCTCACAAAACACCCAGTTCTGCGACACAACGATAATCTAGCAGATCAACACACTAGGATTCTCCTAAAGTTCTAATGACAAAATCAATCCCGGCTTTGGGGTCAGGTTTGAAGGAAAACTCTGCCGATCCGTGGATCGGTGAGACGAAAAACCTTCCGGGACAAAGATTATCATCAGAAAGTTAGGTCCACCTAGGCAAAATACATACATGACTCATGTCTGCTAAGATTATTTACAATTAATACATGCAGACTGGGTTTACAATCAAAAAGATCAAGCTGTTGTTGATGGCAGGATGGCACGGACATGCTGATCAGGTGCTGCTTCTTTCTGTCAAGAAACGGGGTGCACTGCATGGGTAGTTGACCAGTAGAGGTCAACAGGCCTTTCAGCAATAGATTCATCAGCATTTCAGCAGTAGTTCCATAGCGTTTTGGAGGACTACACAGCACTGAGAGAGGGACGCAGCTCTTTCTGGCAAGAGTTCTGGGTTGAGGGTTTGCAGTAGGATTTGTGCTGAGAGATAGAGCAGGGGATCAACCCTTGCATATTGGAGATTTTTTGCAGGGGTTTTAGGCAGATTTCTGGAGGGCTTCATTCAGTGGCAACGCAGAGCATTGAGAGACTACGCAAAACCCCAAGGGAGTGATTTTCAGGGGTCGGCCATTTCAGAAACGCTTTCTAGGCTTTTCTGAGTTTCTTGAGTAGAGTCTGATTCCAGAGTTTCAGCCTTTTCTGTGGAGGGGAGCAGCCCCAAATCCTCATTTGATTTCTAACAGCAGCAGCAGCACAACAATTCTCCAGCAGCTTGGACGCAGGTCAGAGAGGGGCCATTCCTTTGCTATGTTGAGTGTATTTCTTCACTTGCCTTGAGGTGCCATCTTTCTGATCACCTCCTGTACTCATTCCATTACTCAGTATAATAAAATGGCTTAGCATTTCTCTCTGCATTTCTGGGTATCTGCTTATGGTTATATTATTATATGTTGCACCATTGTTATTTGTATCTCTTTGAGCATTCTCGGCTATAATACCACTTGTGTGTTTCTGTAACGACCCATCTAAACTAATCCACTATATAAAGTTTTAAACTTTATAATAAAACAGATATGATGAACTTTAAAATAAATATGATGAAGCTTTATAAATATAAATTTTAAACTTTATAAAATATATAAATTAAACTTTATAAAACTAAACTATATAATAAAAATAAAAATCAAAAGAAGCACCCTTATATAAAAGGGGACGCATAAACCAGCAAGATATTTATAACAAAGCGCATATGACAGCAAGGAAAATATCTGAGAGCCGTAAATGCGTGGAAGGCGTGTCGGGAGGAGGGAAGGCGGTGGCTGCAGGTAGGAGGGCGGCCACCGCCAGGTCCACAGATAAAAATCGGAGGTCTGAACCGAGAAAGGGGGCGGTAACAACGGAGTTAGAAACCAGGAGGAGGAAATTCAGTAGTGAGAGAGGTCTGCCATTGGAAGAGCTTTAATCCGTCTGAGGTTCTGGGCACGGGGGACAGTGAGCTTCTGTGAGAAGCTTGCTGGATTGAGAAGCAGTCTCTGCTCAGTCAGGTTGGGTGGAATTGGTCTCCCTGGGTGATCGGAGCAAAACAGCAGCAACATCATCAACTTCACGGGATCAGATAGCAGTTCAGGTAAGTGCAAATCAAATTTTTTTACGGTTCCTGTTTTCAAGTTTTTGATTACTACAGTTTCTCCTATACTCTTAGAGAGAGTCTGGAAAGGGCCAGGTAGCCTCCGAAGTCCGGATCTCGTCCTCTTTTCAAAGGCGACATATCTGCTAAATGCCCTCCCAGTCCATCTTTGGTTGGAGTTTGTTTGTGTTTGAGGAATATTCCTGCTAAGGGATATTACACTTGAACCCAAGACCTCTATTCTCATAAAGTAACTTTGGACCAAGTGAGCTAGTTTAAAAAGTTAGTAATTTCTGGAAAAGAGAAAGGGCGGGTTTTTTTTTAGTCACTGAAACTTTGGGGTGCGTGCTTACTAGAAAAAGCTATTTTTCTCTACAAAACAAAAAACCACACAACCCAACATGGACATGCAAAAAAACCAAACCTTATGGCTTGAAGTTCGCTTTCACCGGAAACTAAATATTTTCCTCAATGTTTCTGATTTTCCGAAATCACTATGGCGCGACAGAAAAGAGCATACGCTTGAGAAAAATCCTTCCTTTCTGTTTCTGATTTGCCCAGATCGCACAGAGTCGTGGAGCAAAGAGCATACACAGAAATGAAAAGGTATAGATCTAGTAATAAAAAATAGAGAACTAAATAAACTGAAATGAACAGAGAAATGAATAACTAAAACTGCAAATAAAGACTGTATACCTCCAGATCTTAAAAATGATGTAGCTAGGGTTGTTGGAAACCTTTTCGCATGAAACGAAAGGGGTTCTTCACTGCAAAAGATGCTCCTAATACAATAGAGCAGTGTTGTCGGCCTTAAAGCAGTTAGAAACAGTAGATCTAGGAAACGACACTCGAATGCAGTTGTACCGGCTTCAGATTTGGATCACCAATGGATGCGGCCCTCAAATAGCTCCGATACCATGTAGGAATTTACAAGGTAAGTTCCTCAGATAGAACACCAAAGGACACCGCTCACAAACAAATCACAGATCAATACACCAGTTTTCTTGACGTGGTTAAAACCCTCAAAGAGGGAAACAGTCCACGGCTTGAGCCAACACGGCCACTTCAAGCAATTTATTAATAAAAGAAAGAAAATTTACATAAGTTTCTCTCATGAACGGTTACCCTACAAATGACCCTCCATGCTCTTTAAATAGAGATCATGGACCAATTTTAGGTATGTTCTATGCTTAGAGCAATTTATTTCAATTTTCACAGTTAGCTCAATATCTTTCCAGATTAGCAATCACATCAACATTAAAGTAAACTACAGATAGAACATAAACATAAATCGCAGAAGAGAAGCCAAGACAAGAGGACACAAGATGTGGCGCTAGCCAGGGAGAAACCCCAATGTGAAGAAACCCTTGATCAATTCTTCTTATATGTTCTTCAATAGTTCAGCAGAGAGAGAGAGATATTACATTTACAATATAAGTCAATACTTTGACTTGTCTAAATAAGAGCTTAAGTCATCTCTAAGAAGATGATACATGAGATCAGTTGAAGACATGATGCTTCAACTGATTCTCCAAGGTGGCTCCTTCACCTATCATTGTGCTACATCTCGTCATCATGTTGCACCTCACCGTGCTGCACCATGCTGCATCACGCTGCTCCCATCATCATAATGTTGGACCTCATGGCCATGCATCATATTGCTGCAACTTATGTTGCACCTTCCAATATTATGACATCTTGTTAATGCTGTCACTGCACATACTGCTGCATCATGCTGCTCCCATCATCATAATGCTGGACCTCATGACCATGCATCATATTGCTGCAACTTATGCTGCACCTTCCAATATTATGACGTCTTGTTAATGTTGTCACTGCTCATATTGCTACACCATGGTTGCTTGTTGTCCCATTGTTTTGCTGCTGTCACTGTTGTACCATCACAACTTGTTATACCTTGCTGTTGTCCCATGCATCTTAGCATTGCCATACCTTGCAGTTGTCCCATGCATCTTAGCAGCACTATACCTTGTTGATGTCCCATGCATCTTAGCAGCACTATACCTTGCTGCTGTCCCATGCATCTTAGCTGTTGTCCCATCCATCTTAGCAGCACTATACCTTGCTGTTGTCCCATGCATCTTAGCATTGCCATACATTGCAGTTGTCCCATGCATCTTAGCAGTACTATACCTTGTTGTTGTCCCATGCATCTTAGCTGTTGTACTATGCATCTTAGCTGTTGTACTATTCATCTTAGCAGCACTATACCTTGTTGTTGTCCCATGCATCTTAGCAGCACTATACCTTGTTGCTGCCCCATGCAACTGTTGTAGGAGTATGGCCTTACGACCCTCCACAACTCATCCAAACAGTTCTGCATCCCACTGTCATTACAACAGGGATTTGCGACCTTCAATTTCAGGAAGAAGTTCACCCTAATCCGCACCAAACAATCCAGATTCAATGCTTCTCTTTGGCCTTGTCACCTGCTCAAACTCGGACCCAAAACAGTGAAGGGAAACACCCTAAATCTTGCCCAGATTTGCCTCTAGCCTGCGGCTTACCTCCTGTAGCAGCTCAGCCTTATTACAGAAGTTTTCTTGCCCAAAATAGACCCTTCACATCAACGTCCTCCTTCTTCTTGAGTTGCCTTAGGATAGCTTTGTTAGGGTTGCCTTTAGGTCTTAGTGAGGGTTGCCTTTAGGTCTGCGTTAGGGTAGGGACCAACGTATAGGTGTAGGGCTCCTTCTTGATAATGTTTAGGGCTTTTCTTCACGGCTGTGTCCTCTAGATTAGGGTAGCGTATTTCTTCTTCTTGACTTTTCCTCCAACGTTTAGGGCTTCCACTCCTAGATTTCTCTTCCACTAAAACCCAAGACAAGTGGAGAGAAATCAAGATAGAAGTGTGTGTAGAAATGACTATCAAGTCACCTCTTTTTATACTAAACTGTGGAGCACATGAAGGGTTTATTTGGTTGTTGGCCGACCTTGACGAATTGTCTTATAACACAAATAAATTCATATCTCCATGAATACTTATTGGAATCGGATGATCTTTAGATCAATCCTACACCTCTCGATGAGAGGGATCCAAGAAAAATATCAGCTGCCATTAATAAGATGAACCACATGGAGTTTGGCCCTAGTTTCCAATTTTAAAACTCTTTAAATAGAGATCATGGACCAATCGGGTGTTAAGCCACGAATCAAGTGTCGGTAATACCGAGGAGAAAATGAATCGTTGGATCACTTCATGTCTAGAACATATCGTGACCGTCGGGTTGTAAGTTACAAAAGTACATAGTAAAAAAACACACTTTACCTAACTCTACACTAGACCAAGTTATACTTAACTATTTCCTATGTGTCGGAATATCCTAACAACCGTGAAGAACTATTGATCTTATCTTGAAGAACTGAAGCATAGGGTTGGAGCCCTAGAGGATAGGAGTCCTCAAGAAGACCAGGTTGGAGCCTGTACCAGTGAGAGGGTTGGTGCCTCATAGTGACAAGGTTGGAGCCTTGGGAACATATGGTTGGAACCCTAGAGGTTGGGGCCTCATCAAGTCCAAGTCGGTGCTTGGAAAAGTACAGGTTGGAGCCTGGTGATCTGAAGATTGTTGTTTTCATCTAGGGTTGAAGCCCTGATCTATTGTTGTACTTGATTCATTGTAAAGAAGAGGATTGAAGTCCTTGTTATTTCTGATTAATAAAATAATTTATTCTACATTGTTCATTTTGTGTTCTAATTATAAATGATCTTAACTGGGAAAAATGACAATTGAAAAGAAATATTGATTCACCCCCCCTCTCAGTATTTCCAACACAACTATCATCTTTGCTTGACCGAGGCACCTTATTGTCCTTGAAATTTCACAAACCCTAGACCTTGCTTGGATATTCTAGGTCCCTTTTGTGGTTCCAATCTTTGTATGATCACCATCTCTCAAAACCCTAAGAGAGATCATTTATTACTCTTAATAAGCTTTGATCTAGTCATATCCCTTGCATTGAATATCCCTTCCTCCTAGGTCTAGGCCCCCTCACAAGCCTTTCTTGGAGAGCCTTTATCTTGTTTTTGAAGCAACCAAGCCAATATCTGATTCTCTCCTTTGAATGGGCTTTGGAAATCACACCATACATAGCCGTTGATCTTAATACTCTAGTGATTTCCTTCATACTGGGACTCCTCCCATCGGTGAAAGTCCATAAAAAGTAAGGGACATTGACTGAGGTGACAGTGGGTCCTTGTCCCATTGTTGTCATTAGGTCTAGTAGTGGTCTGTGGAAATTTCTGAATCTAGCACATCAGAAATCCCTACTGCTATTTCTGGTTTATTATCTCCTACTTGTTCTTTACATTAACAAGTTATTTAATCATATAAACATCGAAATAAACACAATAGCAGCCTTCACAAATATACAGATCAGCAACTGAAATAAACTGAGACAACACAAGGGACATCATTATTTTTGGACAATCGTCCCCGAAAAAACCCAATGCGGGAAAATCGGTGCAACGGATATGAGGGTTTTATTATGATGCAGTTTTCTGAATACAACTAGGGTGCCAGAAATGGCTCACCCTTCAGAGATTTTCCTCGGCAGTAGTACCTCTATCTGGAGACAGACATTCGGGCTAATTAGCAACTGGATGATGATTCCCACAGTGACTGTTCCTCAGCTGGACAGCAAAAGCTGCTCCAAAATTCTCTCTAGAACTACGTCACCCTCCAGGGACTGCGTCACGCTCTACAGCTCTGTGTCTACCTCTCAACTCTTAATCTGCCCCACGAAGATACCCCAGCACAGCTCTTTCTGCCCAGTGTCAGCTCTGCTAGCCTCTGCGTTAGCTTCTTAGCCTCTTGCGTCCTCAGCACTGGCCCTCCAAGCCTCTGTGTCATTTCTGCGTCAACTCTGGCTGTCTCTGTGTCAGACCAGGCTACCTCTGGGCTGTCTCTCCGGCACTATCTCTGCCTCTCTACTATGTATTCTTGGTCTTTTGCCAAACTGCCCCTCACTGCAACAGAACACTAACTCGATTTCTCAGCGAACCCTGCCCCAGAAAATCGAATTCTTGATCCACTTGGTGTATCTCCAACTGACCCTCAAGCCGCGTCTTATACTTTTCTTGTTAACGATTCAACGGTCGATTAAGTCCCTAATCAACGGCTAAGATTAGATTTGGCTTGATCCTCGTTATTTAGAACTTTCTCACCCATATTATACTAATACACATTAACATTTTAATTTTCCCAAGTTTAGACCTAGGGTCTCATGAAAAATATTAATTATTTTAATATCTCTCCATCTAGGTGGAATTTCTCCAAACGATTTCTGGGTCTTGGAGATCTCATGTGCCTTAGCCTCTCCACCAATTTTCATGGCTAGAGCACATCCGATGCTACCAAAAATCAACATAGTTCCTCTGGTATCCCTGCTAGGACCCCTACTAGATTGTGTGGCAACACTTTTGGTGTCGTTGTCGAGGACACAAGATGTGTGCCTGGTCCCATATGACAATATTGACATATCATTCTTGGTGATTCCATTGGAAGAACGAAGTCGTAGTTCTTCATCGAACTTTAAGGTCAATGCTTGTAGGGTGGAGCAAGCATTTCTCTAGGCATCTCTAAATTCACCTTGGTGACTCCTACATAATTTGCATTTATATCTTAATAGGATGTCTTTCTTTGATGAATTTCCTGCCTTGGACATCACTGGCATCCCAGGACAACCTAATCATGTCACATGGAAGATGGTACGTGAGGTGCCCAAGTTTGATGGTGATCCACTATCTACAATTGATCATGTAGAAAGATTTATTGCACATAATTCAAAGGCTGGAGTGGTCCACCAGGATGTCCTCATAATGTTAATCATGAGATCACTCCATGGTCATAATACGTGACTACATAATCATGAACCTAGGAGCATCTCATGTATTGAGGAATTCTTTAATGACTTTCTTAGACATTTTCAAGTATGCCCAACATTAGACATCTACGAGGGAGCCTTCATTGAGCATCAAGAAGACCTTGGAAATGATGATCCAGTGTTGAAAATGCAACAATAAAATCCTAATTTAATTTTGTCCTTGAATTAAATTAGGAATTAAATAGTAATTCCACATCTCATGACAACTTGTAATAGTTAACTAAATTAGTTTGACTTAGTTCGCTCAGTTAATTCAAGTTGATGGTCTAACTAGAGTCATGTAGAGTATCTCCTACTTTTTAGGAGTCCTAGTTGAGTTTATTTTGAGTTGTAATTATTTAATTCAGTCTAACTAAGTTAAATTCAGTTAAACTAGTTCCAACTGATGGAGGAATTAGTGGGAGATCCAGTAGTGGGGTGTAACCTATAGTAGTGGGGTGTAACCAGCAGTGATCAACCAGTAAATTGAAGATTCACTCATAATTAACTCATGCATGTCAGATCATAGAAAGATCTAGTTGAGATTGGAGTTCAAGGACAGTGTACTATCAGTTGTATAATCATCTGAATTGTACAGGTGGTGCATGCAATCAAAGGAAGGCCTATGAGGATTGCGCAATTCATAATTGTGGAATTTCTCAATTAAATATGGGCTAATTCCCAAGGAAACTACGCAAGGAAATAGGAGCTTGGCAGGTAGCAAAATTGGCTAAGTATTGGCTTGAGCTTGTCTGGGAAGTAGTGAAATAGATAGAGATAGTGCAGAGGTTGCTCGGGTTTGAGCAAAGGATTGTAATCTTCTCATATTGTCTGATTGATGCAATATACAGATAGTAGGGCTTTTTAGCTATGGCTTTCCCCAGAAAATTATTGTGTTGTGTGATTGAATTCCTTCTCTTTTATGTTTCGTGATTTCATTGATCCTTTATTGTTTCCGCTGATGAGTAGAGTAGATTCAAGTCAATTGTTTTAGCATATTACAATCTGCAGTTTGAATCTACATGGAATTTCTACATGGTATCAGAGCTAAAACCACTATAGAAGAGGGGAGTACGAATTTGTCTTTTGCAGGAAAAATCGAATTTGCAGTATCATACTTCAAAGCCAGCAGGATGTCATTCTACCTATTGAGACTCGAATATGCACTTGAGGGTAGTTCAAACTATACCGCTTGGAAGGACAGGATGGGGGCAGTGTTGGAAGACAATGGGTTTAAGGAATTCATAGACAAATATATTCCTAAGCGAGTTGATGCTCAAGATCTAGCAGAGTGGAGAAAATGTGGCAAATGCGAGAAGGATTATCCTAGAAGGAGTTCGAGATCATATTGTCTCGAACCTCCACAGTAAGGAGACTCCATTTGCAATGTGGAAGGCCTTGAAAGACCTATTTCAAAATAGCAGTGACCACAGGAAGTTGGCACTGAAGGACAAGCTCAGAAAAATCAAGATGGAGAAGGGTGACACAATACCGAAGTACTTGACCAAGTTCACCCAATGTCGGGATGAGCTTGGAAGTGTCGGTGTTATAGTTGCTGAAGACGATCTAGTGAGCCTAGCACTTCTAGGCCTTCCCAAGAGCTGGCACAACTACCAGGACTCAGTTAATGGGAGGGAGAAGCTACCAGAGTGGGAGCGATTGTGGTCCGACTTGGTACAAGAAGAGATTCGGCGGAACACCAAAGATGGGACCTCATCCAAAGAAGTGGAAGAGGACTTTGCATTAGTCAGCAAAGAAAAGAAAGCCAAGGGAAAGCAGTCCCAAGGCGAGGAGGGCAGCAAGAAGAAGGACTTGTCAAACATCAAGTGTTTTCATTGTCACGAGTTCAGGCACTATGCCACGAAATGCCCACAAAAGAAAGCAAGCAAGAAGGAGCCTGCAGTAGCAGCAGCAGGTGAAGCTCTAGCTTCACAATTCGAACTTGATTTCACTCTCATTGCATGCATGGCAAGCACTATAATGGGAAGCATGTGGTATCTCAACAGCGGTGCCTCGTTCCATATGACGAGGAATAGAGATCTCTTCAATGACTTGGAGGAGAAAGACCTCAAGCAGAACATAGAGTTTGGAGATGATGGGAGGTATAGCGTGATCGACATCGATACTATTACTTTTCAGAGGGAGTCTAGCTCCCCTCTCAGACTCACAGATGTGATGTATGTTCCAGGACTAAAGAAGAATTTTGTTTTATGTTGCAGTATTGGAAGACCATGGCTACGATGTGATATTTAGCAAAGGAAAGGTTTTCCTTAGACACATCGCCACGGGACAGGTGAAACAGATCGATGTGCGAGTCAAGAACCTATATGCACTTGAGGTACAAGATGCATGCAAAGCCTTGAGGAGCAAGGAAAAGGTTAGAGACTTGGTGGTTGAGAGGGAGCATGAATTACCTCTCAACATGCAACCTCAGAAGCAGCCTCAGCAAGTTGTGGAGCAGCCACAATTGGAGAAGCAGAGAGGAGACCGAGTGGAGACATCCACTCAAGCAGAGACCTCCAGCAAGGGGCAATTTCGAGCCAAGCAGGTAAAGGGAGCACATACAGCCATACCTCCAGGTTTGAGGTGGGGCAATGTGAAGCAATAGTCCCAAGAGTGCAGAAATTTGGGCAGGGTCCATTGAGGTGTTTTTTTGCCTCATGGATCATTACCTTGCTACGGGGACCTATAGTATTTAGTAGCAGGAGGATCAGTGTCAGTCAGATACTGAGGAGTGCAGAGCAGTGTTGACAGCAGCGCAAGATACTCAGTAGCAGAGTCAGCAGCAGCACGGTTTTCCTAGTAGACAGTTGTAGACATAGTTGATTCAGTTTATTTTTGGATGCTTTTCAGTTGCAGATGTTGTAGTAGCAACAACAACAGTGACAAGTGTTGCATGCAGATATTTTGACAAAGGCATTGTGAAGATGCAAATTCGAGTTTCACAAAGGCAGGATCGGGGTAGCAGATAATCCCTTTCTTGTTAAGAGAGAATGTTGAAAATGCAACAAGGAAATCCTAATTTAAGTTTGTCCTTGAATTAAATTAGGAATTAAATTATAATTCCACATCTCATGACAACTTGTAATAGTTAACTAAGTTAGTTTGACTTAGTTGGCTCAGTTAATTCGAGTTGAGGGTCTAACTAGAGTCATGTAGAGTGTCTCCTAATTTGTAAGAGCCCTGGTTGAGCTTGTTTTGAGTTGTAATTATTTAATTCAATCTAACTAAGTTAAATTCAATTAAACTAGTTCCAACTGATGGAGGAATTAGTGGGAGATCCAGTAGTGGGGTGTAACCAGTAGTGATCAACCAGTAAACTGAAGATTCACTCATAATTAACTCATGCATGTCAGATCAGAGAAAGACCTGGTTGAGATTGGAGCTCAGGGGCAGTGTACTATCAGTTGTATAATTATCTGAATTGTAAAGGTGGTGCATGCAATAAGAGGAAGGCCTATCAAGATTGCGCAATTCATAATTGTGGAGTTTCCCAATTAAATATGGGCTAATTCCCAAGGAAACTGCACAAGGAAATACGTGCTTGGCAGGCAACAGAATTGGCTAAGTATTGGCTTGAGCTTGTCTAGGAAGTAGTGAGATAGATAGAGATAGTGCAAAAGTTGCTCGAGCTTGAGCAAAGCATTGTAATCTTCCCATATTTTCTGATTAGTGCAATATTCAGATAACAAGGGTTTTTAGTTGT
Organism: Pinus tabuliformis; assembly: GCA_031772625.1. Lineage (NCBI taxonomy): Eukaryota > Viridiplantae > Streptophyta > Pinopsida > Pinales > Pinaceae > Pinus > Pinus tabuliformis. The sequence goes on from CM062815.1 coordinate 350,780,062, forward strand.
GGCTTTCCTCAGAAAATTATTGTGTTATGTGTGATTGAATTATTTCTCTTTTATGCTTCGTGATTTCATCAATTGTTTATTATTTCTGCAAATGAGTAAAGTAGATTCAAGTCAATTGTTTTAGCATATTACAATCTGCAGTTTGAATCTACAAGGAGTTTCTACATCCAGCAACCCCTTTGGACATTGATATCAGTGATTAGTTTCATATGAAGAGGGGAAATGGGAGGTTCATGGGCACTATTTTGACAAGGACCCTATCTATGAGACCGATGATGATGATATCAATAGGATCCTTGTCTTTCCTCACAACCCTGAGGATGTAGTTGAGTTGCATGTGACCGCTTTCCACAACCCTTCTTGCACTATTAATGAGGAATCCTCTCTCTCTCCTAAGTATGATCACCATGGGCAACCTGCTTGTTGTGTCTCTTTGTATCATCGGTCTCCCTTTCTTTCCAATCATGGCCTTATGGTGGCCACAAAGCATGTTATAAATGATAAAGCCCATGATGAGGATGATATGCATGAGGTTGTCATTCATTGAAGATTTATGAGCTTAATTGTTGATATCTCTATCTTTTGGTTGAAAGAGAGGATCTTGTGGATTAGATTGCATCCCTTTACTCCCTCTTTGCCCATGATCCTCCATGTGTGGACATTTTATTTTCCCACCTCCCGCCCTTGTGACCTTCCATATAGCCATTCTTTCCCTTGCCTTTGGATCTATCGCATGAGTAAGCAGAGGGGCAATTGTTCTCATATTGATTGGATCATATGTTGGTTGCATTGGGTCTATGATTACACTTAATAATTGTATGGCATAATATGCATATTAGATTAGGATGCATTGCATATTGATTTTTGCATTAAAACTAACATTGTATTATATTATCATGCTAGATTAGGTGCATTTAGATTAAAATTGCATTCAAAATTTTATTTCCTATTAATTTTTTTAGGACTAACAAAAGAATGGGCGATCAAAGGACGTGGTAAAAACATGTTGCCCTGTGTGCTTAATCTTTGATGTGCAGGTAACAGGGCTACAGTCCCAAGAGATTGTTGGTGTTCTCATGACCTCCTCGTCCAAGTACATGGATCGTGCACTCTACTGAGAGCTCATGTCCCAATTGGAGCCAAATTTTACCCACCACCAATGGGTGATTTTTCTCCAGATATGTCTTCAACCAGCAGCCAACAACCCCTTACACCCACGAGATAGCTCAATGTGCCACTATTCTCCACCACCTGAATTAGCCGTTATGTGCCCTCGCCCATTTGTTATGATTGTATGTTTGAAGGTGGGCCTTCCAAACCCAAAGGTATGGCTTTCATTATGTAATTGGGTATATTTGCTTGCTTTTATAGGACACATTTGGACATGGATTAGTGGGGGGATTCAGCGAAAAAAAGGGCTTGGTCTGTACTCTTGTTCCCTTGTCCCAAATTGGCGGTTAGTCTTGTATCCTAGGCACGCGATATCTCCTTTATTGGCTCCTAGCTTTAGGAGTGGTACTACATGGGAAACTTTGATTATGGTTACATGGTCACGCGTCCCGACACCATATACATCACTACCCTCCGCTCATTATAGCCCATTTTCACATTTTTGAGTTTTTCCCATTCGGGTCCACATTTTTCCATTGGGTCCACAAGGAGTTAGCTTCCCCCTCCCCTTGTCCACCCTTTGGGTCGAGCCTGGAACGATGCCCCGTAAGTTGATGCGGATAAAAAAAAGGTTAAAAGCATAATTTGGCCACTTATAACAGGAAATGTACCATAAAATGCAAAATATGGCAAGGACATAAGAATTTAGCACGTGGGCAAAAGCCAAACATGAGCTCTACCCCCTATCATCATGGCCATCACCCTGGTTCCTAGCGCCTTTATGTGAACCCCTACATCATTAAGGAACCTGTGATTGTCACAACCCCTAGTGGGCGATGAGATTCCCAACCTTAAAGGGGCTATTCACTACTTTATCATACGCATCATGCCCTCATTCCTTGGAGCCCCGAGCAGTTCAAGGAAAGAAAAATCAATAAAAGGCAAAAGGCATATGAAGAAGGGTGGAAAAACAAAGGTTGGGGTAACTCATGTAACATGATTGCTTCCTCCTACATCTATACACCCATGTGTGGGCTTCTCTCATTACACCTACCCTTGTACCATGGCATGTGGCTTGGAGCTTTCCCTACTACCTCACTTCATTCCATCATTATTTCACATGACACCTGCCATTTGACGGATGTACCATAGACCTGTCACTCCCTTAGAGGTTGAAACCACCTGATAGGGTCTTTTATTAACTTTCCTCTTGAGCTTGGGGACACCTGTACATTTTAAACCCTGCTTGGAAGGGCATGCCACTATGAAGTGTCCACTTGGGCCCTTGATTTGCAAGCTTATTTACTCAATTTCTCTAGTGAATTGTTGTATTGGAAGGTGAGGAGACCACATTGGATCTTATACAAGATTGCAAGTGGGTCTTCATCTTGGGCTTGGCCTCCCTATATAGGATCCAAGCCCTCTAGGGGGTCTGATGGCACATATAGGGTGAGCGTTGAGAGCCATGGGCCTCCAGCACAGCAAATCATTAATTGTCATGCCATGTGTAACGCCCTCGAGTCTCGGGCAGGCGTGCACGATGGCGCGAGCGCCCCGTGCACGACGACGGGCGCGTTTGGCACAACGATGGGCGAACCTCCAACACTTGGACGATGAGCCGAGGCTGAGGTGCGGTCACCCGGCAAGCCGACGAGCCGGCGGTTAGGCACGGCAAGCTGAGGTGCGGTCACCTGAGCTGCGGATGAGTGGACCCGACGATGGGCGGGCGACCCATGGGCAACCCGTGCACGGTGAGCGGGCGACCCGTGGGCGCGGTCACACTACAGGCAGACGGGCGCAGCAAATGCGACGACGAGCTGAGCAGATGCGACGACGGACCGAGCTGCAGTGCGACGTTATATGTGACGTTATGAGGACGCGGTTATGGTTCGACGAAATAACGTGACAGAAAATATGCGACGAAGGCACTTAGGCCGAAATGCGGCTAAGTGTTGGACGCATATATCAAAAGCGCATAAACATATGTTATAAAGGCTTGTACGCATGTGGAAATAATTAAAATAAAATATAATGTACATACGTGGATTTATATGGAAATAATGGGGTTGGCCGTAAGTGGAATACCCCCTTAAAAACATATGAAGGAAAGCGTATGGAACGAGTGGTTATACCCATGCGTGGGTGCTTTACACATGGCAGAAGGCCGACATAACTTATGTATGGGCATAATAACATAATGTGTGGGCTTTATGTGTTAATGAGGGAGGTCGGCTATGAGTTAAGCAGCCCCCTTGAAACATAAGAGAAGATACGTATATATTGGTGGAGGATGAGCTCATTCTCATCATCGAACTTTGCTCATGAGCTCTTCGCATAAGTGATAAGGAAAAGTGCGAAGGTTCCTTTGGAGATGCGCATTCCTCATGCGCATAAAGGGGTAAAAGACTTCGCATATTTCAGCTTGGTTTATGTGATGTATGATCTCGGTTGAGGGAGTTTGGATACACGGTTGAGAGCAGATTTTTACACGGTCTTGTGTAGGATTTGGAGGAGTGTCTTGGTGACCCGTGTGGGGACCCGCTCCTGGACAAAGGTACATAATGGTGTATGGTTAAGGCTTCTCATGCCTTGTTGTAATTATTTCTAAGTGTTGGTCGTGGGATTGGCCCGACACACTTGTTTATTGTATTATTGAAGAAAGTTCATAATATATATTCGGGCAGACTTTCGGGAGTTGCCCCTCCCATTCTTCTCGGTTGTTTTGCAATTGTTATTCGGTTAAATTGCATATGATAATGTTAAGAATGGTTTATGAAGATTGATGAAGATTAATGCTTATGATTATAAGTGAAGACATGTTTATATCGGTTTAAAGCTGATTATATTGGTTAAGGCGTAGTCCATAAATGTTAACTTGTTAAAAAGGGAGCGTTCGGTGGTGCCGCACCCCACCGGGCACGGCGAAAAAAATTGGCCGTAGACTTGGGGGCGTGACACCATGGGATTCTTCAGCACCACCTACTACTTATTCGTGCCCCAGTCATACAATGATGATGATGCACTTGGACCACATTGCCCAGTCGACCACATACTTGCACCAGACACTTGGCAGTTGATCCAAGGACCGGATGGGGTTTTGTCTCACTCGGGGAGACATGGGAGGGCTTGTATCATCATTCTAGCCCTTATTGATGGAGCATCGACTTGTTTGATCCAGTTGAAGACCCATGAGACCATTCACTATGCTCCACAACCACTTGGGAACACCATAGATGTTTTGCTTGGAAACTAAGGGGCCACCCACTTGGTCATCATTTTGGGAGCCCTACTCTTCATCTTGGCACATGGAGGACTTATTTTGGCCTTCCAGCAGCCCTTGCACCACTATTTTATCATTTCAACCTCATTGCGAAGGCTTATTTTGTACTTATGAGCTATTTGGTGGGCTTGTCACCAAAGTTAATGTTATTGTCTCATTAAAATATGTTTTGGGGGCTTAGATAGGTTAATTACACAAATTGAATTTGTGAAAAGATCATATAAATATGATAGACCTCATTTGTAGTTGGATCATGTTGAAATTTCTGAATCTAACACATCAGAAATCCCTACTGCATTATCTAATTTATTATCTCCTACTTGTTCTTTCCATTAACAAGTTATTTATAAATATAAATACCGAAATAAACACAAATGCAGCCTCAACACATATACAGATCAACAACTAAAATAACTGAGACAATCACACAAGGGATACGATTATTTTTGGACAATCGTCCACGGAAAAACCCAATGCAGGAAAACTGGTGCAGCATATATGAGGGTTTTATTATTATGTAGTTTCTTAATACAACTAGGGTGCCAGAAATGGCTCACCCTTTAGAGAATTTCCTTGGTAGAAGTACCTCTCCTCGGAGATAGATATTCTGGCTGATCAGCAATGGGTTGATTGATCCCACAACAACTTCGACAGTTCCTTAGCTAGACAGCGAAAGCTGCTCCAAGCTTCTCTCTAGAACTGTGCCACCCTCCAGGGACTGCGTCACCCTCTTCTGCTCTGCGTTTACCTCTCAGCTCCCAGTCTGTCCCATGAAAGTTCCTCAGCGCTACCTCTTCAGCCCAGCGTCAGCTCTGCTAGCCTTTGCGCAGCCTCTGACGCTTCTGCATTAGCCTCTTGGCCCTCTAGGTCACCTTCGCTGGCCTCCTCAGCCTTTGCGTCAGTGCTGGCTGCCTCTGCATCAGCCTTCCCAGGCTCTGCGTTGTCTCTCTAGCACTATCTCTGCCTCTCTGCTATGTATTCTCAGCCTTCTGCCAAACTACCTCTCGCTGCAACAAATCACTGGTTCAATTCTCTCAGCAAACCCCGCTCCAAAAAATCAATCTAACTAATCAATTTGGTGTATCTCCAACTGACCCTCAAGCCTCTTCTTATAATTTTTCTGTTGAGTCTTCAACGGCCGAGATTAAGTCCCTAATCAATGGCTAAGATTAGATTTGGCTTAATCCTCGTCTCTTGGAACCTTCTAACCCAAAATTATATTAATACACATTAATATTTTAATTTTCCTAAGTTTATACTTAGGACCCCACTAAAAATATTAAATATTTTAATATCTCTTCATCCGGGTAGAATTTCTCCAAACGATTTCTGGGTTTTGGAGATCTCAAGTGCTTTAGCCTCTCCACCAATTTTCATAGCTAGAGCACATCCGATGCTACCACAAATCAACACTCCCTCTTAGCGAGGAATGTGCTCTAGTAATGTTCCATCACTGAAACATCACATTGATCCTCTGCACCGGTACCCTTGCTGATGCTTGTCCTACTGCCTCACATCTCTGCATTGTTGCTTCCTGTACTGCTGCCCATGACACTGCCACCGCCACTGCTACATCTGTAGTGCAACTCCCTCTCAATATGATGCCCATGCTACCCCTATCACTGCCACTGCTAACTATTGCACTGCAACTCAGTTACCGAGAAGTAGGTAACTGACTTCTCCCAAATATTGACATCCCAGTCAGTCTAGAAGCCTCGTGAAACTGAAGCAGCCTATGTTGCTATCCTATGCTCCCTCTGCTGCCATTGTGTTGCTACATACACCTCTATGCCTCTCGCACTGCTACAACCTCCACTGCGCTGTCTCAAATTTCTGCACCCAAGCACTGCTTTGTTGCTCCACTACACTTTGCTCCATCCGACCCCTGTCATCTTGCTACTGTCGTTAAGGGCTCTCATAGCTGAATATGATCCAAAAGTTTGGACACCTCAAGGATCTTGCCCCTAGTATGCAGTCCTCCTAACTACAACTCGATGTCTCCCCACCTCTTCTCTAGAGGTGCATGAGCACTCATGGCACAATCATCATCAGCCTCGACCTCTTTCTCTGCCTTAGCTAGAGCTGCCTTTGAATCGTAAGCCTCTCCCTTGTTTTTCTTCCTAGGACACTGGGATGCATAATGTCCCAGCTCCCCACAATGGAAGCACTTCACCTTAGAGATGTCCTTCTTCTTCCTCTTCCCTTGATGTCCCGCAGATGCTAGAGCCGCATCCTCCTCCTCCTCTTTCTTGATTCGACCTCCCTTGCTACTACTCCCCGCCTTAGTCATCCTCTTGATCTCTTCCTGGCGAAGAGTTGCTCACATCTCCTCCCAACCAAGAAGAGTAGCCCTGCCCAAAATAATTTGGACAAATGTCTCCCACTCCTCGGAAACTACATTCAAGGCAGTCCTGACCATAAATTTTGGATCCGGTGTAGACCCCACGAAAGTAAGCTGATCGCGAATCTCCTACAACCTGAGAAGGAATGGATCTATCTGCTCTCCCTTCTGCATCTAATATGACCGCAGTTGATTCTCCAATAGCATCTTCCGTTGCATAGAAGAGCCCTGGTATAAGGTGGTCAGGGTGTCCCACATCTCCTTTGCTATGTTCTTTTTAGCAATATGCAGTATGACAAGATCTTTGACCTCGTCTAGGATCATGCACTTCGCCCTCGCCATTGCATCCTCATACTTCTCGTTTTCAGTTGGATCAATTGGGGTAGCCACGGTTCTCAAGGCAAAGTCCTTGATGCGATGTCAATCCAAGACTGCCAGGATCTTGGCCTTCTAGATGACAAAGTTGGAAGCCCCGTCCAACCTGTCCTGATCCCTCAATCCGTCACTGCCATTTCAACTCCTCTTCTGGACTCCCTCTGAGCCTTGAATCCCCTCCTGGAAATCTCCCTCTAAGTCTTGATTTCCCTCCTTGAAATCCTCTGGCCAGCTGTTGAATCGCTCCTCTCCAATCCTCCTTGCAACTGCAACTCAAATCTGGATTCCTTGGCTAGAAATTCGTCGACGTAGTGACTCCCTCTACCTTGGTCCCGCCTCCTTAGACATTGTTCTGCTTCGATAGAAACAGCGTCCCACCAGCTCCTCAAATCACAATCTGCCCACAGCTACCCAAGCCCCAGCAACCGAAGGAACTGAGCCTTTTAGGCTCTATGCAATCCCGGCAACAATTGAATCTACACCTCCTGGTCACAACGTTGATCCTTCCTGGCTGAGAAAGATGATCGGGCACTGCGTAGGTCTGATCTGCCCCTCTGCCTCTGCGCTAACCCTCCTCTTGGCTCGAAATGATGACGCAGGCTCTGCGTCACTTCCTCTCTCGCCGCTTCTGCTCAGGAATAACGCTGTCTCTCGGGACCACTGCTACTGCTGCAAATTCTTCAAGTTACAGCTGGTGCCTTAAGTTCTCCTGTGATCTGCAATTCTCTAGTACTATGTTGAAATTTCTAAATCTAACACATCAGAAATCCCTACTGCATTATCTAGTTTATTATCTCCTACTTGTTCTTTCCATTAACAAGTTATTTATAAATATAAATATCGTAATAAACACAAATGCAGCCTCAACACATATACAGATTAGCAACTGAAATAACTGAGACAATCACACAAGGGACACCGTTATTTTTGGACAATCATCCCCAGAAAAACCCAAAGCAGGAAAATCAATATAGTAGATATGAGGGTTTTATTATTATGCAGTTTCTGAATACAACTAGAGTGCCAGAAATGGCTTGCCCTTTAGAGGATTTCCTTGGCATAAGTACCTCTACTCGGAGACAGATATTCCGGCTGATCAGCAACCGAATGATTGATCCTACAACAACTTCGGCAGTTCCTTAGTTGGACAGGGAAAGTTGCTCCAAGCTTCTCTTTGAATCTACGTCATCCTCTAGGGACTGCATCACCCTCTTCTGCTCTGCATTTGCCTCTCAGCTCCCAGTCTACCCCACGAAAGTTCCTCAACGCTGCCTCTTCAACCCAGAGTCAACTCTGCTAGCCTTTGTGTAGCCTCTTGGCCCTCTACGTCACCTGCGATAGCCTCCTCAGCCTCTGTGTCAGCCTTCCCAAGCTCTGCGTTGTCTCTTTGGCACTATCTCTGCCTCTCTGCTATGTATTCTCAACCTTCTGCCAAAATGCCCCTTGCTGCAACAGATCACTGGTTCGATTCTCTAAGCAAACCCCGCTCCAGAAAATCGAATTGACTGATCAATTTGGTGTATCTCCAACTGACCCTCAAGCCTCCTCTTATACTTTTCCTATTGAGTTTTCAACAGCCGAGATTAACTCCCTAATCAATGGCTAAGATTAGATTTGGCTTGATCCTCGTCTCTTGGAACCTTCTAACCCAAAATTATAGTAATGCACATTAATATTTTAGTTTTCCTAAGTTTATACGTAGGACCCCCCATTAAAAATATTAATTATTTTAATATCTCCTCATCCGGGTAGAATTTCTCCAAACAATTTATGGGTTTTGGAGATCTCATGTGCTTTAGCCTCTCCACCAATTTTCATGGCTAGAGCACATTCGATGCTACCACAAATCAACAGATCATCACACTTGAAATTTTCACTTGCCTCTTTAGAGGATTTCAGCTGCAATTTTTGGAGAGAATTTGGACGTTTTTGTGATATACTTTGATGTATGGATATATTGCTATCTTTTTGAAGCTTCTAAATGTGTTATTGATGGATGGATATACTTCATATTGTCTAGTAAGTGCCTCTTTTTGTTGAATATCTTTATGTAAATGTCTATTGCATGGAACTCGTTCTCATAGTGAAGATTTATTCCCTAATTTATTTGATATGGTGCGAAATTGTGATCTTGGGAAGTTTTGCATGTCTTACTCATTGATGCTATGAAGTGAATGTTCCTAGCAGAAAAATGTCATAATTTATCCATGAAACTCCATTAATGAATGATAATGAAGGTAATTATTAAAAGGGGAAGTTAAGGCTTCCTCTTTTAGCCTCCTTGAAGGTCAATTTAGCCCACTATAAGCACCCATGACTCCATACTCCCAACGGTCTAGGCACTAGTCAAGTTCTTAAAATTGGCAACTAGGGCCAAATTCCACATTGGGCAGCCTTTTTGAAGAAAATTATTGTGGCACTGAATTACTCTTCTTGAGAGGACTAAAATCGACCTAAAAGATCATTAAAATTGGATAAGGAAAAATGTAATTTTGAAAGCCAGCCCACTCATGTGTAACTCATCAAGGTCGGCTTGAGGTTAAGTATCCAAGTTAAACCCCTCTCCATCTCGTATAAAAGGATGTGACCTCCTACCTCATTCTACACACCTTCATCACATATTTCCCTCTCTGAAATGGCTACAGAAGAAAGGATGGTTCTAGCGAAGGAAGTAGGGCAAGCTTGTCACAATAGCTAGGCTGCTTGATTGGCTAACATCTTTAGACATGAGGTCGAGACTATTAAGGGCAAGACTGGGCTAGTTTGAGAATTGTTATGGGCTAAGTTTATCTTCTTTTGCGGGTCGAGATACAACAAGAAGGAGTCGTAGGCCTGAGGGTTGTTTGGAATATGTTTCAGGATTGTTTTGTGAGTCATTCCTTTTGTGCAAGTAGGCTGCAGCTCTAGAAGCTTGTTCCAGGTAGGCCGCAGGCCTAAAGAACCTTGGTCTGGAGTCAAAAGTCTAAGCTGCATGCATCCGGTAGGTTTTGTGGTAAGCTTGATGGTTGAATCTAGCCCAGATCAGCCTTAGAATGTTGACAAAGATTCTAGAATAAAGGCCACAACATTAAAAGGAAGTCTGGAGGTGTGTAGAGAAGTTGTATTCATGAACCCCTAAGCCCTAACCAAGATTTTGTCTATGTTTTGACTACCTTTGACCACTGGACAAGACAGATTGTGACTGCAAGATTGCATACTTGATTGGGTTGCTTATTTGGCATTTGAACAGTGGTTTTGGTCATCATATTGGCAAGTCAATGTTGACATTTTATATTTAATAATAAGATGAATTGATCAAGGGTTTTCCCCATCTTGAGGTTTTTCCCTGGCTTGAGCCAAAATGTTGAGCCCTCTTGTCTTGTCTTGTCCTCTGCTCTTATTGTTTATGTTCTTTCTTCAATTACTGTCAATGAAATAATGATTTATGTGATTGCTAGAAAAGAAATGGAAATGATATTGGGCTAATATGGAACATTGAAGGAATTGACCTAAGCAAAGAACATGTTATCAAAATTAACATGGTATCAGAGCTCAAGTGAGGACAAGCCCAAGCAAGAATTTGTTGACAGATCTTCATATTCTCCTCTCTCTGCAAGCCTGAAGTGTTCAAGTTAAGGATCTTTGTTCTAAGATGGATAAGCATCCTACAAGGTCGAGATCTCTATTGAGACCTGTAGGTAACCATGTGCAAGACCGAATCTCAATAAGGTATGTTTTAGGGCTTAGTAAGGCTACAAGAAAGCACTTCATCGTAAAGAAACTTCTTAAGAAGCTGTAGACATCAAGGAATTCTAGCTAGGAGGATGGATTCTTAAGTTCTAGCTGATTGAATTTATGCAAGGCTGAGCACTTGTTTTCTTCGGCATCCCGGTGCATAGGTCATAACATGTTCTGAAGATTTAGAGAGGGTCAAGACCCTGTTTTATACTAGAAAGATGGTTGCAGGCCTTGTGATAAGGTCAGGATAAAGCACTGTGGTTTTGCACAAGAGTTGAGAGCCAGAATAGAAGTGACGGTAGACTTAAAAATGACAGAGGTAACTCTAGTTGTGGGAGCAGCAGAGATATGGTAATCTGATAGAAAATTTCAGTCAAAAGTGTGACCAGGACCATGGAACTTTGGAAGATATAACAGGGACTCTTTTATGCAGGAGAGCTAAGGCAAAAATAAGGCATGGAAGGACAAGAGGTTTGTTGGACATATTGAAGTAGCCACTATTCAGCATTCAGATCTGCGAATGTCAGAATAGGTTGGAAAGGTTACTTTCATTGTAGCATACCTTGATCCGAGTTCCTAGAAAGAAATTACAAGTATGATCTAAGTGCTTCATTTCATAGAATTCTGATCGAAATCCTTATCTCTGCATCAAAGGTCACAGACCTAGTCAAACGAAGCGAAGGCATGAGGAGTACAGTAGTGAAGGACTAAAAAGGGCCTTATAGAAGAGAGGTCGCACCCCTGAAGTAGAGAGACCACTAGGTCTGCATCGTTCATCCAAATCTCCGATTTTCGGAACAACTCTGGTATGTACATTATAATCATTATTGATCAGATGAATTCACCAAAGTTTTGTGAAGGAAATGTCCTAGAGTTGTATGGCATACAAGACCTTTCTATTGGCATCTTAGAAGAAAGGAAATTCTTTTGTTCTTGTGATACATATGAGAATCCGAAAAGAACAGTCTCCAAGAGAATTGAAATCCTGAGTCTATTCCTGTGTAAATATTTAAAATCATCTTTGTCGCAGAAAGGATATTTTGAGCATGAATCCTACCTAAACGTGAGGGCCAAATTCTCTCCAAAATTCTCATCGTAGCCCAAAAAAGAAGAAGCCTAGCTTGTTTCGTCTCAAATGAACTTAACTCGAGACTCTATCTCAAAGGAAAAAGAGTCAAGACTCCTATGCATGAAGGATCATTAGATCTATCATCTCATGAGTGTTTTTTAGAAAGCTCATCTCCTTGCTATCAGTCTTGGACCGCGGCATTAGAATATATGATGACCTGAGATAGTATGAGTAGCTAGTGTTAGGGTCCTATAATTTATAGGATCTCAAGGTGATTGAGTATTTTATCTCAAAAATCTCATATTGTAAATTATTGTCAATCTGCAAATGCTTTCCAAAAGAAAAATAGAATAAAAATAAAAAGAGGGTATAAACAGAGAAAAAGGAAAACAAAAAACATTGAAAAAATAATAAAATTAATGAATTTAGGTTTCTGTGATCCATATTAATTTTGAGAAGGTCGCTCCATTAACCAAAGGATTAGTGAACACGCAGCCGACCTCAAGCATATGAGAACTAAGTCTTTTGCTTTAGCAGAGCATGTGGAAAAAACGAATCACCATGTCTGCATCGAAGAAGCTAGTGTGATTGCTAGAGTGTCGCAATTCCATCACCGGAAATTTAGGGAAGCCCTTGAGATTGAAAAAAGGCCGAACAATCTCAATAGAGAAGATGGCTGGGAGATCAGTAATTGCTAGGTCCTGGCCCTCTTCTCCTAGTCGTTTTCTCCCTTGAGTCTTTTTTTTTTTGTTAGGATGGTAATTTTTATTTTTTTTTATTCTCTGATATTTATTTAAACTCCTATTTATTTTATTTTTTTTAAGTATGGTAATTTTTTCTAATTCTTGAATTCTCTGATATTTATTTAAACTCCTTTACTATCAAATTAAGATTAATTTTTTTTTTTAGTATGGTAATTTTTTCTAATTCTTGAATTCTCTTATATTTATGTAAACTCCTTTACTATCAAATTAAAATTAATATTTTTGTTTCTATTTTTTTTTTTTTTTGAATTCGCTAAGATTTATTTATTTAAACTCTTCGACTATTCCTATATATATATATATATATATATATATATATTATTTTTTAACTATTTTTTACCCTTATAAAACTACTAATTAATATTGTAATTTCTCTAATATTTTTATATAGGGTTACTCTTTGACTTTGAATTTGAAGCTAATCCTTTTATTTTAAGATATATTCATAAAAATATATGTCATTTTAGCTTATATTTAAAATAGAATTAACTATTTATAGATTATTCTATTTTAGCTTATACAACTTACTAATATTTATTAACTATTTGATAACTAATTAATTTATTCATGTATTTACTTAATTTAGATTAAGAATTAAATGTCCCTTTAACTTATATTTTAAAATATAATTAACTAATTTCTATTACTTGAATTATTTTATGATATATTAACTCGCTTTTTCTAACATATTTTTATAATTATGCCCTTCATAGTCTAGCTAGCCGTTTCCTGGTCAAATCTAGCTGTTATCATTTTAGCCGTTACCTAATCTGGAAATTTGGTCATGGGATATTCTGCCCAATCTATTTATAATGCATAGCAAGATCTGCTCATTCAACTTGTCCTGACGATGAACCACACTGATTGGTTTGAAATGCGTCGACTAAAATATCTCTATGTGATTTTTCACCGAAGATTCTTCTAAAAAAAAAGAATAAAAGATAGAACCCCATCAAAAAAAAAGAAAATAATATTGAAAGTGTTGCAAATTTAAATGTCACTACTGATAGATAGTTTTCTTTATGATTGATAAATAAAGGTTGTGTGAAGCTTGTTTAAAATGCCACAATGACTAGTTATTTGTTTAATCATACAGTATAATTATGGTTAAATATATTTGAATTTCTGTAAATTAGATTAGAGAATAAAGATTTGCCAAACAGTGTAATCTTGGTAAATCAGTGGTTAGGTAGAAAACGACATTGGTTCAACAGTTTAATCTGAATCAATAGGAGAAATAAGTGACAGGATTTAAGTAGTTTTTGATTTTCCAAAAGAAAATAATTATGGGTTTGCTAGTGCAAATGCACCCCCTCAGAAAAAAATAATAAATAAATAAATAAATAAAATAAAATAAAAATGTTAGTTTAGAAAAGAAATAAAGTTAAAAGGGTAGGTAGATATAGTTTGGTTTCCAGAATATTTATGTTGCCCTTTATCCTAAGTCTCAGTGACATTGTAAAAGAAAAAAGGGCACAAAGGGACAATGTATATTCATGAATTTTTTCTATCCAAAGTATTATCCTAAGTTTCAAGAAAATATCAAAAGGCGCATCTGGACAAAGTCTTTTTGTCGTGTATGGTTAAAAGACTACAATTTTTAAAATGGTGGGATTCTCCAATGTTTTAGATCGATGGCGCTCATACGTTTTCGACCCCCCTTATCCATCCTAGCTTTACCGGGGGGGTCTGAAAAGGCAGTATTCTCCATGGGGCCCCATCACCACGTGGCCTCCTCTCTGTGTTTCATACCCCCCCAGCCTATACCACCTACCGCTCCCTACCCCCTCCGAAAACCACTTCCCCCTCGTCCCTTTACCGTTGTCCCTACCCGACACCTCCGCCACTCCCGTCCCACCATGTCTCCATAACCATTGCCCAATTAAAACCCTTCCCGGAAAATTACCATTAATCATTTAATTCATTCCCTCCTGGGTAACCATTTGACCTCAACGGTCTCGCACCAACCTTCAACGGAACCTACCACTCCCCTCTTTAAAAACCCTAAACTGGTCCTCATTATGCCTTTCCACCTGCTTACTCTCTGCAATTCACAGGTTTTTCTGCAAAGTGACCCAGTTTCAAAAGATTTGCTGAGCTAGATCAATTGTCAGCGTTTTTTCCCCTCTCCTCACAACTCACAACCTGCCATTCCTTTCCTGGTAAACATTTATTCCCAAATTCATATTTGTCATTCACTGATCAACTATGCCTCCAAAGAGCAAGAACTAGGAGAACCCTGTGAATCCATTAATCCCTCCATCTATAGACTTAGACCATATTCCATTAGCTGATAGGGATTACAAGATCAGTGAGACACAGTGCGACTGTGAATTTTTGGAACTTTATTGTTGGTTGGAGGATAAACATGTTGATAAAACAGATGAAATTGGACTCTAGGAGTCCAATCTTCCTCACTATATTTTCCCTTTGACCTTCCATGCCCCTGAATTCACCAGGAAATGCCAAGCCTGCTATGTTCCCAGCCAAAGAGCCATTATAACCCCATTTGGTGAAATCCTTTTTTCAATCACTGCCCAATCTATAAACCAAATGATGCTAGCTCCCCCTATGGAAAACAGTGCCCCATTTTCCTTAGAAGCCCTCACAGAACTCTATCAGAAGCTTGATTTTGCTAGAAGAGCCAAGATTTTTGATATCTTCTTACCAGAAAACGCCCAATTGCCAAAGAAAAATCCTCCATACCCTTCCTCAATCTTCCATGATCAAGCCAAACAAATCATAACCATAATTTCATACATTCTGGGTTATTATTCTGATTAGTGGGTAGATGAACCCATTCTAGGCTTCCTTTCCATCTTTTCCACAGATAGAAAACCATCTATTTTGTTTAATTTCAATCAATTCCTGGTTGATAACATCCATGAGCAGTTTCTTAAATTTCCAACAGAACAAGTGTTTAAGTACACTTCAATTTTAGTTTATATGTTTCTATATTATCAAGCAGACAGGTTTAGCTTTTCCATGCAGAAGTTAGATGAAGAGGGAAACCAGCAATCTGTTATATTTTGGACATCTTTAGTGATGAAAGAACAGCAAGAATTCTCCTATAAATAGTTCATTGAAGAGTTTGTTCACCCAGCTATGAGTATCCTAAATAGCTCAGCACAACCCAAAATCAGTGAAGACATCAAGAGGATTCTACATTTGACAGATCAGGCTAAGACTGGAGACTGGTATTTATACCAGAATTACACGGAAATCAGAGTTTATGGATGCGAGTTAGCACCATACAAGCTCCCAAAATACCTCCCCATGAGGATTTTTCCCTTGAATATATCAGACAAATGCTAAATTCAGATGATATTCACTTTGTGGTGGCAAAGAAGAAGTCCCAGTTTTGGATAAAGACATAGGTGGGCCCTTTCATATGCAACACCAGGTCAGCAGGAGAAGAGGCAGATAAAATCCTTAAGGAGATGAAATTCAGCCTGAGTTTCACATGGTCTTATGACCCTTTGGGTATCATTTCTAAGTTGAGAGTAGAAAACAAAACTACTCCATATATCCATACCCCAAGGCCTGAGATAGAGAAATATGTGAACCAATCAGTATGGGCAGAGAATACATTACAGGAAGCTGAAGAGCAATTGTTTTCTACTTCAAATTTATAGACCCCCACTCCTCAAGAGAAAACAAGTAAAAGACAGAGAGAGGAGGGATCATCATCAACAACAGGTAGTGAGGCCAAGGATTTCAGAATTAGTTACAGGAAAAGAGCTAAGATGACTCCTATGACAGATGCAGAAAAGGAGGCAAAAGATCAAACTGCCATCATAATTGGAGAAACACCATCTACAAGCAGCAATTTTGATACATCTCCTACTGGACCTTCACTATCACAAGGTCAAAAAGATACAAAGCTAGCTTCACAGAATGTCCAAGGAGAAAAGGAAAAAAGTGTTTTTGACAGGTACCGAGAGATCAAACTTAAGAATGAAATTCTTAAGAACAACACCTACAATCAGTTTTGGAAGCAGACTTCCAATTCACAGAGCAGACTATTATCAGTTTTTGATACAGAACAAGGAAAGATGCAGATGGCCTTCCTTGAGGCCCAAATTCCACATCCTAAGACACCAACAGATTACAAGAGCACAGCGTTTGAATTCAGCACCAAAGATATCCATCCCATTGATCAAATGGAGATGCATAAACAAACTGGTGAGATGATTTCCTCTACCTTAACTAATATTGCCATGTCATTGTCAAAGCTGTAGGTTTCACATGCAAACATTCAGTCCCAGTTAAAAATGGAGAAGATATCTTCTTTAGCAAAGGACAATAGGATCAAATCTTTGGAAGATTTGGTAGTCAAGATAGGATATGATCCTAAAGATATAAATGTTGCAGAGGAGATCATCAAGAAGAAAAATCTTGACATTGCAGCATTGAGAAAGCAGGGAAAACTGCCAGCCACGAAAGATCCTTTGACTAAAGATATTGAAGAAAATGAGACACAGAAGGCTGACATGATGAAGTTAATCATGGAGCAGAATGTTCAGATCAGACAGATGGAGGTAGAAATGGAGAAAATGATCAAAGAGAAAGAACAGAGTCAAAGGGTAGCCACAGTCCCCCTAGATGCTATACCCATCACTCAAATCCCAGCTACAGGAACTGCAACTGCAGCAACCTCTTCAACTCAAGCTACAAGTGCTGAGCAGGTGACAAAGACACTGGAAAATATGTCAATCCAGTCAGAAGAAATTAAGAAGTTGCATGGGCAACTCAAAGCTCTGCAAGAACAGAAAGCCAGAACTGAAGCTTCTCATTTGGCTGAAGTACAAAAGTCACAAAGGCTGCTAGAGAGGATACAAAAGATGGATACAGCAATTGGTCAAACCTTGGCCCAAGCCAAGGAAACCATTTGGATGGATATTTTGGACTCCATGAATGAGATTTGGCCATGCATCCAAATCATTTTTGAACGAAAGGAACTGATAGAAAAGGCCACTAAAACCATTACTGAAGTAAGGAAGAAGCTGGGAAACATGCCTACAGAAGCTTCCAACATCATCAAATTTGAAGTGAACAAAGTTCCTTCTAGAAATTAATTACTTCAGAAGACTTGGAATATCAAGATATCCATGAGGATACAAATATTATATATTAAAAATGTGTGAATAAAAATAAGAATGAATGAATGATTTACAATGAGAATGAGAGGTTTGCTTATATATTAGGCAAGTGTCTCTTGATGAAGTGTCATGTCTCATTTAGACATGCCTCTTCAACCTAATTACTGATTATTATTAACTAATCATTATTACAATTATCCTTATTACTTATATTTATATTATTTATATATTTTATTCGTAACATTGCCTTCTTCCTCGAAAAGCTTTGTCCTCAAAGCTTGTCGATGAAAAAGGCTTGATCTCTTTTTCGGCTTTGAATGTCTTTCTGTCTTGGAATAGTCATCTTCGTCGATACACGCTGATATGAACTTCTAAGAGACAAACAAAATTGTCGCACTAAGTAGGGATCAGAGCATCCTAAATTAATCTTCTATGTTGTATTCTAATCACTGGAATTCTATAATGACTTGTTAGCATAAGACTAGATTGAGGTTACATCACTATTATATGGAACATCAGTTTGTTTTTTCTGGTCAGAATGGTTCCGATAAGTAGCTTGGTTGAGTTGTCTATTCTCATGATTTGGACGCTAATAGGGTAATTTTTTGGTTTGACTTTCCCTTATTGAGCATGTGGCAATTTTTATATTTTCTTCTGGCGAAGATGTTGTAGAGTTGGTTATGAAACATTCACTAGGGATGTTCATTGTCTGAACTGCAACATATAAGTGTGTCGTTTCTTCAACTGACTTGTCTTCTTGAGTTGTCATATTCACTAGATCGGTATTCGTTCTCTTATTTTCAACTTGAACTGTTGCAACTAGAGATTTCGATACTTCTTCTTGAGTGAATTGTTCCAACTAATCTTTTAATGCTTTCTTATCATCCTTAGCCTTCTTAATTTGTGTGAGTAGACTTTGATTATGGTTTTTCAGTTGTAAAAGTTCTTTGATTTCTGATTTATCAACCTTATTTTCAGTGTTTTGAATTTTAAGATTTTCATCTTTTAGATCTGTCATTTGTTCTAATAAATTTTTATTAAGGTTTCCTCTTCTTGTTCTGATAAGTGCTTTTCGAGTTCTTTTTTTGTGACCTTAGTCTTCTTCACTTGCGCCAGTAATTTTTCAACGTGGTCCTTGAGACGAGAAATTTCTTCGTCTTCTTCCATTATTTCTTTGTAATGCATATCCAAAAGATATTTATGTTCGTGTTCTAACGCTTTCTTATTTTGCTGAATTTTGGCTATTTTGCAATTCTCTTGATCTTTTAGCTGTACCTTCTCGGTACAATGGATTACATCATTCTGTGGGGGTGATGATGGATGTAGAGAATGGAAGAAGGATTCCATTCTCTTTTTCTCCTTAGCATATTGTCACTCAAGTATTGTGATTACTTGCTCTACATCTCTTTGGAATTGTTTTTGTTTATTACTTAGAGATTGCATGTTTGTTTTTTACTTCTTTTATCTCCCTTTTTTTATATATATATTTCAAATATTCTCCCTTTTTTTCTTTTTTCTTTTTTTTTTAATAATTTTTTTAAATTTTTTATTATTATTATTGTTATTCTTTTTTTTATATATATAATTCTATTTCTTTTATATCTTAATTTTTTTGGTGGATATGTATGAAAGGTATCTTCACAAAACTTGGAAATAATTAAATATTTCCTTTGCTTTAACTTTACGTTTATTTTCCCCACTGTGGTTAATACAAATATAATAATTAAAATTTTAATTTTCCACCTTAGTAATTTAGTATAACTAAAATTTTTATTAATCTTAAAGCGAATCGAATGGGTTCCTCCTGACAGTCGCGATGGGTCACACAGTTGAGAGGGTCAATTAACGTGGACCGGTGTTATGTTACTATTGAACAGAGACAAGAGGACAGGGATGCAGGTTCGATGTCATAAACGCAGATGTGGAATTACTTGGGCGTAGCAATGTGGAACGAACTGGTTACATAAACAGACACAGCAGCTGGAGGTATGCAGACAAGGACATACGCAGCGGGACGGGGGTGCAGACGGAAAGCCAAAAAGGTAAAAACGGTGGAGAGAGATAATGTATTCGACGGGGCAGTGCAGTTGACAGCAAATAGGGACAGACGAAAGAGTCGGTGGCCACAACGGATGGTGGACGCGATGCAGACTTGACAATGGTTGGGCAATTTGAATGTGGTTCTTTGGCCTGCGAAAGTGGTGGCTATGCAACCAAAGTGGTGGCTATGTGCGCAACCAGGTACATTGGCTTTTTTTATATATATAATTTTAATTTTGTTTCGGATTTTTTTTTATTTTTTTTTAATACGTTGATTTTTCCCTTCTTCTTTTTTTTTGAAAATATATATATATATATATATATATATATATATATATTTGTAACTTTTTCTTTACTATGGCCAAAAGCCTTTTTTTTATGGCCAAATGCCTGATTGGCGATATGGAGAAACTCCAACTTTTTGTAGTGAAACACTTCAAACTTGACGGCGACAATGTTGACGAAACTTTGATGGCCAAGGGCCTGGATTGAAGAGCGTGGCTCTGTGCAGCGGTGGAGCAGCGGGAGGATCAAACTGCTCTGATACCAAATGAAGTGAACAAAATTCCTTCTAAAAATTAATTACTTCAGAAGACTTGGAATATCAAGATATCCATGAGGATACAAATATTATATATTAAAAATATGTGAATAAGAATAAGAATGAATGAATGATTTACAATGAGAACGAGAGGCTTGCTTATATATTAGGCAATTTTCTCTTCATGAAGAGTCATGTCTCATTTAAGCATGCCTCTTCAACCTAACTACTGATTATTATTATTAACTAATCATTATTACAATTATCCTTATTACTTATATTTATATTATTTATATATTTTATTCGTAACAAAATTCCTGAATTCAAAGAATAAGTATGAACTTGAAGAGTTAGGAATTAATGACAGGACTGCCACCATCTTGGAAGTCAAGAAGGTTTTAACTAAAATAAATCTCATTACTCAATTGGAGGAGAAATGTGAAACACTAGAGTTGGGAGTGAACAGATTCTTCAACAGGATTGAAACATTAAAACAAAAAGGATTGCCCAGCATATATGTGATTAATGACAAACTGATTACTCAAGAAGATTTTGTTATAAAGATGAAGGAAGTGGCCAGAAACAATACTAAATTCAGTGGTATAAAAGGCAGCATGACAGCCAGAGCATTCTTAGAGACAATGGGAAATGACTTTTTTATCCAGCATGAGGTAAAACATATCTTCCCAGTAAAGCCAACATTTGCAAAGTATAATAAGGTTGATGATATTTACCCGAAGGGTAATTAAGTTAACCATTCCAGATGAAAAAAGCTGGGAGAGACTATGTGATCTGTTGACCACTACGTGTCAACTACCCATAGCGGTACACCCCCTTTTCTTCGCAAAAGGGATAGCGTTTGATTGATATGTCCGTGCCATTCGACAGTCATCGTCGACCGATCATGTTATGTTGTAAACCCAGTCTGCATGTGTAAATTGTAAATAATCTTATCAGACCTGAGTCATGTATGTAAACTGCCTAGGCAAACCTAATTTTCTAGTGATAATCTATGTTCCGGAAGGTTTTTTGTCTCACCGATCCATGATCAGCAGAGTTTTCCTTCAGCCTAACCCCAAGGCCGGAATGAATTTTGTCATTAGAAACTTGGGGGAATCCTAGTGTGCTTCGAGTCTATGTAAAAGTAATTTGGAAATAATTCTAACTATTTGGTTAGGTTGTTACAAATTGCTTGATTTGCTAGATTATATTTGTGTCGCAGAATTGGGTAGTCTATGAGGGTCTATGTCAAATGGGTTTCCCCCCTTGAGATGTAAAATTGTAAAAGTCATGATATAAAGTGTCTTGAGGGTTAGAAAATGTTCTATCCCCTCATAAGTCCTAGGTCCTAGGTGATTTTTCCAAAGGCTAAGTTCAAGGGTCCAGTAAAAATAATAGAAAATACAAATAATAAAAAAATTAAAAAATTAAATTAAATAAATTAAAAAATAAATAAATAATTGAAAAATAAAATAAAATAATAAAAAGTCAAAGTTTTGAGGAAATAAATGCAAAATTTTAATTTTTAATATATTAAAATGCATTTAAAATTTCAACAGATGAGATTAAAAGAGATTTTGATCCTCATCAACGGTCGATCTAGCCGTTGGGGAAATTTTCCTTTAAATAAGGTGTCAGGGGCCATTTGAGATCATTCGATCTTAGAGGCGTGTGCTAAAGAAAGCTCTCTTGTAGTCGCTTTTTGTGTAATAAAGAAAGACTTTGGGGTTGAAATTATGCTGGTGTTACTCTTCTGGAAGTGTTGTAAGATGTTTTAACTTTCTGCATAATTTTATTTTCAGCCATTGATGATAACTTGATGAAGATTGATTTAGGCACAGGTATCTTGTCTGATCTCTGGGGTCTGAATGATAGTTTAATTTCTAAATATAATGGCAGGTATCTCCATTTGATCTGAATCTCACTGTTGTTTTCTCCCTCTATGTTAATGGTTGATTTAAGCTATGCAGGATATCTTTAATTTTGAGTTTACCGGGCGTTAGGGGAAGTTTTCGACTGAACCAGCCAACTCCCAAATTGCGTTTTCTGAAAGAACCCAGCTAGTTTTGATCCTGGGCTTATCATTCGAATTTTTTTTTTAATGAATGCATGAAGGGTTTTCTGAAGTACCTCACATTAAATTTAAAATTCTGAAGATATTTCTGTGGCATATCGACAAATATTGATATTTAGAGCCTCTGAGTTGTAATTATTGTAATTATTTAGCTGGTTTTAGGGTTTTTAGGTTTTGTTTCTTGCACATTTTACTTCTGGGTGTTCTGTTTTTGCCATTGTAGGTTGCAAGTACAGATCTTGAAAATTTTTCGGGGTTTTCATTAGACAAATATGAATGCAGGGCAATTTAAAATTTAGTGGAGAATTTGCAGGGTTTTTCTGAAGAAATTCGAGGTTTTCCAAGCCATTTGTCTGCCGGGGTTTCATTTTCATAGGAGAATTTCGAAATTAAAAAAAAAAAAAAAGCGAGCTGTGTTGTGAATGCTGCTGCCATACCCTCTGCCATTTCAGCTCTATCTGCATCCTCAGCTCGTCTATTCTCTACATGATTCCCTTCACCCTTCACGCTGCCACTTCAAGCTGCAAGCCAAATGCCCCTCCGTCCACACTTCTTTCCCGCCAGCGAACTCCCATCAACCTTCACGCAGTGCTGTCCAGCTCCACGCAGTTCTCTCAGCGTTTTATCCCTCCCGCAGCTCATTTCCCTCACATCCCTCTTTCCTCTGCGTATTCGTCCCAGCTCTACGCTGCTTCTCTGCTCAGCAAATCCCTTGATTCCGCTGGCCATCCTCACGCTGGAGCTCCCAACGCTCAACTCATACCCACGCAGTTTTCTTCGAGCCTGCAAGAAACCTCAGAGTTAGCAAGCGTAGCCCTCTTTCCCTTTACTGGCACGCATTTACGTTGTTTCCTACCTATCGAGCTTCTAAGCCTGCTCCAGCCTTCCACAACAGACCACGCAGTCACCTGCGCGGTCATATTCCGCCTTCTCATGTCGACCACCTATAAAAACAAACACAATAAAAAAAAGGATTTCAAAGTATTTCGATTCTTTTTTTTCTTCATTGATACGATTAGGGTCTTATGGTTAAACGTTTCGATTTTAGTTTCTTTTGTTCTGTTGATGTATAGCTTAGATGAGGTGTTAGCCTTTATTTTGATTTCATTTGGTTTAGCTGTTAGTTTAGTTTAGTTTAATTTTTATTTTTAATTTAGTTTTGGTTTTTTGTTTCAATATAAAAAAAAAAATATAGAAATTAAAAATTAAAAAAGGCATAAAGAATTTTTTCTATTTAGAAATAAATTTTAGATTTAGATTAGTTTAATATTTGATTTTTAAGTTAGGTTTTAGTTTTAGTTTATTTCCTTCTTTTTTTATTTAGTTTAGTTTAGTGTTAATAATTTTAAGTTTCATTTACTTTAGTTTTTTGCTTAGTCTAGTTTTGTTTTATTTAAAAAAAAAACTATAAAAATATAAAAATTAAAAAAAAATGGAAGAGCTTAACTGAAAATTGGAATTTCATTTTTGGTGTCTTTTGTGGTATCTATGTTCCATTTCTCTATAGTTAAATGCACTCAAATGTTTATTTAAAGTTAGCTATATGAAAGTGGTCACTGATTAGCGTTTAAATTTTATGGCCATTTGAAGCATTTGATTTTTTTTTAAGTTTAATTGCTAGAACATTGTTAAAGCATTGTGCGTTTACCGAATATCTTGCATTGCTTGGGTTATTTGATGATAAATGATTGTTTTACAAAGTTCATATTACTGCAACATCTAATAAATAATCATTTAATCATTAACTCCATAAGGCACTGGTCCATTAATTTCTAAAATCAATTAGGTGCTAAATTGCCTTGTTGTGTCTCCTAACCCAACTGGTCCACAGTTGGTCTTCCTTTGTCCCATAGGGTCTACTCCCCTTAGCCTCGGAAGACGGCTTAAACAGAGAGATCGGGGATTAAGGTGACAGTGTCCGATCTGAGCGTTGTCGTGACAATCTGTGCGACAACATTTTTTGGCGCCGCTGCCGGGGAATCGATTATTCTCGGCATTTCAACGACATTCATCATTCATCTTTCATCTTTCTCATCTCTCATTTGAGCCGGAAAATTCAACATTTTTTGGCATCATTTTGATCTTTTCATCGCCCTATCTTTCGTCACATCGTTTAATCGAACCTTTACCACCTGGACTCTTCAGTTCGTTTCTTGTTTGGGTGGCGACTCCATTTTTTTTCATTTATTCTCAGACAAGAAGCCTCCCTCATATCTGTTTGTTTGTTGCTTTTTGGATCCTAGAGTTAGATTCATGTTCAAGTGGCGACTCCACTTCTTTCATCTCTTGATTTTCTTGAGCAGAGATCTCTTTCTATCATCCATTTTGTCCCACATTATTCATCATGGATTATTCGTTTACCCCATGTCATTTTACTGATTTTCTCCATGATATTCCGGAAGTGGCCATTTTTAAATTACCTTTGTTCTCGGGTGGTGATTCAGTCGCTGTTAGAAAGCATTTATGCAAGTTTACTCGTATAATGATCATATATTCTTGATCTCTTCAGTATGATCATGAAGATGTCAAAATGCGTTTATTTGTCCTTTCTTTAGAGGGTGATGCTTTGAATTGGTTTAATAATTGCCCTGAAGATTCTTTCACTTCTTTACAAGACATTGTCAATGATTTTAAAGATAGATATGGTTATCAAAATAACTCGCCTTGTGCCCCTAAAATTGTGCAACAGAATGAAAGTAATCTTATGAAGGGTCCAGCTGCCAATGAAAGATTTCAGGACAATTCTTCATATTAGAATGTGCCATCCATCTGTACCATTGCAGATCAAATCCATGATAGTGGAAAAGCAGGGACAAATTGTAAAATCAATGTCGACAATGAAAGGGAAAATCAAAAGCAAATTATAGAAGAATTAATGTGGCTGGTAAAAAATATGGAGATCAATCAAAAAAAATTTGTAACTGATTACGCCAATGATATGAGAACTTTATACACCCACCTGGAAAAGCGAGATAAGGAAATAGAAACCACGAAAGCTAATCATGATAGGGAAATTAATTCTATGCAAAACAAGTTATTAACTATGGATGAAAAAATGACTATCATGACATTTGGTTATAATAATCAGTTAGCTACCATGCAAGCAAATCATAAGAAAGAGATCAACTCTATGCAGCATTGCTTGATGACCATAAAGGAAAATAACGATAAAGTAATAAAAGATATGGAAGAAGACCATGCCAGGGAAATCAATGCTATGAAGCTTGAACACTCTAGCCAGATGGATGCCATTACAATACAGGTACAAAATTTCAACAGCGGTCAGAGGATGAAAGAAACCAGGAAACATCGACAGATCAGAAGCCTCCTTATCTGTTGCAACAAGCTCCATCTTATTATGAGGAGGTCATTGGTTCGATTGAAAGGTGGTTAATTGAAGGTGATCCAGATAAAATTAAAAACGATAAAGATCAGATGCAAGATGAAGAAAGACATGTCATGCATATCTTACATACTTCATCTGAGAGCTTTGAAGCAGAATGTTCCACATCATCAGTGATACAACCTGCCACGAAGAAGAAACGCAAAAGAAAGAGAACAAGAAGAAGATTTGATGCATCAGACGGCCGCGAGCAGCTTGATTTTCGGATAGGAAAAAGTCCTACCATATGCAGAATTGGACATGGCACATCCGATAAGCCGCTGACAGAGTTGCCTGAAAGCCGGCAAGTGCTCAGTATACACTATATTGAACACATCTGATGCCATGGGGCATCTTCTGTATTTCTAACCCTACTCCTTGTTTTTTCAGCATTTTCATTTCTGTTTTAGGATTAGATTTACTTTTCATGTTACTAGATAGTTAATAAATGAAGAGCTTATCTCTTTCCTGTGCTTAATGTTATATGATGGTTTTTGGATGGACGCTACTTATTTTTGGTTGTGCGTTGCGTGGATGCAGATTCTGGATTCTCACATTCCTACAGTGCAGCAACGTGTCCCCAAGTAGAGCCAAATGTTGACCACTACGTGTCAACTACCCATAGCATTACACCCCCTTTTCTTCGCAAAAGAGATAGCGCCTGATCAATATGTACGTGCCATTCGACAGTCATCATCAACCCAATCATGTTATGTTGTAAACCCAGTCTGCATGTGTAAATTGTAAATAATCTTAGCAGATCTGAGTCATGTATGTAAATTGCCTAGGCAAACCTAATTTTCTAGTGATAATCTATGTTCCGGAAGGTTTTTTGTCTCACCGATCCATGATCGGCAGAGTTTTCCTTTAGCCTAATCCCAAAGCCGAAATGAATTTTGTCATTAGAAACTTGGGGGAATCCTAGTGTGCTTCGAGTCTATGTAAAAGTAATTTGGAAATAATTCTAACTATTTGGTTAGGTTGTTACAAATTGCTTGATCTGCTAGATTATATTTGTGTTGCAGAACTGGATAGTCTATGAGGGTCTATGTCAAATGGGTTTTCCCCCTTGAGATGTAAAATTGTAAAAATCATGATGTAAAGTGTCTTGAGGGTTAGAAAAAAATTTATCCCCTCATAAGTCCTATGTCCTAAGTGTTTTTTTCAAAGGCTAAGTTCGAGGGTCTAGAAAAAATAATAGAAAAATATAAATAATAAAAAAATAAAAAATAAATTAAATTAAAAATTGAAAAATAAAATAAAATAATAATAAGTCAAAGTTTTGAGGAAATAAATGCAAAATTTTAATTTTTAATATATTAAAATGCTTTTAAAATTTCGACGGATGAGATTAAAAGAGATTTTGATCCTCATCGACGGTCGAGATCATTTTGACATGGATCACTTGAACTAGCCGTTGGGGAAATTTTCCTTTAAATAGGGTGTCAAGGGTCATTTGAGATCATTCGATCTTAGAGTCGTGTGCTAAAGAAAGCTCTCTTGTAGTCACTTTTTGTGCAATAAAGAAAGACTTTGGGGTTGAAATCTTGCTGGTGTTACTCTTCTCGAAGTGTTGTAAGATGTTTTATTTTTCTGCATAATTTTATTTTCAGCCATTGATGATAGCTTGATGAAGATTGATTTAGGCACAGGTATCTTGTCTGATCTCGGGGTTTGAATGATAGTTTAATTTCTGAATATAATGGCAGGTATCTCCATTTGATCTGAATTTCACTGTTGTTTTCTCCCTCTATGTTAATGGTTGATTTAAGTTGTGTAAGATATCTTTAATTTTAAGTTTACCGGGCGTTAAGGGAAGTTCTCGGCTGAACCAGCCAACTCCCGGATTGCGTTTTCTGAAAGAGCCCAGCCAGTTTTGATTCCGGGTTTATCATTCGAAATTTTTTTTTTTTATGAATGCATAGAGGGTTTTCTGAAGTACCTCACATTAAATTTAAAATTTTGAAGATATTTCGGTGGCATGTCGACAAATTTGGCTATTTAGAGCCTCTGAGCTGTAATTACTGTAATTATTTTGTTGGTTTTAGGGTTTTTAGGTTTTGTTTCTTGCACATTTTACTTCTGGGTATTCTGTTTTTGCCATTGCAGGTACAGATCTTGAAAATTTTTCGGGGTTTTCTTTAGACAAATCTGAATGCAAGGCAATTTAAAATTTACTGGAGAATTTGCAGGGTTTTTCTGAAGAAATTCGAGGTTTTCCAAGCCATTTTTCTGCTGGGGTTTCATTTTCGCAGGAGAATTTCAAATTTAAAAAAAAAAGCAAGTTGTGTTGTGCATGCTGCTGCCATACCCTCTGCCATTTCAGCTCTATCCACATCCTCAGCTCCTCTATTCTCTGCATGATTCCCTTCACCCTTCACGCTACCACTTTCAACTGCGAGCCAAACACCCCTCCGTCCACACTTCTTTCCCGCCAGCGAACTCCCATCAACCTTCACGCAGTGTTGTCCAGCTCCACGCAGTTCTCTCAGCGTCTTATCTCTCCCACAGCTCATTTCCCTCACGTTCCTCTTTCCTTTGCGTATTCGTCCCAGCTCTACGTTGCTTTTCTGCTCAGCAAATCCCTTGATTCCGCTGGCCATCCTCATGCTAGAGCTCCCAATGCTCAGTTCATACCCACGCAGTTTTCTCCGAGCCTGCAAGAAACCTCGAAGCTAGCAAGCGTAGCCCTCTCTCCCTTTACTGGCACGCATTTACGCTGTTTCCTACCTATCAAGCTTCTAAGCCTGCTCCAGCCTTCTGCAACAGACCACACAGTAACCTGCGCGGTCATATTCCGCCTTCTCACGTCGACCACCTGCAAAAACAAACACAATAAAAACAAAAACAAAAAAGGATTTCAAAGTATTTCGATTCTTTTTTTTCTTCATTGATACGATTAGGGTCTTAAGGTTAAACATTTCGATTTTAGTTTCTTTTGTTCTGTTTATGTATAGCTTAGATGAGGTGTTAGCCTTTATTTTGATTTGATTTGGTTTAGTTGTTAGTTTAATTTAGTTTTATTTTTATTTTTAATTTAGTTTTGGTTTTTTGTTTCAATATCAAAAAAAAATCATAAAAATTAAAAATTAAAAAAGGCATAAAGAAATTTTTTTATTTACAATTAAATTTTAGATTTAGATTAGTTTAATATTTGATTTTTAAGTTGGGTTTTAGTTTTAGTTTATTTCCTTTTTTTTTATTTAGTTTAGTTTAGTGTTAATAATTTTAAGTTTCATTTACTTTAGTTTTTTTCTTAGTCTAATTTTGTTTTATATATATATATATATATATATAAAAAAAATTGGAAAAGCTTAATTGAAAAATGGAATTTCATTTTTGGTGTCTTTTGTGGTATCTATGTTCCATTTCTCTATAGTTAAATGCACTCAAACGTTTATTTAAAGTTAGCTATATGAAAGTGGTAACTGATCGGCATTTAAATTTTATGGCTATTTAAAGCATTTGATTTTTTTGAAGTTTAATTGCTGGAACATTGTTAAAGCATTGTGCGTTTACCGAACATCTTACATTGCTTGGGTTATTTGATGATAAATGATTGTTTTACAAAGTTCATATTACTGCAACATCTAATAAATAATCATTTAATCATTAACTCCATAAGGCACTGGTCCATTAATTTCTAAAATCAATCAGGGGCTAAATCGCCTCGCTGTGTCTCCTAACCCAACTGGTCCACAGTTGGTCTTCCTTTGTCCCATAGGGTCTACCCCCCTTAGCCTTGGGAGACGGCGTAAACGGAGAGATCAGGGATCAGGGTGACAGCCCCCGTCTGAGCGTTGTCGTGACAATCTATGCGACAACATGATCTATTGAACTAAAAAGCAACTCGAATGCAGTAAGAACATCAGCCAGCGCAACACAGTTATAGGTTGATTCAACAACCGAATCCTCCAAAACAGAGCCACCTCTTCATGCAATTGTCCACCTTGCCTATGATTCTACAAAAGATCGATTTTATGGTTTTAGATAATGCTAATAATACACTGTCAGTTGAGACAACGATTTTGTAATCATTTTGTAATTATTTTATAAATACTTCACAGTTTGAAGTATTACAGGTTGATTGTTGAATATAATTTCCTCTGCGAATTGTAATTTTCTAGTTGTTGGAAGCATCAATAATACAAGGACATTCTTCACAAGATTCATGTGGTGTACGAATTGGTGATGTTTTTCTTTTGTTCATGTGTTTAATCATTGTCTCTTTTCCCTGTTATTTCTGAAAAGCTTAATTACATAACAGAAACTGTGATGAATAGGATATGTTATACAAAACACCCTATTCTAGCTGTTAGTAATTTATATGTTTTCTGCTGAAGTCAAATTAAGGAATTCTTCATTGCTCCTTAGTTTCTACTGAATCTTACATTTCTTTTGTTTCATAATTCATTTAAAATTCTGAAAGATCCAACTAGTGCAACCTAGCTTGCCCTGTGAAACTCCTTCAAAGTTTGATGCAGATCCAGTTAATCTTTAGACTCCATAACCCAATGGAATTATAACAATTTAATCAATCAAACAATCTAATAAAAAATAATCAGTATAGTAATAACTAGCCTAAAATTTACACCAAACATAGCTAAATTTTACAGAGAGATCCCTCTCTGAAGCTGGCAGGGCTAGATCCCAGCTTCCAAAGTGGTTTTGATGTTGTCCTATGTGTCTACTTCCGCAACCTCAAAAATACAGAACGACAACAGCTGGGATATGAGATCCATGATATATACCTCCAGCATTATCGTGATCAACACATATATGTATACTCTCAAGTTGAATCAAATAAGCTGACCTGTGGAATCTTTATTTATTTACAGTGGCAATATCTATGTTAAAAATTTTGGTCACATTGGAATGGAGGAAATCTACAAGCATCAAGAGCATTTGACATTTTGCATCAGCATTTATCCTCTTTCAATTTTGAACTCCCTAAACAGTGACTTACCTTGCAGCCCTGTAGTAGCATCATTAAGAGAAGCAGTTCTAAAGGTGTATAATTTTTGCTGATTACCGTGACACAGTATCTTCAAAAGTGCAGATATGTGTTACAAAGGTCGAGATCCTTTGTACAATTTCATATCTTATGCAGTATCAACTGACCAAGAAGGGGTTGGTGCCTTTATTTGGCCTGTTGTCTTTTATAGAAAGATCAAGCCCCAGCAAAGAAAGGGCTTCGGTGAAGATGACCTTGAAAAGAGTGTTAAAGAGTGTTGCTTGATCTCTTATGGCATTCATATCTACATCTCTACTAAGAAGAGTTGTGACACCTATCCAAGTTGAACTGGGTCACATATCCAAATGATATCTCTGTGGGATCTAAGGACACATGTTATGGCACCATTCAAAGCCTTTCTAAATCCAAATTGCAATAAAAGGTAATTTATATTATACTTGGCTAAGGCATGTCTGCATTGGTTGTCATATGATGAGGTTCAAAAGGTCCAAAGACTACATCAATTGGTTGATGATCTTGGTTTAAGTAGTCCAAGAGCTACTATATATATTACTCAATTTACAAATGTTTGAATTATTGTAGTATGTGCCATCCTAAGTTATAGTATGTCATCTGAGGTTATTTTGAGAGTTACAATAGTTACAGGATGTATCAAGGATATATTATCGAAATGCTACAGGAGACTGGAATCTACACTGCTGAGATTATTTATAGTTTGACTGAATCGAATGGAATACAACATGCAGGAGTTATGGTTACAGGTTAAGATATGATTAGATGATGGTTGGAGTTTGGACAAAGAATGATAACTAGAATAAGGGTATGAATACATCAGCTCACCAAGACCCTTTACTAGATGGAGAATATGCTACAGTTGTAATCAGTATGCAGTGCCTCATTGAAAATATGTCTTGTTGAGGATCTACATATTAAATCTGGTATGTGATAAGTCTGAGGATGTTTTACTATATATAACTTACAACATGCAGATCTTACACTGAATCCATTTCAATACTCAGATGTTACAATATAGCCCGGATAATTGATTAAATCACTGTACAGAACATCAGAATTGGAATGATACTTGAAGAAAAGGCAAAAGCCCAGACCTTGGAGAAAGGTTTGAAGACTCCTTGATTTCTTACCTCAAAAAGGATAGGACCATGATAGGATCCTCTCATGCATTGTTGATTACTGATGCTCATGTCTAAGGATGAAGCTCCTTTGAAGCTACCTTCGGACTTTAAAGAAAATGAATAAGAGACTAATCATTACATATTGAGTCTCAGAGGGAGTTGTCTGTTGAACCCTCCCAACAAGCATAGCAAAGGACATTCGTGTTTATGGAAGAGCGTTGCCAGAATCATGGCATGTTTGATTGCATTAATAAATTATCTACAAAGTGGATGGATCTCATGATGAGCGGGTTGCCACATGGATGCTTTGCACTCTGGAAAGACAAGCTTAGGCTTGTGGTCTCCCTGAGTAAGAGGGAGTAAGAACAGTTAAGTATTTTCTTCAACAAGATATCCAAGAAACGGAGGATTGTTGAGTGCTGCTAAGATCTCTGCTGCTAAAATGGCTAGTTGTAAATCGATGTGTTTGTAGAAAGTTGTGCATGCATCTATATGTTGTTGGGTGAAGCTATGAGGCTCCCATTAACGATCCGGTCATCAATACCATCACCAGGATGTAGTCTTGATTTTTAGAAAGCAACCTGGCACTATTCCCTACATAAAGGGATCTATGGTTAAATTGAACATTGAGCTCTGGGAGCTCCTGGGGGCTTGGGGTACTTCTTGAGCTATGAACAACCATAGGGTGAGTGCTTCACCTTCCCCTATGACGAATGACATGTGTAAGGTGAGTGGTTCACCTTCCCCTACGATTGATAACACGTGTGTAGGGTGAGTGGTTCACCTTCCCCTACTATTGATGACATATGCATAGGATGAGTGGTTCACCTTTTCCTATGGCATATGAGCAGGATGAGTGGTTCACCTTCTCCTACGGGTATCCCAGTGAGAGATGCACATAGGCATCTACTTGTTGTCACATATGGACATGTTAGTGGGACGTGGTTCATCCTTTCCCCACGTGTAGGATCCTTCCTATGATTGTTGGTTGGCATGCATGTAGGATGTGGTTCACCCTTTCCTTATTCTTGGTGGTTTGCATGCGCGTAAAATGTGGTTTATCCTTTCCCTACGATGGTTGTGACATGTCACTGTAGGATGTGGTTCATCTTTTCCCTACGTGTGCTTGTAAGCAAGACGTGATTTATTCTTTCCCTACTATTGCCCCAGCATCACCCTACCCATGTTGTCCGGGACACATGGGAAGTACCTCTCATCTGGCCAATGAGTTGGGAAAAGTGGGTAGGGACCATAACACTACCAATGGACACATCGTGTACTGCCATACTCCGTATGTCTAGGATGCACGGTGTTCAACAACTTGACTTGGGATCAAGACTGATTGGGGTTTTTACCCCTGCACTGACTTTTGTCAGTGGAGAGTGGTAAGATCTTGTGACTAGCTCTCGATCAATTCTTCTTCGTTATCTATATCAATGTTCAGCAGAGTCAAGACAAAATTCAGAGATGATACATGACGTCAAGATGGCATGATGATGGATGGATTGGCAGGTGGAATTCTCTCTAATTGAGAGGGAGTGTTAAAATTGGAAACTAGAGACAAATCCCATGTTTGGTAGCCCTTTTAAAGAAGATGATTGTGGCATTGAATTGCTTTTCTCGAGAGGACCAAAATCAACCTAAAGATCACTAAAATTGGATAAGGAAAAATGTAATTTTGAAAGCAAGCCCACTCATGTGTAACTCATCAAGGTCGGCTTGGGGTTAAGTAACCAAGTTAAACCCCTCTCCATCTCCTATAAAAGGATGCGACCTCCTACCTCATTCTACACACCTTCATCACATATTTCTCTCTTTGTAATTGCTACAGAAGAAAGGATGGTTCCAGCGAAGGAAGTAGGGCAAGCTTGTCACCATAGCTGGGCTGCTTGACGGGCTAAGATCTTTAGACAGGAGGCCGAGACTGTTAAGGGCAAGATTGGGCTAGTTTGAGAATTGTTCTGGGTTGAATTTATCTTCTTTTGCAGGTCGAGATACAATAGGAAGGTGTCGTAGGCCTAAGCGTTGTTTGGAATATGTTTCAAGACTGTTTTGTGAGGGATTCCTTTTGTGCAGGTAGGTCGCAGCTCTAGAAGCTTGTTCCAGGTAGGTCGCAGGCCTAAAGAACCTTGGTCTGGAGTCAAATTCTAAGCCGCAGTCATCAGGTAGGTTTTGTTGTAAGCTTGAGGGTTGAATCTAGCCCAGATCAGTGTTAGAATGTGGACAAAGATTCTAGAAGAAAGGTCGCAGCATTGGAAGGAAGTTTGGAGGTGTGTAGAGAAGTTGTAGTCATGAAACCATAAGCCCTAACCAAGATTCAATCTATGTTTTAACTATTGTTGACCACTGGACAGGATAGATTGTGACTACAGGATTGCATACCTGATTGGGTTGCTTATTTGGCATTTGAACAGTGGTTTTGGTCATCACATTGGCAAGTCAATGTTGACATTTGATATTTAATAATAAGATGAATTGATCAAGGGTTTTCCCCATCTTGGGGTTTTTCCCTGGCTTGAGCCAAAATCTTGTGTCCTCGTCTTGGCTTGTCCTCTACTCTTATTGTTTATGTTCTTTCTTCAATTACTGTCAATGAAATAATGATTTATGTGATTGCTAGAAAAGAAATGGAAATGATATTGGGCTAATATGGAACATTGAAGTACTTAACCTAAGAAAAGAACATGTTATCAAAATTAACACAAGTCCCGTGGTGGTCACCCTTCCTCTTCTTTCACTTTTTCCCATTTTCTGCTCTAACCCTAAAAGGCCAACTAGGGCATAGAAACACATTAGGAAGATTATTTTGAAGAGCGAGTTGGCCTGCTACTGCGTTGGGGTTTCCTCTAGGCATCCTCAAAATTTGAAGCAAATACTGTGGCTAGATTAAGAGAAACCTTGATCCTTAGCTCCAACATCATTTCTGCCCTTAGACCTTCATGGTTAGCGGCTTTCCTGGGGTCATTTGCTCTTGAAAAATCATTGGAAGTTAATCTTTCTTTGGTCTTTATCATCTTTGCTTAACCTAGGCACCTTATTGTCGTTGAAATTTCACAAACCCTAAGCCGTGCTTGTATCTTCTAGGTCTCTCTTGTGGTCCCTATTACCCACCACCTGTGGGTAGTATGCATAGGAAAAAAAAATTCTCCTAGATGGTCCTCAGCTAGCAACGAGCAACCCCTTGCAGCGACCGGATAGCTCAATGTGCCATTATCTCCGCCACCTGAGCTAGCCATGTGGTCCCTCGCCCATCTGTTATGATCATATATTTGAAGGTGGGCCTCCTAACCCCGAAGGTATGGATTTTCATTGGTGTAGTTCAGTAATTTTCCTTACTTATCATGGACACTTTGGGGCATGGATTGGTGGAGGGATTCGGCGGAAAGAGTGGGCTAGGTCTGTACTCTTATCTCCTCTGCTCGATTTGGTGATTACCCTTGTATCCTAGTCCTGTGGGATCTCCTTTACTGGCCATTAGCTTTAGGGTTGGCACTACATGGGAAATCTGATTTTGGTTGCATGGTCCCACTTCCCAACACCATATACATCACTCCCTTTCACTCACTACAACCCCATTCATCACATTTCCCATCTGGGTCCACATGTGCCCACTGGGTCCATAAAGGGTTAGCCTCCCCCACCCCTTATCCACACTTTGGGTCGGGCATAGAATGATGCCCCGAAGGTTGATGCAGCTAAAAAGAAAAGAAAAAGCATATTTGGCCACCCTCAACAGGAAGTTGTACCATAAAATGAAAAAGATGGTCGGGACATACAAATTTAGCACGTAGGCAAAAGCCAAACATGAGCTCTACCCCTTATTTATGGTCATTTCCCTAGTTCCTGTGGGCCCTAAATGAGCCCCCTATACATTAAGGAACCCATGATTGTCCCAACCCCTGGTGGGCAATGAAATGCCCCACCTTAAAAGGGGGTACACACTGCTATACCTTACGCATCATAAAAGGCATATGAAGAAGGGTGGAAAAAAAAAGGCCAGGGTAACTCATATACCACGATTTTCTCCCTCCTATACTCATATACCAAAGTGTGGGCTTCCCTCATCATAGTTACCCGTGTACCATGACATGTGGCCTGGAGCATTCCCTTGATCCCCACTTTGTTCCACGACTATATCACTTGCCACCTACCACCTGATGGATGTATCATGGAATGTCACCCCATTTAAAAGTAGAAACCACCTAATAGGGTCCTTGGTTAACCCCCTTATTAAGCTTGGAGACATTTGTACATGCCAAAGCCCATTATGGAAGGGCATGCCACCATGAAGTGCCCCACTGGTTTCACGATTTGTAAGCTCTTTTACTTGATTATTCTAATGATTTGTTGTATTAGAGGGCAAGGGGATGCACTAGATGCAGGATTGCAGGTGGGTCTCCATTTGGGGTTTGGTCTCCCTATACAGGGTCCAAGCCCTCCAAAGGGCCACATTGGCACTTGTAGGGTGAATGTTAAGAGCCATGGGCCTCCACCATAGCAAAGAGTACTTCATGGATCCCCAACACCATTCAGTGATTGCTCGTGTTCCACCTTTGGGATGAGGATGATGCACCTGGACTACCATGCCCAGTCGGATCCATACTTGTACCACACACTTAGCAAAGGTTCCAAGGTCTAGATGAGGATGTGCCTCGCTGCAGGAAACAATGGGAGGGCTTATGTGATCATCCTAGCCCTTATAGATGGTTTACAGGCATTATTAATAGACTTGGAAACCCATGAGGATGTCCTTGTGCCACCACACCCACTTGGGAGAACCAAGGTGACTTGCTTGTAAAACAAGGGGCCAACCCCTTGTCCACTATGTTTGGAGTCCATTCTCTCACCATGGCATGCTTTGGACTTCGTTAGGCCTTCTCAATGGCCCAACGATTCATTATATTGATTATTCTACCCTCTTGAGAGGCTTATTTTTCATGTTATGGAGCTAATTAGTTGGCTTGTCACCAATTAGGATGTTATTTTGCACATTAGAGACACTTTTAGGGGTTTGTTACGCTAATTAGACCCATTGAACTTTTAGAGGCCCATATAGATACAAGTGAGGCCTCATTTGTAACTCATCATCATTTGGATTGGATTGGTATCTCTTAGGAGATTTTCGCACTTTTTGCTGGGATAAATTTTGGAGCTTTTCTTGATGCACTATGATGTTTGGATTTTCGCCATTGTCTTTGGAGGTTCTTTAATGCGAAGTTGCTAAATGGATATACTCTCTCTCTCTTGTAAGTCGAAATTTTGATGATATTCTTGTTATCTTACTTGACAAATGCATGTATCTTGTTATCATTGTTCTTGTATGGGTTAAAGTAATGTGAAATTCTTCTGGGCCTTTGAATAATTGATTAAATACATGCATTGCTCTTGAGGGATTAAGTGAATGTTCCTAGAGGCACCTCTTAGGTTGAAAGACCTCGAAACTTCATCTCTTTGGCAAATTTGAAGTATAAATAATCTAATAACCTAGTTGTTGCCCTTGAGTAGGCTAGCAAAGGTAAATTAAGGCTCCTTAGCTCTCAAAAATTCTTGATCTATGTGTATCTTGACTCCATTAAGCCCAAGAAATAAGGCACTGGTCCTCGTATCCCTTTTGTGGTCAAATTTATCTTTCTTTTCTTCACTCTTCTAAATTCTAGGCTTAATGCTAGAGGGTCACCTAGGGCATCACACGAATTGCATTTCATCCAAACCCTTCAATTTTGGTCCACTACTATGTTGGGCTTTTCTCTAGAGATCCTCCAAGTTTGAGGCAAATTCGACGGTGGAATCCCGTATATAGCAAGCCATAGTCGCAAGACCAATTCTTGCCCTAGGTTGATTTGGGTTAGTGTCCTCATTGGGATCATTGCAATCAAATATCAAAAGAAAATTAGTCCTTTAATCCTATTCCCCTCCCCAATTAGGTCAAACCTCTCCTTGAGTGATCAACTCCATACCCTTCACCTAGTTTAAGTCCACTCGGCGTCTTTGTGGTCCCACAAATTCACAATTCAAATTCCACGAGGATTACTTAGAAGCCTCTTATCCACAAGGATCCTTAGGTCTAGGAAGCCCCTAGTTGAAGCATATCCTCCAAACCTAGGCTCAAGAACCTCTTAGCCCTTCCTAGAGAACCCATCACCTTGCTTTTGAAGCAAGTAAGCTATCTAATTGAGCCTCTTTTGTGAATAGGCCTTAGGAATCACTCTCTATCCATTCATAGATCCATCCTCCCTAGTGATTCCCCTTATACCGGATCCCCTCCCATCGGTGAAAGTCCGTAAAGAGCAAGGAGCCTTAGCTGAGGTGACGGTGGGCTATTGCTCCATTGTTGCCACTTGACCTCGTAGTTACTCTATAGGATCCCCTGCTAGTTTGAGCAGTAACAGTCCCAATCTTTGTATGATCACTGTCTCGCAAAACCCTAAGAGAGATCCTTTATTACCCTTAGGAAGCTTTGATCTAGGTATATCCCTTGCATTGAATATCTCTTCCTCCTAGGTCTAGGCCCCCTCACAAGCCTTTCTTGGAGAGCCTTTATCTTGTTTCTGAAGCAACTAAGCCAATATCTAATCTCTCCTTTGAATGGGCTTCGGAAACCACACCATACATAGCCATTGATCTTATTACTCTAGTGATTTCCTCCAGACTATGACTCCTCCCATTGGTGAAAGTCTGTAAAATGCAAGGGACATTGACTTAGGTGATAGTGGGTCTTCCCATTGTTGTTATTAGGTCTAGTAGTAGTCCCTCTAGTACCCCTCCTAGGACCCCTGCTAGATTGTGTGGCAACAACGCCTTTCAAACTTCAAACTTTAGAACTCGCTTTTCTTGATATATGAAACAGAACTTGTGGCCTAGGTTAGGCCTCTTCTTGGGTTGCTTGAAGAGTTGTTTACAGCCTCTTTTAATGTTCCAGAACCCTCAACCTAAAATGCTTTGTATAGAGGTCTTGACACTCTTGTTCTAGCTTGTAGATTAGCCCTTCAAACAGCTCTTGGTGTCATAGTTCTGAAACCTTCGATTTAGATTACAGTGGAATTTAAGTGCCCAATCTTGCCTTTGATCCCACATTTAGCCTTCTACTCTTCCTCAGTCTTGTACTAGAACAATTCGGCCTTTAAGATACATGCAGACATTCCATTCTTTTTGGCTTTTTGGAGCAAGGCAAAACCCTTCCAGTGACCTTCCTGCTGCCTACATTCTCGTCCTTAAATCTGATACCATGTTGGAAAATCGACTAGTGTAGCATCTTAACATGGCTTTTCCTTTATTTGACAATTATCTGTGATTTTATATTCTTCTTCAACATTATGTTTATGTTTTTATCATCAAATAAATGCCAAAACAATGAAGATCAGAGCCATACAAAGATGAACACAAGATATAGGCTCCCAGCCAGGGCAAAAACCCCTCCAAGGGGAAAACCCAGAAAAAACTCTTCTTATAGAATCAATTCAAAGGAGACTTCCAAGACCAAGACCAAAACCTAGACCATGGCTACCACCAAAAACCAAGCCAACCAACCAGCCTTCCTTTTCCAATGCAAGACAAGATCTCCAAGGGGTAGCAAAGCAATATTTCTTCAAGATGTGGGCTCTTCTAGCTTTTTGGATCTCACATACCAAGTCAGCAACACCTTTGCATGCCCAGAAACCCTAGGCTACTTGCACATGTGAGCATTCCAAGCAGAATTTCAGACTTCTGAGTCATCTAAGGATATTTCTCCTTCTTCGCTAGGCTCTTCTAGCCTCTTGAGACCTTCGCATTTCTTCTTCTAGCCACAGATCAAATCTAAGATATGTGTGCTTGATGTTTGTCTCAAATAGGTCAAAATTCCTCCTTTTTATAGCCTTCCAAGAGGCTCCATTAGCCCTCTTTAGGCCGATTTCTCCTAAGCTGGCCGACTTGGTTTTGGGAGCCTCTTAGACACTTCTAAATATAAAATATTTTTTTTCCTTTCTTGATACAAATGCCCTAAAGGGTCTTTTATGATATGACAAGGACACTTTGACTCATGACAAACCCTAGGAGCATTCAATGGATGCTTGACCCAGTAACAAATGACTTGAGCATGAAACCCATGCATTTAAAAATAATTTTTCTTTTGATCTTTACATCATTTTTTTTCTTCTTTTGATAGATACATAAAAATTACATCATGACATGAGTCAAATGACAATTGTGAGGACTGAAACTAGTTACATTCTTCAACAGGTCAAGCTTGTTAGTTTTTATTGTCTTATTACTTTAAAATATGTCATTTTGGGCATAATCATCATATCACAAACCACATCTTAGATGCAAGTTTTTATAGTACACAATTAGCACTTGTATCTAGCAAAAAGTTACAAGTTTGCAAGTGTGGAGTGCTTTGGTCAACCGGATCTCCATTTCCAACCACATTTTAACCAAGTCTTCGGCCTTTACAAGTATCTTTGCTGGGATTTGGTTTTTACAACTCTATAGTGTCTACTTGCAATATTATCATTTTTAGAGCTTCTTTAGTATATTTCCAATTGTTTTATTGGCAAATCTTAAAACTCGAAATTTCTGAGTTTATTACATAACTCAGGAATTCTGAAAAGTAATTTCAAGCCACCTGGAAATTGCATTTTCAGTCATACATGTAAAATTTTCTTTTTCCCACCCCGGTTTTCAGTTTCACCTTATTTCTCCCATGTAGTTAAATGCCCATTCCCATAGCCATACATTTAACAGACTGAAAAAAATAAATATTGCTGAAAACACAAATTCTGGAAATTTTTCAGAGTGCTGGAAATTGCAGAAATAAAAAATCAGCAATTAAAACAGCCATTAAAACACATTTAAACTCAGTGATTTTTGGTCAACTTGACCCTGGAAAAACCCCCTACAACTCTTGGGGAAAACCAGTTTGAGAGCTCTTCTTTATTTCTGGAAAATGCCTTTTACAGAGAAAATTTTTTCAGCAAAACAGAAATTTTTCCAGCAAGCAAAACTTATCTGTTTTCAGCCCAAACGACAATCTGAAAAACGCTGGAAGAGTTGTACGGACCGTACGGATGTACGGACTATACGGACGTACGGACTGTACGGCCGGCCGTACGGACTTGGACGGACAGCCCTCGGAAAAAGTGCAGAAAATCGCCTCCTCGATATTCGTGCTGAAAAATAATTTTTTCCACTATTTTGCTCACAAAAACTGCCTTTTTCTGCTTGTTCTTTATGCTGTTCGGATTTGCTGAAGTGCTGCCTTGGTGTGTGTGCCAAACTGCTGCCTCTTTCTCCTCCTTGTCCAGAAATCTCCCTTGCTCTCTTGCTCTCCTTCTCCCAATCTGCTCATGAAAGAATGAATGATCTTTTTCTCCTTTTCCTCCCTTAACCCAACCCTAAATGACTTTTGGGTGATCCCTAAATCCAATGGCTGAAATAGATTTAGATCAATGGCTGAGATTAAATGCTCATTTAAATCTCACTTTCTATTTTTTAATTCACCCCACTTTAATAAAGACCCACTTAGTCATTTATTTCCAAAGTCACTTTTCTTTTCTAATTTTTCATTGACTTTATAAAGTCACTTTAAAATTAGACTTAGTAACTTTATCACTTAAAGTCACTTTCAAATTAGATTTAACTTTATAAAAATTATAAAGTTACTTTAGGAGAAAAATTAAATTCTTTTGGACACTTTTCCCTAGGCCAAAGATCAAATCCTTAGGGAACCACCTGTCCTCCGGTACCAAATTTCAACAATACAAGCTAGAGGGGAGGTTACTCGGAACCTCTACAAATACTCTGTTACCCCCTTATACTCTTGGGTAACTCCCAAGAGATGTATTTACGCCATAAGTGGGCCAAAATACATAAAATAACTTGTTGCCCCGGTGTTTTTACACAAACTTAGCAATTTGTCATACATGACAGCAAGCTAAATTCACTCAAAATCTTCAACTATGCAACCAAATAAAGAAATATTCATATAAATGGTTCGGATTTTACCCATAGATCGAAATCCATAGGTCATAAGCCATACCTTGAATGATTTTTTACTACGAACATTTGCTATTATAAATATGCACTCTGTTTTCACTATTTTACTAGCAGAGACAGCAAATAAACAGAGAACACTTTCACCCATTTGACTCCATTCAAGGCACTGGTCATATATCTGGAGCAGTGGGGAAAATTTGGAGAAGCCTCCTTTATCCGTTTAGGAGGTGTCGGGGTTAAAGAGTAGGGGCAGGGGCCGAGGTGACAGTGGGTCCTCACCCTACATGTGACCACTGACAGTCTAGTGAGGGTCGGATTATGCAAAGGCTCATACAAAACTGAGTAATCTTAGTGCCAAGTTTTACCCTGTTGATGGCTTTTCCATTGTGGATGCTCCTCAAACACGAGCACTAGAGAAGTTTGCCAAGTACTCTTATAGTGCAAGTGAAGATAAGGCTGGAGCAAGGCCAAGGGTTGTTGCATCACTTATTTCGAATGAGAACAGGGAATTGAGAAGTAACCAGAAGACAAGTGACCAGTCCCCAT
Source organism: Pinus tabuliformis (assembly GCA_031772625.1). Taxonomy (NCBI): domain Eukaryota; kingdom Viridiplantae; phylum Streptophyta; class Pinopsida; order Pinales; family Pinaceae; genus Pinus; species Pinus tabuliformis. The sequence goes on from CM062815.1 coordinate 350,822,486, forward strand.
TCCTGAAAGTAGGGAGACAGATTTTGCAACACCCAAATTTGCCATTGTTTGAGGACAAGCAATGTCGGGAAGGGGGACTGTAATGTCCCCAATTGATTAATTGGCCAAGGGAGGATGGAGTGGCCTATCCAACCCCATAGGGTATAGTCTTGAATCTGATAAAGGGGGAAACACAATTTTCCAATGTTTGGGGAAACAATGGCTGAATTTTTGGTCGGCTGGGGTAAAAAGGCCCAAATTGGGGTTGCATTGCCACCCTTCATATTTCAGAAACCATGTGGGGAATTCCATAAATAAAGGAAAGTTGGAGTCAATTGATCATCATCAATTTGATTTGGAATATCTCTGATTTTTCTTGAGCCTGATGCACTGAGGGTTTTAAGACCCCTTCTCTTTTGATTAGCTTCGGTGGAGGTGATCCTACTCTAGCTAATCTTTTTGTCTAGTTTTGGTGGAGTTGATCCCGCCCTACCTAGACACCATTTTTCTCTTTGTTTTATTACAACAATTATCTTTAAGCAATTTGGATTTTGGGCAAAGAAGAAGCTCTTTGTGGTTATCTTATTGGTTAACAAATCCTATTCTCAAGCATCGAAGTTACTTCCATCACAGTTTCATACCACAGACCGCAGGCCACAGGTCACAGACCACAAGCCGTGTTGATTTCTGGTAGCATCGAATGTGCTCTAAGTCTCAAAATTTGCAGCGAGGCTTAGACACATGCATTCTCCAATACCCAGAAATCATTTTGGGAAATTCCACCCAGAGACAGTTTTATTAAAATAATTAATTATTTTTAATGGGTCCCTAAGTCTAAACTTAGGAAATTAAAATAACTAAAGGGTATTAATCTAACTATGGGTGAAACTTCTAGAAGAAGACGAGGCCAAGCAAAAATTATCGAAGTCATTGATTAGAAGTTAATTTGGGTCGTTGGTTGTCCAACAGAAAGATATAAGAAAAGGCTTGAGGAGCACTTGGAGAACATACAGCGAGGAGATCAAAAGTTCGATTTTCTGAAGCAAAGCAACTGTCGGAGAGATTTTCGATAGTGATCTTTTGCAGTGAGGGGCAAGGATAGTATCCGAAGGGAAATCTTTCTCCGTCAAAGAATACTCAACAGAGAAGAGAGAGAGAAATCCAGCAGAGGCAGCGTAGAGCCAGAGAGGCTGACATAGAGCCACGCAGAGGTAGTAGCACAGAAGCCAAGAGGGAAACCGAAAAATTGCTGAAGGAATCGATTGTAGAAGGCAGAAGCCGGGGTGTGAGACCGGGAGGTGCAAATCGAAGTTCCTGGGCAGCAAATCGATCCACTGAAGAAGTGACGCTGTCCCCAAAGGGTGTGACACTGGGCTGAAGCAGTGATTGTGCAGAGGCAGTTCAGAGGCAGCCAGGAGCAGTTAATTCAGTGGCTGGATCAGCCAGGATTTCCAATGATAGTGTGAGGTAACCTCACTTATCTCTCTGTCAGTGATATTCTCTGTACTGGATAGTCAGGAGGGCATCCAGAGATAGTATTCAGAAATTATTACTGCATAATAATAAAACCCTCATAGTTGTTGCACCGGTTTTCCCGCATTAGGTTTTCCCGAGGACATTTTTCCAAAAATAAGTGTGTAGATGTGTTGTGTATTTCTTTCTTGTTCAGTGTCTTGTTTCCGTATTTTATTTAAATGGTGAAGGTTGCAGTGTATTCGTTTCAGTGTTTACTGTAGGGAACAATAAATAATTTGGTTCAGTAATTAACAAATAGGGGAAATGTAATCAGTTGCTGCAGTAGGAATTTGGGCATTCAAGTTTTCACATGGTATCAGAGCTGCAAGTGAAACAAGAGAATAGTGTCGGAAGAGCCTAGTGCTAAAGGAGAAAGGGAGTTCAAAATTCCTGTAGAGGCAGTAATTCGAATCCCCAGAGGGATTGCGCAGTTCAGGCCAGGAGGGCTAGATTTTCATGGTAAATCTCTCTCTGAGTGAGTCAACGGAGAGGTAGGATTTCCGTATCGAAATCCATCAGAGGCAGAGGGAGCAGCGCAGAAAAAGCTTCAACGAAGAGGGGTTTTTGGTGAGACGTTTTTTGCAAGCAATTGCTGGGCAAAAAGACGTCAGAAGGAAGAAGAGACACTTGAGGGAATTTCTTCCTCAGAGAATTCCTAGCCAAGGAATTCGAATCTCATTTGTTGAGCAGCAGCAGGAGAGAGGAGGTCATTCGACATTTTCGATTCGCAGTGATGGCAACTAGTGGATTGAGAGATCAGGATCAATTGGATGGTGCATCCAACTATGTGATCTGGAAGGCAAGGATGTCGTGCCTTCTAGATGAGCATTTTCTCAAGATCTATGTCGACAGCGTGGTAGCTGAGCCCGCGGATCCAGATCCGCTCAAGAAGTACAAGGGAGAAATGGTGAAGACCAAGAGAATGATCCTCGACAGAGTGAAGGATCATATAGTCTGTCACATCGCTGGCAGAGACACTGCCAAGGAGATGTGGGATGCTTTGTCGACGCTATATCAAGGATCTTCCAAGCAACGGAAGATGTACTTGGAGCAGAAGATGAGATCTATGCAGATGCAAAAGGGGGAACGCATTGATCCATTCCTTACTAAGCTTCAGGAGACCCGAGACGAGCTAGCAGCTATGGGGTCAACACCTCAAGGTTCCGAGATGGTAAGACTGGCCCTAAATTCAATATCTGAGGAGTGGCAAGTCTTTGTCCAGAGCATCCTGGGCAGGGTGACTTTGCCAGACTGGGATAAAATGTGGGCAACTCTTAAGCAAGAGGAGCTGAGGAGAGACTTGGTCAAGTGTAAACTTGACAGAAGCAACAACAGTGGATTGAAGCCCAAGGAGGAGGAAGAGAATGCAGCCCTCGCATCCAAGGGGCAGCAGGAGCAACGGAAGAAGAAAGATGTTTCAAAGATCAAATGCTTCAGGTGTGGTGAATTCAGTCACTACGCAACACATTGTCCTCTCATGAAGAACGACAAAGATGGGAAGCATGATTCGAAGGTTGCAGTCGCGAAGATTGAGGAGGAGTTCGCCATGACAGCCCAGGCATCTCCAGGAGGGAGGTGGGTGTGATCTAGAACTGTAGTTCAAAAGGACTGCAGTTGGGTAGGATCCTTGAGGAGCCCACCTCTCGGATGAATTCCTTGCTACGGGAGCCCAAATCAGAAGTAGCAGAATGGACCAGTGTCAGTTGGTGTAGATGAGTGTCGGAGTGACAGTTGCAGTGGCTAGGAGCATCAGAGACTGAACAGTGCAGAGCTAGAGTTGGCAACAGTGCAGTTAGCACAGAGCAGAGTCAATAGTAGCACAGAGACTTCAAAGTGTCAGTGTAGAGACTAGCAGCAGTCAGAACTCCAGCAACGAGATGCATCATACTGAACAGCAGTTCAGTAATTTGGGATGCTTTTTCGTTGTTGGTGCAATAGCAGCAGCAGTTTGAGAAGATTGCAGTGCAAATGCAATATTGGCAGTAGCAGTGCTAATAGCAGCACGGATGCAGAATTGAGAGGGAATTGCAATACGGATGCAGTGTTGAGAGTGGCAGGGTCAACAGTAGTACAAATGCAGCATTTGCACAGTGGTTGGTGGACAGGATGTCAAACATCAGCATCGTAGAAGGACATGTTACAGAACAGAGTGATAATTCAGTAGATTGCATTGCTAGAGCACATTCTAAGAGGGAGTGTTGATTTTTGGTAGCATCGGATGTGCTCTAAGTCTCAAAATTTGCAGGGAGGCTTAGACACATGCATTCTCGAATACCCAGAAATCGTTTTGGGAAATTCCACCTAGAGACAAAATTATTAAAATAATTAATTATTTTTAATAGGTCCCTAAGTCTAAACTTAGGAAATTAAAATAATTCAAGGGTATTAATCTAACTATGGGTGAAACTTTTAAAAGAAAACGAGGATCAAGCCAAAATGATCTAAGCCATTGATTAGAAGTTAATCTGGGTCGTTGGTTGTCCAACAAAAAAATATAATAAGAGGCTTGAGGGGCACTTGGAGAACACACACAGCGGGGAGATCAGAAGTTCGATTTTCTAAAGCAGAGCAACTGCCGGAGAGATTTTCCATAGTGATCTTTTGCAGTGGGGGGCAAGGATAGTATCCGAAGGGAAATCTTTCCCGGTTGGAGAATACTCAACAGAGAAGAGAGAGAGATCCAACAGAGGCAACGCAGAGCCAGAGAGGTTGACATAGAGCCACACAGAGGCAACGCAGGAGCCAAGAGGGAATCCACAAATTTGTTCAAGGAATTGATTGCAGAAGCCGGAAGCCTGGGTGTGAGACTGGGAGGTGCAAATCAAAGTTCCCGGGCAGCAAATCAATCAGTTGAAGAGGTGACGCTGTCCCCAGAGGGTGTGATGTTGGGTTGACGCAGTGACTGTGCAGAGGCAGCCAAGGGAAATTCATTCAGTGGCTGGATCAGCCAAGATTTCCAACGATAATGTGAGGTAACCTCACCTATCTCTCTGTCAGTGATATTCTTTGTACTAGATAGCCAGGAGGGCATCCAAAGATTGTATTCAGAAATTACCATTGCATAATAATAAAACCCCTCTGTTAAAATTGGCAACTAGGGCCAAACTCCATGTGGGTCATCTTATTAATGGACGCTGATATTTTTCTTAGATCCCTCTCGTCGAGAGGTGTAGGATTGATCTAAAGATCAACCGATTCCGACAAGTATTCATGTAGATATGAATTTATTTGTGTTATGGGACAATTCGTCAAGGTCGACCAGCAACCAAATAAACCCCACTTGTGCTCAACGTTTTAGTATAAATATAAGTGGCCTTCAAGTCATTTTCAACACACTTGGGATCTCTTCCTCTCTACTTGTCTTTGGGTTTTAGTAGGAGGAGAGATCCTAAGGGATAATGCTACCCTAATCTAGAGGGCAAAAGCCGGAACTGTCGGGAACTGTCGGAACTGCCGGGAACAACCGGAACAGCCGGGAACTGTCGGAACTGTCGGGAACAGCCAGAACTGTCGGAACAGCTGGAACTGCCGAGAACTGCTAGGAACTACCGGGAACTGTCGGGAACAGCCGAAACAGCCGAAACTACCGGGCACTACCGAGAACAGTCGGAACTGTCGAAACTGCCGGGAATAGTCGGAACTGCCAAAACTTCCGGGAACTGTCGAAACTACTGAGAACTCGTGAAACTGTCGGGAACTGCCGGAACTGCCGGGAACTGCCGAAACTGTCGGGAACTGCCACAACAACCGGGAACTGCCGCAATTGTCGGGAACTGTCGGAGCATCTGTCTCCGAAGGAGAGCAGCATGCAAGGGACAACGAACTAACATTGGGACAGTAGTATGCAGCAAATACACCAAGCATGCAATGTTACAGCTAGCATGCAAGGGACAACTAGCATGCAACAACAAGCATGCTAGGGACAACAAGCAAGCAAAGTGCAGCGAGAGCATAGGTCAGTACGGGAACATGGTGTAGTAATGGCACATAATGCAGTACAGTGATGGGTACAGTCATGATTAATGAAGCGTGATGATATGCAGCATAGTGATGATGGGTGTAGCATGGTGCAGCGCAGTAAGGTGCAACATGATGACGAAATGCAGCACAACGATAGGTGAAGGAGTCACCTTGGAGAATCAGTTGAAGCAGCGTGTCTTCAACTGATCTCATGTATCATCTTCTTAGAGATGATCTATGCTCTTATATAGATAAGTCAAAGTGTTGAATTTTGTTGTAAACGTACTATCTCTCTCTCTCTCTGCTGAACTATTTTAGAACATATAAGAAGAATTGATCAAGGGTTTCCCCACATTGGGGTTTGTCCCTGGCTAGTGCCACATCTTTTGTTCTCTTGTCTTGGCTTGTCTTCTGCGATTTATGTTTATGTTCTATCTGTAGTGTACTTTAATGTTGATGTGAGTGCTAATCTGGAAAAGATATTGAGCTAACTGTGAAAATTGAAATAAATTTCTCTAAGCATAGAACATACCTAAAATTAACATGGTATCAGAGCTGAGGTGAAGACAATGCCCAAGAAAGAGTGAAAGAGCAATCACCGAAAACAGTTGGGAAAGGACAAAAGGATCAATGGATTCCTCATCCCTCTTCAAATTCACCAAGGGTGAAGTCGAAGCAGAGAATATTATCATAATGGCGCAGTAGAAGTTTCTAGTGGCCTACCTAAAGATCACTTCAATGGGAAATCCGGATCTAAGGGTGGAAGGAAAGGCAGATGCCTTGGTTGTAATAAGTTCGGCCATTATGTGAAGGAGTGTCCGAATGGCAGAGACACATCTCTTGATGAAGATAACAATCATTCCAGGGACATCTTCAATGATCAAAGGAATGACAAGTAATGCAGGTCATCAAGGAAATGGTCGACTCTTCAAAGAAAGCAAGGAACCCCAGTGCTTCAAGGCACTTCATCGGATAGAAGGGTGCACTCTCTAATTTGGTAGAGATGGAAACAATCGTGGGATTATACTTGGAGCCAATGCCACCTATCCCAGAAAGGGTGTAGGGAATGTTACCCCTCAAATGAATGAGGGTAACTCGATTCATTTACAGAATCTCTTTTATGTACCTGATCGCAAGAAGAACCTGGTGTCCATTTCAACAATGGAAGTCAAAGGTTACAAGGTGGCACACATCGATGGAAAGGTACGTGTTATGTTTTTGAGTTCAGGGTTGTATCAATTTGCAGGAAGTCCACTGGGGACCATGTCCATTGACACATAGCACCGGAGGTCTGTGAGTCAAATGGTGACACGGATGCCTGAATTCAAAAAGAGCATGAAAGTACATGTCTGAGATGTACCGAAGGAAAATCTTACAAGGGGACCATTACCCTCATGTAGCAGGTCCACAGGTTTGGAACAACCCGAGGGGTTTGAGATTCATGATCAGGAATCTCACGTATGCAGGTGGAAGAAAGCCCTCTATGGCTTAAAGCAAAATTCCTCGAGCGTAGTATGAGAGGATTGATAGCTGTCAGATGAAGCTGAGTTTCACTAAGAGTGAAGCCGATCCAACCCATTGTTTGAAGGTTGTGGCTGATAGACCTCTCATACCAACACCTTCTGAGGACGACCAATTTCAAACAGATGCAGACCTTCTCACTTGCAGAAGTAAGAGGGAGTTGGATTCCGGATGTGGAATGGTAAATTGCAAGCCCATGACTACCTCGAGGATCTTAACTTTCAGAAGTTATATGGTGATGATGCTAGACCAGATTAGGGAAATGCCTCTAAGTTTCATAAACTCATTTGCATTGATGTTCTTGGTGAACTTCCGTCCGGACATATGTTTTGCAGTTAGCATTGTGAGCTCATATTTGGTTGAGCCTCACTGGATTGGTGCCAAGAATCTTTTGAGATATCTTCGGGGCACAATCTCTCATGGATTGAAATACATTGCCGGAAATATGATGCTGCATGTATTCGAATGCTGACTGGGCAGGCAGTGTGGAGGATCACTAGAGCACTTCTCAGCGCTGGTTCTCTTTGGGTTCTGCGTCGATATCATGGATGAGCAGGAAGCAGAAGTCGGTTGCTATAAGAACCGCTGAGACCGAATACATAGCTATGAGTATGATCTCGTACGAAGCTGCCTAGTTGTGGAAACTCTTCAGTGAGTTGTTTGTACACATGATGAATACCACTATGATTCTCTGTGACAACCAGAGTGGGGATTCGATTATTGAGGAATCCCGTATTCAATGATTGCTCCAGCAGATAGACATCAGATACTACCTTATCTGGGATATGGTAAGTCGATGAGCGAGGAGGCTCCATCGCATTGAGACTAATGTACAGGTCGTAGACATTTTGTTAAAGCCCCAGGGAAAGGTCAAATCTATGACTTTCTCGAACGACTTGGAGTCATTGAGAGACCTTCTTATAAGGGTCCTGCATGTTGCATGCAATGAGCTCTAGGAGCTCTGGGGGGATTGGGGTACTTACTGGAGCAACATACGACCACAGGGCGACTCACCCTCCCCTGGTGGTGCACTATGTACAGGATAACAGGTTCAACCTTCCCCTATGATACCCTGTGGCGACTGTGGAACAGGATGATTAGTTCTCCTGTGGGCCGGGATGATTAGTTCTCCCATGGCAACTGTGAAACAGGATGATTAGTTCCCTTGTGGGCCGGGATGATTAGTTCTCCCGTGGCAACTCTAAAACAGGATGATTAGTTCTCCTGTGGGCCGGGATGATTAGTTCTCTGTGGCAACTGTGAAACAGGATGATTAGTTCTCCTGTGGGCCGGGATGATTAGTTTTCCTGTGGGACGGGATGATTAGTTCTCCCGTGGCAACTGTGGAACAGAATGATTAGTTATCTCGTGGGTCGGGATGATTAGTTCTCCTCTGGGCCGGGATGATAGTTCTCCCGTGGCGACTATGGGGCAGGATGATTCGTTCTCCTGTGGACTGGATGATTAGTTCTCCTGTCAAGGCATCCTACCCATGCAGTCTGGGACTCATGGGAAGTACCTCTCATATGATCAATGAGCAGGGAAATGGGGTTAGGGACCATAGTAGTACTATCGATGGACGCATTGTTGTATCTACTGTACTCCCTATGCTAGGATGACCTCCATTGATCTAGGATCAATGAAACTGATCTAGGAGCAATATGAGTGGTTTGAGACACTCTCTTGTGATATTGATCTGGAATCAATAAAACTGACTTTGGGTCAGTAAGAGTGATGTGACACACTCTCTTCAGATAACACTGACTTCGGGTCAGTAGAGAATGGTATGAGACATTCTCGATCAATTCTTCTTCTTCATGGTTCAGCAGAGCAGAGCAAAGCAGTGCAGGGCACTGATGGCAAAGATAGCACAGTCGGACATATGGATCAGCGGATGGAGTTCTCCCTAGTTGAGAGGAAGTGTTCAAATTGGCAACTAGGGCCAAACTCCATGTGCGCCATCTTATTAATGGAAGCTAATACTTTTCTTGGATCCCTCTCATCAAGAGGTGTAGGATTGATCTAAAGATCATCCGATTCTGATAAGTATTCATGGAGATATGAATTTATTTGTGTTATGGGACAATTCGTCAAGGTCGACCAGCAACCAAATAAACCCCACTTGTGCTCAACGTTTTAGTATAAATAGAGGTGGCCTTCAAGTCATTTTCAACACACTTGGGATCTCTTCCTCTCTACTTGTCTTTGGGTTTTAGTAGGAGGAGGGATCCTAAGGGATAACGCTGCCCTAATGTAGAGGGCAGAAGACGGAACTATTGGGAACTGTCAGAACTGCCAGGAACTGTCGGAATTGACGGAATAGCCGGAACTGCCGGGAACTGTCGGGCACTGTCAGGAACAGCTGGAACTGCCAGAACTGCCGTGGACTGCTGGGAATAGTCGGAACTATCGGAACTGCCGGGAACTGCCGCAACTACCCGAAACTGCTGCAACTGCCCAGAATTGCCGGAACTGCCAAGAACAGCGGGAGCTAGCGAAACTGTCGGGAACTGTCGAGAACTGTCGAAGCATCTATCTCCGAAGGAGAGCAGCATGCAAGGGACAGCTAACTAACATTGGGACAGTTGTATGGTACTTAGCAGCAAATACACCAAGCATGCAATGTTACAACTAGCATGCAAGGGACAACTAGCATGCTAAGGACAACAAGCATGCTAGGGACAACAAGCAAGCAAGGGACAACAAGCATGCTAAGGAAAACAAGCATGCAAGGGACAACAAGCAAGCAAGGTGCAGCCAGAGCATAGGTCAGTACGGCAACATGGTGTAGCAATGGCACATAATGCAGTACAGTGATGGGTACAGTCATGATTAATGAAGCGTGATGAAATGCAGCATGGTGTAGCGCGGTGAAGTGCAGCATGATGATGAAATGCAGCACAACGATAGGTGAAGGAGTCACCTTGGAGAATCAATTGAAGCAGCATGTCTTCAACTGATCTCATGTATCATCTTCTTAGAGATGATCTATGCTCTTATCTAGATAAGTCAAAGTGTTGGCTTCTGTTGTAAACATACTATATCTCTCTCTCTCTGCTAAACTATTGAAAAACATATAAGAAGAAATGATCAAGGGTTTCCCCACATTGGGGTTTGTCCCTGGCTAGCGCCACATCTTGTGTCCTCTTGTCTTGGCTTGTCTTCTGCAATTTATGTTTATGTTCTATCTGCAGCTTACTTTAATGTTGATGTGATTGCTAATCTAGAAAAGATGTTGAGCTAACTGTGAAAAATGAAATAAATTGCTCTAAGCATAGAACATACCTAAAATTAACACCCTCAGAGCTGTTGCACCGGTTTTCCCGCATTGGGTTTTTCCAGGGACATTTGTCCAAAAATAAGTGTGTATATGTGTTGTGTATTTCTTTCTTGTTCAGTTTCTTGTTTCCGTATTTTATTTAAATGGTGAAGGTTGCAGTGTATTCATTTCAGTGTTTACCGTAGGAAACAGTAAATAATTTGGTTCAGTGATTAACAAATAGGAGAAACGTAATCAGTTGTCGAAGTAGGAATTTGGGCATCCAAATTTTCACAAGCCGCACATTGCAGATTTCAGCCAGGAACATTGATTGAAGGATACTTAATCAGTGTAGAGAAGCAATAATTGGACAATGAGTTAATGAGTTGGAATTTTCGCAGCATAATTAAATTGGCACAATTCTATCATGAATTACTAGGGCTTTACAGAACGTTTTATTGGTTACAATAACCCTAGAACGAACATTGGAATTGGCCATGTACTGTTGGACATTGCTTATTTAATTTCCTCACTGTACTTCCATTTTACATTATTAGATTGAAAGGTTGTTGAAATCTGGAGCAAAATCTTGTTATATTTTAATATTTTACAAACCCTAAGGGCGAAATTCTTTTGGGATACTACATACATGGTCAACGGGATCTTCATTTCCAGCCACTTTTTAACCAAGTCTTGGGCCTTTACAAGTAAGTATGTTTGTTGAGATTTGGTTATAACAGCTCTATCGTGTCTACTTGCAATATTATCATTTTTAGAGCTGCTTTAGTATATTTTCTAGTTGTTTTATTGTCAAATCTTAAACCTAGAAATTTCTAAGTTCATTACATAACTCAGAAATTCTGAAAAGTAATTTCCAGCCACCTGGAAATTGCATCTTCAATCATACAAGCTAGAGGGGAGGTTCCTCGGAACCTCTACAAATACCCTATTACCCCCTTATACTCTTGGGTAACTCCCTAGAGGCATATTTACACCATAACTGGGCCAAAACACATAAAATAGCTTGTTGCCCTTGTGTTTTTACCAATATTTTAAAAAATGGCCGGCTCGGAATTGACTCGGCCAAGTTGATCCAAGCCAGGCCTGAGACTCGGCGAAGTAACCGGTTCGACCAGCCGGGTTAATACCGAGCTGGCCGAGTCCATATCAACCCAGCTGGGTTACGTACAGCGGCCCAATCACTTAAAAAAATGCGAATTTTTTTTTTAAATTTATTATTTGCTGAGTGTGGGGGACTCCAAAGCAATTTAGTTTTTGTTTTGTTGGTTTTTGGGGTCCATTCCCCTCTCCCAAACCCTATTTAACCCACTCAACCCCTCTCATTCTCTCACAGCCATCTCATGCATTTGAGTGAGAATTTCAATGAGAGTTTGTGAGGAGTTGTTGAGTTTGTTTTTGGAGCAGCAGTGAGGAGTCTTGGGCAGCCATTTGGAGCAGCATTGAGGAGTTGGTTTCTTGGAGCAAGCTTGAGGAGGCAGTTTGTGCCTGGAGGTATTTTTTTTCACTTGTACAAATCTGTTTTTGCTTATTAAATTTTATGTGCAAATCTAGAAATCCTAAAGAGTGTTTTTTGTGAAAGAAATGAACATTGAATCAATGTTTTTTTTTCATTTTCAGATTGTTTGCTTTCATTTCCAAGTCAAAAAATGGCACCTAGAGTGAAAGATGCTGCTTGGGCATATGTTGAAATGGTTGAAAGTCAAATGCATTGCAAATTTTGCCATAGGAAAATTAAGGAAGGTCCTGGGGGCATTAATAGGCTGAAACAACACTTGGCGGGGATTAGAGGCCAAATTACTCCATGTACCTCACCAGAAATTGGGGAGATTAGGAAGGAATTGTTAGCCAGCTTTGAGAAGTTTAAAGAAGATAAGGCTAGGCAAAAAGAGTTAGAGGCTGAAATTGGGAGGAAGAGGAATATACAAAAAATGATGGCTACCAACCCCCATTTTGATTTTGAGGGTTCTTCCTCTATCCCTTATACTGATGCATCCAACCCCTTCCGATATGTTCCTCCCTCTTTTGAGTCTATTCAAGAAAAAAGAAAGGGTAGAATGAAAAAGGGTGATATGAATATCAAAAGTTATTTCACTCCCTCCTCTCCATCAGATGCACATGGTCCTCAAGCTAATAGAAGTCAAATGCAGCCCACTTTAGATGACCATTGGAAGAAAGAATTGAGGGAGACTGCTTGTGATTACATAGCTAGATGGTGGTATGATGCTGATATCCCCTTCAATGCTTCCCGTTCACCATATTATGAGCCTATGTTTGATGCCATACATGCTGTTGGAAAAGGCTTCAAAGGCCCTACTATGCATGAGCTAAGGGGGTATCATTTGCAGAAAGAAATTTTATCCATTAATGACTATTTGAAAGATTTCAAGGACTCATGGGCAAGAATAGGATGTACCATCATGTCAGATGGATGGACTGATCAAAGAAACTGTACCATCATAAACTTTCTTATCTTCTGCCCACGGGGAACCATGTTTTTAAAATCAGTTGATGCATCTGATAAGGTAAAAGATGGGCAATTGTTGTTTCAGCTATTGGATGAGGTTGTTGAGGAGGTGGAGGTGGCTAATGTTGTTCAAGTCATCATAGATAATGCCTCTAACTATGTTCTTGCTAGTACACTGTTAGAGGAAAAACACAAGACCATCTTTTGGACCCCATGTGCTGCACATTGCATAGACCTCATGCTTGAGGATATTGGAAAATTAGATTGGGTCGAAAACACTGTAGATCATGCCAAAAGCATAAAAAAATTTATCTACAATCATTCATGGATTTTGAGCCTCATGAGGAAACATGCTGGGGGCAGGGATATTATTAGGCCTGCCATCACTAGATTTGCTACTCATTTTTTGACATTGCAATCTATGCTTTCACAACATAGAAACTTGCAAAAGATGTTTTCCAGTGAAGAATGGAATCTAAGCTAGTGGTCTCGCAAATTGGAAGGCAAAGATTTGAAAAAGAAAGTTAGTGAAAAAAATATTTTGGAGAAAGGCAGCAAAGATTGTGAAGCTTGCTGAGCCACTGGTTAAGGTGTTGCGATTGGTGGATGGGGAAAGATTGGCTATGGGCTTCATTTATGAGGCTATGGATCAAGCAAAGGAGCAAATAAAGAGGGCATACAAGGATAAAGTGGCTAAGTATGGGCCCATTTGGGCAATCATTGATGAAAGATGGAACAATCAACTCCATCGCCCTATACATGCAGCTGGGTATTTTTTGAACCCACGGTATCATTATAAAGCTAAGGAGACAGGAGCTTTAAGGGGGGAGGTTAGAGATGGACTGATTGACTACATTGATCACATGATCCCATTGGAGTTTGATCAGCTGGAGATACACCGACAGGGCACGATCTTCACCAATGCCTCAGGTACTTTTGGAAAGAACCTAGCAAAGATTGCAAGAGACGCAAATGAGCCAAGTAAACAAAAATTTCAATTTTCAAATTCTTAATAGTTTTTTTGTTAAATCGTTTATAATTTGAAAGTTGGATATAATTTGTAATTTTGTTGCGCTAACTCATTACAATCCTATGTTTTTTGCAGCACAATGGTGGGAGGCTTTTGGTAGCCATTGTCCTGAATTGCAGAAGTTTGCAATTCGTATTTTGAGTCAAACTTGCAGTGCTACTAGGTGTGAGCGCAATTGGTCCATCTTTGAGAGGATTCACACAAAAAAGAGAAATCGTTTGGATCAAAAACAGTTAAATGATCTAGTCTATGTCCAATACAACCTCCGACTCAGACGCAACCAATTGCTGAACAAAAGACCTGATTTAGATCCCATTGTGTTGGAAAACATTGATCCAACATCAGATTGGGTAGTGGAGAGTCATCCAACAGAGTTTGCTTTTGATGAGGATATGGATTTTGAATTACAGATGATAGCATCACTCGAACATGATGTTCAGTGGAATGCAGATCCTAATCCACTTGTACCAGCCTCAGCCTCACAGCCAGAGCCAGCAAGTCCTCCAGTTGTAGGCGATTCCTCTGCTCAGCCACGACAGAAGTGCATATCTCGTCTATCTCAGCTTGCATCTACTGCACGGCCTGCTAGTGCTACCACTTCTACAATTGCAGTTGGAGATGATGAGGAGGAGGAGCCATGGGGCCCCCTATCTAACTTTGATGATGATCTAGAGATTGATCCACATGATCTTGGCTCCTCTGGCAGTAGCTACTAGCCAATAGTACTGGTCACAGTTTACTTTTGTTGTAGAGGCCATTTCTAGCCTCCTTGGTTATGTGTTTTTGTTTCGATCATGTATGTATTGGACAGTGCACTGGGTGCCATTTTGATATAATGGATATATTCATGAGCCTACTTTGATCATATGTTGTCTTCTATCTATATTCTAATGTTGTGTGTTTGGAAATATGAATGAAAATCTTTAAAATTATGTTTTTTTATAAAAAAAAATAAATATTTAATGTATTTTTCACAACGACCGATTCATTGAAATCGAGCCGGCTGAGTCGATACCGAGTCGGAGTTGGAGTCGGAGTCGAGCCTCGGCCGAGTCGGTGTCGGAGTCGGAGTTTTAAAACATTGGTTTTTACGCAGACTTAGCAATTTGCCATACAGGACAGCAAGCTAAATTCACTCATAAATCTTTAAACGTGCAACCAAATAAAGAAATAATCATAGAAACGATTAAGATTTTACCCGTAAATCAAAATCCATATGTCATAAACCATATCTTGAATGATTTTTTTACTACAAATATTTGTTGTTAGAAATTTGCACTCTGTTTTCACTGTTTTATTAGCAGAGACAGCGAACAAGCAGAGAACACTTTCACCCATTTGACTCCATTCAAGGCACTGGTCATATATCCAGAGCAGTGGGGAATATTTGGGGAAGCCTCCTTTAGCCGTTTAGGAGGCATTGGGGTTAAAGAGTGTGGGCAGGGGCCAAGGTGACAGTGGGTACTCGCTCTACATGTGCCAGTCTAGTGATGGCTAGATTATACAAAGGCTCATACAAAACTGAGTAATCTTGGTGCCAAGTTTGACCCTGTTGATGGATTTTCCATTGTGGATGCTCCACAAACACCAGCACTAGAGAATTCTGCCAAGTACTCTGATAGCGCAAGTGAAGACAAGGCTGGAGGAAGACCAAGGGTTGTTGCATTGCTTATTTTGAATGAGAACAGGTGGTTGGGAAGTGACCGGAATACAAGTGAGCAGTCCCCATTCTTGAAAGCAGGGAGACAGATTTTGCAACACCCAAACTTGTCATTGCGTAAGGACAAGAAATGTCGGGAAGGGGGAACAATAATGTCCCCAATTGATTAATTGGCCAGGGGAGGATGGAGTGGCCTATCCAACCCCATAGGGTATATAGTCTTGATAAACGGGGAAAACCCAATATTTCAATGTTTGGGGCAACATTGAGTGAATTTTGGGTCAGTTGGGGCAAAAAAGCCCAAATTGGTGCCGCATTGCCACCCTTCACATTTAAGAAACCGCGTGGGGAATTCTATAAATAAAGAAAAGTTGGAGTCAATTGATCATCATCAATTTGATTTGAAATATCTTTGATTTTTCTTGAGCCTGAGGCTTTGAGGGTTTTAAGACCCCTTCTCTGTTGATTAGCTTCCGTGGAGGTGATCCCACCCTATCTAACATTTTTGTCTAGTTTCGGTGGAGTTGATCCCACCCTACCGAGACACCATTTTTCTCTTTGTTCTATTATAGCAAATTATCTTTAAGCAATTCGGATTCTAGGCCAAGAAGCAGCTCTTTGTGGTTATCTTGTTGATTAACAAGTCCTGTTCTCAAGCATCGAAGCTACTTCTATGACACTTGCAGACTGTGGGCCACGGGCCACAGGTCACAGATGCAGGCCGCAGGTCACAGACCGCAAGCCGCAGATCCACAGACCACGGGCTGCAGATTGCATATTTCAGCCAGGAATGTCGATTGAATGACAGTTAATCAATGCAGACTAAGAAATAATTGGACAATGAGTTAATGAGTTAGAATTTTAGCAGCAGAATTAAATTGGCACAATTTTGTCATGAATTACTAGGGCTTTACAGAAGGTTTTATTGGTTACAATAACCCTCGAATGAACATTGGAATTGGTCATGTACTGCTGGACACTATTTATTTAATTTCCTCACGGAACTTCCATTTTATATCATTAGATTGAAAGGTGGTTGAATTCTGGAGCAAAATCTTGTTATATTTTAATATTTTATAAACCCTAGGGGCAAAATTCCCTTGGGATACTACATACATGGTCAAGCCAGGGAGAATATTTGTACAGCCTGTAAATGCAAACAGAACAGCAGGGGTCGTGAGCAGCTTACACCAGCACCTACATCAGTATGTGAACAAAAAGTTGGATAAACAATACACGGTCAGAATATTGATACCTCTGATGGTTAATATCATACATTCATAGATGCTAAGCACGTGCATATAATTATTTCCAGTTTGCCAACAGTTAAGTTTCAACAAATAAATTTCTGGAGTGCAATAGTTCGGGAGATGATGATGATGTGTCTAGTTGAATCGACAAGCAGACGTATCCAGATTTGACAGAAAAGGCACAGTCCATGAGACAGTGATGTATCAGTACAAGGATAAGATGTAGAGGCCTGGGACACAGCTTCCAAGGGGGTACAACATTATAAAATAGACAGATTCCATTGTAATGGGGTTGGATTCCCTGAGATTCAGACTTCTATTGCTCGTAATTCCAAAAGGTATGAATGAACAGTAATAATGCTTCAGCAGTTCGTCCTCATGTGTTTTCCTTGTTTTCCGTGTTCTTTCATCTTGTGGCCTGTGTTTGCAGCCTTCTCCATATTTGTTTTTAAGTTGGTTTAGCAAATCTTGAGGACATTCATCCCTGTTTCGGTAAAACTGTGGCAGATCTAAGTGAGTATCCCACGCCCCTAGGATGTGCAGGATGAAGAAATTCATTCCTTAATCACATAATAACAACTAGGATAGGGCTGGTCCTTAATACTGTACTGACAATAAGGTTCAATTTGAGAGAATTTTCCAGATAAAACTGTTTGGAGGATTTTTTATCCTGTCCAACATTTCAGGTGGACACTCCACCCATCATCAAGGACCAGAGATTTGAGTGATTACAAACGAGTGCTTCAAAGCCTTTAAATGGAGGGAGGTTTGGCAACTAGCCGTTAAAGAATATTAATAAATTATTAAAACAGTGTTAAGAGAAGAGGGTCAAAGTAAATGATTAATATAAAAAATAAATAATTCAACTTAAAAATAATAAAATATAAGGACAGAATTACGGGTGAAAAGGAAAATTAAAGGGATAAAAAGTTGGGGGTGGGGGGTTAGAATAGAATCGATGAAATTAAAAAATGAATTTAATTGAACTATGTCCAGAAATTCTTCTCAATATGAACAACGGTGGAAATCTACACTTTCTCAATAAAATTCAAGTCATGTTTTTTGTCTCCACTGTAAGATTCAACCTTTGCAGATGCCTCATAATCATTCTCCATCATCATACGGACATAAGCTCTCACCTAAGTTTGACTGCATGACTTATAGTGGACACTAGGTGCTCCGGATCCCTCCATTGAACTACATTTCATACGTAGTAAATTTCACATACCTGTCAACAAAGGTCCCATTGCATTCTTCATCTTCTAAGGTTGCGGACAATATGCCTGTCAGCCAACCCAAAGCGAGAGGAGCTTAGGAGGTGACAGATCTTCTGCCCCTAAAGTCAAACCCAAGGGCCTTTTCGGGTGTAAATAGGAACTATTCCATGATTGTTGCTAGAGAACAAAAGATAATAAAGTATATGCAATGAAACTATTTCAGAAAACTTTAAAATAAACATTACTTGTGAGGGGGTAACAAATACAATCATTCAAACTTACATCTTGTTGAACTGTTTCTGAATTTTCTATAATGAAGCATAGGTCAATCACATAAGGGCATAATAATATGTTGACATTAAATACAAGTTTTCTGAAGAGCATGCACATAAGAGAGATCAGCCATGGCCATGACACCAATAGACTCAAAGTTGTGTTCATACAATATAAACTATGGAGCAAGTTTCTGCTTCTTTCATCAACCTCCCACAATGCAAGCATATAAGGAAAGCATGGGACGCCATTTCCACTGCAGAGTGCTGAGGGATATTATGTAAAATTTCATAATCAGATGAAGTAGATCCCAGGTTACAGTAGGGTATATAAAATTTCTTGTAGAAATTAATATGCATGAGAAAAAAGTCTGATTTAAGACTGTGTGCCCAACACATTGGCAATCTCACTTATGATGAATAGCATCGTTTTGAGTATGTGCTTCGTGTGGTACTGGTACCCAACGATCCTGCACTAACTGCTTCAAAAAATATTTAAATAAGGTCCTGTTTTTCCTTGTCGGTGATAAATGTTACTCTCCTTCCATTGTATATTCAAATGTAGCAATCTCTGCATTTCCTTTTCAATATTTTGTTGATTAACTGCTTCAAGGAATTATAACGATGGCTAGGCACCGTTATGTCATTTAAGGAATGCCAATGCTTGCAACTTTGTGAATTGAAATTAAGATTGAAAACTTTACACTTTTACCTGTGTGCCTTTCCAATGTGATGACTTTGCTTGAAGGCTACATGAATTGGTGCTGGTTCCTTGGAAGAATTCAGAAAATGGATCATTCAAATCACCGTAATAGCATAAACTAGTTCCCCGACTGCCTCACAAATTGTGTATTAGGCACCAGCCCTCTGAATGCAAGACTAATTCCAACTTGGAAGTAGTATCTCTGTCATACCCTATGTTGCATTTGATATTACAGGTTTAGTAGCCATTGTGGGTTTCTTTTCCTGAATTTTCTGTTCAATAGGTTGATAACCTTTCTCGACCATTTTTTCCAGTAGTGTTAAGGCAACATCATCATTCCCCGTCTTGCGACACAAGTCAATAATGGCACGGCGAGTTGCATGGTGGGGAAGGATATCTCTTTCTAACATTTTATATAAAAACATTTTTCCATAATCCAGCTTACCTTCATTGCAGTGTTTCCTGATTACATTGTTAAAGGTGCGGACTCTTGGTTTCTTATCAAGTCTGTCAAGCACCTCTAGAACAGATTCAAACTTGTCTCTTTTGCTATATTCATTGATAAGTGTGACAAAAGTCACTTCACATGGAACCAATTCTCTTTTCAGCATTTCGTCAAAGAGTATCTGTGCCTCCTCTACCTTGTTCTCTTTGCAGAGTCCATCTATCAGAGCACCATAAGTAATAGAATCAGGTACACAACCATTTTCTATCATCCTTTCCTTGATCTTGACAGCCAGGCCACACTGATTAGCTTTGCAATGTCCACAAATCATTGCTGTATAAGTTACTTCGTTCGGCACCATGCCCTTCTTGAGGAATTCAGAGAAGAGCTTCTCTGCCTCCTCAACATTACCCTCTTTACAAAATCCACTTATCAATGCTGTGTAAGTATGAATGTCAGGTTCACAGCCGTTCTCTATCATTTCATTAAACAATTTCAAGGCCTGCTCAATCCTGGTCTGCTTGCAGTTTCCACTGATTAAAGTTGTGTAAGTTACCTTATCAGGGAATAAACCTTGCCGAGCACACTCATTCAACAATCTCTGAGCCTCTTGAACCCTACCCTTTTTGCAAAGTCCATCAATAATTGCATTGTATGTACAAATACTCGGACTGCAACCTTCTCCAATCATTCTATCCAACAGGTTAAAAGCCTGAGAAAAATTACCCTCTTTACAATACCCACCTATCAAAACAGTATATGTCACAGAATTGGGAACCAAACCCTGCTCCTGCATTCGTCGAAAGAGCATTTCAGCTCTCCTCGACTTCTTTATCTTACAATACCCTTCTATCATCGTAGTGTAAGTATGAACATTAGGCTTAGAATTAGTGCTCCTCACCAGCTTCAACAGCAGCCTGAATGCCTTGTCAATCCAGCCCTTCTTACAGAGACCGTCAATCAATGTACTGTGGGTATAAACATTCGGCCTGAAGCCTTTCTGAACCATCTGCTCCAAGAGCTCAAATGCCTTCTTCACCTTACCCGTCTTGCACAAACCATTGATCAGAGTTGTATATGTAATAACATTAGGTGGGCACCCTGTCTGCAGCATCTTCTCAAACAATCCAAATGCTCTACCCATATGACCTCTCCTGCAATAACTATGAATTATAACAGTATATGTAACAACATCTGCCTCAAAACCCTTCTCCAACATTTTCCGCAGAAACCGATCTGCTTCTCTGAGCCTCCCCTCCCTACAAAACCCGCTAATCATTGTCTTATAAGTGCAAGAATCAGGAGAAATGCCATTTGCAACCATTTCTGCATAGAACTCCTCTGCTAATCCAGAAATGCTCATCTCACACACCTCTCTGAGGACAGCGTTGAAAGTGTGAATATTCAAAGCTAGCTCTCCATTATTCATATCGAAAACAAGTTTCATGGCTTCTCTGATATTACCTGCTTGTCCAAAGGTCCTGATCATGAACTTCAAAACACCCTGAGCTTCCTCAATAAGCCCTGCATTGACCAGTGAAGTAACCATGGTCTGATAAAGCTCTATATGAAGCTGGTGCTTTGACTGTTTCACTGCCCAATAGAAGAAACTCATGGCTAGCCTCTGGTCATCAATCTGAAGCTGGCGTACCACTAAAACAGCTTGTTCGGCACTCAGCTTCGGGGTTAAACTCTCCAGAGGCAGCGTCGAACTACCTCGATGATAATATTGAGCCACGCTGCTGCAAACTTCCCTTACAAAATCGGAAGAATTGGGCATGAAATTGGTTCTACCTGTACTGATGCCTCTTTTATCCACAATACGGGGTAATACGAATGACAACCGAAGAACAGAAGGCGTCCAACAAGTAAACAGAATATGGGTTTTGCAGAGAGTGGACCTCTGGATTATTTGTGCCATTGTTTATGTATCTTGAATCGATAATTAGATTCGATTATATCCGGATGCTAAAATTTAATGTTGAAACAGAAATGAAAATATATGTAACAGGTAGAATCTTCATGATCAGGTGGAGAGACAAAAATAATTTATCACGCTTGCAGCCACCCGTCGGGCACGGTTAACCCAAAAATTAATAGTTTCAGAATCCATTCTCTATCTTAATAATTATAAATACTGAGTTTTTTTGCTTTTGAAGACGAGAGAATGAATGAGCATTGGGACTATATTTGAAAGGGTTTAAATTTTTTAAGACAGTATGACTCAAGGGAAGGGATGGACAGTGAGACCGTAGAATCGCAGATGCAAAATGTAATGTAGCTGAAGCTGAAAGTCACAAAATCCTACGACAAAGTCCGATGCGACTTCCTTCAAGCGATGTTATGCAAATTTTACTTCTCGATGGCCACATTAAATGGGTGATTTTTTACATTATTCTTAGTGGAGAAGTCAAATATTATAAATTAAAGAGCCTTTAAAAGATTTTAAAGGTTTTTAATCACCATTGTATATCAAGAGATCAGCGCTATAAGATTAATAGTTTTTTACATTTGATTTATTAAAAAAAATCATCAATATATTAAAGCTTAAAAAAATCATCGAAGTTTGAAGTTATTTCTTCACAAGCGGAAGATTATGTATTTTTATTTTATTTTTTTAATTGAAATTACAATTTATATTATAAAAATCACTTAAATGCTTTTCATATTGGATTATATCCTCTCCAATCTGATCTTGAAGTATTTCAACTCCATTTTAAATCAGTCCGTATATGTATTTATTTCTGCACTGGTCAGAAATTTATCCCGCATTGAAGTGTTGCGATCTTGCACAGGTTTCCCTATTTGGTTGTACAGCACTTTTCGGTTGCATCTCTTTTAGCACATAGGTTCCAAAAACGCTCGTTCCACGAGTTTGAACAAGCCTATACAAACATCCATTACCCACTGTCTTTCAATCTTTTCAAATGATTACCTCTTGCTTGCAGTAAAATATTCCCAAAAACTCAGTTCCATTCACACTTAAAACCAGCTTGCAAACACGTTGAACTCTTTTATAAATTGGCAAAAGCAATGCATAATTTCTCGCCTACAAAACGTAACTACCTTCTGCACCTACATATTGACATACATCTCTCTGCGTCACATAACATGGAATCCATTAGCATAAGCCAACTTACTCAACTGGCAACATTGTTTCTCTTAGCACTTGTTCTCATGACTCTTCTGATTATGGACATCGTAAAAGTAGAAGCACAAAGAAAAAAGAAACCAAGAAACAGCCACTAACAATAACATCTCGAATGAGGAGCATAGGAATCTACGGCAAGTACTCGGCTATTAAACTATCCAGAGGAGCATACGAATCTACAACAAGTACTTGGCTATTAGACTATCCATCTACTGCTTCTGCCTCTACAGCACCCTTGCCAGGGAATAGAAATAAGTGGCTTTTGGGTTCAATCCTTTTCCTTCTTCTGGGTATGGTTTTGCACAATGATTATGAAATTGCAGTCACCGGTAATCTAAAGAATGGTTATATTGTGGTTTAAAGTAAACAACAGTGACATTTTACTGGTATTTATTATTTATTATGATAATCTAAGGAATGGTTATATTGTGGTTTAAAGCCAAGCTATTGTAGATAATTCCTAGTTTTTTATTTATATGTGAGTAACTCTATTCCTTTATGAAGGACTGATGGATGGACCACATTTTCTTTCCAAAGGCATAGGCAGTAACAATGGTGGTCCATCTGATGATGTTTTAAGTTCATTTTTGGTATTCACAATAGTATCACCCTGTTTGGTGCTGACCCTACTATTATTAGTATCAGTACTGTCTGTAAACGCCCCACTGTCAACTATTGATGAGCTCTTGAACTGCTTGAACACAGATGATCTTCCTCTAGCCCTCTCTGTAGCTTTCAATGCTTCCTCTGTGGTCAACTTTATCAGTCTCCAAGCACTGATACTTGTCTTAAGTTGTTTTGGGGATTTAGGCAAATTAGATTCCAAATCATGCCCGAGAGATAAGCGTCTTGACTCTATGGAATCTTCCTGTTTCATCCATTCCAAAGCAATAATTGTATCAATAAACAGGAAACCACGTAATTTCCGCAAGTGAATTCAACACAAACTAGAGAAGAATGATAACCTTGTAGAGGCATTTGAATCTCGTGAGAAAATTAGACTTTGGTGATGCACTGCCAAAACTTTCTTCTGAGATAGTTGGAGTAGTTAACTAACAGCACAAGTATATCAAATACAACTATGTAAATTGTTGACTAAGTGATATAAGATTGTAATAAACCTCGAAATGCATCCTAAAAAAACCCGTTGACTAAATTCCAGTACTCGAGTGGTACTTCACAAGACTATGACCTAATACTATCATTTTTGGCTTGACCATTGACCAATTTTTCCTTTGTAATATTTGGGTACAAATTGATTTTAAGTTTTAACATAAGACCTTTTTTTTTCCAAAGAAAAAGAACGAACTTTTTATAAACAGAATAAAAAGTTACATATCATATGCCGGAGCATTTTATTTGTTGTCTGATTGAGCATCATAAAGCTCTGCAAGACTAGCTATTCTTCCTGCCTTCAACTAGGAGAGACAGGGCTTTCTGAGAAAATGTGTGAGCCTCCTCAAAAGAGGAAAACAGTGCTCGTCCTTAGAGTTATAAAAAATGAAGCCAACAGTTTCCATATTTTGTATTTTCATGGTGTAAATAAACAGCAGCGAGCATCTATTTCCTGGGCCTCCTCTTTCGAGGACAAACAACCCAGACAAAAAATAGATGCGCAAGTTATGCAGAAAACAAGAAACAGTGTTACCAAAAAGATTCCATTTCAGCTGTATACAAAAAGAAGTTTCTTTGACAGTGTACTAAGTCTTCCAAGGTATGTAGTCTATGCGTAAGGAGGCTGGTCCTAGACATGGATTTCTCCATTGTTTTCCTCCACTATTCTCTAGCTGCCCAAAGCTTGTTGTAGACCTTCTTTAGAAAGCCTGTCTGTTGAATCGTTGCGCTCCCTGTATATGTGGCGAAGAGAGAAAACATTAAAAGACAACTTTAAATTCTGAATTTCTTCTAATAAAGGACACAAGATATAGTTTTGACATTTGCATTGTTCATTTGCCCATCTGAACTATGAAGATATTCCTGTGGATAAGCCAACATAAGAGCAGCTTTAGAGCAGATAACTCTGCGAAATTTTTGAGCCGGAGCCTAAACCCAAGTTTTAACATAAGACTTGTTCACCTTATAACTCATATATTTTAGGTTGTTCTTAACTTTTCCCATGACACTCTTAGGTCTTTGGTTTGTGCTCGTAGCGTATTAAAATACAATTACTCTTAAATTCACTATGGGGTCTTTTAACCACCATATCTTTCAACTTGACTTTAGTCTTGTACATATATAGTTAGGCCTAAATGTTCTTTTTACCCCTTATTGAACTGATACAAGGTTTGATACAACGTTAGATATGGCATGTAGTCGTACCATAAACTTTTGCCCCTCTTTTTTTTCATTCTTCTATGACTAGTTCTATCCCAACATTATTGACCAAACACTAAGCATGGCATATGATATTTGGTTATTGCATTATATGGTTTTATATGTTCTATGTTCTAAGACTATATATGAAGGTTACCTCCACACTTGAATTAACTTATGAATTTTAACTCATGGACCATGCTTGACCACATGGGTCATTTCTATTGGTCCACGATAGGCCTAGCCTCACATGGCCCTGCATGGAAGGGCGTGGACTTTGAGATCAACGGACAAGAATGAATGTTGTCAAATCAACAATGTCAAACATTAAATTTTTGTTTTGACTTTAATGACCTTCTCCACACCGTTATGCTTGGTCATTTTCATTTGGTTTGCACACATAACATTGCTCTGCTCTGCGACCTGGTTTCTATCTGCTACTCTCTGCTAAATTGCCAATCAGTGAACCTCGTCCTCCTTCTAGGCTTCATCCATTCACCTTCGATGAAATACTTTACGGTTCCATATGGCCTAACTCGTAAGTAACAAAGTATAAGGTCAATTTTATGATTTCTCTACTTTTCTTATGTCAATTGTTTGTAATATTAATTTAACCAATTGTTTATCTCCTTGGAGTTGCAGGTTTTATAGGGAGTGTTTTCCTAATGATGTCGAGATTCTTCTCGATCTTTATTGCAAGCAAGAAATATCCTTTAGCTAGCTTGTGGTTTAATTAAACTTATTGCAGGAGATTATCTTCATTCCCCTTTCTCTCCAAGTAAACTTATTTTATGTTTTCTTTGTATGTGGCATCTTTTGGTATGTTAAACAAACTAGGCTTTTGAACTAAATTTTTTCCTTTTTGTATGCAAGTTCAATACAGAGATATGGAGTCACTTTCGGCCTCCTCACGATAAGGGTTCACTCTCAGTAGGGGATTCACTTTCGGAAGGTAAAATTGTAATATTCCTTTCTAAGGGAAAAACCCTTAGTACTATTCTTGCATTTCTTGGTTATTTCTTGGTCAAATTTCAAAATTTGGTTTTCAAGACTAAAACCCTAGTGCACCATAGCTTTTTGTATGGCCACGGATAAATATTGACATAAGTTTTTTCGCCATGGTTGTGTATGTAAATAACGTGTCATGGCTTAACCTCCTTATGTGGAAATTTTATTCATTTCTTAGGATTGTAATCCTACCCGAGTTTGTTAATTTAGTATTCTTTTGCAAACTTTTTGAGAAAGATTGTATCTATTACAAGTAAAGGATATGGGTCCTCAAACATGGTTCTTCCCTTGGGTATAATTTTCACCTAAATGTTTTCTTGTTTCCTCTTCATTAATATTTTCTTTTGATAATCCACAACTCATATTTTGTACTGTTGGGAATTCTCAGATACACTAAATTCTTGGCATTTTTGAATGCTTTTCTTTATACTCAATGCAGAACCCTTCTTGTCCTTTAATGAGTTCAACTTCCTCCCTTACAGGTTGGATGCTCTTGCACTCCCTGGTCACTTCTTATGTATATATTTGATTCTCTCATCGAGGATTGAGACACCAAAGTTTCTACTCTAAATTAGTTATCATAGAAGATATTCAAAATTTTACCCCAATGAGAAATTTTAATGTTAATTAAAATGACCAAGGCTAGAAGCCTCCATTCAATGAGTATTGTTTTGTTTTAATTGTAACATAGGTCTTTTCGACCATTTCTTATAAACCACATTGTATGCTAAGTTTTTATCTGATTATTCAAAATGAATTATTACCTAAACTATAGTTTCCTTTTCTCTATTATTTCAGATATTACCAATATATGCTCTTGTTAGCTTTCAATATCTACATGCTTTAATGAAATTCTAGGATAAAATTTATAGCATAATTCTACCCACTGATGGGTTCCTTTCTCTTTCATCCTGAACTATAGAGGTTGGCTACCACCCCTCATTTGCTCACTTACTTTATTGTACTAGTCTTTCCTGAGATTACCTGTAGAGAATTCTATCGTCTTTAAAATTTTGTGTAAATACATTTATATGTCTATATATTTTATAGTTAAAAAAAAAAAAATTGTTTTCCCTAGGGCCATGGCTCAAATTTCATTATTTTCTGATGTGTTAGGCTAGTTTGGCCTCACCATTTATATTCCTCAGTTTTATGATTACAATCTTGTCTTCGCCGGATTTATATAGAAGGAAGGGATGCTAACAGCGTACCCTATGTAGACTGTATCAGTCTTTTATTTAAATATATCATTCTTCAGATTAATTCTTTTTCACATGTTTACACATACACTAAACTCTAAATTAAGTTATTATCAATGCATTCAAAAGTAAATGTTTATCACAGGTTATTCCATAAAATCCTTACACATTAAACAAAATACATATTCTTTTCAAATATTTGTAACATGATCTTTATTATTCTGTGTATACATGAAATAATTGAAGAATAATATTCTATTTTCCTTTTCATTTGCATGTATATTTACAAAACTTACAATTTGTAACAATACTACTACTACACATCTTCAACAATAAAATACTTAACATATAACATCTACTAAAATTACAAATTATTTAGTATATCGACTTGTCAAATTTTTCTGGAAAATAATACTGGAGTTGCAACACTCCTCCCAACCTTGACTCTTCCTTCCGAATGAGTCCCCCAAGCTCAATGGGCTGCAAACAAAAGATCATGTTCATTTTTTTTTCCCTTTTGTCTATTATACCTCCTCACTCCAACACCACAATGCGGGCGTGTACCTCCAATATCTGACAAAAGGTCCCTTTTTCAAGATTCAATTATCTGTTAGTAACTACCTCCTCCCTTATCCATTAGGTGGTAGGCAATTACTTTGCTCATTAATGAGCTCCACTCTCCCCAACTCCTAAGACATCATCTTGTCTATCTGGGGGAGTTATTGATCAATTAATTTTCCATAATTTAATAATCTAATCCTTAGATTAGATGCCTAGGTCTTACATCATCCAAGGGTAACCATATCCAACCATTGGTTTGTGTCCCATAACTTCTCTTTAGCCATTTGTAGCCTCAACATTATTTTCTATATTTTTATTAATAACTTAATAAAAACATATTTGCATAAAGTAATCTATCAGCAACAAAATACTTTATGTTACTGATAAACCAATTTCATTTAAGTCTTAAAGTCACAACATCATCACACTTGACATATACAAATTCACAAATAAGACTAAGTCAGGGGATATCACAAAGACACAGATAGTAACTTCCACCCAACAAGAAATTTCTTTGTGGAAACTATAAATGACCGCTAAACTAAAATTCTAGAAAGTGAACACTTTTTAGTATACTCAAAAAAATTTCAAAACCTTAAGCTCCATAATTTAAAATTTTATAAGAGATGCCAAATGATGTTGGGCATTGCTCCATATATGCTTCCAACAAACAAGTTGATTTTTGCATGGGATGTTGGCATTGGCGTAAACCAATTACTATCCAATATGTTTGAAATAAAAATCTCATAAAGTTAAGGTTATGGGATGGGGAAAAAAGGTGTCATGTCCATTAATAACTATTTCTCCAAATGTTAACAAGGTTTCTTTATTGGCCATGGCATTTGCATCTTGATTATTAGACAGGAGAATATAAAAGAATTGTGAATAGGAAAAATAAGCCCATAACTTCCAATTCTCTTGATCACATGGCATAGTTTATTGTCCTGTGGAAGATAATTAGTAGCAATATATTGAATGGTCAACTTAGAGTCTCCCAACACTAATAAGGACATTATATGTCTATTCTTTTCTAAGGAAAGTTCATGTAGAAGAGCATATGCTTCTGCTAGATTATTAGGCAGCGAGCCCAAACCCAAAGAATAATCCAATTCTTTGTTTCCTCCAAGGCAAAAATCACCCCCTAGCTCCTACCACCTCTATATGGAAGATTATGTTGACATAATACTTTTGATACAATTAAGTCCAAGATGGATTCATGGGCCAATAAATACCTTACTTTCAAAGATATTTAGTTCCAAGTGCTCTTTTCCTTAATCATTCACAAGTTCAACCTGCTCCTTGTCACCTCGCCTGTCACCTTTGAGTATGTCTAAATACCATAGAAAAATAAATGTTTGTGGGACTTTGTTAACTAATGGAATTTGCCTCATATGAAGATTAAACTAAAAAATTTGCCTTTGACCTTCTATACGTCTTTTACTTTTCACACACATCAAACTCATACTTATTACTATGAGTTTAAATTTCAACAATTCACATTATTGCATTGCATGTGCCATCTTAAAACATTATTTTTAATCTTCAAACCAAACTCAACTTTCACAAACTCATTTATTTTACCCAAATCTTTACCATGTAGTGTATTGACCAAACCCTCATGTTTCACCAAGCTTTAAGCTCGAGCTCCATCATTAACACCTAAACCCTTGGTTATTATTTAATGCATAGTTTTATCAAGTTAATTGGCCTTAGGGCTCTCTCTTATAGCTTGATAATATTGATCCAGTCTAAAACCACTTTAGGTGACCTAAATCCATTTCAAAACATGGTCAATGGTTTTTCCAAACTAGACTACAAGCTCCAAATAGATTCAATTGATTCCATGTATGTGGCAATTTACCACGATGAGGTAGATAAAGTTGTTCTATCACATACGCAACATGGCTCCAAAATCAATGACAATCATTGATGACTCATAAATATATGGATGCATGAATGGTGGTACTCAAAGCATTGGTTTGGAAATCTTTAGCGTGATCCTATTAATAATCAGGAATGTTGTATAGTTAAAAAGAGGTCCATTCAATAAATGGTCATTTGACTTTTTGTGGATGGTGACTTTTTGTAGCATCATCTCTTCTTACATTTTCCTTTATTCTTGTTTTGAAGTAATCATTCCTAGGAATGTCTTTGGCTTTCATGTTTTCATGCATTTAGGCAAGGGAGTATCCAAGTGTGCAAGTTAACATATCTGGCCTCTTTACACTCAAGTGTTTCTATTTTCCCTATGCAATGCTAGCATTGAATGTGATTTTTGGTTCACCATTGCTTTTGGATATTATGCACATCATTTTTAGCATTTGTATCATTTTTTGATAGGATTTTATTCTCATGTTGGTGGAAGAAATTTATTGGGCATGCAAAATTTACTAGAGATCATTTGAGCTTGAGTTTATTTACTTCTTTTGATCTACACCTTTCATTCGTCAAAGATGATGATGTTGTGTAGAGGTTTTTAGTTTCACCTACTATAATGATGGAAAGGTTGTATTGGTTGTCTATCGTGAAATTATCCATGGGGTTGATGTTGAGCTTCATCATGAATCAACGAGGTCTACTTTCATAAAAAACACAAGTTTAGGATACCCTATTAAAAAAGAATAAGCATTGGCATTGCCCTTACATATGATTTTTTTTTTTTTGTCTCTGATTTCATCTTTATCATGAAGACGTACTATGATATCTAAAAAGATTTTATCATAGGCAAAGGGATGATTGGAATGGAAATTGTGCACCAAAATTCAAGCAAACTACATGGTGAATTTGTCCTTATAGGTGGTGTTGATTTAATTGTTGATCTTGTTGATATTGTTATTTGAAGGTTGTTATATATCTCAAAACATTATATGCATCTTCCATTTAATCATATTTATGCTTATGCAATGTAGGATAAAGGTGTCCAATGGAAAGGCTTTGGTTTGAAGATCTAGATATGGTTTCTCATGTCTAGCTATAATATGCTTTCATTTTATTGTAATTACCAATCATTTGAATTTAGCATCGAAAGTTTATAAAATAATTCTACTACTAAAGTGGCAATGAGTAGCTAGCACTAATAATATTTGAGAGTTACCCCCTCTAGGCCAAAGTTTAGCTTGAGTGTTATGAACCATGCACCTAAAAAATGATAAGCCAATAGTTATAGTCCACTTTGAGGGGGAAATCTCCTTTTACAATTAATACAATGTATGGGACAAGAAGCGGGGTATTTTTAGGATGAGAGCGGCCACATTTTGGAGTAGTGCTAGGGTTTTGATCTCTATAGCAACCAAAGTGCTTGTCGTTGAAGACAAGGACCATGGAAATCCTTACAGAAGGAGGCAAGGATGCTGATATTAGTTTTTAGGCACGCGAACATTTGAAGGCCAAAGGATCTAGACCAGTGTGATTTTTGTTAGGAGAGTAGAGTCAAAAAAATCCATGAAGATACTCTTATGGATTCACATATTTATAATGTTGAATGTAGTGTCTTTAGGGATTAGGGGTATTTTCATGCATGGTATCATCTGGCGGAATTAGACTTGAGGATCAAGGAGATGAACTATGCATGGAGGTTGTACGTGTCGAGGAGTCTGTTGT
Organism: Pinus tabuliformis; assembly: GCA_031772625.1. Lineage (NCBI taxonomy): Eukaryota > Viridiplantae > Streptophyta > Pinopsida > Pinales > Pinaceae > Pinus > Pinus tabuliformis. Next base: position 350,853,614 of record CM062815.1, read on the forward strand.
CATGCCTCCCAAATTGTTATTTTTGTAGATTTATGGATCCCTATTATATATAGACCTTTGGTATTTTCAACATGGGGTTGGAAGATCTAAAGATAGGGGGTTTAAAGATTAAATTATTTGTCTGCAAGGGTTGCCAATCAGATCTGGATCTAGAGAATCCTCTTTTAGATCTAGACAAGATGGAAACTTTTCAAATTTATGTGAAAACCCTAGAGGGAAGATCAACTCTTATCAGGGTTCGAGGGGGGGATCTAGTGCAAGATATGAATCAAATCATCTAGGATAAATTGGGAATTCTAAATAAATTTCAAAGTTTGATTTATGTAGGGAGAGAACTACAATATGTCATTTGGTTGCATGAATATGGCATCGCTTGGGATTCATTCATTATCCTAAACCTAGGGCTACAAGGTGGTTGTCCTAGAACCAACGCCAAGGGTCCCATATTGTTTAAGGATGTCATAAAAAGAAAGGTTGAAAATGCTTAAATCCTCAATATTCCTGGACCCTACATTGTTTAGCACATGAAGCAAGCACCAACCATGATAGTAAATATACTAGAGGTAAATGGTCTTTTCAATGTCCTCCAATCTAAAGTAGTAATATGTAGATTCAATGGTTTCTGGCCCAAGTCGGAAGATCTACATCAATGGTATTCACCAATTGGACCCCAAATCGTGATATTTACTTGTGCTCCAAAGGATTTTTTTTTGTACAATTCAATACACAAAAAGATTTGGAATTTTCTCTAAACAAGGGGCCATGTTTTTGGGGCAGAGTAGGAATCTTCTTAACTCTGTGGTTTATAGGTTTTGACATTGTATCAATGGTGGTTATGAAAATGTCAGTATGGTTGAGGTTACACAATATTCCTCTACCTTTATGGCACCATCAAGTGCTAGAAGGCATTGGAAATTCATTGGGAAAGTTTTTAAAGATGGATTCAGAAAGAATTGAAAAAGGTATTTTTACCTTTGCCAAGATTTCTATAGAGATAGACCTTAGCAAAGGTCTACCAGATCGCATTCATTTGACTCACAAAGACTTCAAGTGGACTCAACCATTGGATTTTTAAAACAAGACATTCAGATGTCGCATTTGTCTTCAAACAGGGCACTTGCAAAGTACTAAAAAAGTCACGAGAAGGACAAAGACAAGAACACAAAAGCCAAAGGGATGGAAATATTCAGATCCACATCTTTCTAAACACAAGGAAGAAGAAATGGTGGAGAACCATCAAAACATGAAAGTACATAAGCAACAAGGAACACAACTGGATGGTGGAGCCAGGAAACCACAGGGCACTAAAACTCCCTCTGATGGAATGGAGGACCAATCCGAAATAGTGATTCCTAGCCAAAAAGGTACATAAACAACAAAGATCATAGTAGCGGTCATAACACTCAAAAATGAGTAGGGGGCATAAAGCAAACCCATACATTTGATAGTTTTGGCTAAGACAAAGAAGCTCCCCTGAAGGTGGAAGGCAGCCAGTTGAAAATAGTATTGGTCGCTCCTAATCAAGGAATCTAGTGAAAGGTGGAAAAAAAGAAAGGAAAAAATGGGAAACTAAGTGATTTTTATCACACTTAGCCTTGTCAATTTGTCACATACCCCCTAGACACAATCCTACCAATTCCTTCTATGCTCTACTGGATCCATGATGTGGACTTTTAGGTTCAATTAATAGACTTACATTCCAAATCAACCCTTATGCATACCTTACAACTCAAAGAAAAAAATCAATCATGGGTATTAAACCTAATAAGATTCTTGCATTCAGACTTCAATCCTTTGATGACTCAACACAAGCATTAATGGAATGTTATCATGAATATATTGTAGATAGCATTGCCATAAATCATGATCATAGTCCTACTGGCATAGTCGAAAGTATTACTGACATCTATCTTATGCAATATGAATAAATAGATTTCTGTGGATGAAATTCATGATGCATAAGACTTAGCATGGATAACCTGAACCACCAGATATACAATGGCAACCTTAAAATCATAATTATTCATCATACATAGTTGTCTCATGCATAATTATTCAATCATCCTCCTACACAAAGATCACACATGCAACTATACACATATGTTGAGAGAATTCGACAATATACAAGGTAAGGACCAACATACAACACATCCCATGCAATGGAATTCGATAAGAGAAATTGAAATAATGTCACATGGAAAATCGAGCACCGCCACCCAACCTAGAACTGACTTTCTCCAGTTCACCCTTGAGCCGAGAGTTCTTGCCATGGATCAACTACCTCATGTTGATCTCTTCCATGGGTATTTAATACCCTCTTTCATGATATGGTTTCCATTAGCAACATCTCACTTTTATGGATATTTTTTATCCATTTGCCTAGGCTTTTCCCAGAAAAGCTCGCCTTTATCTCCCGTGAGGATTTTCCTCATAAAAGCTTGCCTTTATCTCCCGCAAGGATTTTATGTTTTTTCTTAACTTAGCATCTTTCTCCAGCTAAGTAGCTTAATGGATATTTATCTCCAAATCCATTAAGCTTATCTAGATTTGGATCTAGAAGTCTTATCATGAAAGAATTATCCATTCCCATTCACCAATGGGATTTGGCAAGAATCTCATCTCTTGGTGTCTCACTTTTCCAAGTGATTAAATTATTTTATTTAATAATAAAGTATTTACTTTCATTGTTACATATCAGACCTAGCTTTTCTTAGCTTAGGTCAATAGAGTGTTACATACAATGGAGGGGTGTTACATACTCCCCCCCTTAAATTTACATTGTCCTCGGTGTATTACTGCATCTTACAATTTATTTCCTCGTTCACAGGTAGTTATTTTCTGAATTTTCAGGTTCCCATGGCCTTGCCACCTGAATCAGATCTTCTGATACATTGGTTACAAAGGAGTTCTACCAGCAATCTCCTTCCATTGCTACTTGTACATTTGTTTCAATCAATTTTGTGAGAGATTTTCAGATGCAGAAACTCAATTTTGTTTACCATAGTTAATGTAACAATACTACTACATGAGTAAATACGGGTTAATGTTGCCCACCATTTAACTATGATTCCTCTTTTTTATTGTATTTAAATAATAGAAATGCATGTTATTCCAATGCATTCTTGCAATGCCCTTGTGTTCTTGTCAAACAATTGCTTCCTGCAGTTTCCCTGCATTAGTCATAACAAGTCAAACTAGCATCAAAATCATAACCCGCATGTAACCATCATAAATCAAGATCATATGTCATATGTATACTAAGAATGAAATAAGATACTGATACTTATCCTTAATTTCCACCTTTTTCTTGCCTCTGTACGCACTTTGGATCGGTTGCCACACCAAGAAATCACCCAATGCCTTCTCCTCAATCATGTGTACATCACACACATAGTGTGCATCACACACATACAACTATACACATCATCCAACATCATGCAATACATGCATCCACACTAGTACCATCTGTACCACATGTACATAGTACCACTTGTACAACGTGTACACCATACTCAAGCATCATATGCACGACTTATACATGCTCCACATGTTTTCAAACAATGTTAGTATTATTATCATAACATCAAGTCAACGCCAAAAATCCCTTTATTTATTCATACTACCTTTAGAAAAATCCAATCAAAGCATGCTCAGTTTGTCGATTGGAGAATAAGGAATCCATGGACCTGTTCACTTATGCAACCAGAGCATAAATGAATAATTTTATGTCCAAGTATTCAAACACTTTTATTTAGCTAATCCTTTTCATGTATCTTGTGGTTGCAGGAATTTTTCATCAAAATGATAACATAGATGCACAATACAACTTTACAAAACCAATAACTTTAGTTTCGGGATTGAATCTTTCACATAGACAAGGTTTTAAGAACAACAAAATATCACCTCCGCCCCATCATAAAACAGACTTATTGACTATGATAGTTAGTCTAGTATGGTCTTCAGTATTATACTTGAAGTTTAATAACAACTTTTAGCCTTGTCTTTAAGAAAAAAATTGTTTGGTACTCAAAAGTACTCCACACATAAACTAGTTATGCCATATGATTTCATGTTTGCTCTTTTTACCACTACTCCCAACACTTTGTTGGCCACGAATAATTTAGTGACTATCCAAACCAATTGAATAATCAGTATCCAAGTACATACACCTCCCATACATGAGTTATAAATGAAATCTACAATACTCTCAATTTCACACCCATTGAGTTTTTAGGCACTATGTGTACCAGGGTGTGAACCTAGGTCATTAGTATGTTGATACCCCACTTTAACACTAGATCATGACCTGGTAGAATATAATTCATAAATTTCTTATGCATTAATTGTTATGTTGTCATATTCAAAACCAGACAATGTTATTAATGCAATCTGACAGGTAGACTTCTCTCATATTGCTTGATAGGAAATAGGGATACAAAATATGCATTTTAGATTGTACGATTGTCCAATTTTTTTTTAATAGATTGCTAGATAGCGTTTTATCAAACCAATTATCTTACAACAATCTCGATTACCAGTACCACTTAGCCATCAATATAGTGAATTCATCCTATTAATTTAACAACAAGTTGTTGCATGGTTTGTTATCCTCTTTCTTGTCTTGCTTGATGCACGTATTATTTTACTACAGGCATAAGATCCTTATATCATCATAAGCTGTATTAATACGAAACATTTTGGTCTACCAAAATTTAATCAATTCAGACCAGTCATGCTTTGAATCTAGTGTATACTTATTATTAGTCATTAGGTTGCTTTGAATTTCTATATTTCACTTCTAGTGCATCTAACACCACCCTATCTAGTCTATAATATAAGCACACCAATCTTTTTTTTCTCTTACCACTTCTCATAAGAAGTACAATTGTAAGATCCACAATCATCCTAATAGAAGCATATTTTTGAAAGTTTTGTGGTAGCAGCTACAACTGATCAGGTGGATATTGGTGGCCACCTGCCAAGTCCATCTGGACCCCACCATTGTTTCTCTCAGCATTTTCAGTTCCTTAATTGTATCACAACTTACTATTTTTAGCAGTTTTTCGGGTCCTGAACTTCTGGAGCTGTTTTGAGGCCCTAAACGACGTTTTTTGGGAAATTTGGGGGCAACATGGGTCCTTGGACTAATGTTGCCCTTCCCAAAGTGGTAGTGCTCGGATAGATCTTTCTAACGAGCTATTGTACGCGTCAAACGGAGATCGTATGCCAAAGTTACGACCCCGGGAAGTTGATGTACCAATTTACCCAAACGGGGCCCACAGTGTGGCGTCTCATCTTCTAGGGTTAGGTTTTGGAATGTTAAGGGTTTTCCATTGTTTCTCAACAATAAATAGGTCGTCGAGCCTCATTGTAACACAGTTCAAAGGCATGTAGCCACCACTTCTCTTCTCAGAGATCAGCTACCATCGCCCTAGCTGGTTTATTTCCATTACTGTGTGTAAGCATATCTCAGTATTTTACATTAATGAAATGAAGTATTATTTCCACTGCATATCTGTATTTATGGTTATCTATGTAATTTGTTGCATTCCTGTTTAAGTCCGGATTAGTGGTATCAGAGCGGTCTGCTTTTTCTCTGTTTTTCTTTGCATGTCCCCAACCAGGTCGGGATATAAGGAGTTAGGGCTTGAACTGGTCGAACCTTTGCGAGACCAGCCTCGCAAATCCCGACGGCCTCCCATGGCGAATGAGAAGAAAGACGAGGGGGCAAGAGATCCTATCAAAAGCTTGCTCGAAGAAGCCCTCGAGCGACAACGGAACGCGATGATGGACAGCTTTACCCAGATCCTTCAGCAGCTACCCAGAAGTGACGCATCGGCTTCCAGCAGCTACTCTAGAAATGCCACGCCCTTTAAGGTATAAGTCAATTTTGAAATCCCCATATTCGAGGGTCAGATAGACGCAAATGTTGTAGATAAATGGTTAAATCTGTTAGAGGGTTATTTTTCTGTTCATGAATTTTCGAGTCGGGAAAAGATTGTTTTCGCTCTTCTCAAAGCAGCCCCCCACGTCAAGGACTGGTGGAAAACCTACTGCGAGCAAAAGGATGAAAATACCGGCTCACTATTTTTAGCCGCACCCACCTGGAATTCATTCCGGGATGCCATCAAGGAGAAGTACTACCCTGTCGGAAGCTATGAGGACGAATACATAAAGTGGACCACGCTGCGGCAGGGAAGGGACCAAGACGTGCCGAAGTTCACAAATCTTTTCCATACCCTTCGTACAAAGTTTGGTATCAAGGATACGGAGCAGCATTTGATACTCAAATACCGCGGCTGCCTGCACAAGTACATCCAGGAAGAAATAGAATTCATGAACATCTCCTCACTCGTCACAACATACTGATATGCTGTCAAGGTTGAGCAGGAGTTTAAACAAAAGAAGCGAGACTTTGGATCTGCGAATCTGAAGCAAGGGAAAGGTGACCCTAAACCACAGAACAAAGGACAAAGCCAAGGCGGGGTAGCCCAAGACAACCCGCCAAAGCTGCAAGCAAAGAATAGTGCCGCGAAGCCGAAAAAGGACACGGGAAAATGGTGTGAGTTCCATAAGAGCTCCACTCACAACACAAGTGAGTGTCGGGCCAAGCAGTCACTGGTGGCTGAGCTGAAGGTTTCAGAATCAGATGCATGTTTCGACTCTGAGTCAGAACCCGACAAGGGGAATGAAAAAGGGAAGCCGATCATTGATGCAGATCCTAATGCCACTGTTGCTACCGCCAAGATCCAGAAAAATGAACCCAAAGATCCAGAGGAGGAGGAGCGTCTGTTCCACTCCCATATGTGGGTAAAGGGCTCCCCGCTACAGTTCATTGTCGATAGCGGAAGCCAAAAGAACCTCATTTCGGCCGAGGTCGTGAAGCGTTTGGGCCTACCGACCACAGCACATCCACAACCGTACACCATCGGTGGCTTCACTAAGGACGGGATCTTCGCGTGAGTTAGTAGTGTCGCCTTCCATACAACATCAAGCCCTTCACGGATGAGGTATTTGTGACATTGCTCCCCTTGAAGTTTGACAACCATACTTGTGGAAGCGACATACTGTGTATGAACCAAGGCCCCGTGCTGTTATTATTACATTGGGAAATAAGTTGTACAGGATACTAGAGGTAGCACCGCCTACCGCCATCTCTTTGATTACTGCAAAACAATGCAGTAAGCTCATTTCCAAAACCGGGAAATTTGTTTTCCTAACGATACGCCCTTAAGGAAAGAAGAAGACGGTGGCCACAGCCTCCAGACAGGGCCCCTCTGCACGACAACTACAAATGGACAAGGTCGTGGAGGAGTACGAGGACATCTTCACCTCCCCCGCAGGGGTTCCTCTGCATTGTCAGGTCAAGCACTCCATCGATCTGACCCCAGGTGCACCGCTACCCAATGGACCAATTTATCGACGCTCCGTTCTAGAGAATGATGAAATCAAGAGGCATATTCAGGAGTTGCTGCAGAAAGGTCACATTCGTCCGAGTTCATCGCCTTGTGGGAGCCCGATCGTGTTGGTACAGAAGAAGGATGGGACTTGGAGACTCTATATTGACTATCGGGCGCTGAACAAGATCACTGTCCGTAATAGGTACCTGATCCCGCGGATTGATGACCTCATGGACCAACTAAAGGGGGCAAAATATTTCAGCAAGATCGATCTGAAGTCAGAATATCACCAGGTACCAATCAAACACTCTGATGTGTGGAAGACTGCCTTCAAAGCCAAGGAGGGGCTTTTCGAATGGTTGGTTATGCCTTTCGGATTGACGAATGCTCCTGCAACCTTCATGAGGCTAATGGATGATATCTTGCGGCCATTCACCAACTCATTTGTAGTGGTATACTTGGATGACATTCTGATCTTTAGCCAGAGTTGGGAAGAGCACCTCCACCACATCCGACAGGTTCTCCAAACACTGCGGCAACACAAGTTATGTGCCAATTTGGAGAAATGCACTTTTGGCATGACCCAAGTTCAGTATCTGGGATTCATTATTGATGAACAGGGGGTGCATGTGGATCCAGCCAAGATCCAAGTCATTCGGGATTGGCCATCTCCAACCATTTTGACAGAGCTCCGCAACTTTCTAGGCCTTGCCAACTTCTACCGCAGGTTCGTGTTGGGATTTTCTCATATCACTTGGCCCTTGAGTCAAGTCACCAAGGGAGGAGCGAAAGAAAAATTATTTTGGTCTGAATCTCAACAGAAGGCATTCATACAGTTGAAAGATTGCCTCTGCACAACACCAATGCGCGCGTTACCAGATTTACAACAACCATTTGAGGTCGAGACAGATGCCTCTGACTATGTTATTGGGGCAGTCCTTACTCAACACGGGCATCCAGTGGCATATCATAGTGAAACACTTTCAGACACAGTCCGGAAGTATCCCACTTATGATAAAGAGATGTATTCCATTGTGCAGGCCTGCCGACAATGGAAGATTTACATTTTGGGGAAGGAAACGGTCATCCACACAGACCACCGACCCCTGCAGTTCATACAGAACCAAGGGAAATTGCAGAATGATCGCCATTAGAAGTGGTCTACATACCTGCAACAATTCCATTTGAATATCAAGTATAAGAAGGGCAGCACCAATAATGTTGCGGATTGCCTCAGTCGACCACCAATCATGGCGTTAACCACCGTGCTCAACTCTTGTGGGCACGAGACTTCTGATTGGCCACTTCTCTACAAAAGCGACCCAGAATTCGGCCACACATACTAGACACTCTTGGAGGGTTGGCATGTTCCAGATTTTCACCTCCAGGATGCCCTGTTATGCCACCTGGGTCACCTTTGTGTTCCTTCAAGCGAGCGTGCCAAGATGATTTGGGAAGCACACTACAGTCGGGCTGTTGGGCATTTCGGGATCAAGAAAATGGTGGCAGTACTGCAAAAATATTTCTATTGGCCGAATCTTCGACAGGATGTCGGGAAGTACATCAGATCATGTACTGCTTGTGCCATTGCCAAACCGACCATCAAGAAGCAAGGCCTCTATACCCCACTGCCTACCCCTAGTCGACCTTGGGAGTCCATCTCCATGGATTACATGTCAGGCCTTCCTTCCACTAAGCATGGAAATGACTATGTTTTTGTGGTCGTTGACAGGTTCTCGAAGATGGCCATTATGACGGCCTGCAAGAAGAATATCACAGCAGAAGCCACTGCTAAACTCTTCTTTGAACGAGTGTGGGTGCACTTTGGGATCCCACAGTCTATCATCTCAGATTGGGACAGTCGGTTCCTCAGTACATTTTGGTCCAATCTCTGGTAATGTTGGACACCAAACTCACTAAGTCCACAGCCTTCCATCCTCAAACTGATGGCCAGACAGAGGTTGCCAATAGGATGATTGTGCACATTCTGCGCATGTACAACTCAAAGCATCCATGCACATGGGAAGAGAGCCTCCCCTATGTTCAACACAGCTACAACCGAGCTCTTCACAGCTCGACTGGCCACAACCCTTTTCAAGTGGGCTTGGGATTCCAGCCACTATGCCCCATTGATGTGGCCATGCCACTTGCAGCTACTCACACAGATTCGGGTCATGTCCAGTCCGAAACAGACAAGGCAACCAGCTTCATTGAGCACATCCAACATATTTGCCAGCAGGTCCATGACATTCTGGAGAAGTCAAATGCCAAGTACAAGCAGCGATATGATCAACATCGGGTGCCACACAAGTTTTAGGCGGGCGACAAAGTCTGGTTGCATTTGCAAAAGGAATGCCTTACTGGAGCCTATCGGAAACTGAGACCACTCCGATATGGTCCTTACACCATTACTAAGGCTGTGGGAGACAATGCATTTGAGCTCAGCATTCCCCCATTCCTTGGCCTACACCTAGTGTTCAATGCGGACCGCCTTCGGCCATACTTTCCACCATTACTAGACACATCCGACATTGCAGAACAGCTCACACCCGCAGAATTAAATCCAGATTGCATGGAAAAAGTTGTAACTGATCGGATCATGGACACACATATCAAGAAGACTCGCCAACAGAATATCCAACTGTATTGAGTTGTCAAAGCAGGCCAACTCCTTCACCAAAGCAAGTGGCTCACCAGAGACCAAGTTCAGCAAAAGTTTCCTCATCTCATGGAAGAACTCAACGCAATGGGGACCATTGCTTCCTAAGGGGGGAGGAATGATCCAGGTGGATATTGGTGGCCACTTGCCAAGTCCACCTGGACCCCCACCATTGTTTCTCTCAGCATTTTCAGTTCCTTAATTGTAGCACAACTTACTATTTTTAGCAGTTTTTCAGGTACTGAACTTTCGGAGCCATTTTGAAGCCCTAAACGATGGTTTTTGGGAAATCTGGGGGCAACTTGGGTCCATGGATCGATGTTGCCCTTCCCAAAGTGGTAGTGCTCAGATAGATCTTTCTAACGAGCTATTGTACGCGTCAAACGGAGATCGTATGCCAAAGTTACGACCCCGGGAAGTTGATGTACCAATTTACCCAAACGGGGCCCACAGTTTGGAGTCTCATCTTCTAGGGTTAGGTTTTGGAATGTTAAGGGTTTTCCATTATTTCTCAACAATAAATAGGCCATCGAGCCTCATTGTAACACAGTTCAGAGGCATGTAGCCACCACATCTCTTCTCAGAGATAAGCTACCATCGCCCTAGCTGGTTTATTTCCATTACTGTTTGTAAGCATATCTCAGTATTTTACATTAATGAAATGAAGTATTATTTCCGCTGCATATCTGTGTTTATGGTTATCTCTATAATTTGTTTCGTTCCTATTTAAGTCCGGATCAACATCCACCCTCCAAAATTTTGGCCTACACCCAATTTTGGTGCCTCCCTTGAGAGTTTCACTTGATGACTGCACACACTCAGGGATCACTCCATGAGATCGTGTGAGTCTTCACACCCACCTTGCTTGATCATTTCACCCAAGTTCTTGCATGTTGATGTCAGTCATGCTTGCGACCATGTTCTGGTTATACTCAAAGTCTTCGCTTCATGTATACTTGTTGTGTTCGCTATGAAAACATTTGTCGCACTCACACATGGAGTCACATTCATTGTCGCGTAAACATCGTCATGGTCGACCAACGATCAATTACAAATGTCACGCTTGTCACTTATATCGTCGATCAGTCATGTTGAGCATGTGTGTCAGGATGGTTTGAGTTGTCTCGTCGACAAGTCATGTAAGTGTGTGGTTGCAAGATCACGTATGCATCTTTCGCTTGTTCATACACTTAGTCACTTTGTTGAAGTTTTGATGACTGGATTCCCCTCTGATAGCCAAACCATCACCCCACCATCGACTTGATCGACTATCACCCAGAATAGCGTAGAAGCACCAAGCAAGACATTTCAAGTTGCGTTGTCCACAAGCAAATCAATCTACCTTCATGCTGGTCAACCGGAGAGTTTGACCAGGAAGCCACCCCGGGACTGAATCCCCTCAAAAATTGCACAGAGGCTGCAGACCTTACCCGCTCTGATGACTGAGAAAATTCCACAGATAGTCCAGAAAAACACCCAGTGCCCGTCCCTATTTCCCTTAGAAAATTGTGCAGTTTTTCCAGCTAGCCCTCCCAACAGTCGACTGGCTGCTCATGAGAAAGTCCTCTGCTGCCCAGCAGTCCGCCCAGCTTAGAAAATGCACAGAGGTGACCAACAGGCCAACCTCCCAGATCAACACAGTTTTTCCTGCCAGCAACTCCCGGTAGCCCACTGATAGTTCCCTCCAGGAATTGTGCAGTTTTTGCTGCCAAGCTCCAACAGCTAACTGCCAGTTCCCTCCAGGAATTGTGCAGTTTTTGCTACCAAGCTCCGGAAGCTGACTGCCAGTTCCCCTTAGGAATTGTGCAGTTTTGTTGCTAGTGACCCAACAGCTAACTGCCAGTTCCCCTCAGGAATTGCACAACTTTTGTTACCAAGCTCCCCTTGCCCGCTCGTTTCGTAAATTGCACAGATTTTGCCTACCCAGCCTTCCGCAGCCCAGACAGTTGGAGGATAAAACTGCACAGTTTTGTCCTCCAACTGAGCCAGACCTTGCGGACAGTCACTGTTGATCTGGATTTCACATCTTCATCATCCAGTGACTCTTGCACAGCTTTCATCAGTAGTACCCAGAGCATCCATCCCGCCTTACAACCTTGTCACCTCTCCCAGTCACATGCATCCGAAATGATCATGCATCATGGTAGACTAGGAGGTTTATGGATTTGATGTCATCTTGTCATGAGCGACTGCAGACAAAGGTACACAAACAAACATGGCGCGACGACGGATGGGATAAACAAAGGGAGCACATGCAGAAGGACACATTTACCAATGGATGAACAGATGATGCATGCAAAGAGATGTGCTCGCGAACGGATGATCATGCAAATATGTGTTTGCGGACGAACGAACGAGCAAACATGCAAGATGTGTTCATGAACGAATGGATGGATGAACATGCACCTTTCGCGAACGAACAAACCTGTTAAGCTTACTAACATACAAGCAAGGAGCAACGTGTGAATGAAACATCAAGCGAACCAATGACCATCGAAGACTCCGCGCACTTTTCCATGTGGAGGTGAAGCTGTAACACACCATGAGGACATCCATCACCCAGTAGCACTGCAACGCGACATGCACACCACCACCAGCACGAATGTACCAGAACTGTCATGTCGAGTCATTTCATGAGCCATGTTGTCCACATCTCTACTGTGGGCCACACTGTCAATCAATGTAATGTAACGTGGAAGTCCAAGAGACCCACTTGTTGTATGAAGAGTCATGTAAAGTCGAAAATTCATGGAAGTCAAATAGTCATGAGGGTAGTCGAACAACCACAAGGGTCAGTTTCACCCTTGGCTATAAATACCCCCTCATTTGTACATGCAAAGGACTTTTCATCTCAGCTCCTCTCGCATAGCCTTGAGAGTCTGTAATATTTTCTTAGAGGAGTAAGTAGTGGCTCCAACGCCCCGCACGCAGGGTTAGTGATGTATGGTGTAATGATGTGTCTTGGAACTTTCACTTAATTTAGAAGCCTACTCACAGGCCAACACGTTTTCACACATGTATTGTAATTGTTGTAAGACTAATCTTTAACACTTGTAATGCATGTTGCTTTAACCTATGTTTAACACTTGAACTAATTCACTTGTTGTAATACATATATGTTAATGAAAACATCTTGTATATGCTGTTAACGTTGTCTCGCCTGTGTAGACTACTCTCCCGGACATCAGACAGACCTTTCACATAAAACTTGCTATAACAACCATTGTACTCATGCAGACTAATCCGCTGAGTGTTATACATGTTATCTTCCCTTGTGTGTTGTGACTGTCGCATCTATGTGGACTGTTCCACTGGAAGTTGTGCACGTCCTGTTTATTGTGTGTTCCTAGCAGAGTTGGGACTAATCCCAACCGACTTGGAACTCACCCCCACCCTCTCCCTCTATAATGAAAGAACCATTGACACAAGAGACACTTACAATCACCAGGCACATGAACCCCACTTCTCGCAAGACAAAGAAGACCACTCTCCTGTGTAGACAAGCAAGAGTTGATGCAAATCTTTAAGATAATGGCAACCAGGGCATCGTATCGGATGGGACTCCCACACCAAATGGTGTGAGGTCTAGTTGGGACTTCATACCGGGGTGATCCCCTAAATGTTGGCGGGTCTAGCACTGTCAACATTTATGGTGCTAGAAGGAGGGCCAAATGACAAGATGAGTCCTCACATCTATTTTGAATCTTTGCATATCTATCATGAATAACTATAGATTTTCTCTTCCAGAGTGTATGTCTTATGGAAACGACTTCATTATCTCAGATAAGCTCTCGAATAACTTGTCATATAAAACATATGATGGTGGAGGTTACATAGCCTTGGTTAGGCACGTGGTGGTGTTGTAGGATCATGCGAAAGACATGAAATCTTTGAAGAATACATGACCTGTGCATTGTTCGTCTACACGCTTTGAGGGCACCCCATGCACTAGTGTGCCACGCTGCCTGAAAAATCTATTCATTCTCTTTCTCATCTGGTCACAGAGATAGATCGTGCTTTCAATCACTTTAATCGTAAAGCACTTGACAAAGAAATTCTGGAATTATGAAAAGCACCCGATGAATCCGTTGAACAATTTCACACACGCTTTTGTAATCTTGCATACCGATTTCCCAAAGATGAAATTGATTGGGAATTTCTCGATGGAATATTTGAGTATCTTCTTTACATATCCGAAAATCCACAATTCTTGAAATCATTTGAATCCCACTCAACATACCTCGGTGATGGAGCTGTGCAATCACAGGAAAGCATAGTTGCTATCACAAGTGACTGTCCGCCTTCACTTCATCTAACAGCTCTACCACTACAGAGTGATGTGGGAGAACATGCATACACATTTGTTGAACTATCACATCCTCCCACCCCACCTGCTCTTGATATCTACGCAGATTTGGCTTGCAAGCCTATTGGTTGTCACGTTGATTCATTCCCTCAACCTCTGTCCCCGCATTCTGTTGATCCTCTGGATTGTACTGTCTTGTGCTCTTCCATTCTAGAATCCTCACCTGTTGTGAACGAGGATCAAGGTGATGACATAGTTGGTGTTATGCAGCCAGCCCGCGCCATCATTCATGATGAGTGTGTGAGGGAATCTAAATAAGAACCCGTGGTGAAGGATGACTCCCTTCCATCCGTGCCTCACCCGCTCTATCCTGACATCCCTTTTGATCCTGCCACTGTTGATTTCCCCTATGAAAACTCATTCCCGATGTTCCCACTTCCGATCATTCACAGGACATGTTGGATGTCAGTCTGTCATTACATTGCGAAGAGGACACATATTCCTCCGAAAATCCATCCAATCTATCATCTGTCATTTATGAAAACACAGAGGGTGAACATCCTTACTTCTCATCTACCCCTCTACCTGATTCATCAAATCATGAGGATACCGACAAAAATCCTGAATTTTCTGATCTTGGTTGTCATGATCTCTCTAATTCTTCATCTGATCATGATGTTGATTCAACCATTGTTAATCTATCTAAGACACTGGTCTACGATGATCTATCTGTCGACAAAGTTGAAACCCCATAGACTGTTGAGGAACTTCAACCCGAGCTGATGGTTATGTCATTTCCTCGTTGTCCTAAGGTTGGTTTCGCTTCTGATCAGGAAATTATTGAAACACACAAGGCTCCTCATCACTCTCTACTTTTCATTCAAGATCAGTCTAACACTCAGATTTCACTTCCTCCACTCAAACTACACGATCCCATCGCTCATTCATTGGAGGAATCTTACACAACAAGCACACTTGCACAACATAAGTGGTCTACCTTTCTCACGTTTGCTTGCATGTCATAGTCAAGAGAATGCATACACTCAACATATGTACGTAGTGTAGCACAACACCATGGAAAGTCCATAGAGTGCATGACATGCACTTTCACTCATTTTTGTTCTGTGGATGCTTGTAAGCTCAGAGTGTGTACATCTTCATCATTATATCTTTCATGCTTGCTGGTTTGCGCAACTGCGATGATCGTAAACCATGCCTTCACCAACATGGGTTGACCAATGCGCCGGTGGCTGCATTGGAAGTACCACTTCACGTGAGACAATCCATGCACTGTTAGCTTAGGAGTAGGAGTAGTATTTAGTTTGAGTTGTTTTCTTGCACGCATGATTTCTTCTTTCTTTGTGTGTTTGCTTGCTTGCTTGTTTGTTTGCCTACTCGCTCTACATATGCATTTGCTTCTGCTTCTTGCTTTGATTTTGGATTGTTTACTTGTTTGTGTCCATAGAATAGTTTCACATGGACCAAATGCGACTCTTAAAACAAGCTAGATGAAGTACATGAGGACTTGTACAACTATCAATACTTGGTTATCTATCGTCCTATCTCTTATGTAAGAACTTGTTGCCTTCATTCCCTGATACATTGATAGAAAATACGTACACAGTCCAGGAGAAGCTTGGCCCACACATGTACTGGTTGCAATCACTTGACCAGAGAGTTGACAACCTTCCTGTCAATGGCCAAGATCTCAAACATTATTTACTGTAGGTCGGGCCACGCCCCATGCCATGTACATAGTCTACTTGTTGCTTGTTGTTTTCATTTTGTTTGCCTTTCTTACTATCTTTGTTCTTATTTGATTTGTTCTACTTACTATTTTTATTTACTTTTGTTTTGTTTGCTTGATACCTTACTATTTTTTTTTCCTGAAAATAAGTGCTGCCAACTACTGCATTCTAGATTTTGAATATAGTATGTGGCTAAGATTTGAGGAAACTTGTGACGCTACAACACTTGGCCAGTCTTGTGTCATCTTCTCTATGCTTAGTTATAACCTTTGGCCAATGAAGTCTTGATGGAAAATACGAGCCGTCTGTGAGGGAAGTTTTGGTCCAACCATGAAACTGTGTCCACACTAGGAGGCCCCATGCTTTCACTCAGCCTTCTGCTTTGTGTGTTCAAGCTCATCCAACTAGTAGAAACGGAGAAGGGGAAAATCTAAACGAGCAAACCTATGCCAGAGGTCTTAGATGCTTCTTTGAAGGAACAACCTCTTCTGCTCTCAATAAGTCAAGATCCCTCTTCTGCCCCAAAAATAAATAAGAGCCTATGCACATTCCTCTTGAAAAATACAAAGGCGAAAGAAGAGAAAGGCTTCCTATGCAGAAAGGTGAAGCATGCAACTCCACTGGGGTACTGACCAGGCTCGCTGGTAGTGGAGCAATGCATGTGTTCCTACGTGACTCCATTGGGGTACTATCCAGGCCTGCTGGCAGTGTAGCAACACCAGAGATGAAAACTTATACTCTAAAAATATTCAACTCGTGAGCTAAAATACCCTTCCCGAATTCGAAACACTGTGATCAAGCTGAACTTTTGATTGTGTTTGACTGAGTTGGAAAAAGGTGAACCATGTATGTCCATGAGGTAAGTGGGGAAGCCAGAGTAACCCGCACAATGATTCAATACTCCTCGAAAGACCAAGGCCCTGTGCTATCAATGAACCAAAACATAGAAGCTGGAGTTCTACCAGTGTGTCGCCAAGTGTTGTAGCGGCTACAACCACCCTCCAAAATTTTGGCCTGCACCCAATTTTGGAGCCTCCCTTGAGAGTTTCACTTGATGACTGCACACACTCGGGATCACTCCATGAGATCGTGTGAGTCTTCACACCCACCTTGCTTGATCATTTCACCCAAGTTCTTGCATGTTGATGTCAAAGTCATGCTTGCAACCATGTTTTGGTTATACTCAAAGTCTTCGCTTCGTGTATACTTGTTGTGTTTGCTATGAAAACATCTGTCACACTCACACACGGAGTCACATTCACTGTCGCACAAGCGTCGTCATGGTCGACCAATGATCAATCACAAGTTTCATGCTTGTCGCTTATACCATTGGTCAGTCATGTTGAGCATGTGTGTCTGGATGGTTTGAGTCGTCTCGTCGTCAAGTCATGTAAGTGTGTGTTTGCAAGATCATGTATGCATCTTTCGCTTGTTCACACACTTAGTCACTTTGTTGAAGTTCTGACGACCAGATTCCCCTCTGACAGCTGGACCATCACCCCACCATCGACTTGATCAACTGTCACCCAGAACAGCGCAGAAGCACCAAGCAAGCCATTTCAAGTTGCGTTGTCCGCAAGAAAATCAATCAACCTTCATGCTGGTCAACCAGAGAGTTTGACCCGGTAGCCACCCCAGGACTGACTCCCCTAAAAAATTATGCAGAGGCTGCAGACCTTTCCCGCTCCGTTGACTGAGAAAATTGCGTAGATAGGCCGGACAAACACCTAGTTCCCGTCCCTGTCTCCCTCAGAAAATTGCGCAGTTTTTCCAGCCAGCCCTCCCGACAGTCGACTGGCTGCTCACCTAGAAAATTGCGCAGTTTTCATGAGCAAGTCCTCTGCTTCCTAGCAGTCTTCTCAGCTCAGAAACTGCGCAGAGGTGACCAGCAGGCTAGCCTCCCAGCATCAGCACAATTTTTCCCGCTAACAACTCCTGGAGTCGATTGACAGTTCCCTCTAGGAATTACACAGTTTTTGCTGCCAAGCTCCAACAGCTGACTGCAAGTTCCCTCCAAGAATTGCACATTTTTTGCTGCCAAGTTCTTGGTAGCTGAATTCCAGTTCCCCTTAGGAATTGCATAGCTTTTGCTGCCAAGCTCTAATAGCTGACTTCCAGTGCCATCCAAGAATTGCGTAGTTTTTGCTGCCAATCTCTCGGTAGTTCACTGTTAGTTCCCCTCAAGAATTGTGTAGTTTTTGCTGCTAGTGACCCAACAACTGACTTCTAGTTCCTCTTCGGAATTGCACAGTTTTTGCTGCCAACCTCCCGCTGCCCGCTCATTCTGGAAATTGCGCAGATATTGCCTTCCCAGCCTTTTCGCAACCTGGATTGTTCCTCTAAAAAATTATGCAGATTTGTCCTCCAGCTGAGCCAGACCCTGCGGACAGTCACTACCGATCTAGATTGCCCATCTTCATCACCTAGTGACTCCTGCGTAGCTTTCATCAGTAGTACCCGGAGCCTCCATCCCACCTCGCAACCTTGTCACCTCTCCCGGTCACCTTCATCTAAAATGATCATGCATCATAGTAGACTAGGAGGTTCATCGATTTGATGTCATCTCGTCATGAGTGACTACAGACACATGTACACAAACAAACATGGCATGACGAAGGATGGGATGAACAAAAGGAGCACATGTAGAAGGACAAGTTCACCAATGGACGAACAGAGGATGCATGGAAAGAGATGTTCTTGTGAACAGATGATCATGCAAAGATGTGTTCGCGAACGAACGAATGACAGACGAACATGCACCTTTAGCAAATGGATGGACTTGTCAAGCTTACCAACATACAAGCAAGGAGCAATGTGTGAATGAAACATCAAGCGAACCAATGACCATCAAAGACGCCGCGCATTTTGCCATGCGGAGGTGAAGTTGTGACAGGCCATGAGGACATTCATCACCCAAGAGCACTATAGGTCGACATGCACACCAGCAGTAGCATGAATATACCAGCACTGTCATGTCGAGTCATGTCGTTCACATCTCTATTTTGGGCCATACTGTCAATCAATGTAATGTAATGTGGAAGTCCAAGGGACCCACTTGTTGTACGAAGATTCATGTAAAGTCGAAAATTCATGGAAGTCAAACGATCATGAGGGTAGTCGAACAACCACAATGGTCAATTTAACGCTTGGCTACAAAGACCCCCTCATTTGTACATGCAAAGGAATTTTCACCTCAGCTACTCCCGCATAGCCTTGAGAGTCTGTAATATTTTCTTGGAGGAGTAAGGAGTGGCTCCAACGTCCCGCAAGCGGGGTTAGTGATGTATGGTGTAACGATGTGTCTTGGAACTTTCACTTAATTCAGAAGCTTGCTCATAGGCCAACACGTTTGCACACATGTATTGTAACTGTTGTAAGACTAATCTTTAACACTTGTAATGCATGTTGCTTTAACTTGTGTTTAACATTTGAACTAATTCACTTGTTGTAATACATATATGTTAATGAAAATGTGTTGTTTATATTGTTAACGTTGTCTCGCTCGTGTAGACTACTCTCCCGGACATCAGATAAACCTTTCACATAAAAAATGCTATAACAACAATTGTACTCGTGTGGACTAATTTGTTGAGTGTTATACGTGTTATCTTCCCTTATGTGTTGTGACTGCCGCATCTGTGTGGACTGTTACGCCGAAAGATGTGCACGTCCTATTGTATTTTGTGTTCCTAGCAGAGTTGGGACTCACTCCCAACTGACTTGGGATGCACCCCACCCTCTCCCTATACGGTGAAAGAACCATTGACATAAGAGACACTTACAATCACCAGGAACGCGAACCTCACTTCTCACAAGACAAAGCATACCACTCTCCTGTGCTGACAAGCAAGAGTTGAGGCAAATCTTTAAGATAATGGAAACCATGCCATCGTATCGTATGGGACTCCCACACCAAACGTTATGAGTTCTAGTTGGGACTTCATACCGAGGTGATCCCCTAAATGTTGGTGGGCCTAGCACCATCAACATTTCTGGTGCTAGAAGTAGGGCAAGATGACAAGCTGAGTCCTCAAATCTATTTTGAATCTCTGCATATCTATCATGACTAACTACAAAGTTTCTCTTCCAGAGTGTATTTCTTATGGAAATAACTTCAATATCTCAGAGAAGCTCTTGGATAACTTGTCACATAAAATATATGATGGTGGAGGCTACATAGCCTTGGTTAGGCACACGGTCAGTGTTGTAGGCTCGTCCGAAAGACATGGAATATTTAAAGAATACATGACCTGCGCGCTGTTCATCTACATGCTTCGAGGGAACCCCACGCACTGGTGTGCCACGCTGCCTGAAAAATCTATTAATTCTCTTTCTCATCTGGTCGAAGAGATAGACCATGCTTTCAATCACTTTAATCGTAATGCACTCGAAAAAAGAAATTATGGAATTACAAAAAGCACCCAATGAATCCGTTGAACAGTTTCACACACGCTTTTGTAATCTTGCATACCGATTTCCCAAAGATGAAATTGATCGGGAATTTCTCGATGGAAGATATGAGTATCTTCTTTACATATTCGAAAATCTATAATTCTTGAAATCATTCGAATCTCGCTCAACATACCTCGGTGATGGAGTTGCGCAATCACATGCAGGCACAATTGCTGTCACAAGTGACTATCCGCCTTCACTTCATCTAACAGCTCTACCACCACATAGTGATGTGGGAGAATATGCATACACATTTGTTGAACTGTCATATCCTCCCACCCCACCTTCTCTTGATATCTGCACAGATTTGGCTTGCAAGCCTATTGGTTGTCACTTTGATTCATTACCTCAACCTCTGTCCCCGCGTTTTGTTGATCCTCCAGATTGTACTGTCTTGTGCTCTTCCGTTCCAAACTACTCACCTGTTGTGAACAAGGATCAAGTTGACGATGGAGTTGGTGTTATGCAACCAACCTACGCCATCATTCATGATGAGTGTGTGAGGGAATCTAAAGAAGAACCCGTGGTGAAGGATGACTCCCTTCCATCCGCGCCTCACCTTGCTCTATCCTGACATCCCTTGTGATTCTTCCGCTGTTGATTTCCCCTGTGAAAACTCATTCCCAGATGTTCCCACTTCCGATCATTCACAGGACATGTCGGATGTCAGTCTGTCATTACATTGCAGAGAGGACACATCTGTCTCCGAAAATCCATCCAATCTATCATTATCATTTATGAAAACACAAAGGATGACCATCCTTGCTTCTCATCTACCCCTCTACCCAATTCATCAAATCATGAGGATGCTGACAAAAATCTTGAATTTTCTGATCTTGGTTGTCATGATCTCTCTACTTCTTCATCCGATCACGATGTTGATTCAATCATTGTTAATCTATCTAAGACACTGGTCTACAATGATCTATCTGTCGACGAAGTCAAAACCCCACAGACTGTCGAGGAACTTCAGCCCTTAGATGATGGTTATGTTAGGTCCTTGTTGTCCTAAGGTTGGTTTTGCTTCTGATCAGGAAATTGTTGAAACACACAAGGCTCCTCATCACTCTCTACTTTGCATTCAAGATCTATCTAACACTCAGATTTCACTTCCTCCACTCGAACTACACGATCCCATTGCTCATGAATTGGGGGAATCTTACACAACAAACACACTTGCACAACATAAGTGGTCTACCTTTATCACGTTTGCTCACATGTCACAATCAAGAGAATGCATACACTCAACATCTGTACGTGGTGTAGCAAAGCACCATGGCAAGTCCACAGAGTGAATGACATACGCTTTCACTCATTTTTGTTCTGTGGACACTTGTAAGCTTGGAATGTGTACATCTTCATCATTATATCTTGCATGCTTGTTGGTTTGCGCGACTGTGATGATCGCAAACCATGCCTTCACCAACTTGGGTTGACCAATGCACCGGTGGTTGCATTGGAAGTATCACTTCACGTGAGATGACCCATGCACTGTTAGCTTAGGAGTAGGAGTAGTATTTGCTTTGAGTTGTTTTCTTGCACACATGATTGCTTCTCTCTTTGTGTGTTTTCTTGCTTGCTTGTTTGTTTGCCCACTCGCTTTGCATATGCATTTGCTTCTGCTTCTTGATTTGCTTTTGGTTTGTTTGCTTGTTTGTTTCCGTAAGTTAGTTTCGCATGGATTATGTGCGACTCTTAAAACAATCTAGGTGATGTACATGAGGACTTGTACAACTATCAATACTTGGTTATCTATCGTCCTGTCTCTTATGTAAGAACTTGTTGCCTTCAATCCATGATACATTGATAGAAAATATGTACACAGTCCAGGAGAAGCTTGGCCCACACACGTACCGGCTACAATCACTTGATGGGAGGGTTGACAACCTTCCTATCAACAGCCAAGATCTCAAGCATTATTTACAGTAGGCCGGGCTATGCCCCATGCCATGTACATAGTCTGCTTGTTGCATGTTGTTTTAATTTTGTTTTCCTTGCTTACTATCTTTGTTCTGCTTACTATTTTTGTTTACGTTTGTCTTGTTTGCTTGATACCATACTATTTTTGTTTCTGGAAATAAGTGAGGCCAACTACTGCGTTCTGGCTTTTGAACAGAGTATGTGGCTGAGATTTGAAGAAACTTGTGACACTGCAACACTTGGCTAGTCTTGTGTTCGTCTTCTCTATGCTTGGTTATAACCTTCGTCCAATTAAGTCTTGACGGAAAATATGAGCCATTTGCGAGGGAAGTTTTGGTCCAACCATGACCTATGTCCACACTAGGAAGCCCCATGCCTGCACTCAGCCATCTGCTCTGTGTGTTTAAGCTCATCCAACTAGTAGAAACGGATAAGGGGAAAATATAAACGAGCAAACCTATGTCAGAGGTCTTACATGCTTCTCTGAAGGAGCAACCTCTTCTGCTCTCAATAAGTCAAGATCCCTCTTCTGACCCAAAAATAAATAAGTGCCTATGCACAGTCCTCTTGAAAAATACAAATACAAAAGAAGAGAAAGGCTTCCTGCCTAGAGAGGAGTTAGCCTAGTGGGTCTTGACCCAGGTTCAGAGTTAGTTTTGCAAAGCAAGTCCCTACACTATTGGTCCTTTTGGCATCAATCCGCAAAGTGTGGACTGAAGTCTCACCCAAAGCAGTATGGGGGGATGCTGGAACCAAGTTTCTGAACCCAGAGATCAGTGTAATGTCATTTTATAACCTAAATCTGCCTTCATGCAGATCGAAAAGCCTTTAGGGATTATCAATATAACCCTCCTTAATTAGCTTCTATACCTCCATGAATGCTTAAGACTATCTTTCACGAACCCTGAATAGGCGGATCAACTACTTACGCATATCAAGGATGACTTATAACCTAGTAATTACTTAGATCGACTTAAGTGTTCAATAACTTCAACATACAACAAGATAATTTTCGCGTAAACATTTAGCATCATTTGCGTTCATATAACAATACAAATTGTGTAAAGTCGTGAATAAATATAGTATTATGTCATAAACCCATCATTTATCACAATATAAACATATCCATGTAAAACAGAGTAAGCAGACAAAACACAAGAATTTCTGGAATAATCTCTTTATTAATACTTCAGTTCTGCTTACAGACTCAAGACTTTCTTGTGCACTCAGCTACGGACTCTACTCTAGGTCTCTGCACACACAGCTGCAGAGCCTTTCTTCTACTCTAAGACTTATATGATCTTCCTTCTATTGACCCATTACATTCGTCTTCATCATCCTTACCTTCCTTAGACCTCCTAAGGGACACTTATTTATACAATCCCATGGTCCACAGACCATGGGTATATCTTCAAAAGCCGACTCAACTTACTTAAAAGAAGGGTAAAACCCTTTATGACACTTTAACTACCTATACGCTCCGTGACCACTACTTGCAGATACTTTACATTTTATACAACGAAACTTGGGCTTTTGCCCCAAAATTGACCCTAGGGACACCATCCCAACAGGCCCCCAACACAAAGATCGTGACTCACCCTCGAGTCACTCTGCTGGTGCAGAGATATTATTGCGAAGACCACCCAACTCTACTTGTGCCACTGCCACTTCCGCCGCACTCTACGTGGCCGCCTGTTTGATCTTCTCCACCAACTTCTTTGTTGTCGGTCCTACATTGTCCTCCTTGATTTTCTGTTACGTGCTCTGTAGGCTCGCAAACTTCTCCTAAATTTTGGCGAAGATAATGTAGGACTCATTCAGCCAAGGCCCCAATCTGGCCTTAAGGACTGCCTCTTTCTTCTGCGCTTCTTCTACCTGTAGATGCAGCTGCCTCGCCTCCTACAGCGTAGCAAGGCGTTGTGGGTAGCAACGGTGCGCATTGTTGCCCTTACTTCATCATACTGTTGCTGGAGTTCGCGAGCTTTTGTATTCAAGGCTTGTAGGGTGGGATCTTCTTGTAGAGCTGTGACTACCTCCATTTCTTGCTCAAAAAGCGTGGTGTAGTCTACCACCGCGATAACCACTATTGCAAATCCATCCTTCAGAGCGACATCGTGTTGTGCCTTGACCTCTGGTGGAGTTGAAGGCTGTGACTTCAACTCTAATTCTGTGATCTTCAAGTTAAGCTCAAACTGAAATCTAGCCACTTCTGTCTTGGTGTCGCGCACGCCTACAACCAACTTTTTGATCTTCGCCTCCAACGACGCTTCCTCAGGTATATGTAGTTTGAGCACTGTTTTGTAGGCTTCTGCCAGCGCGGCTGCAAGTTGGTCGTTTTGTGCCTAGAATTTCTTCTATGCCTCTAGCGACGCTGATTTCTCAACGAACATGTGTTCTATGTTTACTCTATACTCGATTATAAGGCTTAGTGTGCACTACTCCCAAGCTTTAACCTCTGCTATCACACCTGCTTGCAGCATGTGAAGAAACTCAATGGGGAGCGTGGCCAAGTTAAGGCTGATGTTCTTCAGAGAGCTAATAATAGCCTTGTCAACGGCCGTCTCCATGCTCAAAGATCCATCTGGCAGCGCGACTACTCAGAGATCCAGTGACCGGACCATCTTGGCTGCTTGAATGGTTCCCAGTGCCAAACGTGTTGATGCCGTGTTGCTGTGCCCTACACCGACTTGGATTCTATTTTCCTGAATCTGCAGCTCATGCAGATCCTTCTAAATGGTGCTCAGTGCCTAATTTTACTACTGCTCAAATTGCTGTAGTAGTTCTGTGGTGGTATCCTGCACCTTATCACCTAGTTCATCTAGGTTGCTGTCAGTTAAAGTAATTGGGTCCAACGACGACTTAGTGGCTTTTGTTTTCTTCCGCAGCCCTTCCTTTTCCTACTCGTACCGCTTCACTCAGAAGGGAGTGCTCTGCTCGTCTTGACCATCGTCCCTTGCTCTGACTGCTCTTCCTCCTCCGTTTGGGGCGAAGGAGACTTATCACTCCCCTCAAAGCAACACTCTTCCTGTTCTTATTGCTTCTTCGTGGCACGTTTTGCTTCCACCCAGGCCTTCTCCTCAACCTCTTTCCTATGTTTCTCATCCAACTGCTCAACCTTCTGTTTGGCCACGTCCTTCTTCTTCTTCTCTACGGACTTGTTAGTGCCTGCGGCTAGATCAAAAGGAGAATTCCAATCTGTTGGCCAGCGCTTGATGACCTCCTCGATAGCGTCATCTATAGTGAGGTAGGGTAGGTCGAACCATTTTTGCTTCGGATACTTCCGTGCTCGGATGTAGACACGGTGGATGTCAGCTTTGAAATCTGTGTATCCTAAAAGTTGTTCAAACACGGTTGGTGACAACCACGACTTCTGGTTGATGGCCATGCGAATGCTCACCTCCATCAACACCCAAAAGACTTTGGTCTTTGTGACCCGCGCAACATATTTTGTGGCTAACAAAGATGCAAATTTTGCAGCCTCTGGAAAATCGTTTTTTATGGGAGGAAATTGGCTGTCCTTTGGAAAATCCCAGGCGACCAGCACAATCAAGTGCAACAACCATGAATAGTGGAATGTTTTACTCTCATCCTGTGCCTCTCTACAGTTCGCGAGGAACTCACTACACAGGTAGTGCACCTAGTTGAACTGCACGCCCTTTGCGTACTGTGCAACCAAAGAAACCACTGGCACCGGAACCTCATCCACACGAAATTTTCTCATAACATTGTTAGCCAAAATCTGCATGGCAACCTTTACCGTGGGGTCATTAATCGAGGTAATAGAATACACACGCGACTTCTTCCCAAGTTTGAACTTGTCATTCATATTCTCAGCGAGGTTGCGCTCGCTCGTCTTTCCGCCAAACTCCTTGGCCGGATTTAACCCTAAGTGTGGCAATAGTGTGATCTGATGGATCAACATATCGGTGATGGGGATCAACGCGCTCAGCCACAAGCACCCGTCATGCACCAGGCACAACAACTTCTTAATGATGATCAAGTTTATGTTGGAGTGGTGGTAGTGGGGCACCCACAACAGGTTCAACAACCCCGACTGGTTCACTCTATGAATCCACTCCACAGGCTCCAGCGCAGTGACACTAGACTCTTTGTAGAAGACCCTCTTCATGTAGGTGTCTGTAGCAAGGTGGGGGAACCGCTCATGGTCCACCAAATCCCAATATTCTAGCTTCAAATGTGGGATCCGTGCCAAGCGTGGACCTTCAAAGGTTAGGTTCTCCGGTAACAGGGGTGTGTTGAGGAGGAATTGTCCTGCATCTGGGTCCTTAGGGACCTTCACTTTCCCCTTGCGTCGAGGGATATACTTCGACAACTTAGATATAGGATCTACCCGCTCGGTGTCTATATCTTTCGCACCCTCCTCAGCCTCCAAATCCACCATTTTCCCCTTCTCTGTCGCGCTAAGCTTTTCTTTCCTTTGGGCTTGTGTAGTAGCATGCTTCCTCAGTGACTCGCGTATTGGCACTGGCTTCTTTTGCTTATATTTCTTTGGTTTGGGGACCTCTCTCACCGGCGTAGGCTTTAGCCTAGGTGACCTCGGCACCGTAGGTACTACAGCTGGAACCTCCATGCTCATCACCTCTGGAGCAGCTCCCTCAGAGGCAATAGTGCCTCCAGTGCTAGCAGTCTCTCCTGGTCTAGACATCGTGCTGAGAATGAAGCACTGGGTATCCTCGGGTAACTTCTCGAATACAAAACTAGCGACCAAATCAGCGTAAACCTGAGGATTCATATACAATCGACAGCTCAACATAGAAATTCTAAGAGTGCAAAGTGTTTTTCGCTGGATGGCCACACGTAATTTATAGGTGAATTCGAATTCAAATTCGACCGTTCCCCCCAAAATTCATCCATAAATGCTGAATTGGCGACAAATTTTCCAAGATTTCACTCTTAAATTCAGCCTTAAATGTCGCCCCCCCCACCTCTCCTCTTAACCGTCTCCTGGCAGTCAAATCATGAACAATGACTGTAACAGTTACTTTCTAGCTGTGTCGTGCGGTCTCTCCCCCTAGAGCGCAATTCCCTTCACGCTTCTTATGGTACTGTGACTTCATTCGTTTTCGTGCAGCCCCCTAGTCGCGTAGCTCTACAAATTGGGCAGTGTAGTTTATAGTCCCGCGCCTCCTTGCAGCTGCCTGGAGCGCTAAGACTATGCTACCATCATGTAGTCATTAGGTTGGATCCCTGATGTATGGCTTCAATTGGCTTCCATTTACCCTTCCCGAAAATGGATCTCCATTCAACTTCGTGAGTTGAACTGCTCCACCATCCGTAATCTCTTTGATAACATATGGCCCCAGCCAATGCATATGAAATTTTCCTAGAAACTTATCAAACTTACTGTCATATAATAAAACTAAATCATTTACCTTGAAGGTGCGCAGTTTGATGTGCTGATCGTGCCAAGCTTTTTCACGTCCCTTCTGACCCTGTTGATGGAATCTAGCCAAAAACCTATCTTCCTCGAGCTCTGTTAGTTGTGTGAGCCTTTCTTCTAAGGCTTTGCAGTCCGCCATTCTTGTGAAGGTCGCTATGCGTAGACTAGGCACAGTGTACTCCATATGCATCACAACTTCTACGCCATAGACCAACCTAAAAGGTGTCTGACCAGTAAGCTTCTTATAGGTAGTTTTGTACGTCCATAACATTGTTGCTACGTGCACGTCCTAATCATTCCGTTGCGTGTTGCAAACCTTAGTCAGCACATTCTCCAATATCTTATTAAAATCCTCAATCGTTCCATTGTCCTGAGGATGGTAAACCTGTAATTCCTTTGTCAGCACGCTGATCGTTTCATTGAGAAAATGTGTTTTGCGATCGCTTATCAATACCTTCAGGCAACCAAACCTGGTCAACAGATATTCAAATAAGAATTTTTCCTATGTTGCCCCTGTACAGTTCTTCGCGGTGATGATATATCGTGCACCTATTTTCTTGCTAGAGGGCTGAATCGGTCCTACAAAATCAATTTCCCACTTCTCAAATAGCTGCAATGACACCTGCGGATTCAAAGGCAGCTCGTCCCTCCGTGATGCCTGCCCGTCCGCTAACATGCGTCGCATGCCCTGTATTATGCTTTAGAATCCTTATGCAGCGTCGACCACCACAACCTAGCACACAAAATATTTTGCGGTGTTGCTTTTCTTGCATAATGCCCTCTCGCAGCTCCTCCATGAGCTTCAACAAGGATATTGTTTCTTTCAAATTCAAGCACATAGAGTCGAAGTATTTCGTCCGATTTAATATTATATAAATGGCCTACAATTACAAAACAGTATGCTGCGTGCACCACCAATTCTTTCTTCTGTTGATTGGTGTATCGCTCTAGAGCCGTCCCTATGGTCAGAAAGTGGATAATTTTTGCAAAGTGATTATCCACTACGCGTACTGCGAAGAGCTATGCGTCAGGCAATCCTTCCTCCAAATTGGTAGTCTCCTCTCCTATTTGAATGCACGATAGATGGTTTGACCCCGCATTCAATCTTCTTGTCTTCACAATTACTTCGAAATCATACTCCTGAAACAAAAATAGCCATCTGCATATCCCCCCCCCCCCCCAACACAGGTTTATTGACTAAATATTTCAATGCAGAATGGTCTGTGTACATCTTAAAATGACCGCCTAGCAAGTAATGTCTGAATTTCTAGAGCGCGTACACCATAGCCAAGCCTTCGTGCTCTGTCATCTAATAATTATTTTCAGGCTTAGACAACTTCCTGCTTGCAACCGCTATAGGGTGATCCAATTGTCCTTCACCAGCATGTGTCAACATTGCTCCTAGAGCAATACGTGAGGCATCTACATGCACATGGAACTCCTTATTCCAATCCGGGAAGACTAGGATCGACGCGATGACCATTTTCTCCTTCAGTACATCCAAGTTGCGCTGACATTCTTCATCTGAACATAATGTAGCACCCTTCTTTAGTAACTTTTCCATAGGCGCGGTAATCTGAGCATAAATTTTGATGAAATTCTGATAATATCCAGTATGGCCTAGTGTTGCGCACAACTGTTTAACACTTCTTGGCGCTTCCAAATTTATGATTACCATGATCTTAGTAGGGTCCACCATGAGTCCTTGCCTGCATACCACATGACCCAACAAGATCCCAAAAGGGACACAAAACAAGCATTTATTTAGGTTTAGCGCAATCTGATACCTTCAGCATGTATCCAACATTAAGCGCAGACTGTCTACATGGCGCTTGACTAGCCCAAACACTATCCAGTCATCAAAATAGACTTCCAAGAACTTGTGAATGAACTCTTTGAATGCCACGATGACCACTCACGAGAAGATCGTCGGTGCATTCTTAAGTCCGAAAGCCATTACAGTACACTGGAAACATCCCCATTCTGTCGCGAAGGTGGTCTTGCTCCTGTGTTTTGGTGCGATATTTATCTGATGGTATCCAGAGAACCCATCAGTGAATGAATAGGCCTCATACCCGCCAACATTATCCAGTACTTCATTTGTGAATGGAGTTGGAAAAGGATCACGAACGCAAGCATCGTTCAACTTCCTGATATCTACCCAATTCCTTATTTCATCCTTTTGCTTCTTTTCCTGAACGACCATTGGACTTACCCAATCAGATTCCTCCACTGGTTCAATAATACCCGCTTAAATCATCTTGTCCAACTAAAGCAGACCTTTTCCTTGCATTTGGGATTAAGGCGATATGGCCTCTGCTTAACAGGTTTGGTGTCCACTTTCAAACTTATTTTCAGCACTCCCAAATCGCCTATGACACCTTTTAAGCTCGAAAAGTTTGTGGGAAATAAATCCTGATATTCGCATAGCAACTCAATGACTTTATCCACTGTAGCATCATCTCAGTACTCCCCTATCTTCACAAACTTCTGTTCCGCTTCTATACCAATGTTTACCTGCTTAGTTTTCAGTGTCGCGGTGATGTCAAGGTTCTCTATCTGCGGTCCCTCTACTTCACAGTGGCCTTCTGCTTCGGGGATTTTAATATTCCTTGGATCCTCATCTTCCCCTTCAGCAGTCATATTATAGCATTCCAATGCATGGCGCAGCTGGGTGCTCCAATCCGGTTGAATAAATTCCAAGGGATCCTGCGGAATTCTAAAGATTGTTGCCTTAACTTCTTGTAACGCTTCATCAATACTTTCGAATCCATATTCAAAGTTGAATGTCCTCACAAACCCTTCTCTTAAAATATCCCATTCCACGTTGCCATGGCGGAGCTTTGTTTCCAAATACTAGTTCATAGGAATGATGTCCAAAGTGTGACAGAAAATATGCACCCACTTTGGCTGCAACTCTATTCCATAAACCTTAGTCCACTTTGCCAAATTATCACGTGGATCATCTCTCCCATCATAATTCTCAGTCAACCATACCTTGGGTTGACCAAATCACATCCGCATCATCCTCCTATAGTCACGCCATTCTTCAAAATGGTCTTTATGCATACCCCACCACCGTGCAGGCATAGCGCGCAATGCCAAATCCAGAGCTCGGAAGCGATGCTTCTTAGGGACTTCCCTTTAAAATGCATCCAGAAATTTGTCCACATCAGTTAGACCATCATAATAAGGTAAACTTCTCACCTCGAATGAAACAAAACGCAACGATTTAGTCATCATATTACATCGCAGCATAGATACTTCGTGTAACCTATTCTGCCAGTGCTCCAATTCTTTGTCCGAATCTGATGTACAAGAGCTTTTGTAGTCCCATGCAATTCATCCATCGATGGTTGGATTAACCCAATCTTGGTCTCGCGTTGTTATCTTATAGATCTGGTCCAAATCATTGTCGCTTTCCTCATAGTCACAGACCGATTCAGTATAGCGCGGTCCTTTTGCAAGGTCCAATGGTACTACTACGCGAAACGTTTTCCTTTTGAACGACATTGTTCGCTTCTTCAAATTGATGACCCCATTCATGTCGATAGCCCAATTAATTCAAAGGAGCGCAAGATATGGATTGTTGTCATCAACAATATTTATTACTTCAAAAGCAACCAACGCGCTCACCCCTTCTATATTTACAGTTACTCCATGCAATCTACCCATAGGGATAATCTTCTGTTGATTTTCCATTCTTAATTGAATCAGAGACCACTACAGCATAGGCCTCCCCATCTTTTCCCAAGTCTGTTTAGGCAAAACATTCACATCTGACCCTAGATCCAAAATAACTTGATCCATCTCGTATTCTCCTATTTGCGCGGTGAGCCTCATCTCGCGTCCTGTTCTCGTCTTATGTCTACCAATCTTTCTGACCGTGCAGTGCCCATTAGACGCATTATCCCTACCAGCACATTTATTTATCAACTCCTGTAATCTTTTCACAGCTCTGCTATCACGCAGAAGTTTCATGTAGGTTTCCAAGAAAGTAGTAAGCATGGAGGGGTCAACTTCTTCCAATAGCCTATCCTGACTTCCTGAGGTAGAGGCTTCAACAAAGATTTTCTTTGCTTCCATGAACGTCTCCTTTGCATGCTCTAGATCAAACCCAACTTCTTTTTCTGGAGCCTTGCGGACCTATCCATCTTCTTCAGGCTGTTTTTTCTTATCGTCACCAACCGTCACACCACTTCACAACACAATATTGACATTGGTATCCTCTTCACGAGGTTCTGCCCTCATCATCTGCAGGTTCTGGGTAAGCTGCTGAGGTTATGCCTTCTTCTCCTGCATTTTAACTATCAATATATGCATTCTTCTACCGCGTGGTCAAATTGAGTACAATACCGACATGACGGGCGTGTTTGGCTCGTACACTCCTGCGCGTAGTATCCCAACACTCCGCAATTATAACAAATAACTTTCCCTCGACCTCTACCCTGTCCTCCTCCTCCTCAGCCTCATCCATGTCCCTGATATCCTCTGTGCGCTCCCCTAGCACCTTGGTCCATAGGCCGAGTTTTCGTTTGCATCTGATACGTGGGTGTTATTTCCATCATTAATTCATAGCTACGACAGTTATGCTCATCATGGCCTACCGATTTACAAAAGTTGCAAAATAACTATTGCGGTGTCTGTACAAATTTTTGCAGTAAGTGACAATTGTGTGTTACATGTTTTCTTGCTACTTGACAGATAACGCACCATAGCGCGGGACCTATACTTGGTCCTGATGGGGCTTCCTACGTCAGAGGCATGGGCCCTCCTCCTGCCATATAATTCATGAAAACAGGGCAATGATCCTTATCATGCCCCTAGTTCTTACACTTGAGGCACCAAAATTCTTCGCGCATCTCTAGCCGAGTCGCTTTCTCCTTTTTCAAGCTTCGAAACTCCAGGCAGAGGTTCTGCAACTCCGCATGAATTTGTTGAACTCCCAACACCGTGTCTTAGGTAGGAGTCTCGTGTAATATCATTGTGATCTCAAGTGCTTCCACCTGCGTTCCTATCTTTTGTTGTGATAGAGCAATCCTTAAGTGAGACAGGAGCACGGCTATAAACTGTCTGTGAGATTCATATTAGCTTTGCGGATTCCACACTTCAGTCTTTAATCCAACTCCTAGGGTGTTTCATTGATCCTCATCACAATTTCCTAAAACCCCATTACCAACTATATTTCAGATTTAGTCCTACCAAATTCCTTGTCCAGAGCAGTCTAAGCGTCCACTAACGACGCCACCGTGTTAGCAGTGCAGTACTTAATGTACCACGTCAACGCGTGATATTGAAGAGAAGTAACCAATTGTGCTTTCTTCATATGATCATCTGTAATATTTTTTGTTGTCCACACAGCCTTTGCAACGAACCAAAACTGGTTCAGGTCCTCATTGCCCAAGCCCTTGAAAACATGCAATTTCATCGTGTTCTACATATTGAATGGTGGTGGAGGTGGTGGTGGTGTGGGAAAAGGTGTATGTTGTGGAGGTGAAGGTGGAGTTGGTGTGGACATATGAGGTATTCGCGGAATCCCTTGCCTTATTAACAGGGCAACGATCTGTGGTGAAGCTTGTGCTACTCCCTTGTCGTTACTCAGAGGAGGCTCAATTAGTGGGATATATTCAGGGCCTATTCTCCCTCTATCCCTGAATAACTTTTCACTTCGCGTAGCTCCAAACATCAAGGTAATGGCATAACCCGCTTTTCACACAAGAGCATATTAATCCAAATATTCAAAGATCTCAAATAATTACCTCGCGGTACCTTGAAAAAGTGTCGCTCTACTTTGTTGTAGCTTACTGAGGTATCAACCGCGAATTTTGTAACGAATCCTCCTATTACTCGATCAAGCTAGTGATCGACAATGCGAGCGAGATTATCTTCAGAAGATTCCAATCTCCATACAAGCTCTGGGATCCACACTATTGGACCATCAAGCCTCCACCTTCCTTGGCCATCTGCCAATTTAGCGATCCACTCGTATAGTTCGATTGGGAAGGTGCAGAAGAAGGTCTCGTGTATTTCTGTGTACAGATATCTTTCCAACCACTATTCCTTCGTTAGGCACAGGTTTTTGTTTTCTTGTGTCACGAATTTGTTGATCTTTCTATCCAACGACTCCTCAATTTCTTTCTTGGTCGGATTTTAGTGATGTGACATCACACATCTCTTTATGCAGATCCTGGTCCCGACAACGAAACCATTTGTTGGCTTAGTGGGTCTTGACCCAAGTTTAGAGTTAGTTTTGCCAAACAAATCCCTACACTACTGGCCCTTTCGGCATCAATCCACGGAGCGCAGACTGAATTCTCACCTAAAGCAGTATGGGGGGATGCTGGAACCAAGTTTCCGCACCGAGAGATTAGTGTAATGTTGTTTTATGCCCTAAATCTGCCTTCACACAGATCAATAAGCCTTTAGGGCTTATCGATATAACCCTCGTTAATCAGCTTGTATACCTTCGCGAACGCTTACGACTATCTTTCGCAGAGCCTAAATAGGTAGATCAACTACTTACGCGTATCAAAGATGACTTATAACCCAATAATTACTCATATCGGCTTAAGTGTTCAATAACTTCAAAATACAACAAGATAATCTTTGTGTAAACAATTAGCATCATTTGCATTCATATAACAATACAAATCGTGTAAAGTCATGCATCAATATAGTATTATTTCATAAACCCATAATTTATCAAAATATAAATGTATTCATGTAAAACATAGAAAGCAGACAAAACATAGGAATTTTTGGAATAATCTCTTTATTAATAATTCAGTTCTGCTTACAGACTCAAGAATTTCCTGCGCACTCCGCTGCAGGGGTCCGCGCACTCAGTTGCAGACTCTACTCTAGGCCTCTGCACACATAGCTGTAGAGCCTTTCTTCTACTCTAAGACTTCTATGACATTCCTTCTATTGACCCATTACATTCATCTTCATCATCCTTACCTTCCTTAGACCTCTTAAGACACACTTATTTATACAATCCCATGGTCTGCAGACCATGGGTAGATCTTCAAAAGTCGACTCAACTTACATAAAAGAAGGGTAAAACCCTTTATGACACTTTAACTATCTACGCGCTCCGCGACCACAACTTGCGGAGACTTTACATTTTATACAACAAAACTTGGGCTTTTGCCCCAAAATTGACCCTAGGGGACCCCATCCCAACAAGAGGTGAATCATGCAACTCCACCGGGGTACTAACCAGGCTCAATGGAAGTAGAGCTATGCGTGTGTTCCTACGTGACTCCATTGGGGTACTGTCCAAGCTTGCTGGCAGCAGAGCAAAACCAAAGATGAAAACTTATACTCTGAAAATCTTCAACTCACGAGCTAAACTACCCTTTCCGAATTTGAAACACTGTGATCAAGATGAACTTTTGAATGTGTTTGACTAAGTTATAGAAAGGTGAACCATGTATGTCCATAAGGTAAGTGGGGAAGCTGGAATAACCCGCACAACGATTCAATACTCCCTGAAAGACTAAGGCCCTATGCTATTAATGAACCAAAACAAAGAAGCTAGAGTTCTACCAGTGTGTCACCAAGTGTTGTAGTGGCTACAACCACCCTCCAAAATTTTGGCTTGCACCTAATTTCAGAGCATCCCTTGAGAGTTTCACTTGATGATTGCACATAATCGGGATCACTCTGTGAGCTCATGTGAGTCTTTGTACCCACCTTTCTTTATCATTTCACCCAAGTTCTTGCATGTTGATGTCAAAGTCATGCTTGCGACCATGTTCTGGTTATACTCAAAATCTTCGCTTCACGTATACTTGTTGTGTTCACTATGAAAACATGTTTCACTCATACACGAAGTCACATTCACTGTTGCGCAAGCATCATCATGGTCGACCAAAAATCAATCACAAGTGCCGCGCTTGTCGCTCATACCGTCGGTCAGTCATGTTGAGCATGTGTGTCAAGATGGTTTGAGTCATCTCGTCATCAAGTCATGTAAGCATGTGGTTGCAAGATCACATATGCATCTTTTGCTCATTCACACACTTAGTCACTTTGTTTAAGTTCTGATGACCGGATTCCCCTCTGACATCCGGACCATCACCCCGCCATCGGCTTGATCGAATGTCAACCAGAAAAATGCATAAGCACCAAGCAAGCCATTTCAAGTTGCACTGTTTGCAAGCAAATCAATCAACCTTCATGCTGGTCAACCAAAGAGTTTGAATCGACAGC
This sequence comes from Pinus tabuliformis, assembly GCA_031772625.1. Lineage (NCBI taxonomy): Eukaryota > Viridiplantae > Streptophyta > Pinopsida > Pinales > Pinaceae > Pinus > Pinus tabuliformis. The sequence goes on from CM062815.1 coordinate 350,889,717, forward strand.
CACCCCGAGACTGACTCCCCTAAAAAATTATGCAGAGGCTGTAGACCTTTCCCGCTCTGCTGAGTGAGAAAATTGCGTAGACAGGCTGGACATACACCCAGTGCTCGTCCATGTCTCCCTCAAAAAATTGCGTAGTTTTTCGAGCCAGCCCTCCTGACAGTCAATCGGTTGCTCACCCAGAAAATTGTGCAGTTTTCATGAGCAAGTCCTCTGCTGCCTAGCAGTTCGCTCAACTCAGAAACTGCACAGAGGTGACCAGCAGGCCAACCTCCTAGCATTAGCATATTTTTTCACACCAACAACTCCTGGCAGTCAAATGATAGTTCCCTCAAGGATTTGTGCAGTTTTTTCTACCAAGCTCCAAGAACTGATTTCCAGTTCCCTCCAGGAATTGCGCAATTTTTGTTACCAAGCTCCCGGCAGTTGACTGCCAGTTCCCCTCAGGAATTGCACAGTTTTTTGCTACCAAGCTCTAGCAGTTGACTGCCAGTTCCATCCAAGAATTCCGCAATTTTTGTTGCTAAGCTCCTGGCAACTGACTTCCAGTTCCCCTAAGTAAATGCACATTTTTTGCTGCCAGTGACCTAGCAGCTGACTACCAGTTCCCCTCTGGAATTGCACAGTTTTTGTTGCCAATCTCCCGCTGCCCGCTTGTTTCGAAAATTGCACATATTTTTCCTGCCCAACCTTTCCACGGCCCGGACTATTCCTCTCAAAAACTACATAGTTTTGTCCTCCAACTAAGCTAGACCCCGTAGACAGTCATTGTCGATATGGATTTCCCATCTTCATCACCTAATGGCTCCTATGCAACTTTCATCAGCAGTACCTAGAACCTCCATCCCGCCTCCCAACCTTGTCACCTCTCTCGGTCACCTGCATTCAAAATGATCATGCATCATGGTAGACTAGGAGGTTTATGGATTTGATATCGTCCCATCATGAGTGACTCTAGAAATAGGTACACAAACAAACATGGCATGACAATGGATGGGATGAACAAAGGGAGCACATGTAGAAGGGCAGGTTCACTAATGGATGAACAAATGATGCATGCAAAGAGATGTACTCGTGAATGGATGATCATGCAAATATGTGTTTGCGGATGGACAGACGAGCAAACATGCAAGATGTGTTCACGAACAGACGGACGGGCGAACATTCAGCTTTCACAAATAGACGAACCTGTCAAGCTTACCAACATACAGCAATGAGCAATGTGTGAATGCAACATCAAGCGAACCAATGACCATCAAAGACTTCGCGCACTTTTCCATGCGGAGGTGAAGCCATGACACACTGTGAGGACATCCATCACTCAGCAACACTAATGTTCCAGCACTATCATGTCGAGTCATGTCATGTCGTCCACATCTCTGTTGTGGGCCATACTGTCAATCAATGTAATGTAACATGGAAGTCCAAGAGACCCACTTGTTGTGCGAAGAGTCATGTAAAGTCGAAAAGTCATGGAAGTCAAATGGTCATGAGGGTAGTAGAACAACCACAAGGGTTAGTTTTACCCTTGGCTATAAATACCCCCTCATTTATACATGCAAAGGACTTTTCACCTCAACTCCTCTCGCATAGCCTTGAGAGTCTGTAATATTTTCTTGGAGGAGTAAGTAGTGGCTCTAATGCCTTGCACGTGGGGTTAGTGATGTATGGTGTAACGATGTGTCTTGGAAATTTCGCTTAATTCAAAACCCTGCTCACAGGCCAACGTAATTTCACACATGTGTTGTAACTGTTGTAAGACTAATCTTTAACACTTGTAATGCATGTTGCTTTAACCTATGTGTAACACTTGAACTAATTCACTTGTTGTAATACATATATGTTAATGAAAATATGTTGTATATGTTGTTAACGTTGTCTCGCTCGTGTAGACTATTCTCCCAGACATCTGACAGAACTTTCAGATAAAACTTGCTATAACATTCGTTGTACTTGTGTGGACTAATCCGCTGAGTGTTATACGTGTTATCTTCCCATGTATGTTGTGACTGCCGCATCCATGTGGACTGTTCCGCCGGAAGCTGTGCACGTCCTGTTGTATTGTGTGTTCCTAGCAGAGTTGGGACTACTCCCAACCGACTTGGGACTCACCCCCACCCTCTCCCTTTACGGTGAAAGAACCATTGACACGAGAGACAATTATAATCACCAGGCACACGAACCTCACTTCTCGCAAGATAAAGAAAACCACTCTCCTGTGCTGACAAGCAAGAGTTGAGGCAAATATTTAAGATAATGGAAACCGTGCCATCGTACTGGATGGGACTCCCACACCAAACGGTGTGAGGTCTAGTTGGGACTTCATACTAGGGTGATCCCCTGAATGTTGGCAGGTCCACATCGTCAACAAGTTCTTATTTGTGACATATTAACAGAACCCCATCTATATCTGGATGGATATGTACATTAATGTTGTGGAGTTTCGGGTTGCAATCTCTAAGTTACAAATTTCTACACATCTGCATTTGATTGAACCTTTGAGAATGTTCTCTTAAGCTTAATATTGTCTTTCTACTATTGATTGAGAAGCACCAAGAGTTGGTTTTACACTCCCATTATGTATTTACACTAGATTTAATTTTGGTGTCAGTCCCATTGACCTTCTTATTAGAGTCATAATTTATTGATGTCTTTTCCAACATGCATACAATGAGGTGTACTGCATTTGTGCATTTCCTTCACCACTTCTGACCCTAGTTCCATCTAGATTGGAATATAATTTGTGCCTCTTATCTACTTTAGTTATAATTATTAAGATGTTTATTTCCTCAAAGAAACCTGTAGGTTCCAAAATATGCATGTTCAATTAATTACACATATTTCTATTGAATATATGAATAATAACCTGGTAAGGTTTAGTTCCCTCCAATAGTGTATATTTGGAGCATTTCCTACTAAGGGTGAATTAAATGATTCATCCATTGGAAAAACCATATCAAAAATGAATTGCATCATTACATGTAGATGCACTAATCAACACAACAATAATAATAAAATTACATAGTCTCATACTTCGTACAAGGACCTGTATTTCATGAGTAAAATCTTCATAATTTATTATAAGATGGAACCTACCATCAATTTCTAAAGATTTATATAGTTTCCATTTATATATTTTTATGTCAATATTTTCTCGTGTTGACCATGATCTATGGAAATGGAACTTGTTCTTTTATATTTTTTGTTTGCCATTTGCTTCATAAGACTTCAACATTTATTCCCTTAAGATCTCTTATAAGTATAATCTTCATTCTATTAAGATATGTCCTTGATTATACTACACATAGCAATAATGCAACTCATAATTTAATTTTAATATGAGTAAAGTAATATGGTGATGGTATGGTAGAAGAGACCTATTGGTACACAATTAAACATAGAATTCAACTTTCTTTATCTACCATTACTCCTTTCAACACTTACATTTGTATTTATAAACCATGATGACCACATCACTAAAATTCCTCATCCACACTTTTAATACAATAATCATACCTTACAATTTGTTCATTCGTCCAGCTCGACTATGAACGTTTAAAACAAGGTCTATCATGTATAAATATTTTAAACCACCTTTAAAATGGTATAGAGTCTTTGTGACCTCCCAAGAGCACTCAAAAATAACTTAAGTTTTGGAGAACATATAATGAAATAAAAATTTAATTTCCACATAATTCCCAACACTTAGTGAGTAGGCAAAACAATGAACAATTTGTTCATTTATACTTATTGAAATTAATCAACATGTTAATTGTTGTCATTCTTTGTATTACTCTTTACTCTACCACAATTCAATTTTGCAGAATTATTTGTTCCAGTGTAGCCTTTCAGGGTTTCTCCTCCCCATATTGCTACTATAGCTATCGAGAGACTTGAGATATTTAATATAAGTGTAAGGATTAAGTCCAATCTTTCTATAAACATTATTCTAATATACACTTAAAAAATGTAATTAATGAATTATAAGACAAATATAGTTTAATATTTGACCTTTATTGTATCTATCAAGATTCAGATACACCACAAATTTTGAATGTCCAAATATATTGTAAATCTCCAAATGCCTTTACAATAAAGGTGTTTAATTGTGGATGTGATAGAGAACATTAGAAGTGAGTATTTAATTATTGATTTTGGATAAGCATGTCTTGGTTGACTGTGAGAGTGTGGGTCATAGTTGTTTCAGTCTCATCATCCTTAAGAAGATAAGGGCGTGCATGAGAAATCGAATATGAAATACGCTCATCTTATTCATATCATCATTAATTAATTCACATTCATCAATCATGCTTACACCTTACCTCAAATTCCGGAGACCCCTGCAGGCCCACCTGTTATCACAGTCAAACTAATCTTTGGAAATGAAAAATCACGGTCGCTTCTTGCCTACCTGGCAGGTCAAGTCTTACGTCATCTAGATAAAGCTACCAAAACCCCATATGGAACCTCTAAATTGCTGGTGGGGGACACTAGAAGAACCCAACAGAAGCTTTTGCTTTTTATGGGCAAGTGTATGTTGTGTCGCAAGAAAAGTGCCCACCCAGAGGATTTCCCATGGTGAATCCTTTGTGGACATATGAGTGGATGTCCTTATCAACAACCTGCTAAAAAAATGGCCACGCAAATCCATTGGCAGGAGGAGAATTTTGGTTGTTGCAGAACAATAAAACCAAATAGAATTTCCATGACAAAATTTCAAGATTTCGTAACCCCATGAAAAATTTCAGTTGTCTGTGATATCTTCTGAGGAAGCCGAGTCATCTGTCGAATCGGACGAAGAGAGAGAAATTTTGAATCTTGATTTTCATCTCCCTTAAAATGTTTAAGCAGAGAACATTAAACAACTACTTTTAAATAATATAATTCAGTTAGAAATAATGGAGAAATGGTTATGTGGTTGTAACGCATCTTCTTAGTTTAGGAGTTGTTCCTAGAATTTAGGAGGTTGTTTACAACTACCTATTTTTCAGTGATGTATTTAATATGTAATATTCATTCATGTAGGGTAGAGTGAATGTGAGCGAGAGTCTCCTCCTTGTTTTGTTGAGTGCAGTCTCCAGGTGGTGTACTCACCTGTGAGCTGCAACTCCTTCTGATTAATTCAAGTTTAATTATTTTTATCTAATTCAACCATACAAATGCGTTTAGAAAAATAGTATTTTCTTTAGGGACCTCACGGATTTGTTTTAACATGGACATTATTTTAACCAGATCATGTGAACAACGTTGCAACACCAAACATTCAATAAAAAATAGAGTGTGTACATATTACCTTATTTCTGAAATCATTCCTCCCTTTGCAGGAAGAACGATCCGCCTTTCTCAGTCGACCTACAACACGAATAGTTGACTAATTCAAATTGTGAGTTACACTGCCATCCTTGGCATTCACTTTCACACTGGATTGGCCTTCGTTGGCTTTACTATCCACGGGGAGCTATGCTCAACACTGTCCCTCCGAGTTCCTCTATACCGAGGATGCTCCCACGTATTAATTGTACCTAGATATGCTGATTTGAGCCAATCTTTCTACATCATTCAGTTTCTGGTGCAGAGCTCATCCTCACTCCAAAACTAACCCCAACCCACGCAGCTTTTGAATTCCCAAATTGCAATGCAAGGTGGGCTAAGAAACGATGGGTTGGTCAACTAAGTTTTCAGCATAGGGGAAGTTGTGGATGCCTAGATAGAAACATGAGTCCTCTGGAGCCTTTTTGTTTGCTGGCAGTAAATTATTGCTCACCACAGACTCACATTGAGGTCCATTGTTTATCTTTGCCTCTTCACCACCATTGATCTTCAAATTCTCTGTGGAACTGTCTCTTTATACTCCAAGTATCCTGGAGCTTCAGAGTCCATATCCGCTTGGTCATGATGTGGTTATTAGCTTGGAGTACGTATATTGATATCTATCACTTGATAAGGATAAGTATCGATTAAGGATAAGGATAAGCGTCAAGCGTTATCCAACCGAATGCGTCCATATAAGATTTCGTAGCTAAATCTAGAATGGAAACTCGCAAAGCCATCGGACTCGACCTACCTCTAGATCAGTGGATAAGGCAAATAGAAAAAGCGGCGTTATGGATCGAAAGGGAAACAACCGTCTTTAAGATAATTTTCTCCAGCAAATAGAAGGTGTTGTTGTGCTTTAAAGGTGATATTGTGCTTTAAAGGTGATGTTGTGCTTTACATTTACAACAAAACACAGGTTTCCTATAGTTTCCATAACCAGGCATGTCACCTTCGTCATTCACCTCCACTTAAAACCGTAACTCATTCCTCTAACATAATCCTCGTTTGTTTGATAAATAAAATCTAAGTTTTCTTTCATCATCCAATATGGATACAAATTCTCTTTCCCTAGATAATAGGGAATACACCTTGGCTTAAATTACAACCATTGGTATTATCGCCTCCCTTTTAACGGTTTGGTTGTTTCCTACTCTTAGAGTTGTTTACAGTCCGAAGTTCAAATGCCTTCACCCTCTCATTACAATCTCATTTTGTTGATCCTTGACGTATCTGAGGCACCCACTGATCGTTTTGTGTCCAAAGCATTTGATCTTTGATCCATACGCACACATACCAATTTTATAATTGGTCAACCCTTCTTTGAATTGATGATTTACTAGATCAAGGATCCATTACATTTTAGAGACAAGATCAAGCCGCACTAATTGACCAGATCCACCATATTAATTGAAATAAACCAAATCCACTTTGGACCATATCAATTTATTTCATAACTTGCAGAAAAAATCACCTTCTTTGAAGGGACCAATGACATAGAAAGTGACTAGATCGATATTTTAATAGTGATCCACTACATGGCATTTTATCTGGAGGTCAACCAACAATTAAATGTGTTTACACTTTTCGAAGAAAGATTTTATTCAAACATTGAAAAGAAGAATTGAATCTTCTCTAATTTACAATGGGAAATTTCGGTGGTATTTGTTCGTGATAGTTGATTGATTGGATGACACCTCAACAGTACAGGTAAATATTTACACACAGGTGCTTGAGATCATGACTATGCTAATGCATTGCACCAATGCACAAGACCTTAACACAAATCTCTTTTTCTTGAATGCCAAGTATTAAATGCATTGGTCACCATTCACTCACTACATCTCATTTGAACCTTCTTTTCTTGGTGGAGCTCCCTTTGAACTCATACACCGTCTGCTACCCTCTCCCTCGAGGGTTGAGATGGCTTTTAATTTTTCTTTGAGTCCACTTGATGTACCTTTTCTATCCAACTTTAATGGTTTGATCTCTGATATTTGCACCTTTTTCTGACTCCTCTTTTCTTCTCCAAATTCTTTTATGACCAAACCATTCAGTGAAACCTCTTATTTATTTAGGACCTACAACTCACTCATATCTTATAGAAGTGGGTTGGCCCTTAGGCCGCAATATTTGAACCTAGGGCTCTAATAACATTTGTCACATACCCCCTAGACAAAATCCTAAGAATTCCTTCTATGCTCTACTAGATCCATGATGTGGAATTTTAGATTCAATTAATAGACTTACATTCCAAATCAACCCTTATGCATACCTTACAACTCAGAGAAAAGAATCAATCATGGGAATTCAACCTAATAAGATTCTTGCATTCAAACTTCATTCCTTTGATGACTCAACACAAGCATTAATGGAGTGTTTTCATGAATATATTGTAGATAGAATCGCCATAAATAATGATCATAGTCCTACTGGCATAGTCGAAAGTATTACTGACATATATCTTATGAAATATGAATAAATGGCTAAACGAGCTTCCATTGATGCAATTCATGATGCATAAGACCTAGCATGGATAACTTGAACCACCAGCTATACAATGGCAACTCTAAAATCATGATTATTCATCATACATAGTTATCTCATGCATAATTATTCAATCGTCCTCCCACACAAAGATCACACATGCAACTATACACATATGCTAAGAGAATTCGATAATAAACAAGGTAAGGAGCAACATACAGTACATCCCATGCAATGGAATCAGATAAGAGAAATTGAAATAATGTCACTTGGAAAATCGAGCACCGCCACCCAACCTAGAACTAAGTTCCTCCATTTTGCCCCCGAGCCGACAATTATTGCCATGGATCAACTGCCTCCTATTGATCTCTTCAATGGGTATTTAATACCCTCTTTCATGCTATGGTTTCCATTAGCAGCGTCCCTCTTTTATGAATATTTTTTATCCATTTGCCTGGGATTTTCCCAAAAAATCTCACCTTTATATCCCGCGAGGCTTTTCCTCATAAAAGTCTGCCTTTATCTCCCGCAAGGCTTTTATGTTCTTTCTTAACTTAGCATATTTCTCCAGCTAAGAAGCTTAATGGATATTTATATCGAAATCCATTAAGATTATCTAGATTTGGATCTAGAAGTCTTATCATGAAAGAATTATCCATTCCCATTCACCAATGGGATTTGGCAAGAATCTCATCTCTTGTCGTCTTGCTTTTCCAAGTGATTAAACTATTTTATTTAATAACAAAGTATTTACTTTCATTATTACATATCAGACCTAACTTTTCTTAGCTTAAGCCAATAGAGTGTTACATACAATAGAAGGGTGTCACACAATTTTATGTATTTTTTGTTTTTTGTTTTTCTCTTTTTGTGCATCGGCTAAAAGGTTGACCTGATTGAATGCTTTTGGGCATCAACAAAATGTATTTTTTTTTCCTGTAACAGCCCTAGGTTAAAATACCATGTAATAAAAGTTAATAAAGGTGAAATAATACCATGGGAAAGGGACACTTATTCCAACCTGAATGTTGGGCAAAATATCCTAGTGGGCATCACGTTTTGTGTCTTATGGCTAAGAGGAAATTGGCAAAGGCAATGGATAAGGCTTTGGAAAGGAAAAGAGGTATTTTTGGCACTTTATTTATGAAAATAAAGGAAATTAGGAGAAAAGGAAGGTGAAAGGTCACATGTTCCATGTGAGGAGGAAAATAATGGAAAATTGAAGAAATTAGAAGCCTCATCAATAAAAAAACATTAGAGCATCAGTTGGTAGCTTTTGTCATCCTTTTGTCAATTTAGTGTTAAAATTTTTCTTAGAGAGGAAAAAGCACCAAGAGGAGAAAGAAAGTAAGCAAGCAAGGAAAGGAAAGGAAAGGAAAAGCAAAGAAGGACAAGGAAAGCAAGGATCAAACAAATTCAGTGGGAATACATGTAGGTAATAAATTTCATGTGTGATTTCATAGTTGGTTTTGACATGAATGGTATGTGAATGTTGGTACATGGTTCTTTTGTTGTCATTGGCATGGATTTTTCCAGGATTTGACAGTGGATTTTAGCCTAGCCTTTCCATTTCTGGATAGTGATGGGATTGTTCTTGGTTTGAGCTTTGGATTGCCTGATGGTTTCAGAATACAGGGTGAGGTGGTCTTAGGAAAATTCCGAAAGACCTAGGAATACCTTGACCAGTAATGTCTGGATACACGGTAAATACTGAGGGTGGAGACAGGAAAATTCCTCAAGGATGGTGAGGGAATCCAGAGGAATCCAAGCTCGATTTGGTTTTGTGATCTTGGCGCTAGTTTAGGTGTGATCACAGTATGGAGAGGGTGGAGGTGGTTTAACCTCTTGATTCCCTTGGTTGTCTTTGGATTGGTTTGTCCCATGAGATTGCACATTAATGCTTGGAATATGACACGAGGATGATTGGCTAAAAGAAAGATCTGGTTCAGTCAATTTATGGTTGGGTGGAACGTGGAAGTCCCGAACCTGGTTGGTAATTGCCTATGGTTAATAAAATCTAAGTTTCACTTAATTTTGGTAAGGAAATATACCAATTATTATGTGGATTTAATGGTTGTTCTCTTATGGTTATTTATCTAGTTATATGATAGATCTTAGTCATGGCCCTTTTCCTGTTTTCACTCATAACTGAATAAATAATGAATGCAAGACCTAATTGGTGTTAAGACAACTAATGTGAGAAGGTAGATACCCTTCTTTTTGAACCTCATATAAGTTTTCAGTCCCTTATGTTTAGACTTGCATTCATGACCTATAGGTTTCATATCTACCAAGAGTTTGACAGAATGTTAGTCCTAGTTGGGGATGGTCAGGTCAAGTCTTGGTTCTAGTTTTTTGTTTACAAGCATTGTCTTCATGTCATTTGTGAGTTCTGGAAGTTTCATAGATTTATGGGTAGAGGCTGTTAGCTTCACTGTGCAAAAGAATCAAAAATGGATTCAAACACTCTCAAAGGCTGCAATTACACTTATAAATATGCCAAAGGATCCATGGTTGCTGTTCAAATTCTCAAATTATGGCTAAAAGTCTTCCACCGATCGAAAAAATTGCAAGGGGAAAGCCCTTTGCAGGGCAGAAATACACTATCAGGAGGTGGAAATACCCCAAAGACCATGTAAAAATCAAAAGCGCAGGCTTAAGGATCCGCATCAATCTCAGCCGTTGGATTTGGCCGATCAATGGTCCAGATCACGTCGGCATCGCAAGTCGGGGAGGCAGCGGCAACGACATGAGATATTGCCGATGAGCGATCATCGATATCGCATCGATGTATCGCAATGGAGGACTTACAAAAGGGGCTTTATTATTGTGCGATGAGCGATCGCCGATATCGCATCGGCATATCGCTATCGGCGTTTCCAATGGAGCATGGCCTTTTGCATATATATGAGCGATCGCCGATGGGCCGGACCTGATGGCGTTATGAATTCTTTTTGATATATGTTCGGGTCCGCGGAAATATCGCTATCGGCAATATCAAAGAAATTTGGGCTTTTATGTTTTGCAATTTGCGATCGCCGATGGGCCGAACCCGACGGCGGTGTTAATTCCTTTTGATAAGATGTTCTGGTCCGCGACAATATCGCTATCGGCGATTTCAAAGGGGCGGGCTTTATGATGAGTTATGTTGCGATGCGATGGGCTGGACCCGACGGCAATACAACGCTCCATTTTATAATATTTCAAATCCGCGCCCTCGCATTTTCATTGTTTTTTATGTATTTTCTTTGTATAAAGGAATACAAAGGAAGCCTGGGAGGATGTCGATAGCGATGAAGACCGGACCCGATGGGGTCTGGGAAGTAAAATATATATGTTTTTAAGTCCGCCAAAAGCAAATTTCCCGTGTTTTGCAGCAGTTTATGTGTTTTCAAATACAAAGGAAACCGCCAACCTTATCGAACCGCTTTTGCTCAGCAAGTGGTTGTCATACAAGCGAGCCCGATGCAATAGAACTATGCGACGCGTCCTATGTACATTTCCAAAACATCCATTCTATCGAGACTTAAAGGACAGTCAGGAAAGGGCTTCCGATATTCACCTCAACCGTTCGATTTCTTGAGGGCAGATCAACGGTTGACGGACACCTTTTAAAGCCAAAGATGAAGCAGTGATGGGCAGGAATGAACAGTGTAGCAGCGTTTCACTGTTTTAAAGCCAAACAGTCATGATTGAGCCATTTTAATGATTCGGCAGCTGCCATTAATCAAAAGTATGGCCGAGGAGGAAGTAGGACACCGTTCATCAATGCAGAGCATTCAATGGTTATGGCTCCTTTGGTATTTCACTCCACCTGCTCAAAGGAGGACTACAGAGCAACAGAGGGGTCAAATCCATTTACAACACAACCAGATTTGTATCAGCGGCCCATTCTTGAATGTAAATGTGGTTGGTGGCCATTTATGGGCTCCTCCACACATAGCTAACAGAGAGATTGTGTAATGAGACACCATATATACTGAAAAAACAAATGTAGTGGATTGATGAGTGTTAGATGAAGGTGACTCTGTTGTAAGGTTCAACTTCTGGAGATTGTAACTACTTTGTAACCTGCAACATCTGGTCTTCATTTCCAGCTAATACAAGCTTCTTTTGCTGTTATTTGCTCACTTTCCACTTCTCTTTCTTGTTCCAGGCTGTGCCTGTTTGCATTGATTCATGTTCTGTTAATGTTTAGCATTAGAGGGGCTGTCATCCCACCTCTGTGTTAGGATTTAGCATGTATCATTGAACGTGTATGCAGGTTTCTGTTGTTTAATGCATAGAGAGCTGTCATCCTGTCTGTGTATTAGAAACTAGATTTACAGACCTTTTAACTGGTTGCAGCCAGCCATCACAGGGTCCTGTGCATCATCTAGTGTGGTCAGTCTTCTCCATTATCACCTTATCCTCAAACTGTGAGTAATTGGTGGTTAAAAGCCTTGTAGTCTGGGGGTGTTCACCCATGTCTGGGGTCAATCGTAGTAGAAGTGGTTATCTGGCTTGAATATGCAGCGTTTGTTTCATTCGTCCACCATTTATCCAACTATTTTGTTGAATTTGTAATGTTCCCGAGCATCACCGATATGCAACCTAGGTGAGTTTCTTGGGGTGATAACATTAAATGGCGCCGTTGCTGGGGAGAAGAGAATCGAAGCTCAGCTTCCCTGGGAGACGACACAGCTTCAAGCTTTGATGACAGACAAGGTTTGAGCACAGATTTTGGTTGTAATCATCTGTCTGGCGACTCCACTGGAGGAAGGCCATCCTTTGGGGACTCCACATTGAAGTTCTGGTCTAGTTCGTGAAGCATGCCCGGAGAAATATTCAGAAATCACTAGCTGGCCAGTGCTTGATCCTGAGAGGATCGATAAGCAGAAGAAACTTTGCGGAAGAGAGCATCAGGATCAGGTAAGCCTTAAAAATTCCATGTATCCCTGTTAGTGATTGTCACCTTCAGAGATTCATGCAGCTCCTTGTTATTCATTCCCCTTTTGGAATTCACTTCACAGAAAGAATCTCCATGTTGTCCATTATATTCCTCTGTTTCTGCCATTCCATTCATTGATTCATTCTACTCGGTCCACCAGTATCTTTTTATCTTACCTCAGTCATGGCAAGTCGGCAAGCTCTTACAAAGATAGAAAGAATAGTTGCTGCTAGGTATGGGCCCTTAGTTTTGCCTACCCCTTTGAATGCCATGCCTGTAGGAGATTATATGGAATATATTCCTAAGTTTACTGTTGCAGAAGGAGTATCAACTGAAGAGCACCTCGAATCTTTCTATTGTTACGCTGATAACCTAGATATCAATGAAGAGGATGTATGGATGAGGGTTTTTGTCCAAAGCCTAGATGGGGAGGCTAGAAAATGGTTTAGAGAATTACCCCCTAGGTCTATTATAGATATTGGAACCCTAGATGATATATTTTTAAAGCACTGGGGAAGTAATAAAGATCTGCTCTATTATCATACTGAATTTGGGAACTTGCAGAGAGAAGATGGTGAACTACTATCTGATTTCAATATCAGATTCAATCAAATGTATAGCAGAATACCAGCTGAAATAAAACCTACCCCTTCTTCTACCATGCTCACATATGCCAATGCCTTCGATTCTCAGTTCTGCCTGTTGTTAAGAGAAAGGAGATGTGCTTCTCTAGCTGATATGCAAGATGCAGCTTTTGAAGTTGAATCGAAAATTCTAGCTGCAGAGAGACTTGAAGATGATGCCAAGTGCAGAAGTCAGGGAGGTGAATCCTCATCATCCTCAGAGCCTGAGATTGATAAATTAGCTAGGATGATCAAGCTTTTGACCTCTGAAGTTTCCAAATTAAAGGCTGAGCAGTATTCTAAGGAAGCAGGAGCTCCTTGTTCCATTTCTCTTCCAGCTCCAAATCTATATAAAGGAGCACAGGAGCAATTGCAGATTTTGCAGAGAAATAGGGATGCAAACAAGGATTAAAGGGTGAAGACCCTTTGTCAGAATATAGTCATGAAAGAAGACCTGTTTGAAGAAGAGAAGGAAGTCTATGGTTTGGGAGGTGCTCCTTTCCTAACCAGAGTTGCATATGAAGAAGCAATAGCTAGAGGAACTGCTCGTGAGCTTGTTGTAGCTGCAGAACAACAAGCTGATCAACAGCAGCAGATGGCAGCACATCCCTTCATCCTCAAAGAATTTGAGCCCGAAGCCAGCTTAACTTCCCATGACTATGCAGATCTGCCAATTTACAGCTTGCTTTGGTCCCCAGCCCAGTAATCAAGAAGGGAGAAGAATGTCCCCCATCATCTTTTGTTTCCTTGTCTGCTCAAAAGGAAAGCCCTCATAGCTGCTCCCTGAACATTGAAGTAGAACAAGATTCAAGGCTCAAGTCTGAAACTGATCAATTCAGTCTTCATAGTATGAAACCTGCTCAGTTGGACTCTACACAGCATGAAGCAGCAGCTTATCAGATGACAGAGGAAGAGGGTGTATAGTCATGGGACTCCTCCTTGGATGAGGATTGTTCAGAGAAAGATTCAGGAGAAAATAATGTTTTTGTGTCCCCTACACATGAACATATTGGCACACCATTCATATTTATTGTGCAGGCCACAGAAGACACAGACAAGTACACAGCCACCATTGTTATTTATCAGGTGTACAAAAGCTCCCGTAAAGAACATCCAGGGAGGAAAATACACAGAGGGGAAATGAAATTTGATCCCTATCTACCTATCAAGCTCAAATGTCCTAAACTATTTGAGGTGGGGGATCAAATAAATCCTTTCCTGCTGATCTACGATGAACTGGGCTGAGAGCAGGAGAAACAATTTTGGTGGCCCAGCAAATGGGCAAATTTTGAAGTTTACATTTTTAGGCTTTAATGTTTGTAATCAAGTTCTTTTACAATGTTCTGTTGTATGCTTAGTTGACTCCATGCCCAATGGACACTAGGCAAATGATTTTTTTCAAGCTTGCTTTGTATGAAGGCATTGGTCTGCAGGTTCTTGAGACCTCACAGGGAGGATCTCATCCCCAGAAGGAGCCAGTGTTAGCTTCGCTGTGCAAAAGAATAAAAAATGGATTCAAACACTCTCAAAGGCTGCAATTACACTTATAAATATGCCAAAGGATCCATGGTTGCTGTTCAAATTCTCAAATTATGGCTAAAAGTCTTCCACCGATCAAAAAAATTGCAAGGGGAAAGCCCTTTGGAGGGCAGAAATACACTATCGGGAGGTGGAAATACCCCAAAAACCATGTAAAAATCAAAAGCGCAGGCTTAAGGATCCGCATCAATCTCAGCCGTTGGATCTGGCCGATCAACGGTCCAGATCACGTCGGCATATCGCAAGTCGGGGAGGCAGCGGCAACGACATGAGACATCGCTGATGAGTGATCGCCGATATCGCATCGGCGTATCGCAATGGAGGACTTACAAAAGGGGCTTTATTATTGTGCGATGAGCGATCGCCGATATCGCATCGACGTATTGCTATCGGCGTTTCCAATGGAGCATGGCCTTTTGCATATATATGAGTGATCGCCGATGGGACGGACCCGATGGCGTTATGAATTCTTTTTGATATATGTTTGGGTCCGCGGAAATATCGCTATCGGCAATATGAAAGAAATCGAGGCTTTTATGTTTTGCGATTTGCGATCGCCGATGGGCCGGACCTGACGGCGGTGTTAATTCCTTTTGATAAGATGTTCGGGTCCGCGGCAATATCGCTATCGGCGATTTCAAAGGGGCGGGCTTTACCATGAGTTATGTTGCGATGCGATGGGTTGGACCCGACGACAATACAACGCTCCATTTTATAATATTTCAAATCCGCGCCCGTCGCATTTTCATCATTTTTTATGTATTTTCTTTGTATAAAGAAATACAAAGGAAGCCTGGGAGGATGTCGATAGCGATGAAGACCGGACCCGATGGGGTCTGGGAAGTAAAATATATATGTTTTTAAGTCCACCAAAAGCAAATTTCCTGTGTCTTGCAGCAGTTTATGTGTTTTCAAATACAAAGGAAACCGCCAACCTTATCGGACCGCTTTTGCTCAGCAAGTGGTTGTCGTACAAGCGAGCCCGATGCAATAGAACTATGCCACGCGTCCTATGTACGTTTCCAAAATAGCCATTCTATCGGGACTTAAAGGACAGTCAGGAAAGGGCTTCCGATATTCACCTCAACCGTTCGATTTCTTGAGGGCAGATCAACGGTTGACGGACACCTTTTAAAGCCAAAGATGAAGCAGTGATGGGCGGGAATGAACAGTGTAGCAGCGTTTCACTATTTTAAAGCCAAACAGTCATGATTGAGCCGTTTTAATGATTCAGCAGCTGCCATTAATCAAAAGTATGGCCGAGGAGGAAGCAGGACACCGTTTATCAATGCAGAGCATTCAATGGTTATGGCTCCTTTGGTATTTCACGCCACCTGCTCAAAGGAGGACTGCAGAGCAACATAGGGGTCAAATCCATTTACAGCACAACCATATTTGTATCAGCGGCCCATTCCTGAATGTAAATGTGGTTGGTGGCCATTTATGGGCTCCTCCACGCATAGCTAACAGAGAGATTGTGTAATGAGACACCATATATACTGAAAAAACAAATGTAGTGGATTGATGAGTGTTAGATGAAGGTGACTCTGTTGTAAGGTTCAACTTCTGGAGACTATAACTACTTTGTAACCTGCAGCGTCTGGTCTTCATTTCCAGCTAATACAAGCTTCTTTTGCTGTTATTTGCTCACTTTCCACTTCTCTTTCTTGTTCCAGGCTGTGCCTGTTTGCATTGATTCATGTTCTGTTAATGTTTAGCATTAGAGGGGCTGTCATCCCACCTCTGTGTTAGGATTTAACATGTATCATTGAATGTGTATGTAGGTTTTTGTTGTTTAATGCATAGAGAGCTGTCATCCTGTCTATGTATTAGAAACTAGATTTACAGACCTTTTAACTGGTTGCAGCCGGCCATCACAGGGTCCTGTGCATTTGCTGGTGTGGTCAGTCTTCTCCATTATCGCCTTATCCTCAAACTGTCAATAATTGGTGGTTAAAAGCCTTGTAGTCTGGGGGTGTTCACCCATGTCTAGGGTCAATCATAGTAGAAGTGGTTATCTGGCTTGAATATGCAGCATTTGTTTCATTCATCCACCATTTATCCAACTATTTTGTTGAATTTGTAATGTTCCTGAGCATCACCGATATGCAACCTAGGTGAGTTTCTTGGGGTGATAACAGAGGCTAAACCCCAACCCTGGAAAATAGCCTTAATTCTCGTAGTCGCTGGCACAACACTGGCAAAAAAAGAGCACAGTTGCACTGATAGGGCCTATGGGAGCGAATGGGAACCCATAGTGGCATGGAGGCCTTGGAAAGGGAGCGACTGGGGCTCTAGGTCAGGGATAAAGTGAGTTGTCTCAAGGGTTGGACACCTAGAAGGGTTGGGTTACTCCTGGAGGTCCTGTGGCACATGAGGGAAGTCAGTAAGTTCTTTTTGTGTCAACTCCATTTCCTTAAGGTCGTCTAGGACATTGAGTCATATCATAGTAGCTCCTCATCTCATGTTTACCCCAGGTAAGCTTGTGAAAGTGGGTAGATATGAGAGGAGGCATTTACAGGGTGGTATCAGAGCATGGTTCAACACTTGGACTGGATGGGCTAGATGCATGTTGTTATGCATGCATTGTCATGGTTAAGGTTGTCATGCATGAGGTCATTGCATGTAGTTTATGTCATAATGATGCCATTGGTATGTTATGAGGCTGACATTTTTCCGAGATAGAGCAGGAGATGTAGATCATCAGAGCAAGGTTGCAGCACTAGACTTTGAGGTAAGAGCAAATCGTCATACATGTATTGTATGTTTGGCATGCATGTATGTTGGTTAATGATTGTTATAAGCATTAGGGTTGTGTACATGTTTGTCAGTCTATGGTTGTTGCAGTTACATGTATGATAGATGCTATTTAATTAGTGTGATCATATGTACCAGTGTCGGTTAGTCATGAAGGATAGTAACTTGTTGTTATATGCATTGTGGTCATATGCATGATGGTTATGGTCATTGTACTTAGGATATTAATGTTATATGTATCATGCTAATTTGGATTGGCCTATGCAGATGGTTAGGGTTATGACATTCAGGTATGAGTCGATATGCTTGTGATATTGTGTCATAATAATCTAGACTGACTATGCATATGTGATTGTTATGCATGAATAACAATTGTTTATGAGTTTATGATGTGAACATGTTAGATAGTTACTGTTATGGATATCATGACCTTAATTATGTTTGGGTTGATATGTTGTGAATTTATATTATGCTAATCTATATTGATTGTGCAAACAAGATAGCCTCCCCTGAGATACATTGAGGTACGAGTTTGATTATGTCGCCTATTTGGTATGTGTTTGCTTATGTCATCTACTTGGTGCTTGAATGTTTGATTATGTCATCTATCTAGTGTTTGAGTGTTTGGTGTCTATTATGTCGTCTATGTGTTGCTTGAATGCTTGACTAGTTGCATGATATGAGTATGTATATATAAGAATGCATGAATGAATGATCTTGTTTGAGATATTTGCACTAACACATATGTGCTGAGAATAGATGATATGTACTTGACTGTAAGTTGGTGACAGTTGTAGCATTATGTATTATGACTGATGAATGTGAGTTGATTGTTGATTATGACATGGTTGTTAGACATGGTGTTAGGTCCCTATACTACTAGTGTAACCTCTTATTGTTATTAGTGGAAACCCCTTATTATATTGTTGTGCCCATGCAGTCCCCATATTTTTATTATTGTGCCCCATAGAAGCCCACTATTATTATTGTTGTTCCCTTACATTATTATTGTTGTCGGCTCTGATTATATTATGACCCATTAGACTCCTATATATAGAAAGGAGGTCTTGTCATTTGTATCATCCAAGAATTGTTCATTTGTGTAATGTAAAGGAGGTTTCCCCATCGAAGAGGCTGATTTTTAAGTCATTGATTTATATTTTCTATCTTTTTGTGAGCTGGTTTCATAACATTTCGTATCAGAGCTTTGGATTATAGGGTTTCACTACTCCAAACATGCCATCATGGAATTTTCGCTATAATGTTTTCTCTACAAAGTTTCAGAAACTAAAAAAAACTCATTTGAGTTGAAATCATTATGATCCTCGGGTCCAAATTTTAGATCTTGTATCGCTATATTTTCAGAGATATGATTTGAGGAAGTTAGGGTTTTCTCAAGCTCTAGAATTCCATCTCAAACGGGTCATCGTGGAATTTTCGCTATAATTGTTTTTCTACGAAGGTTCAGACTCTGAAATTAAAACCCATTTGAGCCGAAATCTTGGTGAAGCTCGGGCATGAATTGCAGATCCTGTTTCACTATATTTTCAGAGATACAGTCCGATACATTTAGGGTTTTTGCAGACTCCCGAATTACATTCCAAACATGTGACCTTGGGAAAATCATCATAACTTTCTCTCTGAGAATCAGATTGAAATTTAGTAAGAAGTTACAAAACGAAGATGGACTGTACTTTTCTGTGTATACTTTTTAGGTCCAAAGGTTGAAATAGTGACACGTGGCAGGTCATACAAATTCGCTCTATTGAACCCGTCTATAATCAGGTCATCGTAGGAGATTTGGCTTAACTATTTTGTGAAGAATCCAATATTGATCAGACTGGTGGGGTTAGAAAGAGGACTCAGAAGGCTACCACAAACCAAAAATTCAGAACTTGAAGATCAGAAATTACAGAGTTACAATCGTTTAAATATCGAGCTCCTAAAAGCAAGAAAAATAATGACTCGAATCAAGAAAATAGAAACACCTTGTAAGCAAACATGGATGGATGATTTGAAGAATGTATAGAAGCTAAGATAAATAGTTTTATTTGTGCCATGGAAGCTAAATTGATGGTATGGAAGCGGATTTGAAGAAAGACATGGAAGTTTTAAAGGAAGGTGGGACAAAGATGCTGCAAGAAATGCCTCCTAATGACAAAAAGGTAGTAGAGGAAACTCATGATGAGAAAAAAATAAACGTTAGTCATGATTTCATAGAATCTAAGATTGGATTGAAGACCCACCATATTCCAAAGATCGATTTGAGGAAGTTTGATGGCAAGGATCCCATAACATGGATACTATAGATGGAGAAATATTTTGATCTACATGATGTGCAACTGTTACAAAAGGTACGTATTGCATCTTTATATTTAGAACCAAATCAATTTTTATGGTATAAATGGATTTGTTCTCGTAAAACACTTTTCACTTGGTCAATTTTCATAGAGGAAATGATAGCACATTATGAGGATACAAAGGGAAACACCTTCTTTAGCCAATTGATAAATCTCAAACAAAAGGGTTCAATGGCGGAGCACATTGAGGACTTACAAAAATTGAATATAAGGATAAATGATTTTCCAGAGAAGTAGAGGATTGATGTCTTCATAGGGACTTTAAAGGATAACATTCAACATGAGGTTCGTCTTTGGGAACTGATTCATTAGAGAAGGCATTCAGGTTGGAAAGAAAAATTGAAAACAAAATTATGACAACAAGAAACCCTACCACTCACAATTATAAAGATGGAAGTGTTGTTGCTCCTAGCCTTCCACAACCTACAAGGTTGACACCACAACAATTGGAAGAAAAAGGAGAAAACGAAATTTGTTACAGTTGTTATAGAAAATACACTAAAGCACATAAGTGTGCTAAGAAGAAATTATTTTACATTGATTGTGAAGAGGAGGAAGAAAAGGATCAAGAAACATCAAAAGAAGAGAATATACACTAGGAACCAACCCCAAAGAAAGAAGAAATGAATTTGAATATATCTTGTAATGCATTGGCAGGAATTACCACTCCTCAAAATCTCAAGATAAAAGGACATATCAAGAAGAAAAAGGATAACCTCACTTTCGTGCAAAATCGAATGAAACAACAGGTAGATCAACATCACAACGAAAGAAGTTTTGATATAGGTGACTGGGTATTTTTACGAATACAACCATACAAACAAATGTCCCTCAAGCAAGCTAATAAGGATAATAAATTATCACCAAAGTACTATGGTCCTTACAAGGTGCTGCAAAAGATTGGTAATATGGCATACAAATTGGAGCTTCCTGCATCTTCCTGAGTGCCCCCAATTTTCCATGTTTCATGCTTAAAGAAGGTTATAGGTGACAAGATCCCAGTTCAAACAATATTGTCGGAACTTGATGAGGAAGGAAAAATCATATTGGAACTTGAAGCAGTCATGGAAACAAGAACCTGACAGCTACAAAATCAATCAATTTTAGAGTATCTCATCAAGTGGAAGAACTTACCCGCTGAAGATTCCACATGGGAGGATGATAATTTTATACAGAAGAATCTAGAACTACTCAAGTGTTGAGGACAACAATTTTTGAAGGAGAGGGGCATGTTAGGTCCCTATACTACTAGTGTAACCCCTTACTGTTATTAGTGTAACCCCCTTATTATATTGTTGTGCCCATGTAGTCCCCATAATGTTATTATTGTGCCCCATAGAAGCCCACTATTGTTATTGTTGTGCCCTTACATTATTGTTGTTATGTCGGCTCTGATTATATTATGACCCCTTAGACTCCTATATATAGAAAGGAGGCCTTGTCATTTGTATCATCCAAGAATTGTTCATTTTTGTAATGTAAAAGAGGTTTCCCCCTCAAAGAGGCTGATTTTTAAGTCGTTGATCTATCTTTTCTATCTTTTTGTGAGTTGGTTTCATAACACTTGGTAAAGGTTGATTTCAAATTAATAGATATGATGTCCCTATCTTTGGAACATGTGGATGACATGTTTGTTCAGTTACCAGAAAATGTGCTTGGCACAACAAGGTAAGATAACTAGTATATTGTTATATATATTTATACACTAACAATTATGTGTTTATGGTAGTACGATACAAGGAATTGCATGGCAAAGAGACTGCCATGAAATATTGGAGAAGGCTCAGGTTGAGCTTTCCTTTGGAAGCATTGGGAAGCCATGGGGATTGAATCATAGTGTTTGTTGTTAGTCTTGTGCTTTTGGTCTTTTGTGATTTGTTGTGCTTGATTGCGTTTTGTTTATGCCTAGTGTATGTCCATGCCACTTTGTTTGTGGTGTCGTATTTCTATTGGTTTTCATGGGTTTCTTCTTGGTTGCTTTTGGTTCTTGCCTTTTATGTTTTGAGGGTATTGGGGATTGGTTGGGGAAAGAGGAAAGTTAGTGGAGCTGGGGGAGAGCTGATCGAAGTACAATAGGTAATATAAGACCCGAATGAAGCTCATTGCGTGTATAAGGGTAGCTGAAGGTAAGAGTATCAAAACCAGTTTGATTGCTGGGGTCCATTGGGGTAAATGGACGGTGGTAGGAAAGTCATGAGAACGTTAACAAGAAAGGTAAGGTAAATGGATTTCAGGTGTCAAATGCCTTGGCTATGTTGGGAAATATTGTTCTCAATGTTGTGCATGCGTTACACAAATAAAGGGAGTTCTCTTAACCTAGATCTTATGATATCTGGTAATTATGTGTTGATCATGATTATGCTAATGTGTATATATGTATGTATGTATGTATTTCGTTATTTGACAGGGTCATCAAGGATCACAATTGTTTTAGGCTAATGATTATATATATGTATGTATCTATGTCACTATTTGACAGGGTTGTCAGGGATCATTCTTGTGGAGGAATGATTTCTTATGCAGGTGAATGGCATGAAGAGGTTCCTAGTTTATGAGGAATCAAGTGGGAAGAGTAGACTTGACAGATTTATGAGGTCAGTATCATGTAGATATGAATTGATATTATATTATTGTACTACACCTATATTTATGTTATGGATAGGTAATAGTGAAAGATACATCAGCAGAATGAAAGTAGTGTGATCCGCAACATGTTGGGATAAGCATGGATAAGACACTAGAAGTAAGGTTGCTTGGTAAGGACAGTGTGGTCTTAGGATGTGAAATATTGGTGTTGTACATGTAGCATATGTAATATTGTGTATATATGATGTTGTGTGCATGTTTCATATATAGCATTGTGTGCATGATTGCATATCCAGTGCTAGGCACTGATGGTGCTAAGTACATGTCATATATGCAGTGCTGTGTACAGATGATGCTATGTGCATGTTGTGAGTGTGGTGCTATGTACATTTGGTGCAGTATACATGTTGTATATGTGGTGCTATGTACATATGGTGTAGTGTACAGGTTGTACATGCAGTGTTGTGTACAAATGGTGTGGTGTGCATGATTGTGCAAGCAATGTTGCGTGCATGTGGTGCTATGTACATGTCGTGTTACGTGCATCTGGTGTTGTGTACATGTTGTGCATATGGTGTTGTGCACATGTGGTGCTATGTACATGTCGTACAACTGGTTTTGTGTATATGTGGTATTATGTACACATTGTGCAGGTGGTGTCGTGTACGTGTGGTGCTATGTACACATTATGCAGGTGGCGCTATGTACAGGTGGTATTGTGTACACGTTGTACATGTTGTGTTGTGTATATTTGGTATGGTGTTACAGGTATTGTGTAGTCGTTGTATCGCGGCATGTGTATTCATGGTATTATACGATGGGTACGTATATGTATTGTGTTGTACATCAAGTGTAGGTGTATGTGTTTTGTTCTACAACAGGTGTAGGTGTGTGGGGTGTTGTACACTGGATGTAAGTGTATGTGTGGTGTTGTACATTGAGTGTAGGTGTATGTGTCGTGTTGTACACCTAGTGCAGGTGTATGTTTTGCATTGTACACTATGTATGTGTATGTGTTGTACAGTGTGATGAGAAAAACGTGTATGGGACTCTCTGGGCCCTTATTATTGCTATTGAGGGTTGAGGCAGTTTAATCTCAGGATACCCTTGTTGCTTTTGAGGGTTGAGGCAGTTTAGTCTCTCGATTCCCTTGTTGTTGCTATTGAGGGTTGGGGTGGTTTAGTATTTGGATGCCCTTGTTGTTACTATTTAGGGTTGAGATGGTTTAGTCTCAGGATACCCTTGTTGCTATTGAGGGATGAGGCGGTTTAGTCTTTGGATGCCATTTTTGTTGATATTGAGGGTTGATGTGGTTTAGTTGCCAGATTCCCTTATTGTTTAAAGAGAAGGCACTGGGTTCTTGCTGGGTTTGGCAATCGATTCAGTGTGTGTATGGAAAGGATTAAGAAAAAAGGCAGAAGAAAAAGAATCATTTGAAAGATAAGTATAGGTATTTTATTTTAGTTTTAATTATGCATGTGATCTATGATTTTGGTTTATGATGGTTACATGTGATATATGATTTTGATTATGATGGTTGCATTTTGAGCTAACCAGATGTGATATGCTTACACATGAGTATTTGATCAAAGAGTTAGTTTGACTTGTTTTGACAAGAAGTAAATAGAATTACAAGTGTACCTTATTAACGGACCACCAATGAGTATGATTTAAATTTATTTCAATTCCTTTTTAGTCTAATGGAAATTATGTGCTTGGTATATAAAAGCATGGAAATTCCTGGTTGGGTGGTTGAAACTAATTGCAAGGATTAGCAGCAATGGCAAAAGGAATTGGAACATGCATCAGTATGTTGGTAAAGCACTTCAGGTGCAGGGCCATTTGGGGACACTGATCCCAAATAATGTTCATTAATTTCCATGAGCATGCTATGACCGGTATGATGGTTTTCAGGTAAGGATATGCCTTGGTGTTTGGATATGCGAGGAAACCTTGCCAAGGGAAGGATCGCCCGAGAAAGGGGATGTCGGGGAACTTAGAAGGTGAGTGATGCACGGAAGGGGGTGAACGAATTTCCCGAGGGACTCTGTAGCAGAGAAGGGAAGGTTGAGGATTAATTTGTTTTGGTCATTAACATTTACAGATGGAATCAGATGCACATTGGGAGTGTGCCTTGGAACAACGAGTCATTAATTGTTCACTGAGAGGACAAGTGGCACATGATTGCAGCGTTGGACATTGGATGTAGGTTTGACTTTGGCACTATATTCTCTACTTCCTAGGAAGGGGGTGAATCTTGGTATTACTTTGAGGGTGGAGGTGTGAGCCTTTGGACTCCCTTGTTGTATATTAATATAAATACTATATCGAGGTGGATTTATAAAGATCCATAGACCATGTGGTTATTTGCTAGTTGAAGCAAATGTACATGAGTGTATATGTGGTTGTTATTTTAAATATAGTAATAAGTTGTGTTATAAAGCTCCAGTAAGGGGTATGTTGGTTTGCTTTTCAACAGGTTATTCATTGTAAATACTGCAACAAGCTAAGTCATAAATCTCCATGGGCAATATATTTTTCCTTTCAGATGTCGTGTTGGTTGTAGGTGTCATTGAACACTAAGGACAGTGTTCCCTAAGGGGAAGGGTTTTGTAACAGTCCCAGGTTAAAAGTTCATGTAATAAAATTTAATAAAGGTAAAACAAGACCACGAGTAAGGGAAACTTATTCCAAGTTGAATGTTGGGCAAAATATCCTAGTGGGCATAACTTGTTGTGTCTTATGGCTAAGGGGAAATTGAAAAAGGCAATGGCTAAAGTTTTGGAAAGGCAAGAATGTATTTTTGGCACTTTATTTATGAAAATAAAGCAAATTAGGAGAAAAGGAAGGTAAAAGGTCATAGGTTGCATGTGAGGAGTAAAATGAAGGAAAATAATGGAAAATTGAAGAAATTAGAGGCCTCATCAAGAAAAACACCCCAGAGCATCAGTTGGTAGCTTTTGTCAATTTAGTGTTAGAATTTGTCTCAGAAAGGAAAAATCACCAAGAGGAGAAAGAAAGTAAGCGAGCAAGGAAAGGAAAGGAAAAGAAAATTAGAAGGATAAGGAAAGAAAAGGAAGGCAATGATCAAACAACTTCAGTGGGAATACTTGTAGGTAACAAATTTCATGTGTGATTTCCTAGTTGGTTTTGACATGCATGGTATGTGAATGTTGGTACATGGTTCTTTTGCTGTCATTGGCATGAATTTTTCCGGGATTCGATAGTGGATTTTAGCCTAGCCTTGCCATTTCTGGATAGTGATGGGATTATTCTCGGTTTGAGCTTTGGATTGCCTGATGGTTTCAGAATACAGGGTGAGGTGGTCTTAGGAAAATTCCCAAAGGCCTAGGAATCCCTTGATCGGTAATGGCAGGATAAACGGTAAAGCCTGAGGGTGGATACAAGAAAATTCCTCAAGGATGGTGAAGGAATCCAGAGGCATCCAAGCTCAGTTCGGTTTTGCGATCTCAACACCGGTTTAGGTGTGATCATAGTATGGAGAGGGTGGAGGTGGTTTAACCTTTGGATTCCCTTGGTTATCTTTGGATTGGTTTATCCCATGAGATCCCACATTCATGCTTGGAATATGACACAGGGGGTGATTAACTGAAAGAAAGATCTAATTTAGCTAATCTATGGTTGGGTGGAACATGGAAGTCTCAAACCCAGTTGGTAATTTCCTATGGTTAATAAAAGCTAAGTTTCTCTTACTTTATGTAAGGAAATGTATAGGATATTATGTGGCTTTAATGGATGTTTTGTTATGGTTATTTATCTGGTTATATGCTGGTTGTAGGAATGGTTATATGATAGATCTTAGTCATGGATCTTTTCATGCTTTCACTCATAACTGAATAAATAAGGAATGCAAGACCTAATTGGTGTTAAGACAACCAATGTGAGAAGGTAGAGACCCTTCTTGTTAAACCTCAGATAATTTTTCAGTCCCTTATGTTTGGACTTGAGTTCATGACTTGTAGGTTGCATATCTACCAAGTGTTTAACAAAATGTCAGTCTCAGTTAGGGATGGTCAGGTCAAGTCCTGGTTCTAATTTTTGGTTTATAATAATTTCCTTCGCGTCTTTTATGAAACCTGGAAGTTTCATAGATTTCTGGGTAGAGGATAAGCCTTATCCCTGGAAAATAGCATTAATTCTCGTAGTTGCTAGCACAACACTAGCAGAAAAATGCCATAGTCACATTGATGCAGGCTTATGGGAGTGACTGGGAACCCATAGTCACATGGAGGCCTTGACAAGGGAGCAACTAGGGCTCTAGGTCAAGGAGAAAGTGAGTTGTCTTAGGGGTTGGACACTTGGAGGGGTTGGGTTACTCCTGGAGGTCTTGTGGCACCAAAGGGAAGATAGTATGGTCTTTTTTTGTCAAATCCATTTCCTTAAGGTCATCTAGGAGGTTGAATCATATCATATTATCCCCTCATCTCATGTTCAGCTCGGGTAATACGGTGAAAGTGGGTAGATGTGAGAGGAGGTGGTTATAGTTCCTTGGTTTTCAGGTTGAATAAAATTATGATTTTTTGTTTGGAAAAGAAAAAAATGTAAAAGACAAGAAATAATGATCCTAACAATAGCTCTCCTTGGTATATTTATGTCAGTCCAGGAGGTAACTCCTCAAATGAAATTGTGTTTATTCATTAAGATTGCTCATGGTTATGTACATGAGGGAGTGACTCTTGGGCTTCACCTCCCGATGGATCTTTATTTTCCATTATTTACAAGTGTTCACCCAATCCCAATGATTAGGTGTTAACATTCCCCCCCTTAATATGAATGGATTTTGGTGAGTCCAAGCATCGTTCTGAATCTTTCAAGATTTTATCTTCTAAGTGCTATGGGGAATATGTATGCAATCTGCTCATTAGTGGAAAAATGGCGTAGATGGATTGTCTTGGCCTCAACATGATGTCGAATAAGATGGTATTTTTGTATTGATGTGCTTCATTCGATCATGGAACTTTGGGTTCTTGGCCAACTTTATTGCAGAGGTGTTGTTAATCATGAGTGGGGTTGAATGTACTTGTTTTACCTGCAAATCTTCCAAAATTTTCCTGAGTCACACAATTTATTTTGTTGCCTTAGTAGCTGCCACATATTCTGCCTCTATTGTGGAATTTGCTAGAATTGTTTATTTGTGTGATCTCCAGGAGACAGCTCCTGATCCAAGACTCATAACATAACCTCAAGTAAATACCCCAGTTTCATTGTCTCCATCGAAGTCTGAATTAGAGTATCCAATCAAGCTGAAGTCGCCCACCTGTGCATACTTGAGCTCAAATTCTTGGGTTCCCTTCAGGTGCTTTAGAATTCTTTTTTAGTTGACCAATGTCGCTTACAAGGTTTTTGCATAAACCTGGAGAGGATTCCAACAACAAACGAAATGTCTGGTTTGGTAGTAGTCAGGTAGTTGAGACTTCCTATAAGCTGTCTATACTTTGTTGCATTCTCATATTCTTTTCCTTCAATGGATGTGAGATTTAAGTTTTGTTCCATTGGTGTAGTCAGAGGATTGCACTCAGCCATGCCAAACATGTTCAACAGATATCCAATGTACTTCTTTTGAGAGAGGAATATCGACTTCAGATGTTGAGTTATTTCAATACCAAGATAATAGTGAGCATAGCCCAAGTCAATGATTTCAAAAAAATTCCTCAATTCTTTCTTTATGGATGCAATGTACCTCTCATTGTTCCCTGTCATCAAAATATCATCTACATATACCACAAGATATACAACTATTTTTCCAACTTTATTGACAAACAAAGTTGCATCATTAAGATCATAATGTTTGAAGTTGAGTTTCAGAAGATGCTAAGTTAACTTTTCATACCAAGCTCACGGTGCTTTCTTGAGGCTATACAAGGATTTCACAAGTTTGCATAATTTATGTTCATGTGGGAAAAGAGTGTCCGGATGGTAGCCCATTTTGTTGTGGGGGCAAAAGTCTCCTCATAATCAACCCCTTCCTTCTGTGCAAAACCTTTTGCCACAAGCTTGGCGTTGTGCTTGTCAAGTGAGCCATCAACTTTATACTTGTTCTTGTAGACACACTTGCAACCAATTGGTTTGGTTCCCAATGAAGGATCGACCAACTTCCAAGTGCCATTCTTTATCAATGCATCATACTACTTTTGCATCACTTCTTTCCATTCATCATGAGAACCGACTTCTTTGAAGGAATTTGATTCAAAATCTGTAGACAAATTCTATTCACAATCATAAGAAACATGTATATCAACACATGAATCATAATCATCTACATCACCTCCATTTTGCCTGGTTGAATTTCTTGTTCCTGTATTTCTAGCCTCATCAGGATGAAAACTTTCAAGTATCTTTGTGAGCCACTTTGGGGGACCTTTCTGAGATGGTCCAGGCTGCTCAGTTGATTGAGTTGGGACTAAATCAAGATTAAGTCTCCCGATCTTGTCAATCACATCACTCAAAGTATCATCAGTGGTTGGAGTTTCATGTGGGGAGAGAGTGCTTCAGTAGAAGATTCCACAGATTGATCCAGTATAGGAATCCCCCCTTCAAGATGTCGACACCTAATCATTGGGATTGGGTGAACACTTGTAAATAATGTAAATAGTAAATAATGGAAAATAAAGAGCCATCGAGAGGTGAAGCCCAAGAGTCACTCTCTCATGTATATAACTATAAGCAATCTTAATGAATAAACATAATTTCATTTGAGGAGTTATCTCATGGCCTGACAATTTATATATAGGAGACAAAATATATGACTACAATAAAATTTTCTAGCTAGCCTCCTAATATAACAAATAAACTCATAATGAATTCTTATTAGGGCGTTAATATACGGGTCCAAGGCCCTTAACATAACTCCCCTCTTTAAAAAAAATTCCCTCAAAGCTTGTAATTGTGGGGGTTTCTTCATGAAATGCTCATTTTCCCATGTAATTTCTTCTAAAGGGATATTCTTCCACTTGATTAGGTACTTCGCAATGGTTTTATTTTGAAGAGATAGTTCATCCATAACTTTTTTTCAGTTCAAAAATCAACTTCCCTTCTTCATCTAATTCGAGAATTTCTCTTTGCACTGGCATGGTTTACCCCACAACCATTTTTAGTAAAGATACATGAAAAACCTTAGGAATGCAAGAAGAAGGAAACTCTAACTCATACACCACTTGCTCAATCATGTAAATAATAATGTAGGGTCCAGAAAATTTTGGAGCTAATTTTTTATTCTTCTTTTGCTTGAGTGTAGATTGTTTATAAGGCTATAATATCATAAATATCCAATTACCCTCGTGAAAATGTATTTCACTTTGAATTTGATCTGCATGTTGCTTCATCATGTTTTGCACCATTTGAACATTTTCCTTAAGATTTTTCAAAGTTTTTTTGGCCTTTTGCATATGTAACTCTATTATCTCTACTTTGGACTTATCTTACAAAACATGTAAGATATTAGGAGTTGGATATCCATAAAGAGCCTCAAGGGGGGTCATTTTAGTAGACGTATGGTAGGTAGTATTATACCACCAATATATTAGAGGAAGCCAATTCATCCATTGATATTACGTATATGAATAATAGCAATGTAAATATCCCATTTGTTAATTGTTTCTATTTGACCATTTTTTTGTGAATGATATGTTGAACTCATCATTAGTGTTGCTCCACTCATCTTCCATAATTCTTTCCAAAAAATTTCTTTGAATTTTGGATCTCTATCACTTATTACTACCTTGAGAAGACCATAAAGTCTACGAATTTCCTTCGTGGACACTTCTGCCACTTGGCTTGTTGTGTATGTGTTGAGCCCCAAACTTGCATCTTTCCTATACACTTTCCTAGACTCTTTCCATTCACCTGGACCTCCTAAGCTATCAACATCATTGCATATTAATCATAAAAGAGCATTTAAAGTGGTTTTTAACTATGTTTTGTGTCTGCTATTTGAATTAGATTTTTGCTCATTGAGCTACGGAATCCTGTCACTTTCCGTAGCTGCTTCAACTTTCCGCAGCTGTTTTTGTTAAAGTCCATATTGCAGGTGTCTTCAGGAAAATCGAGCCACATGGGCAAGTTGGAAATGACGTGGACATGGACCGAGTCCTATTGGCTCAGTCGGATTCATCAGAGGAGGCCATGGTCAACGGTGGTCAAGCGGTGGTCAAACAGAAGAGTCCTATGGCAACAGGACTCTGTTTCCAAGCACGTGAAAGATTTTCGTGGCCGTTTCTAGATTTCTGGAGGCACACTGACACCTGTAGGCTGCCCACGATGTAAATCCAACAAGCCGCTTTCATTAGATTGCATCATCTCGACAACCATGATGCTAGATCCGTGGACGCTGTCGTTCACGTGTCCTCTGTCAGCGCAGTTTTTAGGAAAATAGTTATGTAAACTTTTGCTATAAATAATGCGTCTCTATACGCATAGTAGTTAGTCTTTTGTAATGTAATTTTGCTGTTAGAAAGCCCACTGTGCCGTGACATTGTTTCGTTGTTATGACTGCGTTCTGAATATATGAGAAGACTCTGTTTCTGAGCATAAGTCTTGACTGATAGCTGTTGCCCGAGGTTGTGCAGAGGGCCCCTACACATGCCGAGGTTTTGTTTCATATTGCTGTACAGTTTCATGCTGTGTTTCTTTATGTTTATTATGCCATAGTTATTCACTTATGTATATTGCATTTCTTATGGTACTAACGTTTCATTTTTGTTCATAATTTACATGCTTTACATTGCTGTTAACGCTGATCAGTGTGTATGTTCCAGATTACAGTAGGCAGCCCGGGCATTTGCATATAGTTTTCACAATGACTAATGACATGGAATTAGTCTTTCTACTGACTTACTTTTCTTAGTTTTTAATTTCAGTTCTGTTTTGTTCATTGGCTTTATTAGTTAGCTTAGATATTAAATTGCTCATATCATTGTCAGTTACCTCCGAAAGCCATAGCGAGACTAATGGTGAGGGATTGAAGTATGAGTGTGTAATTTGATATTAGTTTTGTTTTTCTGCAAATTAGATATTAGATTGCTCAAGTTGTTGATGATTACCTCCGAAAGCCATAGCGAGACTAACTGGTGAGGGGTTAGACTATGAATTGATGTGATTCGATTTTAAGTTTATTTTTCTGCAAATTAGATATCAGATTGCTCAAGTTATTAATGATTACCTCCGAAAGCCATAGCGAGACTAACTGGCGAGGGGTCAGACTATGAATTGATGTGATTTGATTTTAAGTTTACTTTTCTGCAATTAGATATCAGATTGCTCAGGTTGTTGATGATTACCTCCGAAAGCCATAGCGAGACTAACTAGCGAGGGGTCAGAATATGAACTGATATAATTTGATTTTAGCTTTACTTTGCTTGCAATTTTTGGATTTCTTTGAGTACAATAGCTTAACTCATTTCTTTTGTATTTAGACAGCAGCAGGGATAATGGTTTCATGATCAATAGTTCATTGTTTTTTTTATTAGAATAGTGGCACATTTTCATTTTCTTTTAGGAATTAATCTCATCATTGCATGTTCTAAGACCTTCTGAAGTTTGAAGTTTTGGAAATCATTTTAAAGGACATAATTGCCTTCCATATTTATATCCATACTTGTCTTTTAGAATTTCCATTTCTCATTAGGAGATAAACGAAGATAAAACCCTCAAAACAAATAAAAAAATCAAAAACGACAAAAAATAAGAAATAGGTTATCTTGCACATATAGTGCGCCACACTTCAACAATTTACGACTCCCGGATTGACAATTAATATAGCAATTTAGGACACTCTAAATTGACCAAACAGTATGTAGTTTGAATTTTGTAAAAATGTGAACATTTTGTGAGTCCATCAATGACCCCAAGAATGGAATCTTTACCTTCAGATTTTGGTAAACTTGCAATGAAGTAAATTAATATCTCTTTCCATATTTGATTGGGTATATGTAATGGTTGTATTAACCCTAGAGATTTTACTATATGTCCTTTATTTCTTTGTCAAGCCAGGAATTCACTTACAAAATTTTGAATATCTTTCTTCATTCTTTCCCCAAAAAATATTTTTTGATCCTTTGATATATTCTAAGGAACCCTGCATATTATGTCATCACAGAATCATGTGACTCCTTAATAATTGTTGCTTCAACTTTGATTAAGAGCATACACATAGTCTACCCTTGTACCAAAGCATATATCATTTACATTTTCAATGTTCCATAGAGTTCATTCCTTCCTTTATACATTGTATTTTTTGTTTAGTACTTTTGTCATTTTGTTATTCACAGTGAGCTTATTCTAGCCATTGTGGAATAGAATATGTAATGTAAACTTGAGGCTTATTCTATCCTCAAAAGAGCATCCACCACAACATTGTCCTCCCCCTTCTTTTATATTATTTTAATATCAAACCCTTGCATTTTTGCTACCCATTTTTGTTGCCCTTATGATGAAATATTTCCTCCAAAAAATACTTTAGCTTATCAAGGCATATCTTAACTTTAAAATTCCTTCCAATGAGATATTGTCACAATTTTTTTATTGCATGGAGAATTTATTTCATTTCTTTTTCATATGCTTATTTCACCAAATCTTTCCCCTTGAATTGTTTCCTTTCAAAAATTAATGGTCTCCCTTCTTGCACCAACACAACTTCAATTCGTTTTCCTAATGTATCACATTCTATTATGAATGTTTTCCCAAATTTAGGTGATTTATAGTATTGGTGTAGAAGACATGTCATACTTTAAGAGAGAGAATGCCAAAGTAGCCTCATCATTCCATATAACTGATTTTTTCTTCAAAAGATATTTGAGTGGGCTTACAATGCACACATGATTCTTAATTTTTTTTTTCGATAATATCATGTAAGTCCCGAAAACCCTCTAAGACTCTTGAAGTTGTTAGGAATAGGAAATTTTGAAATGGCTTGGATCTTCTGAGGGTCCACCTTAACTCCTTCATTTGAAACAATATGACTTAACTACTCTACTTGTTGTTTCCCAAAAGCATGTTTGGATCTTTTTACATATAATTGATTGTTCTCAAGAATTTGTAGAAATTTACCAGCATGTTTAATGTGCTCTTGCCATGATTTTCTATATACAAGAATATCATGAAAGAAAACCAACATAAATTTTCTAAGATGGGGTCAAAACAATTTTTTCACGGGGCTATGAAAAGTAGAAGGAGCATTAGTCAACCTAAAAGGCATTACCAAGAACTCATAGTGCCCTTCATGTGTTCTAAAAGTTGTTTTTGAAATGTCTTATTTTCTTAATCTAATCCAGTGTGTCGTGATTTAAGATCAAGCTTTGTAAAATAAGCCACTCCATGAAGTTCATCTAATAGCTCATCAATATTTGGAATAGGGAATTTATCCTTAATGGTGATTTTGTTTAGATCTCTATAATCAAGACACATCCTCCAAGAATTATCTTTTCTTCTCACCATCACTATCACAATTGAAAATGAACTCCTTATATGTTTAATAATACCTGAATCTAGCATGTCTTGTACCATTTTCTCAATAACCCCTTTTCGTTGATGAGAATATCCACAAGGCCCTTTATTATGAGGAGTACTTCCAAGTATTAATTCAGTTTGATGTTCATGATCTCTAGCTGGAGTTAAATATTTAGGAATTTCGTGGAAGGCCCTATATCCCTTTTCCAAGGTGCATTTTAATTCCTTTGGAATATTTTCATCTTCTAGCTTAACTTCCACAATATATAGTTTTAACCACAACTCCCTTGCTACCGGTTTTAGGAGTTTTTCCATTCTATGAGAGTTGATGACTCAAGAACGTCTAGATTTTAACCCTTTGAGCTCATATTGAATTCCTTTTAATTCAAATCTCTTGAATGATTCATTACCTTTCGTAGAAATTGTACCTAGTATTCTCTACCATTGGATCCCTAGAACATCTACACCTTCAATTAGAATGGCATGCATTGGGATTTCCAAATTATATTCTCCTATAGTTAATTTAATGTTGTGGCATTTTTCGACAAAATTAATACTCTCTCCATTGGCAACTAAAACTTGAAAATTTGTCATTCGATATACAAAACATTTGCTAAACTCTACTAATCTTTTCAATTAAGTTATGGGTATTTCTCGAGTCAATAAATAATATGACCATCTACTTCTTAATGTAACCAACATTCTTTAGGGTTTGAGGATCTAGCAAACATGCCGATGCACGAACAAATATCTTATACCTATTTGAATCAATGTTGTGCACAATTTCTGACTCTATTTCCAACTCTTTTGAGTTCACAATTTCTTCCTCATTTCTTTGTGTAGATGCCTCCATTGCCTCTTCTCCATTATTTTCCAAGGTGAACTTTTTTGTTTCTTGACATTATACCCTTTTTACCATTTGTTCTTGCAACTAAAGCATAGCCTTATTTCTAAATTCAAAGTTACGACATCCTTATTTCGACCCTCAAAAGT
Organism: Pinus tabuliformis; assembly: GCA_031772625.1. NCBI lineage: Eukaryota > Viridiplantae > Streptophyta > Pinopsida > Pinales > Pinaceae > Pinus > Pinus tabuliformis. The sequence goes on from CM062815.1 coordinate 350,924,765, forward strand.
AAGTTTCTAGTCAAGTTCCAATTTAGTTAAAAATTCCATGGCTACACTTGAACTCTCGTGAGATGAGTTTTTATGGGACCTCAAGAATTATTTAGGAAAAAAAATATCTATTGTCTCTTCCTAAAAAAAGAGTGTGATTGATTAGATGGTGAGGTTTTTAGTGGATACAGACTTCATAGAAGTTTTGGCAAAGGGAATTGATATTGAAATTGGGGAAAGTGTTTTAACTTGGACCCTAGATTACGAAAATGTGCCTTTTCATTGTATTTAGTGTCATAAGTATAGTCACATGGTTTTGGATTGTTCAAATCCATTTACGAAGAAACTGTGAAGGAAGAAATCTCCATATGTGTTAAGCACTAGATATTGAGTCATTACATTTATATTGTTATACTATTATTGTCCTTATTGGTTGGCTAAACCCTTTGATGGTCGAATAGACCCTTTAGTTGTAATTGTACCCTTTATCTCTTATCATCCTAAATGATCTCATCTTGCACATTTGCTATATTTTTAAATGAGGTTTTCCCCTTAAAGAGGATTCTCATTCACTCTTATCTCTTATCTTGAGTCATGTAACTACTTCTATTTGTTGGTGAAAACATTTTGTTTCAGAGCAAACAATCCTTTGGTTTGGCTCCTTCAAATGAGTCATCTTGGCATTTTTGCAATAATTTTTTTCTAGAACGTCTTAGACAATTAAAATTTAGTGAGCTTGAGAAGACATTGGGAAGTACTTGTACTAAAAATTACAAATTATGGTTCACTATACCTTTCAACACACATGCTATGGAATTTAAGGTTTTTGACATGTCCTAAAACTAGTCTCAAACAAGTGTTTTGGATTAAACTATTAAATCTAATTATGGAAATATCCAAATTGAGTGACATTGGTTGTTTTGAAAAGAGTATAGACAATAGTGTTTAAGGTAAATTTGTCAAAATTATATTTGAGAATTTGGGCACATGGAAGTCTATACAATTTTGTTCTCTTCAAAGAGCCAAAATCAACAAACTTTAGGAAAGTTACCATAACTTTTCTTGGTACACCAAAATTTACTCAAACTTGTGGCATTGTAGAGGAAGACATATCAAAATACCACAAAATGAAAATTTAGAGTTAGATGTTGTTGTAGCAGCGACAATAACATTTTCTCTTAGTATCACCTCTGCCTAAAGAAAAATGAGGGCCCTTATCTACCAAAAAGTCTCGTCATACCCCTACTATGATTAATTGACCTTTCCACAACTAAATTCAATCTTTTGTTGGCTTTGACACTCTTTAAGATGAATTTTAAGCAAGATCTTGATAATTTGGCCAGCACAATGATACAAGGTTGTGATAATGACTAGTCCAACAATAAAACACTGGGAACTTGGTCAACATAGTAATATATTATTCAACATTCGTTCGAACTAGTGAAATAACACTCAATGAAAAGAATTGAATTCAGTTTAGCCATTTATCACCTTGATGATGACTAGCATAGTGATACAATATTGTAATCCTCATCAGCCCAATAATATAACACTTCAAAGGGAATCAACTTGATCATTTGGTTTCTTAAAATTCCTTCTTCCAACACTATATCACCCAGATGATGACCATATTAGCACTATATCACCCTAATGATGGTTATATCAATGCTACATAACATTGGAGGATTATCTTAACCCTGTATCACTCCAATTTTGATCAGCCCAAAGATACAACACTTAAAAGTGCCTTAACTTAACCATATTTCTTTGAAAACCTACTTGAACCAATATAAAATTGGGATGATGTTTATCCCAATGATACACTGCTTGTTTTTTCCTCTCTCATACATATCACACTAGATTTCAACTTTTGTCATTGTCTTAAGTGATAGTGAAGTTAGACAATAAAAAGCATTTATCACTTAGCTTTTCACACCCAAGTCCAATAAATTTTTTATAAAGGGTCCCATTTCACCCTCATTCTTCACAGTTCTTAGTTCTTTGTTCTCCTTGTGAGAATTGAAAGCATATATTGGGAAACCACACTTACTCACTCCTTGTTAGTGCCATGTGTCAACCAATTCAACTCAAGAATGGGTCAAATTATGCCCACTCAGCTTCAAATTTTGTCTTATTTGTTTATTTTATGAACGAATTACCCAAATTTTTATTTTTCTCATTTTCAAACACTCCCTCACTCCTTTATCTCCATCGACTAGGAAAATATAGCACTCTTTCCCTAGAATATGGAAGTGTTATTTCACTTCCCATCAAGCCATCATCCTCTCAAGCTCCCCATGCACTAATATCACTAAGTTTCTCTATGTTGTGATATGGATCCATCTTGGTCAAGATTGTGATTTTAGGAGTTGCAGTGTCATTCATAGTCATGCCTCCGGTCACTTTGCCAGTCTTACTTTTCCCATCACTACAGGGACTTTTCCCATCACCACAGGGACATAGAGCCTTTGTCTTGGTTAAAAGATAAATGGATAAGGCAGTAGGCAAGAACAAATAGCCTCAAGCCCAGAACTCAACGTTCCTTAGATGTGATTCTTGTGAGATAATATTTATAATGGGTGTTGTTGTTTTGATGGGTTATGCATGGAAACTATGTGCATGTCATGGAAAAAGAGCTACAAAGCCCCCATCGTCAAGACCTCATATGAGGAGCCACCCACTAAATCCAGTAGTCTTGAGTTCATGGAAACTCTATGCATCATTGACAAATATACAACATATGCATGGCCATAGGTGTACAAACTATCTCAGAGAGACAAGCTGTAGTATACCTAGGGGGGATATTATGGGGTACAGAGGGAGGTACCTAAGGGAATAATGTAATAATGGGATGGGCCATAGTAATAAATAAAGTGGTTAACCCGTATCATATAAGGGACCACAAGTAGTTAGCAATGATGTAATAAGCCCATTGTATTAGATAGATGGTATTGAGGGAACCATGGTAATGACCCATGGTATTGTATGTATGAGGGCTATATAGAGGCTAGAGACTCCCCATTGAGAGGGGTCAAGGATTATTGTATGAACAAGCATATGGCTTGTGGAGCGAATGTATGGTGTTGCCCTACCTTAAGGGTTTTGATCAATAAAGAAGCATTTCTATCTATTTCTATCTTGTTATTTCTTGGGTATATTTGTATTCTCATATATTTCTAGGTTAGATCTATAACAAGTGGTATCAGAGCACTTTCTTGGCCAAAGTGGAGAATTTTTATTTTTATTTTTTGTAGGAATTTTTTGGATGACGAGTTTGCAGATCAGATATGTACGTTTTGTTGAAAAATTTGCAGAATCTAATTGCAGATATATGTTTTTTTGCGAAAAAATACCCAATTTGAAAAAAAATCGGCGGAATCGGAGTCTAGATGAGGGAGATATCGCTGATTTAAAAATCAGCTGTGTTGTAAACATTTTTCGGGGCGACGAGTTTGAAGATTAGATCTGTATGTTCTGGGCAAACATTTGCAGAATATAATTGCATATCAGGGTTCTTTGCGAAAAAACACTTAATTAAAAAAAAAAAATCGGTCGAATCGGACTCCGGATGAGGAAGATATCGCTAATTTAAAATCAACTCTTTTTTTCAGAAATTTTTGTGACGACGGGACAGTTGCAGCGCGAATCTAAAATTCCAGTGCCTAGATCAGGATTTCTATCACATGGGAAGCTGCAGAATGGTCTTTCCATTTTTGAAAACAGGTCATAATAAAGCTTCTGTGCAATATTGACCGAACTGTGGCCACTTTAAATTTTCGCCAAGTAAGGGGGGTGTAGGTCAGATCTATAACACAAGTTACCTCTAGATGACCCACACTAAAAAATATATAAGGTTGTTAGAAATTCTTGGGTGCACAAGGTGGCTACCCATCTCCATGTCTTTTCATGTGTAGAAGCAGTTGAGAGAATAGTAAACATGTTGATCCTAAAGAAGACATGACAAGGAATAGTCACAAAAATCATATTTCCCCATTCAATGCCTCTGATATTGAGATGTATTACAATCTCCCCAAGGAATAAATGACCTTGGATGAGGATTGGCTAACATATTTCAAGATCTTACCTAGAGAGATATAGAAGACATGGTGGACCAACAAAGGAAGCTTCTAGTCTCAACCAAATAAGGAGTATCCTACAAATATGTCAAGGAATCCCTTTCATATAGTGGCTTCCATGTTATGCAAATTGTATGGTAATTCCAACGATGTACTCTATAACTGTTGAAGGAAACATTTTAAACTAGGTTGATATCCTTTCTCTATAAAAGACAACACTGGGTAAGAAAAAAATCTAAAGTAAGGCTAACAACCTTAGTTCTTCATGGCCTCCTACCTCTTGGACATCATCTGTGTAGAGCATGAATTCTTGACAATGCGATGGAAATGGACAATTAAGGAGGATCCTGTTCACATCTATTTTAAAGTCCTCTGTGAGTCTCACTACATCTAGTCATACACCAAAATATGCTAGGACCTTGATTCCCCACTATGAAGCCTTGTTTGATGTGCTAGTTCTATGTATGTATGAAAGAGCTAGGAAAATGATGTCCATAGTTGGTGATTGGTTTGTTGTTCAGGATGGCACATATCTGAGGATATTTGGAGCAACCAAGCCTCCTCATCTACTGCCCAATTTTGTATCAGACTAGGTAATATTGTAGGAGATGGCATATCAAGTGTACATAGGGTAGGTAGAGAGCCCTCATTGGACAAAAAGGATCTTTGGCCAACATTCCATTACATTTTGGCTCGTATTAGTTGAAGAACACGAAATAAGCTAGAGAGAAATTTGATGCTTTGATACTATTCCATTTTAGGGATCTCACATTATATAGATATGGCCCTAGCTCTGTAGTGAAGATTCATTGCAAGACATGCAAGTACAAGTTGGACTAGACATGGGATGAGGAAGAGAAATAGAAAAATGATTTAAATTTCTCAGAGGTAATTTTCCAGATAAGCTATAATTCTTATTAAGAAAAATAGGAGAAAACTCAAGTTGAGAGAAAATCCCTTTCCCAGAAGTAAGCTACCCGGTAGGAAGCAACCAGAGTTGTATGAGAGGAGAAACTAAAGTAGGAGAAAGAAGCAGTCTGGATAGCCTAAGAACTTGAGGTCAAGGATAAGGAAGAGGAAAAGATGATGAGGGTGATATAGGTTATAAAAAGAATGAAATGAAAGACAAGAAATGAGATGAGACACACATATAAAAATATAACAGAAAGCACAGTGATATGGTGAAAACCCAATTTTTATTAATAAATGAAACAACAAAATATTATAAAACATAAACTAGCTAGAATGGTGGTAGCTATTTATGAACATAGAGAGATGGTAGCTACATGCATTCACAAAAGATATTACAAGTGGTCAAAAGAATTCCTTTTAGCATAAATAAAGAACCCTAGAGGTCAAAACCTTACCCTTAGAAGATGAAACACCAAAAGATTTGCAATCCCCGAGGTGGTGAGTTGGTTCATCAACTTCTTTGGGGCGTAAATTTTGCATGCAATATTCATCTGGGGCCCATGATAGCTCATTGTAAATAAATATTTGAGGATTACAACTTCCAATTGGGGCTAGGGCGTGCCAAAAAAACCTTGGGCCCCTCAAATTGCCAAAAAACATCATTTAGGGACCCAAAACGGCCTTGGAAGTTTGGGACCAAAAACTCATTAAAAAAATACCAAGAAGATAGATAATTGTTGATACAATGGAAGAGGTGGGTGTCCATCGATATCCACCTAAATTAGAGGGAGAAAGAATGAAAGAGAAAATAGGAGGCTGAAAGGAGAAAATAGGAAGAATGAGAGAAGAGATAGCAATAGGAAGCAGAGCCCAGAACTAAAGAAGAAGTTATCACAACTCAATAATAAGCAAAAGAACAAGATGCCCACCAAAGCATAGCTTCAATGGACATTGACCTAGTTCAATTGAAAACTCCTATAACCACAAGTGGTCACCTACTTGTTATAGATATGGGAATCACACAAACTGGGAAGAAGAAAGTGGTTAGCCTAGGAAGATTCAGATATGGTCACACTTTGAATAGGATAATGGAGCACAAGGAGATGACCCTATCAAATCCTCATTTTCCTCCAACATTATTTACCACAGGAAGGCCCATTGTGTTAGACACCTGAAAAGATCCATTTACTATGGCCTCACCTGACACAACATTCTCTCAACCCACTAAGAGAAATTTGAAAGACCTAGAAGAACTAAAGCATAAAGATGATTGCATAACAAAACTAGAGCAACAAGTCAAGTTATTGAAGGCTGACAACAATATGCTAAAGCAAGAGGGAAATAACATGTAAGACTACAGGTCTTGTGCTTTTGAAATGCATAAATATTACAAGGCCATGGTCACACAAATTTACCTATGCCTCCAATAGCTCTATAAATTATCCACCAAGCTACTACCACTTTGGGAGTTGCGTAAGGAAATAGATATTCAATTACAAGTGGTACGAAATGTTGTGAATTAGCTAGAGCAATGAACCAAGGAATATACATAAGCCCCACAGGAGGTCCCTAGGATCAATGAAAAATAATTGACAAATGACTCCATTGTTGTCAACAGGGTCCTAAAGGTTGAAGAAAAGTTATAAAATGACATCTCTGGGTTTATAGCTTAGTACCAACGTAATTATTCCTTAGTTGAGAGTTTAATCAAGATGAACATGCTGCCAACTATTCGAGTGAAGGGAGAAATCATGCTAAATGAATAAGTGGACAAAGAATAGGAAGAGATGCTAAATTCTAAAGAATTGTCTTTTAATTTATTTACCAACAAACTCACCAAAGGAAATCTCAAGCAACACATTCTAGAACCCTCCATGTAGCAAACAATTATATTATATATTCCTTCATGGTATCATTAAAGAAGGATGTACAAGCCCTATCCTAACATACATCAAAATTCCATGTCATCAAGGAAGGGATGTTACCTAGTAGGATTAAGATTATTCACCATATTATAAGATTTGAGTAACCTATCTTCAAGAAGTTTTGGGGCCCTAGTTGAGGATCCAATCATATTGTAGTAGGGGTCAGTTTCATTTCCTAGGAGTTTACAAATAATTTTCCTTATTTATATTTGAAAATAGTGAGAATCTAAGAGGTTATAACTGCCTAGGGAAAGCCCAAAAGTCCCCAAGAGTAGTCACTTATGTAGGGCATAAATGTCCGTGATTAGGGACCTTTAAACTTTTGATATTTTTGGAAATATTTGCAGATAGGATCTAGGAAGTTGGTGCATTTTGTATCCATTGATAAATAATATTGAGAAGCTTGATATGGCCACTTTCAAAATTATGTCTTAGCATGTAGTATGATTTTGTTGCACTAATCTGAAGTAGTTTCATTTATGTGTGCATAATAGTGATAATATGAACGGTTGTAACTACCCTAGAAAAGCCTAAAAGTCCCCAAAACTAGTCACCGATGTAAGCTATAAATGATGGTGATTGGGGACTTTTGAACTTTTGATATTTTTGGAAATATTTGCAGGTAGGATCAATGAAGCTAGTGCATTTTGTATCGTTTAATAAATAATATTGAGAAGCTTGAGAAGGCCACTACCATAATTATGACTTAGCATACCGTGTGATTTTGCTTCTCAATAACCTAAACTAGTTTTATTTATGTGTGCATTTTGTGAGATTTATTATTATTTGACAACGAACTATTATGTGAACTAGATAGTTTTTTTTTTTTCACAGATAAATATCCATATATTCTAGTACCCAAGTGCCACATTCATCACTTTTGCACGCTACCTTCCTTCCTAGTAATATTTAGAATTGGGGTGATTATGGAGAGGTGGGAGTTATTGAAAGAACATTAGGGTTTTAAACGAGCGTTTAATAACATTGGAAGTCAAGGTGTTGAAGGTGTTTCTGACAGGATTCTTAGGGGTTTGACAAAGTGGAGGAGGTATAATTGATTGATTACTTGGTTAGTCTTGGTCACATGAACATCTTTGTCTCTAACACAAAATTTAGAAGGTCCAAGGTGGTTAGAAATAGGCTAGGCAGTTACTTGGAAGAGGTTTTGGTAACTTCGAGAGGGCATTCATTGAAGGAGCTTTGTTTTATTAGGCAAGTATTTAAAGGTTAGGGACAAATTTCACTAAGGTTTCACCTTTGGTAACTCAAATATTTATCATTCCTTAGGTAAATGGCAGAGTTTTGGTCATTTGGTGTAAATTGATTGGAACCCTCTTTCTTGGAGAGTTTTGGTTTTACTACTTAGAATGCGTCTTTGGTTGGATTTTAGGTTCTAGGGTTTAAATACCCTTTGAGTTTTTTTGGGGGTGAAGGGGATTTATCTTGTTTTTTTGCACAAGGGGGCATTCATATTTTGGCTAGATGCAAAGTTTGAGAGGTTGAACAAGTGGTGGAATCTTTTCATCCTTCCACAAGAAGTTTTTTGAACTCATTTATGGAGGCAAGGGAGGGCGGTGAGTACCTATTAGGGCCTCTAGACGAAGGATAATATAACAAGGAAATGGGTAGTGAGGAAGGCCCTCCATCGCCTGCAAAAGGCTTGTCAGGATTTGGACTGAAGCAAAAAAAAATAAGGGTTTAAAAGGTGTGAAAAACCCTGCTACATACAACCTTAGTTTGGGAGATGACATGGAAATGGAGTAGGTAGAACCCATGGAGGCAAAGTTTCTGGTTGGAAGGGTCAGAGGGTGTAAATTTAGCTTAGGGACCTTGCAGGAATGACTCTTTGCTGAAATCTCCCTAAAGGTATAAACCACTCCTGAAATTTTTATTCTAGCTAAGGGTTGGATTTAGATAAACTTCAACACTCATGAGGAGGCATATTACATAGAAAAATATTATTTGTTCCATTAATTCAATGCCTATTATTTTTTATTTCTGGAATCTCTATTTGATGCAAGTCATTAGTTGCTTGATGTTATCCCTATTTGGGTGCAGTTTCCTAGCCTTCCATCCCATATGTGGAAAAACAAGAGCTTCAAATATCTTGGGAACAATATTGGGACTTTTCTTAGAGCGGATTATTCATTCAAGGAGACCAGGGATATATCTATGGTCAAAATCCTCGTGTCTTTGGATTTGCACAACAGGATGTGGGAAACCATAAACATCAAAAGAGGGTTTGAGCAGCTACAAGTGTTTAATTACGAGGGAGTTCCACTATGATGAAAATAGTGTCATAAATATGTCCATATTGCTAGTCATTGTAACTTTCCCTTCAAAAAAACCTCGGTGCGGGGGGAGGTCAAGAAGGTATTTAAGGTGTATCCGTAGTTGGAAAAGTGGATGTGCTTGAAGTATGGGGCTAAGAGTCCTACGAAAAAGGAAAAAATGGTGGTAGATTCATTAGGGCCAAGCTAGATGGAAGAGGGGACACACTCCATGGATAAGCTTGATGGCAACGGGCTTTCTCTTGAGGCCACTGAAGAAAGGACAAATTTCGTCTTAATTCATCCAGGTTCTCCCTTCTCTTTCTCTACTTACAAATTCTTTCTCAAGTTTGGGAAATGATTGGGGTTCTGCTTCTAGGGGTTTCAGGTATGAAGTTATGCATCCAGTTGTTAGAGGTTTTTATTCTTAGATTAATTGTCCTATCCCCTCTTCGAGACGACCCTTTCCTCTCTGAGAGCCTCTACCTTTTATAGTTTTTCTAGGGAATAAGATGTAGGAGAGATCCTTTATAAGTTGAGATCTAGACATATCTTTCCCACTGTTGAAGGCCAATCTAGTGGTTTAGTTCAATTTGTCCTCTCCTCCCTTCGGTCAAAATATTGTGAAAGAAAGTTTACTCTATCCAAAGCCAAAGAGAAAACCAAAGAGGAGATGGACTCTGGTAGACAGTTATCACTTTTTGGGGCGCTTAGAGTTGTTAACACCGAGGGTTTGGTTTCCTAATGAAAATTTTATCTTTTAAATGTAGAGGTTTGGTGAATTCCTCCAAAAACTTGTGCTAAAGAGGCTATTCAAGGTAGAGAATCTGAAAATTCTCTTTCTCCAGGAAACATTGGGAGCTGGTGAGATAATCTCAAAACTACTGGAATATTTGTTGGGAGGTTAGCGGTTCATTTCCTCAGATGCTTGTGGTCATTCGAGGGGTCTGGTTGTAGGGTGGGAACCCCGTAAAGTCCTTGTAAAATGTCTAGAGTGTCTCTTCTAGGTTGGGTATTAAAGCTTTTTCTTCAAAGATGGGGGCTCCTTTTACTTGTATTAACCTATATGGTCCTTGTGAAGGTAGAACACAATTCTAAAACAATTTTTTTGGGTTAAAGGAGATGGAAGTTGAAAATATGATTATTGGGTGGGGGTGGGGTCTAAATTTCTCCCTAGGTGTTGTTGAGTCTTGGGGGCCCAAGGTCAAAATTGATAACCTTTCAGATTTATTTGTTAGTAGCAACCAAAAAATTGTTGGATATTGAGCCTGTAAAGCTTAAACCTATGTGGAGAAATCACTGCATTGGGAAGGATCAAATTGTAAAAAGGATTGATAGGTTTTTTGTTGTTGAAGAGATGATGGATCATTTCAATAACCTTCCACAATGGGTAGGTTCTGGGGGGAGTGAGGTCATTCACTTATCCTGTTGGAACTTAAATATCATGGACCCAAGATTGGTAATCCATTCAAACTAAATTTTTCATGGATAAATGATGAGGATATTGTCAATTTTTTCAGATATGGTTGGGTCCCCTATGATCCAAATAATGGATCTTCAACTTCTCAACAATTTAAAGAAAACCTAAAGTGAGGTAAGAGTGAGGCTATGGATTAGAGTAAGATGAAACACATAAAAGAGGAGGAGGATCTTTTGGACATTGAGAGGGAGATTCTTGTTGTCTTTTATTCTAGAGAAGGAATATTTATGAATGTAGAATCTAGGGAAGCTCTGGTTTGTTTGGATTCCTGTAGGAAGGCCATCCTAGAGGCACAAGAAGCCTCTTAGAGATTGAAAAGCAGGGCCATTTGACCTGAAGGAGGGGAAAAGAACACACAATTCTTCCAAGATTATGTTAAGGGGAGTAATTTGTGTACTACAATATGGAATATTCAAGATGGGGAAGGTAGGGAGGTCTCAAATTTTGTTGGCCTTGCTTCCTTAGGAAGAAATTGCTTTCAAAATATGTTTAAGGAGTCTGTAAGGGCTAGTATTGCTGAATTCATTAGGGTGGCACGCTTATTCCCCAGGTATGTGGATGATGATGACAGTAAATCCCTAGTGGAAGAGGTCTCTGAAGAGGAGTTGAAGACTTTTTTGTGCAGTTTTCAGAAAGGAAAATTTTTAGGGCTTGTTGTGTTGAAGGAAATGTAACTAGGTTCGGTCTTCATAAATGTAATCTTGAAATTTGTATTTATTCAAGAAAAGAAATATTATTTTTATAATATATGTCAATGAGTTTCTTGCTCATTGAAATAGGTCTAGCACATGTTAAGTGCTATAGGTGAGTCAAATAGTCAAAAGGAAATGTTGAAGGCCTTATGGGCTTGTTACACCATGTATGAATATGTATTAAAGTAAAGATAATACCTCCAAGCAAATTCAAGTCTCCTCCTATTCAAAGGCACCATCAAAGAATCTCCTTCACTACTCAACAAGTCGACCTATAAACAGTTAAACAAGTTGGCCTAAAAGGAGGGACAATCCTCTATAAATAGAGGTTGTCCACTCCAATACAACACAATTAAAGAGCTATGAAATCAGAGAATTAATGAGGCAAGAAAATGGTAATAAAAGGATGAGAAAATGGTCTCCAAGGACATCGAGGTAGAAGGAAGAAACACCGAGCCTTAAAGGTTTGTTCCTGGGCTTATTACAGTCACATGTGCGAGAAAAGGAGGGCTATTTGCAGTCATTACAACAACACTATCAAAATCACACATCTCTCATTGTTTGGGCTATAAAAATAGGCTTATAAGGCTTCTCTCTCAAGCAAAGAAGAGGCTCACTCAAGCGAGGAAGAAAGGAAGACTCTATCATAAGAATCTAGAAGGAATCCTCCCACTTTTGCGAGAAACTAGGGCTGCACTGCAGTCATAACAAGTCTGCAACTACACATCAAGAAGGAGATTGGTTGGACAAGAGAAGGAAGGTATCCTTATAGATGAAATACTTCACTAAGTATCAAAGATATGTATCTCTTCTAGAGCTATCATAACAAGGACTATCACCAATTGCCGGAAGAACGAAGTACCGAAAGAATGAGGACGAAGTGCCAGGGAACAAAGTGCCGGAAGAAGGAAGGAATTGAATTTTTCTTGGAGGATATTATTGTCAAGGGTCTAGGGTTTGGTATTGATCAATATAAGATTTAATAAGAGGAATTCATGAAAGGGTTTTCCTCTCAAGAGAATAGAGGTTTTTGCCCTGGCAGAGAGCCAACATCTTGTGTTCTTGTTCTTATGTTTTGGTAGCAGTTTGATGAAGCACACACACATGCATTAATAATAATAAGAAGAAGATTAAGATAACAAGAAAAGGTAAAAAGGCTCCACAAATTGTTATCAAGTAAAAAAGAATAACACTACACCTAATTTTCCCTAGATTCTTCAACATGGTATCAGAGCTAAGGTGACACATCAAGGAAAGGGAAACTCAAGAAAACTTATCAAGGAAGGACATCTACAAGGTTGAATCATCAAGCCTAGAAGTCTCAATCACTTCAAAGAAAAGAAGATCTCCAATCCATCATTCATCAAGGAAGTCTACATAGCAAGGAGAAGAACCTTACATAAAGGAACCTACAAAGAAGATCAAATCGAAGCAGGACCTACATCAAGCTACAAGTCATCAAGAAAATTTCATCATCAACAAGTCCACTCGGAGAAGGAAAATTGAAGAACATCAAGATACAAGGAAGGCAAGCCATCAAGTCTTCAAGGAGGAAGAACATCCATTACATCTCAAAAATCTGTCAAGTAAGTATATGTCCCCTTCTGAATATACATCAATGTCTTTTTGCAAGGAAAGCAACAAATTGGTAGGTACCAATAACTTTCTTGCATGGAAGAAGAGGACTGATCTACTTCTCAAGGAGAATGAACTTCTAGAACATATCAAAGGGAATATCACTATCCCTGTTAAGGAAAAAACTCAAGCCTTAGCTAAGTACAATAAGGATGAGATAAGAGCACAGATGATTCTAATAGAACCAATCAAAGATTCTCTCATTCCTTATGTCTCCAAATTTGAAACATCAATTTTTTTTTTTATGATAAGCTAGTAGAGCTATTCTTGGTATCCACAACCAGAGAAGTAATATCTCTAAGGAATGAATTGTACAAGATGAAGATAAAAAAGGAAGGAATATGTCCCTACTTCATGAAAATATCTGAAAATGAGAGATCAACTTCAAGAGCTTGGGGAAGTCATGTCTGATAGAGAGATGACAAGTGTAGTACTCATTTCTCTACCTAAGGATTGGGGCAACTTCACCTCAAGAATATATGCAAAAAAGGAACCAACCACACTCAGTTAAATGTGGTATCTATGTAGGACAAAGGAAACTAGACTTAAAGCAAAGGAAGATGTGGGATCAAAGGAGCAAGCATTCACTACCATGGCCAAAAGAAAGGGTAAATTTGGCAAATTTGGTCCACGAAGAACAAACAATAAAGACATGTCCAAAATCCAATGTTTTGGATGCCAAGAATATGGACACTACAAAAGGAATTGTCCTAATCTTAAGAAGGACAACAACAACAAGAGGAAAAGGGAATAAGCTCATGTGACTCAAGAAATGAAAGAAGAAAACAGGAAGCCAAAGAAGGAAGATCCTCTGGATCTTTACTATGACTAAGTCAAACTATTTACTTCAAGTCTTCTTTCAAGTTTTTGAGTAGTATAGGAGCCTATAGGAATAGAATAAAATTGCATGGCTAGAAACATCCTCTAGAATCTAGAAGCATGATGTACATAAGGTTCAAAATACTCATGTAGAAGAAGCATTTATAAATAAGAACAAAATTCATGGTTAGAATCATCTTCTAGAATATAGGAGCTTGGTAGATATAGCTCAAGATATTCATGTAGAAGGATCATACCTAGTATAGGACCTCATCCACAATGAAAGAAAATTGATCATGATTAAGAAATCTTAGAAGACCTCCATCATCGAAAGAAAAGAAACATTTGCAAGACAAGGGTTTTTAAGATCCAATGTTGGAATCTTCAAAATAAGGTTCATGAACCAAAGCAAATGTCTCATTGGGAATCTCATTCATGGGATTAAAGAAAAAGATGATATGCAGGAAATCTAAGGTGAAGCAAGAAGGACCACACCAAGGACAACCAAATGAAGCTAAGATGATCAAAGGAGAATCAAGATGAGGTATGTATGCATCAAAGTTTATTCATGTTATCTTTTGTGTATTATTGAGTCATGGGAATAGTTATATAAACATGATCAAGTATGAAAGAATCTCTTTAACTAAGGACATGATCGAAGGCATGTACTACATTGCAATGAAGGTCAACAAAAGAATATGCTCACATAAGGAGTATAAGGTTGCTGACTACGAAGCAAGAAGAAATGTTGACTAGTCTAGGAAGCAAGCAATGAAGAACTTCTCTCACAAGAAGCATAAGATGGTTTAATTATCTACCTAAGAAGAAGAAAATGAAGAAAGATATCAAGCATGTGAAGAACACCATGATCATCAAGAATCACTATCTGACAAAATACTTGAAGATGTCCATTGAAAGAAGGTAGGACAACTCTGACAAAGGAAGGAAGGACCCTTGACACTTATGAAGGCCTTGTAGATGTGAAAGATGCAGATAACTGATTCTACTCTACAAAGATGTCGTGATGAAGAAGTCATCCAACAAAAGAAAAGGAAATGTTGAAGCAATATCAAGATGAAGTCATGATGGGATACTAGGTCAAATCATATAAACAAACAAGTACAATGAAGAATCCATGAGAATAATATTACGAAGCATGAACAAGATGAAAAAGGAGTAGCTAGATGACAAGAAAACCTGATGTATGATAAGAAATCCACTTTTAACGAAGGAAGCAATGAAATGACAAACGAGGAAGGAAAGTTATTGATGGATGGTGCCCTACCTAGGAGAAGTTCGAACAAAACTTCATGACATCAATGAAAGGAAGGAGATCAGGCAGCTAAAGATCCCATGAAGAAGAAGTTGCTGATGAATGAAAGAGTCCCTAGTTAAAGAGGGAGCTCTGACAAGTCCCTGATAAAAAGGGAGTTTTGGATCACCCCTGATTAAAGAGTGACAATTATGTTTTTCCATTTCATGGGTCATGCACTAGACCACGACTAACAACCACAAGTCTAGATGAAGGCCATGAATGGAAATGTAGACAAAAGACATACACAACGTTCTTGTATTCACTTGGGAAGAAATAATGGGAGGATTGGGTAATCATCTGGTTATTTTGGTTATTTTATCTTATTTTCCTCAACTCATGTTTTCTCAAAATAAAATTTTGATTCTAGAAGAATTTGGAAAATCTCGACCATGGGGTTAATTTAATGGGGCTGAACAAGGGGATGATTGCCGATGTGGAGGAGGATTTGTATTACACCTATCTGAACAATACTGTTACAAAATCAACATGGGGATCGGGAGGGGAACAAACAATTTTTCCAAACTGTTACCTTGTCGTTCTTCACTGGCTTATGCAAGAGAAAAGGGATGTGATCAACTTCAAGTGTTTGGTGATTCTTTATCGGTCATTAATTGGGTTAATGAGATTCAATAACGACACATATATATATATATATATATATATATATATATATAGCTGATATTCTGGGGGATTTGCAGAGGATCAAGCTTACTTATGTATATTTTTCTTGTATTCACATCTATAGGGATGGGAGCAGGGAAGAAAATAACCTTTCTAAGGAAGGCCATTAGCTGGATCGATGGATATGGCACATTGAGGAAGTCATAAATGATGAAAATTTCAGATTTTATCACAAACCTTACATTGATGAAAATAATGCCCAGTTTTAGTCCCATTTTTTTCTGCAACTGTATATTTTTCACATATAATGTTTTCAGATAGTTTATAATATTTTTTGGAGCCTTCCAGGTTGTTTCTATCATGTTTTTTGATATTGTGGGTAGCTTTATCCATCTATTTTTTTGGACTATTGTAGACCCCTGTGGTCAAATGATGTACATATGTTTATTTTATGGTTAGTTTTTCATTTTTTTCCAAAAGAAAAATTGTAATTTTATTAATTAAAACAAAATTACATGTTATGGTTAGTTTTTATTTATTTAGCCACTGAATGAATTTGGGTAGATCCCGTTGAATACACAATTGGTTATGTATATGCAAGATGTAATTTTGTTTACCACATAAATGAAATTACAGATTTTTTTGCAGGAAAAAATAATTATAATTATATACATACATATATACATACATACATACATACATATATACATACATACATATACATACATATATACATACATACATACATATATATATATATATATATATATATATATATATATATATATATATATATACATATTCCATCCATTACATCAAATTCCTTCATGTCACTTGCAAGAATTGAACCTGAGTGGGGTGGATCCCAGTCATTCCTCCCAAACATAGGTTCAATTCCACCTAATCATTCCACCCCACTCAGGTTCAATTCTTGCAATTAACATGAAGGAATTTGATGTAATGGATGGAATATGTATATTCCTCATATATATATAATTCCTTCATGTCACTTGCAAGAATTGAACCTGAGTGGGGTGGATCCCAATCATTCCTCCCAAACACTCGGGATAAACGCAATTGACTATGTGAATAGGTTAGTTCTTTCTCACATTATTACTATTTCTTTTCTATCGCTTTCTTCAATGAATATTGATTAGAACAAAGGCTGGCTATTCTTTATTTGATAGATGAGAGGTTCCCTAAAAGTGATATAATGAACCCAAGGAAATCATGAAAAAAATAAGGAAAAAAATTGTTGAATTCTAGTCACATATAGGGAAGACTTTAGCACATTTGGAGAACATGAAGATTGACTCCTATAATCATGATCATTCAATGCTCCAAGATTTGTATCATCACATGTTCAACCTGGGACTAAGGAATTACTTAATTCCAACGATCAATGTGTCAAAGTTTCATGGTAAATATCCTATGACATATATATTTTAGATGGAGTAATTCTTTGATCTTCACCAAGTGCCAACTTTATAGAAGGTAACCCTTGTATCCATGTATTTAGAGATCGAATTTTCTAGTACTAATGGTTTTGTGAAAAAGAACATATTATATTGTCTCTTTGTCCATTTTTATAGATGAATCCATACCATATTATGGGCACATTAATAGCAACACGTTCTTTAGACAATCAATAAATCTTCAAAAAAGAGGTCAAGCTACAGAGCACTTTCAACAATTTAAAAAGTTGACTATTATTAAATTAAAGAACATTATAGAGGATAATTTGTTAGATATATTTATGGCCATTTTAAAGGTGACCATTTAACATGAGGTCTGTCTCTTGGAACCTAAAGCCTCAGAACATTCTTTAAGTGTGGCAATGAAATTCGACGAGCTTCAGAAATGTAGCAAGAGTGCTACCTCTCCTAATCTCTCTACTTTAACTGTCAACCCAGGGTCATACACACTTGCAAGATGATGTGCACTATATGTGCAAGACACACTCTTATTTCTTCCCTTATGCAACTATCTATACCTATGAATATATTTGGTGGTGGTTTAAATGAAACCCTAGGTCTTACTCTACATGTTCAACAGGTGGGGAAACTATTCAATGAAAAAAACTACTGAATGGCGAAAAATGGAAATTAACTAAAACATTGATTGGAAACAATTAAAGGAATGATTGAAAAAGAAATCTCAATATAACTATTACTAATCAACCAACCTTTAAATAAGTATATGATTGCAAGAAAGTAAATGAAAACCAATGCTCTCTAACTTGCTATGAAAACCACAATACTAAGCTAAGTTGCAATAATTGAAAATCAAGACATGAAGCAAATAAAAAACCCTAACTACTTCCTAATACCCTCAAGAGCATCATTGCCCAATGTCAACATCATATCATGAAATAAACATGCCTTGTTGGTTGAATACTACGAAAATATTACAAGTCTACATTATTTACAAGAATAGTTATAGATTTACAAGAAGGTATGCAATCCTACATGAACTTTGCATATGAAATTACAAAATGTTAAGAAAGTGAGTTGAATGTCTTCCACAGAAAACAAGCAACTACACTATTGGATAATTCTTACCAAATGAAATGCTAAGAAATGTCACAACTAGAATATAAATATGGATAACCTCAAAAACAAAAGGTACTCTAAAGATCCTATTGGTGGGCCCTCCCAAGATTCTCAAAGGCCTAAGTTAATTTACACTAACTAACTGAGAAAAATATATTTTTCATTAAACTAGTAAAATAGAGTACATAATCCAACTAAAAATAAACTAGCATGAGAGCTTAAAAGTTGAACAGAAAAATTACAATGAACGTCTAATTGTTAAGGCTAAGCCTCACGTTCCTTCTTATACCCCAAGTCAAGGAGTATTCCCCTTAACAGGTGGACTAGTTCCCTCCAAAATCCCAAAATTACAGGTCATAGGTTATAGGATCAATTTCACTTAAATAGAGTTAGGATTAAAGTTGGTTGAGTTGTCTTCAAGTAGTTTTTAATAGCTTGGATTGAGTGCCAACCCTAGGAGGGACAAGATCGTTAAATTTTCTCCATGTTTTTGGTCAAAAGTTCCTTCACAAAATACCGCCATATCAACAATTATTGCACACAAAGGTTAAGTAAACCATAGGCATGACTAACTCTTTCAAACAATTCTACTCTACTCATGATAATCATGCAAACAAACATAATGTACATCAAAATAGGGATGAATTGTGTGCAATTAGGAAAAAATAGCTCTACCTGGAGGATATCTGTTTTGAGGGACCATCATCACTCCCATCTTAGAGCATTGCACATCCTATGCAACCAACTATTGCACTTCTTACTACTGCTGTGATTCAACCTTTTAATCCTTATAGTGTTTCCTAATATCCCATCCAATGTATCTAGTGAGTGTATCTTGTTGATTCTTATATTTTATTTCATTCCTTTGCTTTGTTACCTTGTGCAGAATCTACTTTATTCCAGAGAAAGAGGGGTGGGATGAATTTCAAGCCAATCCACTTTGTTCCCAACCCCTACATTAATATCATGTATATTGGTGTTATGGAAATGACGAATTGTAAAGTAGTGGGGGAGTGAGGCTCCATAATTTGGAGAGTATTGGGTAGATTCAACCATCTCCCACTGTAGGACTGACTAGCTTCATCCCCTAATAATCCCAACATATAATCAAAATGGGATATTGAAACTTATTGCTTGTCCTTCCATATTAGACCACTTGTCACTATTTTTACATAAGATTTCATGTGCAACCAAGATGGCCACTGGGTTAGGGATTTTTTTTCCTAGTCTAAAGAGGGGTATGTAGTTCTTAATCCATGTATTTATTTACTTCTTTCATCCTAATTGCCTCATGTCTAGGCCAAGATGCTAGAGCCATGAGCTACACATCCCTTAGATAGGGATTGAGGTCCTAGGAGAAAGGATGTGATAGTACAATATTACGGAGATAAAATTCTCACAATCTAGCTTTCTCCTCCATATTTTTGATCTAACATGCTTGAATGAGTGCCTTGGGTGTTAAGATATTAAATTCCCCTTGCGAACTAGATTAGAGATCTGGTGTTTGTACCATTTATCCTTGAGGAAGAGTTAATATGTATTAGTAGGTTTCCTACAACTCACCATCTCCATGGATAGGTGGGCCATTGTTCCCAAGGAGGCTTCCATGGCTCCAATTTTATCATCCCTGGTAGATATTATCCCTTGTAATCTTTCCAAATCATATCTTAGTAGCTATTTTTCTTTTCGTAGCTACTCTTTATTGTTTGCATTTTGAAACCTTAGCACCATCATGTCTTATTTGAGCTACTACACTTGATTTTGAAGCTTTACCACATCTCCTACCCCTTGTTTAGTTGCACCATTTTTCAGTTGCTATCCTTTTCCACTCATGAATCTATATCTTGGCTTTCTTTGTTTCCAACTGGGCATGGGGTAGAAGATAGGCTGGTTAGATTCTTCCTGTGGTTAAGGTTCGAGGTGTCCTTTATGGTTCTTATTCTACCCTTGGGTTTTCCTCTTCCTTAGGTATGTTCCCTTCACTAGGTAATTCCTTATGCTGTGAAACTGTTTCTACAAGGCTTAATTATTCTTGAAGGTTGAACACTTAGGAAAGGGATTTATCTTCCTATGGATAATGCTAGATGTAGACCATCTCCTCCTGTGGAGTTGAGGCACAATTTTTAGAGCTTGTGTTTTTTGCTTTGGTTTAGAAGGTTTTCCTAGCTTCATTATTGTTGTAGCCCCTTCCTTTTCTGACACCTCCAATTTGATCTTTTTCTTCTTTAGCTTTTTCTTGGAAGACTATGGATTGTTGGCCATCCCTTTTCCTTCGCCACTTGCTAAAATACTTTTTCCTTTCATGGTTTCCCATGCTTCTAGAAAAGCCTATTTTTCCATGTCTATAAAATAAACCCAAGGAACCTTGAGTTCATTTCATTCAATAATTCTATCAAGAGAAGGCACACTGAGATTATTTTCTGTCCCCAAATGGGACAAGTGTCTCAATTGATGAAGAATTCTAAATTGATAGGCACAAACCATGTTGAGTCTACCCTCACATGAGATGTATTTCAAAATATGATAGGCTACCTCATTCTAGGGTTCAAGCACACTTTCTCTTATGACCCCATTCTTATCTTCTATACATTCCTCGTGGGGAATGAAAAAATATTCTGGGAAAAAACAACATCTTTTATTTCTTCCTTAACCCAGGGAATACCCATTGGGAGCCTTGATACCCAGTTGATTACTTCCTCTTTCACACAAATTTCTAACCCTCTAACTACAACCACACATTCCTAGTATTTGATTTTCTAAAAATTTAAGGAAAATTCCCTAGCAACGTCATCCTCGTATCCTCTTAGATTTTTAAAATAATCTATCTAATTATTTCTCTAAAAAATTCCACTTCCTCTAGGTTTTGGTGAACCCTATAGGGTTCTATAGGTTCCATTTTGTTAAATCTTGCTCCCATTAGTACAAAATTCATGTAAGTTTTTCTTACAAAGGGTTTACTTGTAGAAAAAGGTCAGTCTAGGACATCTCATATAAGTGAATTTTGGTACAAGGTAATTTTATTTAAAAGGAAATTAATCTTAAATAATAAAATTTGTAAGTTTAGATAGGAGTACTACCATAGAACAAGACTAGTCTGTTTTGCAATGAAAATCAACAAGACTATTTCTTAATGAAAATCATGACCAAGAAATGAGGGTATTTTTCAAAATACTATCACACGAAAAAAATAGATCAACCCATCCCTTGGATACTCATTTCCCTTCTACAATGTTGTCACTTTGCATGTTTCAATCCTATAGTGCTCCTTATAGCGTGATTGTTTCCCTATACGAGTGAAGTAACTACAAGATGCTCTCGATAATACAATGAAGAATCATTGGTGTGCATGTGTCTTAAGTGGGTGAGCAAGTGATTAATGCATTGATTGCAAAAGGTGATAAAATTTTAAGCTAATCTTGATGCACAATGATCATAATTTCCCTTGGATATTAATGGCTCATTGTCAACATCTAAGTTGCCACTATCTAAATTCTAGCCTTTTACTTTGACTTAATTGTCATTGTGGATGATGAGGTCACTTCAAGAGGCTCACATTCACTTCCATAGATTACAAGAATATTGCAGAGTCAAATCTCATATCCCCCCCTCCAACATGTGTGGTTCAAGGCCACCTCTGTGATATCACGGTGGAATGGAGATTTTACTTCTGTTTTACTTTTTCACCATTTATTTTGTAACTTGACCTTGTTCGTATACAATACATCGTTACATGAAAAGTAGAAAAGTTAATTGAAATGAAGAGAGTCATACATAAGTTGATACCGTTGTTGAAACTAGAGTATTAAAGGTCCATAATTGGTCTTGAAATATCTAGAAATTGTTGTTGTACATTTCTATTATAGAAGTGTTGGCTACCAGGTATCCTACAACATTATAAGGGATCCTGTAGCATTATAGCAGATCCTGTAGATGTGTGAGATTTACAATTCCTTTTTTAGTGTTGTTTAGACCTTGGTAATGTCCTAATTAAAATATGGTGTGTCCTAAGTGAAAAATGGTTTGGGTTTTTGTTTTTTTACAGTTTATATAGGCTTCATGTATATTTATAGATTTCTATAAAAACCCTATAAACATTTCTAAATTATATGATGCCACTCTCAGAGGTAATAAAATGGATATAAATGGGTTCTAATGATAAGGTATGGATTGGTTTTGAGAGCTCGGATAATCCACAGTCTGCATTTTTCTTGTCTACGTTTTGAGTCTAGAACAAGACTCATCATTAGGACTTAGATCTACAAAGAAGAGAAATTGAATCTATCAATATGAAATGGAATGCTGCAAGGGTTTGGGAGTCGACTAGCTTACGAAGAGGATTATTTAATAATAATCATAATTTTATTATAATTCATTTCCTATTTCTAATGATAGATTAATTTGCCATTTAATTAATTAATAAATTATATTTTAATTTAATTGTAAACTTTTTATGATATTTTAATTCCAGTTTAATGAGATATTAATTATTCATTATATCAAGCCACACTTTCTATAGATTGCTGTTTATTTTTAATATATTACAATGTAATTCCTTTAATATTATATTAATAGAAATATAATTATTAATAAACTTATTGCTTTTAGTAAGAAATTTTTATCTTATTATTCTTCTTTCCTTGTTAATTTTTGTAGGAATTTTTAGCTACTTTTATAGCTAGGAAGATAAATTATATTCATAAATAATTATTACATTTAATTTCCAATTAAATTATAATTTTTTTTATAATTATTCTTTTTTTATTTAATAATTTAATTAACGATTTTTAAACCTATGCTTATTAGCTTATTGTTAATATATTTTAATATACATTTAATCTAATTAAAATCATGTTATTATTTATGAATATAATAATTATTTATGAATTAAACTTATTGCTTTTAATAAGAATATTTTATCTTGTTTTTCTTTCACTATTAATTTTTTGGGGGAATTTTTAGCTATAAATTTATATTCATAAATAATTATTACATTACATTTCCAATTAAATTGTAAACTTTTTAAGCTATTCATTTTTTATTTAATAATTTTAAGTTATGATTTTAGCCAATATCTACATGAAAAAATTTGAGAAGAAAGCTCTCGACACCTACCCATTAAAACCTAAATTTTGGATTAGGTTCGTGGATGACACTAGTGTCGATTGGCCACATGGAGATGAAGAACTAATTTTTTTTTTGAACCATCTCAATAGCATATTTCTACATGGAAAAATTTGAGAAGAAAGCTCTGGACACCTACCTATTAAAACCTAAATTTTGGATTAGGTTTGTGGATGACACTAGTGTCGATTGGCCACATGGAGATGAAGAACTAAAAAACTTTTGAACCATTTCAATAGCATATCTAATGACATCAAGTTTACAATGGAGGTCGAAGAGAATAATTGCATCCCATTCCTTGATATCCTCATAAGAAACAAAGATGGGTCTCTAGGGCACAAAGTGTTCAGAAAGAAGGCACATACCAACAATTACCTTCATGCTGATTCACACCATCACCTAACACAAAAGATGGGTGATCTTCAAACCCTTTTTACTAGAGGCTGTAGAATATCGGATGAGTTTCACACCGAAGAGGAGATTTCTTACTTAAGAGGAGTATTCACAAGCCTAGGATATAGTAATAAAGACATCATCAAGGCTATCCAAAAAGCCAGATTTGGAAGCAAAAAAGATAAATATGAAAATCCCCAGATTGCTAATGCATACCTTCCATATATTCGTGGAGTCACTGACAAACTGGCCAAAGTTCTCATGAAGAAAGATATCAAAACTTCATTCAAACCCTTGACGACTATTAAACAAAGGATGAAATCTGTCAAGGATAACCTTGATCACCTCCAACAAAAAGGTGTTTATATGATCAATTGTTCTTGTGGAGAATACTACATTGGGGAAACAGGTAGGTCCGTCAAGATCAGGCTTAAAGAACATGGTGCAGATATCTGAAATGAAAGAATTCGTTCTTCAACTTTAGCTGAGCACGCAGGCAAGACTAACCACCATATCTGCCTTGAAGATACGAAGATCATTGCCAATGAAAAACATCATTTTAAACGTAAAGTGCGGGAGGCTCTTGAAATCATCAAGCACCCTCACAACCTTAATAGGGATGGAGGCTTAGAGGTTAGCAGAAATTGGATTTCCCTTCTCCCCCGCATTACCAAAGATTAAAATGCCTCCCCTTTCTTATCATCCTCACCATTATCAATCCCTCAACTCCGCACCCTATCTCACCTAGTTCACATTCTCCCTTTGATTCTCTATTGTCCCTATCAACCCTTTTAATGCCCAACCTTTTAACCCCTTCCTTGACCTAGACCTTTGTCACCCCTCCCCTAACCCTCTCTTACCCTAATTATAACATTAATCATTAACAAACAATATTTCTTATATAAGCTAATAACATGATTTTAATTAGATTAAAATGTATATTAAAATATATTAACAATAAACTAATAAGCATAGGTTAAAAATCATAAATTAAAATTATTAAATAAAAAATGAATAACTAAAAAAGTTTACAATTTAATGGAAATGAAATGTAATAATTATTTATGAATATAAATTTATAGCTAAAAATTCCCTCAAAAATTAATAGTGAAAGAAAAACAAGATAAAAATTTCTTATTAAAAGCAATAAGTTTAATTAATAAATAATTATTATATTCATAAATAATAACATTATTTTAATTAGGTTATAATGTATATTAAAATATATTAACAATAAGCTAATAAGCATAGGTTTAAAAATCATTAGTTAAAATTATTAAATAAAAAATGAATAATTATAATTTTTATTTTTATTTTTTATTTTTTTTTCATTTTTATTTTTTTTCAATTTAATTGGAAATGAAATGTAATAATTATTTATGAATATAATTTATCTTCCTAGCTATTAAAGTAGCTAAAAATTCCCACAAAAATTAATAATGAAAGAAAAATAATAAGATAAAAATTTCTTATTAAAAGAAATAAGTTTATTAATAATTAGATTTCTATTAATATAATATAAAAGGAATTACATTGTAATATAATAAAAATAAACAACAATCTATAGAAAGCGTGGTTTAATATAATGAATAATTAATATCTCATTAAACTGGAATTAAAATATCATAAAAAGATTACAATTAAATTAAAATATAATTTATTAATTAATTAAATGGAAAATTAATCCATCATTAGAAATAAGAAATGAATTATAATAAAATTCTGATTATTAATAAATAATCCTCTCCGTAAGCTAGTCGGCTCCCAAACCCTTGCAGCATTCCATTTCATATTAATAGCTTCAATTTCTCTTCTTTGTAGATCCAAGTCCTGATGATGAGTCTTGTTCTAGACTCGAAACGTAGACAAGAAAAATGCAGACTGTGGATTATCCGAGCTCTCAAAACCAACAATCACACCACAGAAATCTCCAATCCATTAAGGTATGGATTATGAAGGGTAAAAGCAATGAAATGGTTTGAAATTTGTTTAAAATGATAAGGTATGCTAAGTTGTTGAGATGTAAACGCAATAAAATGGTATGTAAAAATTGTGGAATGAGATGGTATGTTGATGATAGCAATTTAGAAAAGGAGATGTATATGGAGGCAGTATAGAGGAAATTAAATGAATTGCAATGAAAGTGGAGGCTAATATGTGAGTGTTAATTGTTACCATATTCGTTGGTGGTTTGTATGTGGTGGAATCTTGAGATGTCATTATATGTGCCATGGCTTTGTTAAGGTGCTCAGCGGGATGATGATGGTTGTACCTGGTTGTATTGCACAAGTATTGCTATTGAGTTTGATGTTTTTACTCTTGGGCATGGATTTTTTCCTTGGTAATGAAGTGTTATGGATTTCTTTTGTGAATTTTATTATGGAGTGGAGCTAATTACATGTAATAAGACAACAAAGTGTGGTTCTTTCTCCTTTTTTTCCCTTTTTTTCCTTAAGATATCACTGCTAATTTTGGTTTTCACCATATTCCTACTCTACCAAGCCTAAAATGGTTTTTTGGGGGAGAAATTTTCTTTTATTTACAAAATTAGAGCTACCTCTAAGGAAGTTTTCAGCTAGAAGTTTGTCCCGGGTACCTCAATGAGGTTTTCACTTGGGTATATTATTTTTTCTTTTCTTTTTTACATTAGGGTTTGGATGGTTTGAGAATTTTTTTGCTACCAATCACATCTAAATCTTTTTTTTCATTGTTTTTCTAAATTCTTCTTTTATCATGAGCTTCTTATACCGTTTAAGCATGAAACCATTCGCTCATAATTGGATTTTCTCCTCAACTATGGTTCTGATTTTGATAAAACCATTATCATAATAATTTTTAGCAAAATCATATAGTAATGATCATGGAACATTTTAGGGGCTAATATTTGCAAGTGGGCTAATTTTCCATGTTTTTCCCAAAAAAAGATTCGTCAATTTCCATTTTTTTCTAAAAATGATTCGCCCAAATTTTATAGTATAAAATTATTTTACCTTAAAAATTGCCAAAATTGTACAAAGACTAGATATAAAACTATTAGAAATTTGCATGTTTTTACAAGTATATCAACCAAATTTTTATAATTTGCAATTTGGAGACTAGTAAGATTCATCAAGGTTTCTAAACTTTAAGATAAATTTTCATCCTTAAAATTTTCCCTTGTAATGATTGAAAATGAGTTTCCCTTTGAAATACTTGAACTTGGAATCATATAGTAGTTCTTAGTCTCCTTCCTTGAATTTCTCGAGTTTCATGCACTTGTCATGACAATTTTTTCTTTGCAGCAAGATTGTCTCAATGCAGAACAAATATTGTATTATATTTTCATCTAATGCATTAAGTTATTGTTTTCTTTCCTTTTGTGCATCTGACAAATCCATGTCTAGTTGGGAGGGTTGTCCTCAAGATGGAAAACTCGAACTCAATGGGCAAAAAGTGTTTCTTGGTATAGACTAATTCATAAGGGGTGAACCATGTGGTAGTCTTACATGTTGTATTATATGCCCCTGCTACTTCCATAAGTCTGTTGGCCCAATCCTTCTTTCTCATACTAACTATCTTTGTGAGGATGTTCTCCAAATCCCTATTATCACTTCATCTTGTTCATTGGCATGTGGGAAGTAACGAGTGGACTTCCTATGATGAATGTGTGTTTATCCATGATTTACTGAATAGAATTTGAGGTGAATTGAGTACTTAGATCAGTAATCATTTCCCTTGGAAATCCAAATTTTTTAATTATGTTCTCTCTTGAAAACTTAGCTAATTTTTTTCTATAACTATTTTAACTTCCTTGACTTCGACCCACTTGGTCAAGTAATCAATGCACACTATGATATATCTCTTTTTCCCTGAAGCGGGATTTATAGGTCACACAAAGTCCATACCCCATTTATCAAAATATTCTTGTGATATTTGTGGCTACAATGTCATCTCACTTCTTTTGGTATGTTTCCCCATTCTTTGACATTCATCACAGTGAGAGGTATATCTATGGGAATCCATATTGAGGATATGCTAAAAATAACCAATCTACAAGATTATGTAGGTCTTCCTTTTTAATGTATGGTGTCCTCCACATGGATGACCATGAAAAACATGGAGGATATCATGCACATCCTCCCTCACACATCTTCTCAAGCTATGATTTGGTCCAAGCTTGAATAAACGTCATGCAATACAAGTGAATATTAAAATATTCCTCAATATTTTACACCTTTCCCTACAAGAAAAATGTGGAGGGAACCCCCCTCTTGTTAGATAAATGGTTGTCTAGAACCTAGGGATATGTGCTGAGATGACAAATAGGTGTTCATCTAGGAATTGATCATCTATCATCTCTTTATCTACAAGGTTTGTTAGCCTTGAAAAAAAATTTGCAACAAAATTTTAGCTTCTTTGCTTGTTAACTATGGTGAGATAAAATTGTTGTAATAAGAAAATCCATATAACAGTTTTACCATTAATATTAGGTTTGTTAATGAGGTATTTAATGACAAGATGATGATAGTAACATAATGCCTAAATTTATTAAGAGCATAAACTAATGTAGGGAATTCTTTCGTAGTGACTATGTAGTTTAACTTTGCATTAGTCAATTTTTTGGGAAAAAGTAAATTTCATAAGGGATTTTATTCTCTTGTTGTCCCAACACTGCTCCTACTACTTTATCTGAGGCATCAATATGGATATGGAAAGGAAGATTCCAATTGGGGCCTTGTAGGACAAGTGCTCATGTAAGATTTTATTTTATGCAATCAAAAGCTTTATGGCATTGGGGTGTCCAACAAAAATATATGTCCTTGGTTAGTATCGAAAGCAAGGGAGAGGCTAACTTGTTGAAATATTTTATAAATCTCCCATAGCAACATATATGGCCAAAGAAACTTCTGACATATTTTTGCTTTTGAGGAATAGGAATATGCTTTATGATATTCAGTTTGATTGGGTCCACTTTGTCAAGATTGGAAAGGCCTCGTAGAAGGAGTTACCATAAGGTGTGAATTCATATATATAGATTTCCATCATGTCGTGGATGAGATCTGAAAAGATAATAAGTTTATCTCTTTGGAATGTGGTAGGAGAATTGCGTAGACCAAAGAGAAGAAATCCGTAGGCAAAAGTTTCTTATGGATAGGTAAAGGTAGTTTTTTTTTGGTCTTCCAAATAGATTTGTCTCTAATTTTACCCACTAAATTTCCATCCAAGAATGAGAAGTATGTCAATAGTATGTCAATCTGATGGACATGCTAAGATTGTGAATACATTTGTAGAAGGATGTATTAATTTTTTTATTATCTAATAAATAGAAATAATGGGTCAAGTGGTTGCCCCTAGAAGAATGGTTTACAATACATTCTTCCATGCTTCATCAAGAATGTCCCCATTTATACACTTTATGGATATCATCCTTTATCAATCACATCACCATTGAGAAGAAAAGTGAAGGATCAGGAAGTGGAGTGTTGGATATGCGTTATATTTTTTACATCTATTTTTGCCAGTTTTCAACACATGACTTTCACTTTTAGTGGTTTTGTGGTGCATGATGTTTTATCCCATGGTTTTATTGTTTTAGGTAAGGAATTGTGGTTGTATTTTAATCTAGGGTAAATGATATATATATATATATATATATATATATATATATATATATATATATATATATATATATATATATATATATATATATATATATATATATATATATATATATATATATATGTATATATATATATATATGTATGTATATATATATTGTAATTTAATAATATAAAGATTATTATATTGAAAAATATTTATTGTTTTCCTAGGGTTTTCTAGGGTAAAATATATGCATTATTGCATGTGTGTGTTATTGCATATTTTCCATATTTTTAAGAAGTTATTTGCAATAATTAAATGTACATGATTAAAAATTACATTTGATATGGAAGTAATTTTGGCTTCAAGGGGATGCATTTGTGGTTAAGGGTGTGACTCAAGCTTGTGGTAGACCTTGTTATAGTGGGAGATATGTAAAATCGATTCTTGTGGTGAAAGGAAATGTTGAGCAATTCAAAGATAGAGATCAAGAAATTCAATGCATAAAGTTTTTAGCTATGGAAGATCAAAATGGAATATTTGTTGGTGGAAAAATATTAGTGGATCATTGTGGATTTCTGTATTGCACTGATGGGGATGTTGACAAAAGATTGGACCAAGTTGGATTGATAATACAATATCCCAAAATGGTTGTGTCACTTAGATTCAACACTACTGAATTTCTTAGGAAAAGCTACAAAGAAGGCATTATGGAACAAGTTAGGGACTTTGTATATGTCTAAGTCCCTGGTGAACAAATGTTTCCTATGGAAAAAGTTGTATAACTCGAGGATGAAGGATGGAGCCTCAATGAAAAAACATCTAAATTCCTTCAATGTTATGGTCAACCGGGTGTTATATATTGAAATTAAGATATTAAGATAAAGTTATCAGTTTTTTGTGTTCTCTATTAGAAACGTGGGATAGTTTGGTTGTTGCCATAGGTCATAATGCAACTACTTTAATTTTTGACAATATAGTATCATCCTTGTTATCAGAGGAGATGTGACAGAAAAATATGGAAATTTAGAACACATATGACTTGTTTATAAGAGGAGACTCCTAGAATAGAAATACAAATGAGTCAAGTGGGGGATCTAAATCTAGAGGAAGATCTAAATCTTTGAGAAAATTCGTAGAGGTATATTGGAGATGTGGAAAACAAGGGCAATATAAGAGAGACTGTAGATCCAAAATTGCTGAGAAAGGAAAGGGATCTGATGTTTCTCCTTCTATAGAAGCAAAAACCACCTCAGATGAAGTAGGGGATGTGCACTTAGCTTCTTAAAGAAAAAATGTAGATCATGGGGCATGGTTATTTGACTCAAGGGCATTCCTTCATATGACTGCTCATAGGGAGTGATTTTTCAAGTATGGAATATATGATGGAAATGATGTTTTCCTTGGAGATAAGTAGACAAATAGAATCATAGGATGACCAAAAGTCAAGTTGAAGCTAATGAGTGGAAGGATTATAACACTCCCTGGTGTTTTGCACATCCCAATATTGGAAAGAAATTTGATTTCTGTAAGCAAGATGAGTGATGCAGGTGTAAAAATAGTGTTTGAAAAAGATACTTGCAAGATGGTTCGAGGAGCAATGGTATTGTTGAGGGGCGTTTGGATTGGAACCTTGTATAATTTTTTGGGAATTATAGTTAGTGATAGGTGCAATAGTTTTGTTGTTCCTAAGAGTGGAGCTAAAGAAGGAAAAATTGCTATAGTCTTTGGAGAAAAAACTATGTTGTGGCATGAAAGTTCGAGGAATATCTAAAATAAGGGTGTTCAAGTACTACATGGAAATGGTATTGTGGGAGGTACGTATAATTGTTCTTTGGATTTTGATTTATGTGGAATTTGCTTATATGGGAAGAAGAATTGGGTAATATTCTCCTTTAGTGATACGAGGGCAAAGGGAATATTACAGTTGATGCACAATGATGTGTTTGGGCTATTGTCAATTCCATCACTTGGTAAATTTGTGTATTATATCTCATTTATATATGATTTCTCGAGGAATATATGGATTTATTTCCTCGGGAAGAAATCTAAAGTCTTTGACAAATTCAAAGAGTTTAATTCTCTTGTGGAAAATTAAACAAAGAAGAAAATTAAGGTGTCGAGGATAGTTAATGGTGGAATTCAAATAACTCTATAACAGGGGCAATATAGCAAGGTAGAAGACTACTCCATATACACCTTAGCATAATGGAGTTGTAGAAAGAATGATTGGGTGTCGATAGAGAAAGTAAGGAACATCCTTAGTGGTACCGGGTTAGGACAAGAACTATGGGCATAGATAGTGGATATTGCATGTTACCTAGTAAATAGATGTCCCATCAATGTTGGATGATAAGACTCCATAAGAGGTATGGACTAGTAAGAAACCATCTCTTATATATATTAGGTATTGGGTTGTGATGCTTATGTACATGTTCCAAAGGAGAATAGGGGTAAGATAGATAAGAAAGTTAAAAAGTGTATCTTTATTGGATATAAAGATGGTCTGAAAGGTTATAATCTTTGGAACCTAAAAACTAAGAAGTTTGTATGTAGTCAAGATGTAATATTTAGAGAAATCAGAGATGTTGTCAAAGAGGAACCACCACCAAGGGAGAAATAATCAAATAATATAGAGTTTGAATTAAAGGGTGACGAATTAGACTCGATAGAAGAATATGAATTAGAAGAAGAAGAACCAATCCCTATGATAATAAGGAGATCAATTTTGGAAAGAAGGTAGCCAAATATCTATACTCCACCTATTTTCCATTAAAATTTTGAATTACTTATTATTGATGATGATCCTAGAACTATTAGGGAGGTAGTGAATTGAAAGGATGGAAAACTATGGAAAAAGGTCATGGCTGAAGAAATGGTAGCCTTATACAAAAATGAGGCTTGGGATCTAGTGGAGTTGCCACTGGAAGAAATCCCATTGGAAAAAATGGGTGTGTACGAAGAAGTTGAATGTAGAAAGCAAAGTGGAGAAATACAAAGAGTGGTTAGTAGAAAAAGGTTATTCCTAGGTAGAGGGAATTGACTTTGGTAAGATTTTTCCTCATGTTTCCAAGTCAAATTCTATTAGATTTCTTTTATTTGTCATTGTTGATTTTGATTTTGAAGTAGAACATATGGATGCGAAAGAAACATTCCTACATGGGGATATGGAAGAAGAAATTTACATGAAGCAGCTAGGAGGCTTTGAAATGAAGGGAAATAAACAACTGATATGTAGGTTGAAAAGTCTCTATATGGGTTAAAGCAATCAACAAGGACGTGGTATAAAAAAGTTGATACTTATATCAACACTTGGATTTACAAGTAGAAAAATTGATAATTTTGTGTATTTCAAATTAGACGGTGATCATATTATTATTTGATCTTGTATGTGGATGATATGTTACTGATTGAAAATGATAGGGAAATCATCTAGGAAGTGAGAACTCAATTGTCCTCTAAATTTGACATGAAGAATATTGGTGTTGCAAATTTCATTTTGGGCATGGAAATTAAAAGAGACTGGGTAAATAGGAAACCCTAGTTAAATAAGAGGAAGTATGTGACGATATTAAAAATATTTAATATGCATAAAGATAAATTGGTAAGAGCCCCTAATCCTGTAGGTCTAAAGTTATTTGGAAATTAGTGTACCAAGGCACATGAAGAGGAAGAGGACTCGTTATGTGTTCCATATGCTAGTGTGGTTGGAAGTTCAAATGCATGCAATGGTTTGTACTAAACCAAACATTGCATGTGCAATGGGAGCATTGAGCAAGTATGTGTCAAAACTAGGGAAGGAGCATTCAACAATAATAAAGAGGGTTTTTAGGTATTTTCTAGAACTACTAGTTATAAATTGTGCTACAAAGTAAGACCAAGATTGGAAAGAGTGTAGGACATACATGGATTTGTTGATGAAGACTGGGTTGGATATCTGTATTGAAACTTTTTTTTTTGAGTGGGTATGTGTTTAATGTGTTTTGAGGGCCAATCAATTGGATGAGAAAGAAATAGTCTATAGTGGCACTCTCAACTACAAACGCTAAATTCATGGTAGCTACTCATGCAAGCAAGGAAGCAATATGGTTACAGAGACTATATTTAGGCATTGGGTTGGTACAACAAGATTTAAGGATAGATTGTGATATTAAAAGTGCAATATTTTTGGTGAAGAACCCATATCAGTCTAAGAAAAATATTATTGATTTTAAATATCACTTTGTGAGAGATATGATTGAAGACAAGAGGGTGCTACTAGAAAAGGTTAACACTTTGAAGAATGTTGTAGATTCATTAACAAAATATGTGAGCACTAAGAAGTTCTATTGGTGTAGATAAGCAATGGGAATGTTACCCTAGACTGATGATCATGTTCTCCTACATCCCCAAGTATGCAAATAAAACAACAATTGGAAGAATGATGGGTATGTTCAGTTTTGATGGTTTTCGGCATAAGGTTTTTGCTATTAGAGGTTTTGTGGCACATGGTGATTTAGCCCATGGTTTTGTAGTTTTGGTTAAGGTACTATGGTTGTATTATAATTTGTGGTGAATGGATTAGCGATTTATAGATGTCATCATATATAAGAATAATATATTGAAAAATCTTTCCGGTTTTCTCGATTTGGGATTCCACGGTAAACTCTCTATGTTAATGTGTGTGTGTGTGTGTGTGCCATTGTGTATTTTTTATATTATTAAGAATATATTCGAAACAGTTAACCATATGGGGTTAAAACCTACATGTAGGACCACATAGAGGACCAATAAGGGGTTCTCTACCTATTGAAGGATAGCTTAGCTATAACACAAAATAGGATGGATTGAGAAGCATAAACCATCATAATCAAATAGAATTTGAAGTAAGGGATTGCATAATTCTGAGGATATAGCCATACAAACATATGTCACTGAAGCAACAAAAGGAAAAAAATTAGCACCCAAGCATTATGGTCCCCGCAAGTCATTACAAAGGATTGGAAGTAAGCATTACAAATTGGAATCGCCTCTATCTTCATGTGTACATCTAGTCTCCCATGTTTCTTTCTTAAATAAGGTAATCATTGACAAGATCTTGGTTCAAACTATTTTACCAAATACTAATGAATCATATTAAACTAGAAATAATCCTTGAAACATAGATGAAGAACTAGGTACTAGGTACCTCATTGAGTGGAAGAACTTACCGCTAGAAGAGGTGACATGGGAAGATAAGTTCTTCATGTAAAAACATCAACATTTATATACAACTAATCAAGTGCTTAGAGAAACACTTGTTTGAAGGGTAGGGGCATCTTAAGCCCTTGATATTGAGTTACTGAATCTTTACCATGATATTAGTGTTGTCCTTATTGGTTGGCTAAGACCTTTGATGGTGAGCTAGACCCTTTAATTGTAGTTGTACCTTTTATTCTCTACATATGCTAAGGAGACCGAATTTTATATATCATCACATCTTTTGCATTTTTTATAATATAAAAGGAGGTTTCCCCTTTCAAGAGGCTTTTATTTCATTGTTTTTTCTCATTGTTAAGGAATGGAGTTACTTCTCTTTCTATTTTTATGATATTTGGTTGTTTAGTGCATAATAATATATTCCCCTTGAGAATTTAATTAAGGGGGTTTTGAGGACTTTAAGTTGAAAAGGGAATACGAAAATAAAGGGATATGCGAGTCAAAGAAGTAGTGGAAGGAAGAATTCAATCAAAGATAGATCACGTGCCACACACTTCAGTCTTTGATGGTGTAACTAAGTTACTAAGTCCTAATTGAGGTGGTATCTAATCCATTTGCAACTCAATTAATGACTCAAATAATTGATGCCTCTATTTTAGAGACCAAAGTTGAAAATATGGAAGAGTGGCAACAATGTCTCCTTAGGCCAATCCATGAAAGATTGCTTTGATTGCCTAGTTCTCAATGGAGTTAGTTTGGGCATCTCAATTTTTTAAGGTTATTAAGGCTAGAATACCTTCCCTCGTTAGCTTGATTAGAGAGGCTAGAACATATTAATGGAGGGGCCAATGCAATTTCCAAGCTAATTATGGATGGAAATGATGTGAGGCTTCAACAATTTGCCAAAGATTTCATCTATGATATTGGTAAGTTCAATTATATCATTGATAATTCCTTGGTTTCTAACGCAATTCAAATCAATATAGAGAATCAACCACCTCTTTCTGAAACCGTGAAATCTAAAAATAATATAAGAGATGTCTAAAGGGTTCATGTTTAGATACTCCTTTAGTTGGGACTGTAGAGAAAAAGGAGGAAAGGTAGTCCATCTCTCTTCTTATTTTAATACTTGTCCATTCACTAAATTTATTGTTGAATATTTATATGGTGGTCCTAGGTCTATTGTTTGGGTGTATATTGTAGAAGTGAAATAGACTTGGGGTTGGTCAATAGAATGTCTTATTTACAAAATGCTTAGGAAAAGAGATAATAGAATTTCAACATCCTAGGCAAAGAACTATGATCAGAGCCCTTAAATATAAACGTCCCTTTAGGAATGTTATGAAATAAAGATTTTATCACTTATTGTTAGGGGTTTAGGTAGCCCTAATACTGAGATTCCCCCGCTTTAAGTTGGCAGAGTTGGAATATCCTAAGAGAACTTTGGTAGTGGAGACTATGTGCAAGGGGGAACCTTTTTTGGGTAATTTAAATACATTTTTAATGGTTGGGAGTTTTTATCATTGGAATTTTGTTGCCTCTCTAGGGTTCTTATTACTAGCTAGAAATTTGGCCTCACTTTGACTAACTGTTTTGTTGTGGTTTCAAGCCTATGCATAAAATTTACATGTAAAATGTCCAGCCAACAAGTTACAAGCGAAAAATGTGTATGGCCCAGATCACGATAAGTGATAAGTTTGGAAGAGGTTTCTTTTCTTTCCAAACAACATCATTTAGAAATATGATCGTTAGAGGAGATTTGAAGTTTAGTTTGGATAGTTTCAAGGTTGGTGGTGATATTTCTCGAGTTGTTAAGCAAGTTGACTTCTTACACATAAAATTGAGATGGAAAACTTGTTAAATGTAGAACCTATGATTGTAAAACCCACATTAAGGAACACAAGTTTTTGCGGATAAGGTGCATCTATAAGACTAGATAGGTTCTTAGTGGCTAATCAATTACCATAGGATATGAATACATTTAGATCTTAGTTGAGCAATGGTTGATGGTATAATCAAAATCTTATCATTTTTCAGTTAGAGCTTTGAGATGATAAGCCCTCATACCCTTCCAAGTTTATTCCTATTTAGGTAGGTGAATCTAAATTTCAAGACATGGTTCAAAATAAATGGAAGTATTTTGATGATTGTATTAGGGTTTCTGCAAAAAGATAATTTGAAACTACATTAAAGGTGCTAAAAGTGAAGGTGGTTGATTGGGTGGTTGAGAGATATAAAATAGGGACAATTTTCTTAAAAGTGAAAGAACTTGTAATTGTGTGATGTTAAGTGGGTGTCTTGAGTGGTTGGGAGAAATAATTATTATCCTTCTCACCCAAGTTCAATTCCCACAAGTGACATGGTGAGCTTTGTTGTAATGGCTTCGAGCCTTGTTGTTGACTCTAAGTAGTTCCTCAAGGAATGATACATGTATATTCCTCATATGGAATATAAAGATATTTCTCATAGGAAAAAAACATGCAATTATGTGATTATTCGATAACAATATTGTGGTGTGTTTAGTCAATAAGAGCATCAAAATATCAAAGATTTGGAATTGAAAAGGTCAATATTGTTAGATGATAATGAAATAGAGTAGAGGATGCAAAGTTGGGTAATACAGTTCGAGTTTAGTGACAAAAACACAAAAAAAACCACATTTTTTCCAATCATTAGAAGAGTCACAATACAATATGGGAACTAAATTCTATAGAGGGTGGCATCGCAAGAAACTTTAAGGAACTCACAAAATTATAGGTATGACACTTTACTTCTATCATAAATAATCAAATGTATCCAACATATCCAAGATAGTTAAAGCAACTTCTTTTTTTCCCAAACTTATTGCAAAAGAAGATAATTAACATATCTATGAAGAAGTTTCCAAAGATGAGGTAATAAATGTCCTATCATCTTTCCAAAAGGAAGAGTCTAGGCCTAGATTGTTGGGTAGTAGAATTTTCCTTTTAACTTGTTGGGTGATGATACGCTTATAGTTGTTAAAGAGGTAAGATTGTCAAGGAAGCTTGCATTCATTTAATTCAACTTTTATTGTTTTGATCCCAAAATTCTAATAAGCCTAAAACATATGATGAGATTAGGCCAATTTCACCTTACACTTGTATGTACAAGATAGTTTCCATGATGCTAGAAATAAGGCTCAACGGGTTACTATATGATGCAATATCCCCTAAACAATTTGGTTTTATAGAGGGTAGGTAAATACATAAAGCTATTGAAACTTCATAGGAGGGTTTGTATATAATCAAAGTGAAAAATATGTATGTTCAAATGATAAAACTCAATCTTTCTAAGCCATATGACAGGTCTATATGCAACAATTTTTCCTTTTCCCTTCAAATGTTGAATTGAATAATGGGATGTGCAACTTATGTGTCATATTGTTTTCATAAATAGGGATAATTATTCCATTTTCAATTCCACAAGATGGTTGAGATAAGGTTGTCAATCATATCCATATATCTTTTTTGTTAGTGGACACGGGGCTAGATAAATTCATTCGTGTAGCCAAGAGGACTAGGGTTTTTCAAGGAATTAAGAATAGGGATGCAATTAATCTAATTCACATTTTATTTGTGGATGCTATTTTACATTTATCAAATGGTTATGAAGAGGAGGGTAGGAAATTTCAGGGTATCCTTATTCTATATAGAATATCTTTGGGAATGGAAATTAGTTATGGAAAATCAATTATTTTCTTTAATGAGTTACTTGAGGAGTGATTTCAGTCATTAGAGGACTTGTTCCATTTAAAATTATGGTGTTCAATGAGGGTTTTAGGTATCTAGGGTATAATACTAAACCTCATGCCTATGAGAATAAAGAATAGGGATGTCCAAACAATAAGATTGAGGAAATAATATAATTCTAGTGCAACATGTGGTTGTCTCAAGGAGGAGGGGTGAGGGCAAGGGGTGGTAGATTAGATTTTATTATTTCTATGCTTTCTTTCTCCCATATTCCCAAGGGAATATTGGATAAGATCAAAATAATTTATTCAAATTTTGTATGGAAAAGGTAAGGATGTAAAGGTGGTGTTAACTCTCAGGTTGTTCCCTTTGACTCCAAAGGGAATACGGCCGAGGTAACCACTAACCAATCTTTTAGCCACAGGTCCTAGCCTACCTGCAACCAGAGAGGGCTCTCTCTTTCTGATTTAGCTTTGTTTTGGTGTAATTTTAGGCTAGTTATGATGCACAAGATTTTGTTTTGAATTTGTTGGGATGATGATTTCGGTCAGAACTAGTATGTTTTTTCAGAATAATCTATGCCATTGGGCATGGAGTCGATGATGGTGAAATGCTG
This sequence comes from Pinus tabuliformis, assembly GCA_031772625.1. NCBI lineage: Eukaryota > Viridiplantae > Streptophyta > Pinopsida > Pinales > Pinaceae > Pinus > Pinus tabuliformis. The sequence goes on from CM062815.1 coordinate 350,963,639, forward strand.
GAAATGTTTCTTGTGAAAAAGGTTTATGCTACAGATCCAGACAGGCATCCATGGAACAATTCTTCAAATCTGTAATACGATGGCATGAAATCAGGGAATTAAAGGCAGCTGAGGATCTTTCACTATGCTGATAGAGGGAAAAAGTGGGAACATTATCTAGGAGCATTCAAGAATTCCTGAATAACATTCATAATGATAGAATGAATACAAACAAGAGCAGTTAAGAATTCATGTTTATGATTAATTCTGAAGAAAACACAGCTAACAATTAGAGATTGAGCAGAGGGTGCATTCAAACAAGTCCTCAACTATTCTTTTTCTCTTTTGCTAAGTTAATGAAACATATATTTGAATTAAGCAAACATAGAAAGACAAAACATGGTTTAGAATAACTTATTGCTCCATCAAACAACACAGGAATTCTGTAGCAGAACGCAGATCATCACTTTGACATCAAACAGTGCAGAGATCATGAACTTTCCCAGCCATTTGTATTAGATAGTCTGAAAATTTACAAGACAATGTCTCAGAGAGAAAATCACCAACCCCAAATACGTTCTGTGGGGAGGTATATATACAAAAATAAGATACAAAATATCTAGCTGATGAGTTAATAGCTCATAAATTCTATGCCAACTCTTGAGGAATTATAGCTGAAAGAGTAAATGCTGCAGTAAATATTTAATGCATTAGCTGTCCATTTTGTCAGAGAGTTTTGACTTTTGTGACCAACTGAGTCGGCTGGGGCTGCGCTGTCTAAAATCTGCGTTTTTTCCTTTTTGGGCTTGCTGTCCCAGTATTTTGCTGAGTCATTGTTCTCACCTGCTCTGCCTGTTGTCTCCATGCTGTATTCAATTCCGTTGACCTGAGGTTGACAAAAAAAAAGACAGAACCAAGATCATTTTGGCAAAATTTGCAGCATTGCTTGCCACCAATCTTCTTTAGGCAGTTGGTGTCTTCGTATTTTTATTAAAGTCTCATCTGCCTCTGTGTATCTGTAAAAATTGGGTGGGACCTCAAACAAGTGATTAATTTCATGTTCAATGTAAAATAAATTTTCCAGCTTATCATAGAGGCTCTGCCCTGATGGAGGTCCTGTTTCTTCTGAGGTACTTGTGGATGCTGTGATCTGATTGGAAATGAAATTACTCATCCTGGTGGCATACTGCTCACGGGTCAGCAGTCTTCCAGCGCCGGTCAGTAGGCTGGGAAATCCTTTGCCTTGCAATGCTCCCATCCTCAGCTTGTAATCATCTACCTCTGCCTGCATTTCCTGACATTTTCTCTCCAAACTTTGCACAAAATTTCTAAGGGTCAGCACCTTTTTTGCTGTTAAAACAATTTCTGTTCTGTTACTGATGTCTAAGGCTGCCAACTCCTCTTTAGTGTGAGTATTCAGGAAGTGTATCATCTTGCTAGCCTGTTCAGGCATATTTCCTAGTGCTGCTTTGGCCTTTTGACTTTCAATTTGGGCTTGGCCTATTAATTTGATCTGCTCATGCACAATTCGGATTGATTTCCACTGTCTAGTGATAGAGTGGTCAATGCTGGTCCACAAAATCTTCTTTATTTCAGCCAGAGTCTTTTCTAAATTCAGCTCCTTCTCCAAGGCCTTTATTCTGTCCTTCAGGGCCTTAATTTCTCTGGTCTGTTCAGCCACTATCATTTTGGATTTATCATATTTTGCTTCCAGATCAGCTGATTTTTCTTTGGCCTGTTTAATCTCTGTTGCCTGAAGCTCTAGCTCCTTGACAGCTTTTGTCAATTCATCCATGCTTATGGTAGACTCAGGAGCTGTTGTTGTTGTCGCTGCAGCATCTGTAGTTGTTGTAGTTGCTATAGTAATAGGAGGGGTCACTGCCGCTTGTGTAGCTGCAGCAGTAGTTGGGGCAGTTTGAGGTGGCTGGGAGGTCAACTCTCCCTGCTTGTCTTGTAGTGCTCTCTCCAATTCTCCCTCCATTTGAACTATTCTCTGGTTCATTTGCATTAGCAGTTCTAATGTATCCTCAGCTTCTTTCTCTTTCACCAACTCTCCCGTTTGTGGGTGCATAGCTGAGGAGAGCCTCATTTGCTTTTTCAGAGCAGCAATATCGTCCTCCTTTTTCTTCATTAGGGCCTTGATAGCTTTGGGATTCTCAGGATCATGCCCCAGGTCCAAAATAATGTCCTCCAATGTTTTAATTCTGTTATTTTTGGCTGTGGAGGACATTCTTTCTAAATCAAGCTGAGTATTTGTGTTTCTCAGAGATTCCTTTAACTCATGGGCCAGTGTGGCCTTGTTTACAAGTGTGGCATAGACCATTTCCCCTGTTTTCTTATGTAATTCTATTTGATCAATGGGGTGAATGTCCTTTTCCATAACCTCTAACTTTTTCCTGACATAATCTGCAGCTGACTGAGGCTGCTGAACCTTGGGTTTAAAATGGTTGAGAATCATTTTTTCTTCTTTGATGTCATAGGTTGCCATCAACCTTTCCTGCTTGGCAGGTGTTGCCTTAAGAAATTGGTCATATAACTGTACTCTTAACAGTTCATTTTGGGCCTTAATTTCTTTAAAGGTGGCCTTGATGCTAGCTGGACACTTGCTTTGCTGTGTGGAGGAGGACACCTCCATGCCATGCTGTCTATCTTGCTCTTGTTGGAAAGAGCTTGTAGCTGTTTGTTGACTGCCTTCTCTATCTTTCTTTGGACTTCCAAGGATTTCTTCACTGACTTCCTCCACAATTGGAGAATCAACCTTTTGCCTCTTGGCTTCGGGCTGCTGAGTGGACCCACTAGCAGGTGTGGAGTCTTCTCGGTCTCGTTTTCTGCCTCTTTCCTCATGGATAGGAGTCTGTAAGGCAGGCACTGTTGGTGATTCTGTTTGTTGTAGAGGAGCCTGTACTTGAGGTTGCTCCATTGAAGAGGCAGGTTGTTTTGTAATCACTTCTTTATCTGCATCCATTATCTCCTTCCCTTTTGCCATAACTGTTGCTGATGTAGATGGTCCCTGGGAAGCTTGTGTGGCTGCAGCAGCGGATGTGCCTTCTCCAATTTGATGTGGCAACTTGAATGTTACCCGCTGCAAAGAATCCAAGTCAAGAGTTTTTTCTAAATCCTTGACATTTTTCACCATTATTTCCTCTTGAGTCAATTCCTCAACTAATGTGCCTTGCAACCACTCATCTTGGTTGGCATATTGTTCAATTTGTGGATATTTACAATGGTCATAACCTAGCAGCCTGTATTTAACTCTTCTGGCACTGATAAAACCTTCCGGGTCATAAGGGACCCACCAAAAGCTCCTCTTTAACTTATATTTGTCTTTGAGAATTTGATCAGCATCCTGCCAACCTTCTTTCTTGTTCATAATGAAGGGGCCTAGATGGTCTTTGAATTTTAGGTGAGCTTTCTTTTTGGCACTATGAAAATGGGTAAGATCAGAACTAATGAGTTGCCTATAGTATTCCAAGGCAAACAGTCTCATTGGTACATACCTTGGAAGCCTGTAAGGACAGAGCTCACAGCAATAGATTCTAATGACAGTGTGATTTTGATATAGGTACCAATCACCTATTTTATAACTCTTGGACAGCTGCAAGGTCTTCTGTATCTCAAATGACAATTTGGGAGGAGGGGATCTCATTAGTAGGCAAGAGGCTGGGTATACAAATTGGTCAATAAACTCACAGTAGGAAAATGGAGAGTTTTGAACTTCATGGAAAACTGATGACCAAAATATGACAGACCTCTTTTCACCCGTAGATTCCAATTTCTTGATGGGGCATTGGAAGCTTTCAGACTGGTAATACATGAATAAGTGGTAGATATATGATGAATATTTGAACACTCCCTCCCTATCCACTTTCAATAGCTGATCATGTATTTTATTGTCTATGAACTTGGCATAGTTATACTTGTAAGCAGGGGGTTGTCCTGGACTATATGCAGCTAATAACACCAACACTGTTTCATCAATGTGCTCACTTGTTTTAAAACCCAGCACATAAGAGATCATATCAATTAGTAGCTTGCCCACCTCATTGAAATGGACATATAGGAAAGGAGGTGGTGCTGTATGCTGGCGGTCTGCCCTCATGAATGTCTTGGTAATTTTTTCAATTTCAGAACTGGAGAGTTTGGAGCCTGCATCCAGCAAATAGTTCATGGAAAAGGGAAACAACAGCTGAGTCTGCTTGAAGTTGAGCATTTGGTTGATGGAGTCAGGAGTAATGTGGAAAAGTATGCTCCCAGATGGAGACTTAACAGCTCTCTGAGTTGGCTCATAGTTCTCAGCACATAAGCGGATGATCTCAGGAAAAATATTGACAGATGGGAGGAAGTAATAAGGCAAATTGGACTCCCATATACCATACATGTCACAGTTGCTTTGATAGCTGTTTCTCAACTGGCAGAAGGTCTGCAAGTGATTTCTGTCACCAACTAGATCTTGAATAAGGTAATCTCTATCAGCAAGAGGCATGGCTTCAAGCTCTTTGGTGGATTCATAGGAGTGACACTAAGAGCTGATGGAGTAGCCATTATAGAACTTTTCAGATGTTATCTTTAGATTGAAGTTTTTGAATAGAAACAGACTGAGGATAACTGCTTGTGAGGATTTGTAGAGGGGTGGCAGAATGAGTTCAGCTGAACCAAAAGTCTTCAATATTTGTGGCTGTGGTGAAAAAGAACAAACTTTGCAGAGTTTGATTTAAGCTTTGGTTTCTTTTTAGAAAATTCTCTGAATTTAGAGACAATGAGGGCCAAATGCAGAGGGGAAAGGGATTATCACAGCTCAATGCACTGAGGTTTTGTAGTAAAACGCGGCAAAAGGGAACAATGCCGAGCAGGTATAAAATTATATCGGGAATTCAAGCTCGAAAATGGATTTTGGCACGGTGAAATCGTGAATGGACCGTGGTTCTCTTAAACAGGGGGTGTATCAGTGAATTTAGGCCAAATTTATGAGGGATAGAACCATTAACTTAGGAGATTGCAGGTAATTGAGTGAACAAATTCGAGAAAACGGGAAGAACAAGGGCGAACAGATGGAATTCGACAAATACCTGGTTTAGCTAGCGCCGAGGGTGGTTGAGCTGATTGAATGGCGAGTACTGACGTCGAATTTGCAGGTGGCGGCGTTCGAATTGTTCAAATTTGAAATCTGGAGGTAATATGGCGTGAACAGCAAAACGGCGCTCTCCAGACTTTCCAATGAAAATGACCGAAAACGGTCACTTTGCGCGTTTTTAATAAAAAATTTGGTACATTGGCGCTTTCTCGCGATGACGTCAGAATGACGTCATCAGCGGGTCCCGGGTACGGCCGGGTGACGTGGATGCTGACTCGGATGATGACGTGGCGGGACACGGTGGCACAATGTGGACGCAGGCGGACAAAGTGGCGAGTGACGTGGGGCAGCGGCGGAGACAGGGTGGTGACATCATGGCCGACGTGATTGCTGACGTCATGGGACGGATGGTGGTATCCGGTTTCCCCGCACCACCTTTGAGCAGAGGCAGTTTTGGGGGAGGGGCCTCCGAACACCCCGGGCGGTCGACACGTGGCAGGGGTACGGCAGGGAAATCGCCCATCCCCCGGACGTTAACCCCCGACGTGTTGTGGGCTGAAAACACCCGCCCACCGTTGGATTTGGCGCGGTGGGGAATGGACGGCTGGTGGGGTGTTTTGGAGCGGCGTGCAGCTTTGGAGCGGTCCCTCCCGTATATTAAATAATATTGCGCTGCGGTGGGTTTTGTGGGTTGGGTTAGTGCGGGGTAATATAGATTAATGTTTTCATTTAAAACATTTTAACATTAAACGTTGGGATTTGACTGCGGGGGCAGAATTGCAAGGTTTAAATGGGTGGGGGTTTAGGCATAGGTTATCAATCCTAACCAGAGGTTAGATTAATTCCGGGGTTAGGACGCGGAAGGGTTGATAATAGCCCCAAATGGACTAATATCTCCCATAACTATGTTACCTAGCTATAAAGCTAGGGGGTGGGATAGTTAATATGTTTTTTGGGAATTTTATATAGTTTTTTGTAGAAAATAGGGGTGGGGATGTAACTAGGGAGCTATATAATAAAGTTAGGAGTTAATATGAGTATGTGAGGTGAAGTGTGAGGGAGAGGTTAAGCTTGTGAACTGAAAACTTAGATACAAGAAATGGATGGAATATGAAATGAGGGTTTTACACAAGAAATGTGGTTTCTTTTTATTGAAGGAGGTCAAAACTTGACATGATTTTCTCAGGGGGGAAATGCAAGTAGGACTGGTTAGGCAGATCCTAAAGTCCTCAAGGGGATATTAGTAAGAAACTTTTTAAGGGGAGTGAGGGGAGTTAGACATGCTTTGATAGTTCTGCCATTTAGACCATTGCTTTGACCCTTCTCTTTTTGATGAGATAAGATATGATTTTCAATATATCAGGTGGTCAGACCTTGCTTCTGCAACCTCAACCTACCTACCCAGCCTAGTACACCTAACATTTTTTCTTCTTTTTGAATGGGTGCACTTAGCCTTGCAAACCCTGATTGTCCTCTTTTCTTTTGGCTGCCCTCCTATCTGAATCTACCCTTATCTCTTCCAAGGGCCCAGATTAAGCAGTTGGGCTCCTTCATTTCTCTATCTAGCTACTCATCTGCCAAGCTTGAACTGTTTGGACAGATATTCATTCTCTAGTCTAGAACAAGCAATTTAAAACATGGCATGGTCCAGTTTGAACTGTTGGGCCATCCAGCAAGCTAGCAGTGGCATTTTGGTTAGCCACTTTCCTGGTCTTTCTTTGGGGTTCATTTCAATTATTTTTCTAACCAATTCATTTTCTTGCCTTTTGATCATTCTTTTAAGGCATACCCTCTTTACATTTTTTAACTCTCTTTTCTTTTCACAAAATATGGAACCTTTGTAGCATCAAAGATGAACATATTTGGCACTTCCACTGTCAATCATGAAAAATGAAACCTATTGGTATAGGAGACTAACAGTGGCTCCACTTGGGGATGGCTTTTCCAGATGAAAAGCCAAGAACAGCAGGTTAGATCGCCTTGTTTTTCCATTCTTGTTGCAGTCTGAATTTTCCTTTTGTTAGAGACCATTGATCTGAAGCCTTGTAACTTGTATGAAGTACCCTTTGAGCTGATTTGCTGGGAAATTACAACTCTGTTTTTTACTGGTTTCTCTGAGTATTCATCACCACCTTCATAGCTCCCAAGTGTTTTCTCTTCCTTTCCAATGATAGAATCAAAACATATGTCAAAAATGGTGCAGTACCCTGATTTTCCTTAAAATCTGCTTCACTTGGTCCCTTATCTAACCGCTGTAAATGAAAATGCTGGAAATACAAATATTTATGTACAATATATAGCTGCGTTGTGTTTCATCAAAGGGGGTCAAAATAATGTTTGAGCATCCTCCCATTGACTGGGCCTTCCTCAGTATTTGAGCCATCCAAACTCCTTAGAAAATAGGTGTTATTACCTTGTACAACATAAATGACATAAGGTCCCTTCCACAAGAAATCAAACTTGCCATGTTTTCCTTTGTCCTCTCTCCTAGAATCCCATCTCAGCACTTTGCTTCCTATGAAGAAGTCTTCAGCTTTGGTTCTTTTGTCAAACATTCTTTTGAGCTTCTCTTGCAGTACTTGGGTTCTATGATACACTTCCTCTCTTGTTTGTTGTAAGTGAATTGTTTGATTGATCCTTCTTTGAATATCATTAGGCTCAGCTTGTATTTCTTGCAGCAACTTGATTACAGGGATCCCTAAAGATGAAGGGAATCTTGCCTCCATTCCATAAACTAGTTCATATGGGCTTGTGCCAATGGATCTTTTGGTGGTCAATCTGTCTGCCCATAGTGCATTTACCAACTTCTTATGCCAATTCTTTTTGTTCTCCTCCAAGACCTTTTTGATGATGTTGATAAGACTTTTGTTGGAAGACTCAGCTAGGCCATTGCCTTGAGGGTAATAGGCTATGGAATGGCCCAAGGTCATGTGGTATTTATGGCAAAAGTTGATCATTTTTTTGGATTTGAAAGCAGGAGCATTGTCTGTAATAATTTTATCTGGACAGCCAAACCTGGACAAGATGTTGGTTTCTAAAAATTGCATAATAATGGAGTCATTGGCTTGCCTACAAGGGATGGCTTCTATCCATTTGGTAAAGTAATCTGTAGCAGTCAAAATCCACCTATGCTGGCCAGAGGACGAAGGGTGGATTTCACCAATGAAGTCTAAACCCCATTGCTGGAATGGTCTCTCAGTTGAAACAGGTTTGAGTGGTAAAGGTAACAGCTTTCTCTTGCCTTCGAAAATTTGGCATTTGTGACAAGACATTACAAAATTTTTCACATCAGTAAACAAGGAAGGCCAATAAAATCCAGCCCTTAGGATTTTATCAGCTGTGGATTTCCAGTATAAGTGTCCTCCACAGTCACCTGCATGAAATTCCTTGAGGACATTGTCAGTTTCATCCAATGTTAGGCAATTAAGTAAAATTCCTTCATGATTTCTCCAAAACAAAACATTGTCTATGATACAAAACTTTGATGCTTTCATTTTCAAGAACCTTTTCTTAGTTCTGGACAACCCTGGAGGAGCTTGCAGGTTTAACAATACAAAACATATATCAACATACCAGGGAGATTGCAAAAAGGCTTGATTGATCTGTGGAGTCGCCATCTCCTCTTCGTTGTCCAGTTCATTAATATCAAGGGCTTGGAAATTGGTTTCAGTCATTAGTTTGGCTAGCCCTTGTCCTTTTATCAGTTTGGTAGGCTTGATTTCAATGTCATATTCTAAGATATTGGCAATCCATTTGCCCCTTTTGCCTTCAATTCCTTCTTGGGTTAAAATATCCTTAACCACTGCATTTGGGATGTAGGCAATCACATGAGAGTATAAAATATAGATTCTGAAGTCTTTGATGGCCTTTACCAAGGCATAGGCTTGCTTTTCCATAATATGATATTTTAAGGGAGCATCTCTAAGGGCTTTGCTAAAAAATGCAATGGGTTTTTCACACCCTTGGTCATCTTTTTGTAATAGGACAGACAACAATTGTATGCTCAGATGCGAAAGAAAAAATGATGAAATCCCTATCAAACCTAGGACTTGTGAGGACCGATGTGTTTGTCAATGCTCTTTTGATATCCTCAAAGGCTTGTTTAGCTTCCATGGTCCATTTGACCTTAGAATCCTTCTTCAACATATTGTTTAACAGTCTTATGAGCTCAGCCAAATTAGGAATAAATCTTCTCAAGAAGTTGATCTTTCCTAAGAAGCCTTGTAGTTCTTTGATGTTTCTCGGATGAGGCACTTGAAGGATAGCTTGAATTCTGTCCGGATCGATCCTAATACCATCTTTTGAGATTATATGACCTAGGAGCTTGCCTTCCTCTAGGCCAAAGAGTGATTTCTTTGGATTCAAAGATATGCCATATTTTCTGCAAATTAAGAAAACCTGCCTCAAATGTTCTAAGTGTTCTTGATCTGATTTTGAAAAGGCAGTGAGATCATCAAGGTAGACTACTAGGAAATCATGGATTTCTTTGGCAAAGGCTATATCCATTGCTCTTTGGAAAGTGGCCCCTGCATTCTTAAGCCCAAAAGGCATTTTGACATATTTAAAAGTTCCCCAAGGTGTTGTAAAGGCAGTTTTGTCTTGATCATCCGGGTGTACTAAAATCTGATTGAATCCAGAGAATCCATCTAATAACGAGATCCTAGAGGCTCCCACTACCCTTTGTAGGATATGATCCATTTTTGGTAAGGGGTAATGGTCTTTGAGAGAGACTTTGTTCAAATTTCTTAGGTCAACACACAGTCTAATCTCTCCCGTCTTCTTCCTAGTAGGCACTAGGTTTAAAATCCACTCTGAGAACCTGATTGGAGCAATGATTCCTGCTTCATACATACGTTTAACTTCTTTTTCAATGAGGGGAAGGAGGACATGATTCACTCTCCTAAGCTTTTGTTTAAAAGGTTTTTGGTTCTCTTTCAAAGGTATAGTGTGTTGGATGACTGAGGTATCATAGGACTTGAGGTCCTCATAACTGTAGGCAAAGATATCTTGGAACTCTTTGAACAATTCAATGTATTTCAAGTTCTGATCAGCTGGTAATGCCTTGGATAATTTTACCATTTTGGGATCTGTGGTTCCAATGTTACAGTCTTCAATTTTAGCATTCAGTGGTTGCATTTTTGGTTTCCTTGAGATATCATTTGAATCAAACAAATCCTCCAAAGGGGTTAAACCTATAGGCAGAAAATTGTCTTTTAGATCAATTACTTCGGCTTCTGTTTCAGCTATTTCATCAAAATCTGTTTGGTTCAGCTCCTGTATATTTTGGTCATTAAAGGTAGTAGGATGCAAAACCAGATTCGTTGTTTCAGCTGATATATTCTGCTTAATTGTGTATGCCTGTTGTTGATCATCCATAGTGCTAGTATCAATGTTTATGCCGGAAAACTCTTCCTTTAAAGTCAGGAAGTTATTTATCTGTGTGTCACTTTCAAAGACTTGCCAATTTTTGATGTTATCTAGGACTGCAGGTCTATGTTTGATTTCAGCAGTGAAACTGTGGTTGGGTTCAAAAGGTAGCTTGCAAGTGCTGGCAAAGGTTGCCAAGCTATGAGCATGTAAATTGAGCTTTCTGGAAATTTTAGTTAACTGAGATTCTGAGAAGGTGTCAAGTATTTGAATAGCTGCCCCTTTATAAGCCCTTAACCTAAGATCATTTGTGATAAAGTTTCCCTTCATCTGCTGTATGATCAGATCTGAATCCCCTAGAATTGAAACTTTGGTTGCACCTAGATTTTTGATGAGTTTGAGACCTAACAAAAGGGCTTCGTACTCAGCCATATTGTTTGTGCATCGAAAGTTTAACCTATATGCATGGCCTTCAGCCTGGTCATTCTGCATGTTGTGAATCCAGACCCCTGCCCCTGCTCCCAACTTGTTTACAGAGCCATCAAACTCTAAATACCATAAGGTTTCATGGTCAAGGTTTGCATTGAGATTTTTAGAAAGTTGGACCATGGGCAGATTGGTTTCTTGCAAGTCATTTGATGTGTCATTCTCCTTTGTTGTATTAATTATATCAAAAGTTTTTTGACCTTGAGGAGCAAATTGTTCATTCAAATCCTCTGTCTGTGCTGCTACTAGTAGTTTGGGATTACCTTTGGTATACATGTCAGCATTATACAAAATGAATGAATCCATGTCGGAATGTATTGAATAGATGGGGAAGTTTTGGGGCTTTTCTTGACTACTCACCACATATTTCATTAATGTTTCACGGTATAACCTCTTTGGCTGTCCAAAGACTGAAATGGTGGCATAGGACATGTCTAGTTGCAAAGATCCTTGGAGTTTGGCCCCCCAAGATCTGGATAAAAGCATACCGTACTTGGGTGGAATGTCAGCTACCACCACGTCCATCAAAATTTTTTTGGTTGGGTATTGGACCAGGGAAACACACAAATATTTAATTAGGCCTAGACACCTGACTTGGCTTGAATCAAATGAGAACAGATCTTTATATGGTCTGGTGATATCTAGGTCTAGTTTTTCCATTACAGATTTGGGCATTAAGTTGTGTGAGGCCCTGGAATCAAACATTGCATTGTGAAACACCTTGTCATGAATGTTTAAACTGACATAGAAAGGTGGAACTCCTCCATTTGCTGTCTTTCCGTTAACCTCCGGGCCAAACAGTAATTCAGGTTGATCATCTAGAACATTCACAGCATCCCTATTGTCTGATATTTGGAGTGACCTATTAATTTGTTGTCTGTACACTTCATGTTTGGCCAATTCAGAAAGAGGAACAGCTAGCTTCAGCTTACTTATTTCTGTTTCCAAATTGAAGGGTTTTTCCATTTGAGTCTTAGTATTATGGGCAACATATTTTTCCTTTTCAACTGAATTTTCAGTAACCTTTTCTTCATGATTGGTATGATTTTGAATTGAATCAGTCTTAAATTTATTTTCAGGAACGCTGTTTGAACTTGCTTTTGAGGGGAGGGATGGGGATGGCTGGTTTCCAGAGGGCTGTACATCTGATATATCCTCCACAGTGACTTCTCTTGGATGTGGGTCTGTTTTATCAGAGGATTCTGGAAGAACAGTTTTATCTTTTGTCTTTTTTGGCTGTTTATTATCCTTTGGTTTGATAGGTTCAGGCACATCTATGGTTCTACTCCTTAGTTTATACTGTTTATGTACCTCATAAACCGCTGCATCATAGCCTTCCCTAAAGTCAAATGACTCTCCTGATTTGGTTTGAAATTGATTGCAATTATGGGCCTCTTGATCTTCTTGTGTTAGAAAGACCTGATGTTCACTGTCCAAACCCATTAAGTTGATGTGAGGGTCCTCGGTCGGTTCACTAGATGTTGAGGCCTCAGCATAATTTTCTTGAAAAGGAGGTCTAATGTTCTGGTCGGGATCAGCCCTTCCAACATTTGGATTTTGATTCTTTCTAAAATTTGGGTTTCTAGCAATACTTGGTTGACCTTCCCATGATGATTTTCTCTCTATGGTTTCTACCCTGTCCCCAAGTCTGTCCATGCCTTTGATGATAGCATCTAACTTTTGTTCAAATGCTGAAGGTTCTTCCTTAAAAGTAGTTCTTCTCTCAGCTCTAGCCTTATTTCTTTTAGCAATCAGGTTTGCCTCTACACTAACAACTATGTTTTGCATGTTTGCCAAGGTTAGAGGGGCTCTTTCTCTCAATTGATATGCCATGTCAGAATCAAATCCATCAGGGAATTTGATTAAGGCTAAATCAGGTGGAGGTCTAAGGTTTTGAGGGATGGCATTATAAACATTGTTGAATCTTGCACAATAATCTAGGATAGTTTCTTGTGGGCCTCTTTTTATGCTGTCATACTCAGATAAGATATGCAGTGGGTCTTTTTTCTTTTCCCATCTGTTTAGGAAGGATTGGTAAAGAGCACCCGGATCGGCTATGGAATTTGCAGCAAGTGCTCTGAACCAAGTTCTTACTTCACCTGTTAAACTTTGGACAAAAATTTTCATTCTCACATCATCATCGTCTATTTCATAATTTTCGAAGTAGTCTTGCATTTTGTTGGTACGTTGTAAGGAAATATATGTGCCGGTACCATCAAAATAAGTGATCTTACTTTGGTAGTCCTAAGGCATAGCCCCAGGATTACCAGATAGCTGTAAAGGGGCATAGCGATTTGCCATATTTACAGGGATAAATGGGACAACAGGAAGGAAGGGAACAACTGGAACAACAGGGACAACAACGGCAATTTGTGCAGTGGATGGAGGTGTGAAGAATATGTTTTGAGAGGTGGATGAGGAGGAAGGAGAAGAAGGAGTTATGTGAGGACGAACTGATGGTTTAGCAGGGGTTGGGATATAACTTTGCTGAACTGCTTCAGGGCTAGAATCAGCAAGATCTTCTTGTTCCTCTTGCTTCCTAAGAATCTTCGGGATTAAATTAGGATTGTCAAAAACAGCTGGAGGATCTGGGTCAGGATTTGACCTGGTATACCTAGTTTTCTTCTTAGGAGCCAGCTTCCGAATTTGTTTTTGGTATTTTTGGGAATGTTTTTAGAATTAACAAGGAACTGCTCAAATTTTTGGAACAACTATCTAGAGTTTAAAACTAGCATGAAGTTTGACTGAAGCAGCTTTTATTTACTCCTGTAAATGCAAAGCAAGAACAGTTTCAAAGGCTTTCTGGCTGACATTCAGGCTTCATCTGTAGTTTTAAAAATAGATAGCAATTGAAAAATTCGTTCTAGTCCCCAGTGGAGTCGCCAATTATGTTAACACTCAGGTTGTTCCATTTGACTCCAAAGGGAATACGACTGAGGTAACTATTAACCAATCTTTTAGCCACAGGTCCTAGCCTACCTGCAACCAGAGAGGGCTCTCTCTTTCTGATTTAGCTTTGTTTTGGTGTAATTTTAGGCTAGTTATGATGCACAAGATTTTGTTTTGAATTTGTTGGGATGATGATTTCGGTCAGAACTGGTATGTTTTTTCAGAATAATCTAGGCCATTGGGCATGGAGTCGATGATGGTGAACTGCTGGAAATGTTTCTTGAGAAAAAGGTTTATGCTACAGAGCCAGACAGGCATCCATGGAACAATTCTTCAAATCTGTAATACGATGGCATGAAATCAGGGAATGAAAGGCAGCTGAGGATCTTTCACTATGCTAATAGAGGGAAAAAGTGGGAACATTATCTAGGAGCATTTAAGAATTCCTGAATAACATTCATAATGATAGAATGAATACAAACATGAGCAGTTAAGAATTCATGTTTATGATTAATTCTGAAGAAAACACAGCTAACAATTAGAGATTGAGCAGAGGGTGCATTCAAACAAGTCCTCAGCTATTCTTTTTCTCTTTTACTAAGTTAATGAAACATATATTTGAATTAAGCAAACATAGAAAGAAAAAACATGGTTTAGAATAACTTATTGCTCCATCAAACAACACAGGAATTTTGTAGCAGAACGCAGATCATCACTTTGACATCAAACAATGCAGAGATCATGAACTTTCCCAGCCATTTGTATTAGATAGTCTGAAAATTTACAAGACAGTGTCTCAGAGAGAAAATCACCAACCCCAAATACGTTCTGTGGGGAGGTATATATACAAAAATAAGATACAAAATATCTAGCTGATGAGTTAATAGCTCATAAATTCTATGCCAACTCTTGAGGAATTATAGCTGAAAGAGTAAATGCTACAGTAAATATTTAATGCATTAGCTGTCCATTTTGTCAGAGAGTCTTGACTTTTGTGACCAATTGAGTCGGCTGGGGCTGCGCTGTCTAAAATCTGCGTTTTTTCCTTTTTGGGCTTGCTGTCCCAGTATTTTGCTGAGTCACTGTTCTCACCTGCTCTGCCTGTTGTCTCCATGCTGTATTCAATTCCGTTGACCTGAGGTTGACCAAAAAAAAGACAGAACCGAGATCATTTTGGCAAAATTTGCAGCATTGCTTGCCACCAATCTTCTTTAGGCAGTTGGTGTCTTCATATTTTTATTAAAGTCTCATCTGCCTCTGTGTATCTGTAAAAATTGGGTGGGACCTCAAACAAGTGATTAATTTCATGTTCAATGTAAAATAAATTTTCCAGCTTATCATAGAGGCTCTGCCTTGATGGAGGTCCTGTTTCTTCTGAGGTACTTGTGGATGCTGTGATCTGATTGGAAATGAAATTACTCATCCTGGTGGCATACTGCTCACAGGTCAGCAGTCTTCCAACGCCGGTCAGTAGGCTGGGCAATCCTTTGCCTTGCAATGCTCCCATCCTCAGCTTGTAATCATCTACCTCTGCCTGCATTTCCTGACATTTTCTCTCCAAAATTTGCACAAAATTTCTAAGGGTCAGCACCTTTTTTGTTGTTAAAACAGTTTCTGTTCTGTTACTGATGTCTAAGGCTGCCAACTCCTCTTTAGTGTGAGTATTCAGGAAGTGTATCATCTTGCTAGCCTGTTCAGGCATATTTCCTAGTGCTGCTTTGGCCTTTTGACTTTCAATTTGGGCTTGGCCTATTAATTCGATTTGCTCATGCACAGTTCGGATTGATTTCCACTGTCTAGTGATAGAGTGGTCAATGCTGGTCTACAAAATCTTCTTTATTTCAGCCAGAGTCTTTTCTAAATTCAGCTCCTTCTCCAAGGCCTTTATTCTGTCCTTCAGGGCCTTAATTTCTTTGGTCTGTTCAGCCACTGTCATTTTGGATTTATCATATTTTGCTTCCAGATCAGCCAATTTTTCTTTGTCCTGTTTAATCTCTGTTGCCTAAAGCTCTAGCTCCTTGACAACTTTTGTCAATTCATCCATGCTTATGCTAGACTCAGGAGCTGTTGTTGTTGCCGCTGCAGCATTTGTAGTAGTTGTAGTTGCTATAGTAATAGGAGGGGTCACTGCCGCTTGTGTAGCTGCAGCAGTAGTTGGGGCAGTTTGAGGTGGCTGGGAGGTCAACTCTCCCTGCTTGTCTTGCAGTGCTCTCTCCAATTCTCCCTCCATTTGAACTATTCTCTGGTTCATTTGCATTAGCAGGTCTAATGTATCCTCAGCTTCTTTCTCTTTCACCAGCTCTCCCGTTTGTGGGTGCATAGCCGAGGAGAGCCTCATTTTCTTTTTCAGAGCAGCAATATCGTCCTCCTTTTTCTTCATTAGGGCCTTGATAGCTTTGGGATTCTTAGGATCATGCCCTAGGTCGACAATAATGTCCTCCAATGTTTTAATTCTGTTGTCGTTGGCTGTGGAGGACATTCTTTCTAAATCAAGCTGAGTATTTGTGTTTCTCAGAGATTCCTTTAACTCATGGGCCAGTGTGGCCTTGTCTACAAGTGTGGCATAGACCATTTCCCCTGTTTGCTTATGTAATTCTATTTGATCCATGGGGTGAATGTCCTTTGCCATAACCTCTAACTTTGTCCTGACATAATCTGCAGCTGACTGAGGCTGCTGAACCTTGGGTTTAAAATGGCTGAGAATCATTTTTTCTTCTTTGATGTCATATGCTGCCATCAACCTTTCCTGCTTGGCAGGTGTTGCCTTAAGAAATTGGTCATATAACTGTACTCTTAACAGTTCATTTTGGGCCTTAATTTCTTTAAAGGTGGCCTTGATGCTAGCTGGCCTCTTGCTTTGCTGTGTGGAGGAGGACACCTCCATGCCATGCTGTCTATCTTGCTCTTGTTGGAAAGAGCTTGTAGCTGTTTGTTGACTATCTTCTTTATCTTTCCTTGGACTTCCAAGGATTTCTTCACTGACTTCCTCCACAATTGGAGAATCAACCTTTTGCCTCTTGGCTTCGGGCTGCTGAGTGGACCCACTAGCAGGTGTGGAGTCTTCTCGGTCTCGTTTTCTACCTCTTTCCTCATGGGTAGGAGTCTGTAAGGCAGGCACTGTTGGTGCTTCTGTTTGTTGTAGAGGAGCCTGTACTTGAGGTTGCTCCATTGAAGAGGCAGGTTGTTCTGTAATCACTTCTTTCTCTGCATCCATTATCTCCTTCCCTTTTGCCGTACCTGTTGCTGATGTAGATGGTCCCTGGGCGGCTTGTGTGGCTACAACAATGGATGTTCCTTCTCCAATTTGATGTGGCAACTTTAATGTTACCTGCTGCAAAGAATCCAAGTCAAGAGTTTTTTCTAAATCCTTGACATTTTTCTCCATTATTTCCTCTTGAGTCAATTCCTCAACTAATGTGCCTTGCAACCACTCATCTTGGTTGGCATATTGTTCAATTTGTGGATATTTACAATGGTCATAACCTAGCAGCTTGTATTTAACTCTTCTCGCACTGATAAAACCTTCCGGGTCATAAGGGACCCACCAGAAGCTCCTCTTTAACTTATATTTGTCTCTAAGAATTTGATCAGCATCCTGCCAACCTTCTTTCTTGTTCATAATGAAGGGGCCTAGATGGTATTTGAATTTGAGGTGAGCTTTCTTTTTGGCACTATGAAAATGGGTAAGATCAGAACTAATGAGTTGCCTATAGTATTCCAAGGCAAACAGTCTCATTGGTACATACCTTGGAAGCCTGTAAGGATAGAGCTCACAGCCATAGATTCTAATGACAGTGTGATTTTGATATAGGTACCAATCACCTATTTTATAACTCTTGGATAGCTGCAAGGTCTTCTGTATCTCAAATGACAATCTGGGAGGAGGGGATCTCATTAGGAGGCAAGAGACTGGGTATACAAATTGGTCAATAAACTCACAGTAGGAAAATGGAGAGTTTTGAACTTCATGGAAAACTGATGACCAAAAGATGACAGACCTCTTTTCACCCCTAGAATCCAATTTCTTGATGGGGCATTGGAAGCTTTCAGACTGGTAATACATGAATAAGTGGTAGATATATGATGAATATTTGAACACTCCCTCCATATCCACTTTCAATAGCTGATCATGTATTTTATTGGCTATGAACTTGGCATAGTTATACTTGTAAGCAGGGGGTTGTCCTGGACTATATGCAGCTAATAACACCAACACTGTTTCATCAATGTGCTCACTTGTTTTAAAATCCAACACATAAGAGATCATATCAACTAGTAGCTTGCCCACCTCATTGAAATGGACATATAGGAAAGGAGGTGGTGCTGTACGCTGGCGGTCTGCCCTCATGAATGTCTTGGTAATTTTTCCAATTTCAGAACTGGAGAGTTTGGAGCCTGCATCCAGCAAATAGTTCATGGAAAAGGGAAACAACAGCTGAGTTTGCTTGAATTTGAGCATTTGGTTGATGGAGTCAGGAGTAATGTGGAAAAGTATGCTCCCAGATGGAGACTTAACAGCTCTCTGAGTTGGCTCATAGTTCTCAGCACATAAGCGGATGATCTCAGGAAAAATATTGACAGATGGGAGGAAGTAATAAGGCAAATTGGACTCCCATATACCATACATGTCACAGTTGCTTTGATAGCTGTTTCTCAACTGGCAGAAGGTCTGCAAGTGATTTCTGTCACCAACTAGATCTTGAATAAGGTAATCTCTATTAGCAAGAGGCATGGCTTCGAGCTCTTTGTTTGGTGGATTCATAGGAGTGACACTAAGAGCTGATGGAGTAGCCATTATAGAAATTTTCAGATGTTATCTTTACAGTGAAGTTTTTGAATAGAAACAGACTGAGGATAACTGCTTGTGAGGATTTGTAGAGGGGTGGTAGAATGAGTTCAGCTGAACCAAAAGTCTTCAATATTTGTGGCTGTGGTGAAAAAGAACAAACTTTGCAGAGTTTGATTTAAGCTTTGGTTTCTTTTTAGCAAATTCTCTGAATTTAGAGACTGTGAGGGCCAAATGCAGAGGGGAAAGGGATTGTCACACCTCAATGCACTGAGGTTTTGTAGTAAAACACGACAAAAGGGAACAATGCCGAGCAGGTATAAAATTATATCGGGAATTCAAGCTCGAAAATGGATTTTAGCACGGTGAAATCGTGAATGGACCGTGGTTCTCTTAAACAAGGGGTGTATCAGTGAATTTAGGCCAAATTTATGAGGGATAGAACCATTAACTTAGGAGATTGCAGGTAATTGAGTGAACAAATTCGAGAAAACGGGAAGAACAGGGGCAAACAGATGGAATTCGGAAAATACCTGGTTTAGCTAGCGTCGAGGGTGGTTGAGCTGATTGAATGGCGAGTATTGACGTCGAATTTGCAGGTGGCGGCGTTCGAATTGTTCAAATTTGAAATCTGGAGGTAATAAGGCGTGAACAACAAAACGACACTCTCCAGATTTTCCAATGAAAATGACCGAAAACAGTCACTTTGCGCGTTTTTAATAAAAAATTTGGTACATTGGCACTTTTGGCGCTTTCCCACGATGACGTCAGCATGACGTCATCGGCGGGTCTCGGGTATGACCAGGTGACGTGGACGTTGACTCGGATGACGACGTGGCGGGACACGGTGGCACAATGTGGACGCGGGCGGACTAAGTGGCGAGTGACGTGGGGCAACGACGGAGATAGGGTGGTGATGTTAGGGTCCCACCCTAACCCCCTTATTTATGTAATGGGATCATGTCATAGTCAAGAGTCAATAAAGCCCATATTAATAATTGTAAGCGGTTAATTCACAATTAATGACTGAACCATAGTTAGTTGCAAATGGGCCGTAGTATTAGATAGATGGTATTGGCCCGTGGTATTGCATGTATGAGTCATATATAAAGGATAGAGACTCCCTGCGAGGAGCATCGTGTCTTATTTTGTAATCGAGCTCTGCTCTATTGGAGGTTGCCCCCTCGAAGAGGCAAGTGAACATTACTCTCTGAATAATAAAATCATTGCTATTCTTTGTTCTGGGTATCTTTTCTTTGCATATTCTGTATTTGGGTATCATTTTGTAGGTTAAGAGCATAACAAGTGGTATCAGAGCACTTTCCAGGGCCGGTGGGATCTCCATTTCTTAGCAATTTTTTTTTTTTTGGCTAGAGACGTGTTCCAGTGTCTTTAAACCATGGGATCTGTCGTTGAGCGCATAAACCTGCGGATTTTGGGAGGCATGAACGCAGGAAATACAAGAGGTGGTCACGTCTATTGGACTCCCTTGTAACCCCTGTGGGTACCCCTTCGAGTAGTAGTGCATTAGACAAAACCGCGCACGGACTGTCTTCCACGTACCCTCTGGGTATATCGGAAGCCCCCTAGGCTCCCTTGAAACCTCGCCATAGATAAACCGTCGGCCGTCTTGCGGCTACAGTACACCAAGAACAGCACTCGGAGAGATTACTCGCCCGTACGATAGGGTAGTCGTGTTGTACAGCTAAGGGTACGGTCGATCCTCCTTAGTTAGAGCCCTAAAACATTGGGCCGAGTACTACTGCCAGACCCTTATGTATATTGCGATATGTAGCACCTGACACTCCTCAAGACCATAGTTCCCTTTTCTATCAGGGGATCACACATCATCTCTTCCAGATCCGCTTGTGCAAAGGGGTGCAGCAGCATCAGACATCAGTCCCGCAGTCTCGAGTTTGCAGATCAACCATTCCGATCTATTAGATCCATTAGATCCGCAGAAGCAGTCTGTTCCACCGCCCAGAGCTATCAGATCCGCCATTCAGATCTCTCAGATCCACCAGATCGGAGTCGTTGTGAAGGGTTCGTATACCGGGGTATAATTTTCGCAGGACTTTTGGCCACATTGACATTTTGAGGATTTGCCCACTGCAGTATTGATAAGGAAGGAGTAAAAATCCGTTAGGAGTTTTCAGAAAAAGAAAAAAAGAAAAAGAAAAAAAAAAAGGTCTGAGATCTTTCGGGGCGCTTATTGGTGATCTAGCCCATCAGAATCAGGACGACGAGCTGAGCACGGTGGTACCATTCACTTCTTAGTGAAATTTTTTTTTAGGCGGTCCCAATTTTAAAAACAAATCAAGTTGGTGTATGGTAGAAACTAGAGCTCAAGCGATGGCCAATGAAAGGATGGACAAACTTGAAGAATCAGTGCAAAACCTCCACATTCAGCTTAGCGGACTATGTAGCATGTTCGAGAAAATAGTCCCGAAGGGCAAGGAGCAAGCCCACGAGGAGGCGTATAATGGCAATGGACACAATGAGGGTGAGTCTAGCCACTCTCCTCACGTCTGGCACACCCACCAACAACCCAGTCAACGACCTCCCAAGTTGGATATGCATAAATTTGATGGTTCTCACCCGTTGGCATGGATAGCACAAATGGAGCAGTATTTCAAACTGAACCACATCTTCGATGATGAGACTCAGCTTATGTTGGGGAGCATGTACTTGGACAATGAAAGGTGGCAATGGTGGGAATGGCATCAACGTTGCACTGGACCTTTTAGGACTTGGCCCAAATTCACCAAAGCTCTTCAAGACCGCTTTGACCAGGAATCATCTTTTTTGGGTCGTCTTACTAAGCTCCGACAGACTAGTACAATGGATGAATATATTACAGCTTTTGAAGCCTTAGCCTTCCGCACTTGGGGTCTCTCAGATGTGTTCTACATAGAATGTTTTATCAGCAGTCTTGAAGAAGCTATCAAAGCCCAAGTCCTACTGCACCACCCTCCCACATGGACGAAGGCTTGCAAGGTAGCTCGTAACGTGGAACGTGCATTAGCAGCCCAATACAGTCGCCCAAATTTCTCCACTAAAGGTCGCCCCCCACAGGTTCACAACACGACTGAAACACTTAAGGTCCAAAAGGTGTCACCTACAGAAATGGCCGAAAGAAGAAAGCAAGGCCTATGTTATTACTGTGATGAAAAATACTCCCCAGGTCATAAATGCAAGGAGCCCAAATTTTTTCAAATTGATGCCACTGACTACAGCTCAACAGAGGAAGATCCACCACTGGAGGAACATGAGCCTCTAGAAGAAGACAACCAAAAGGACAATGTCTCTGACGAACCAGTTATTTCGTTGCATGCTTTGGCAGGGATTTCTTCCCCTCAAACTCTCAAAATCAGAGGTTTTATTAAACATCGCCCAGTAGTAGTCTTGATTGATAGTGGAAGTACACATAATTTCATCCATCAAAAAGTCGCAGAAGCAGTGCATTGTTTTGTACGAGTAGTTTCTAACTTCCAAGTTCAAATTGCGGATGGAGGCACAATGAAATGTGAAGGCCGCTGTGAAAATGTCAAACATCAAATGGGGGATTATTAGTTGAAAATACACATGTTTGCCATACACATGGGGGGTTGTGACATTGTCCTCGGCGCTGAATGGCTCCGCACTCTTGGGCCAATCACAATGGATTTCCAGGACTTATATATGAGTTTTAAGCAGAACAACTACACACATACCCTCCGTGGACTCCAGGCGGGAGCCCCTTCTATCATCAGCTCGCATAGGATGGAAAAATTGTTAAAAAAGGGCAATCATGGAGTTGTAGCTCAATTTAATGCCATCCAAGCAGTCGAAACCAAGCCTCTGCCAATTCATCCTGAGATGCAACAGTTTTTAAATAACCATCTGCCGGTCTTTGACAAGCCTCATGAGCTTCCACCCTCGCGAGGGGAGCATGATCATAGCATCACCTTGGTTCTAGGGGCCCAACCCCCAAATGTGCGCCCATACAGATATCTGTTCACCCAAAAGAATGAAATAGAAAAAATCATCAAGGAACTTTTGGAAGCAGGTGTCATTCATCCCAGCATTAGTCCTTATTCATCCCCAGTGGTCATGGTGCTCAAGAAAGATGGGGTGTGGCGGATGTGTCCCCACTTCAGGGCCCTCAATAAGTTGACAGTCAAAGATAAATTTCCCATCCCGGTGGTTGATGATTTGATGGATGAACTCAATGGGGCTCAATTCTTCACTAAGCTGGATCTTCGCTTAGGCTACCACCAAATTCGCATGAAGGAAGTCGACATTCCCAAGACTGCTTTCAGAACTCATGAAGGCCATTATGAATTCCTGGTCATGCCATTTGGTCTTTGTAATGCCTCCTCTAATTTTTAGAGCCTTATGAACCACATTCTCAAACCATATCTCAGGAAATTTGTCCTTGTCTTCTTCGATGACATCCTCATCTATAGTTTCACTTGGGCCGCACATCTTCAGCATGTAGATCTACTCTTGCAACTGCTCCGCAAGCATAAATTATTTGTCAAGAGGTCCAAGTGTTCGTTTGGCATGGCAGAAGTAGAGTATTTGGGCCACATTGTGGGGCGTGAAGGTGTCAAGGTGGACCCCAAAAAGATCCAGGCAATGCAGGAATGGCCTCAACCTAAGACCTTGAAGAGCTTGAGAGGATTTTTGGGTCTCATAGGCTATTATCGTAAATTTTTCCACAACTATGGTCGCATATCGAAGCCCCTCACCCAACTCCTAAGGAAAAATTCATTCTTCTGGACTAAGGAAGCACAATTTACAACTCTAAAAAATGCCATGTGTTCCACTCCAGTCTTAGCACTACCTGACTTCACCAAATCTTTTGTCATTGAATGTGATGCTTCGGGTACAGGTATTGGGGCGGTCTTAATGCAGGAAGGGCGACCGTTGGCCTTCACAAGCCAACAACTAAGTGGGAGGAATCTGGGCCAATCTACCTACGAGAAGGAAATGATGGCCATCTTACATGTAGTCGAGACCTGGCGACCTTACTTATTGGGGCGACGTTTCCAAATACGCACAAATCATCACAGTCTTAAATATTTTTTGGAGCAACGCCTATCCTCCCCACAACAAAATAAATGGCTCGCCAAAATGCTGGGATATGATTATGAGATCATTTACAAGAAAGGGAAAGACAATAGTGTAGCAGATGCATTATCTCGCCAATTTGAGGAGGAAAGTACTCTGCTAGCAATTTCCCTCCCCATTCCAGAATGGATTGAAGAGGCTCGCAGGGAATGGTTTTCACACCCCGGGCTCTCCCAACTAATTTCTCAATTGCATGTAGATCCAAATTCCACCAAGGGCTACTCGTGGCAGGATGATATTCTTCGCTACAAGGACAGAGTCGTATTATCACCAACATCCACCCTCAAAAGTCGCATTTTGGTAGAATTGCACTCATCTCCCATTGCAGGACATTCGGGCTTTCAGAAGACGTATGCTCGCACCAGAAGATCATTTTTTTGGACAGGCATGAAAAAGGACATCCTTACTTTCATAGCAGAATGCGATGTCTGTCAACGCCACAAAGGGGAAACCGTCAACACACCAGGCACATTACAACCATTGCCCATTTCGACATCAATTTGGATGGAGGTTTCTATGGATTTCATTACAGGTCTTCCAAAGTCAGGGAACAAGTCAGTCATCATGGTGGTTGTGGACCGACTGTCGAAGTATGCTCATTTCTGCGCCCTACCCCACCCGTTTACACGAACTTTGGTCGCTCAATCTTTCATGGATCAGATCTTCAAATTGCATGGCATGCCCACTTCTATTGTGTCCGACCGCGACCCGATCTTCACCAGTAATTTTTGGCAGGAACTCTTCAGGATACAAGGCACTCAACTAAAACTCAGTACTTCCTATCATCCGCAAACAGATGGTCAAACTGAAGCCGTCAACAAATGTCTAGAAACCTACCTTAGGTGTTTCACTTCAGAAAAGAAACACCTTTGGGTACAGTGGTTACCTCTGGCTGAATGGTGGTATAACACCAACTATCATGCCACCACCAAAATGATTCCCTATGAAGCAGTATATGGTCAACTCCCGTCTTCACCTACTTCGTATCTCAAGGGGTGCTCAAAAGTACAAGCAGTGGATCAACTCCTACAACACCGCGCAACCATGCTCGCCCATCTTCGAGAGAATCTTCATCAAGCTCAGAACCGCATGAAGCAACAGGTAGACCAGCATCGCTCAGAGCGCCAATTTCAAGAAGGGGATCAGGTCTTTTTACGGCTACAACCATATAAGCAAACATCACTCAAAGGCAAGGGGTGTCAGAAACTATCTCCCAAATTCTACGGACCATATCAAGTACTTCAGCGCATTGGAGAAGTGGCTTGCAAGTTGGCCTTGCCACCTACTGCAAAAATCCATCCAGTCCCCCCTCGAAGAGGCAAGTGAACATTACTCTCTGAATAATAAAATCATTGCTATTCTGTGTTCTGGGTATCTTTTCTTCGCATATTTTGTATTTGGGTATCATTTTGCATGTTAAGAGCATAATAGGTGACGTCATGGCCGACGTGATTGCTGACATCATGGGACGGATGGTGGTATCTGGTTTCCCCGCACCACCTTTGAGCAGAGGTGGTTTTGGGGGAGGGGCCTCCGAACACCCCGGGCGGTCGACACGTGGCGGGGGTACGGCAGGGAAACCGCCCATCCCCCGGACGTTAACCCCCGGCGTGTTGTGGGCTGAAAACACCCGCCCACCGTTGGATCTGGCGCAGTGGGGAACAGACGGCTGGCGGGGCGTTTTGGAGCGGCGGGCAACTTTAGAGCGGGTCCCTCCCGTATATTAAATAATATTGCGCTGCGATGGGTTGAAACTTTGGTTTAGGTGGGTTTTGTGGGTTGGGTTAGTGCGGGGTAATATAGCTTAATGTTTTCATTTAAAACATTTTAACATTAAATGTTGGGATTTGACTGCGGGGGCAGAATTGCAAGGTTTAGATGGGTGGGGGTTTAGGCATAGGTTATTAATCCTAACCAGAGGTTAGATTAATTCCGGGGTTAGGACGCGGAAGGGTTGATAATAGCCCCAAATGGACTAATATCTCCCATAACTATGTTACCTAGCTATAAAGCTAGGGGGTGGGATAGTTAATATGTTTTTTGGGAATTTTATATAGTTTTTTGTAGAAAATAGGGGTGGGGATGTAACTAGGGAGCTATATAATAAAGTTAGGAGTTAATATGAGTATGTGAGGTGAAGTGTGAGGGAGAGGTTAAGCTTGTGAACTGAAAACTTAGATACAAGAAATGGATGGAATATGAAATGAGGGTTTTACACAAGAAATGTGGTTTCTTTTTATTGAAGAAGGTCAAAACTTGACATGATTTTCTCAGGGGGGGAAATGCAAGTAGGACTGGTTAGGCAGATCCTAAAGTCCTCAAGGGGATATTAGTAAGAAAATTTTTAAGGGGAGTGAGGGGAGTTAGACATGCTTTGATAGTTCTTCCATTTAGACCATTGCTTTGACCCTTCTCTTTTTGATGAGATAAGATATGATTTTCAATATATCAGGTGGTCAGACCTTGCTTCTGCAACCTCAACCTACCTACCCAGCCTAGTACACCTAACATTTTTTCTTCTTTTTGAATGGGTGCACTTAGCCTTGCAAACCCTGATTGTCCTCTTTTCTTTTGGCTGCCCTCCTATCTGAATCTACCCTTATCTCTTCCAAGGGCCCAGATTAAGCAGTTGGGCTCCTTCATTTCTCTATCTAGCTACTCATCTGCCAAGCTTGAACTGTTTGGACAGATGTTCATTCTCTAGTCTAGAAAAAGCAATTTAAAACATGGCATGGTCCAGTTTGAACTGTTGGGCCATCCAGCAAGCTAGCAGTGGCATTTTGGTTAGCCACTTTCCTGGTCTTTCTTTGGGGTTAATTTCAATTATTTTTTCTGACCAATTCATTTTCTTGCCTTTTGATCATTCTTTTAAGGCATACCCTCTTTACATTTTTTAACTCTCTTTTCTTTTCACAAAATATGGAACCTTTGTAGCATCAAAGATGAACATATTTGGCACTTCCACTGTCAATCATGAAAAATGAAACCTACTGGCATATGAGACTAACAGGTGGGTACACAGTGGACAAGTTAGCAAAATATCTCTAATCTCTAAGGGGAAAGGGGTTTGGGTCTAAAAAATATTCATGCTTCAGAGAATATTTGGATACTAAAATTTTATAGAATCTGATTTCATAAGAAAATCTGTGGAAGAGGATAATTGTACATAAATACATCACTAGATATTCACTGTTATGTTGGATAATAAGGGAGGGTAAATGTATTAATGATGTTTTCAAATAGTGGAAATAATTACATTTATCATTCTAAGTTTTAGAGAATCATTTGGCTTGGAAGGTTGGGGATTTTACTTAGCTTAGGATTGGAGTAGATGCAATTATGGAATGTGGGATCAAGATATTTTTGCCACTTTAAATATGAATAATTTGCTTGAGGATCTAGGAATGGTGCATTGAAATAAAATAGACTAGGGTTCTAAGGATATATGGTCCTAATATTGAAAATAAATTAGAAACTTGGTCTTGGAGGGGATCATGCAATTGCTTGGAACAATTATTTGGCTAAATCTATAAAAGGCCACATCAGAGTTTGGGAAGGGTTAGGCTATGTAATTTGGTTATAAACCAAAGTTTCTATGATCTATTTTTTAGACTAGGATAAATGTTTTGATGGTTGTATTGAAATATTTCTGTGCCCCACCACCATCACCCTATATTAAATTCCATACCCCAAAAATATTGTACTTATTCATTTTTCTACATACATCATGTGCGAAAACATCCTATTGCTCCACACTCAACACATACTTATTTCCGCACATTGAGAAAGAGTAAAAATATATGAGGTTAAAAAGAAGAATAAATGAACTTGAAGAGGCTCTTAGTCCCATTCTCTTGTTCATGATACCTATCGCTATCCAAGCACCTGAAAGTTGCAGCAAGTACACCTGGCACACCCCAGGAAGTGAAAAAAGTGGCACAATCACTAACAAACATTAAATCCTATGTTGCATTGAATCTAATAAACAATTGGAAATATTGAATTATGGGAGGTTTCTTTACAATTGATAAATATATCTCAAATAAATTTTTTTGTTAACTAAATTTCTGAAGAAAGATCTTGAACATGATCAACAATTTTTCGATAATAATTTGTTAATCTTCATTAATAAAATCAATACTCTGAATGATTTCCAAGAAATCAACAAGGCCTCCCTCGAGGAAAAAGGATTAAATAGATCAATGTTGGTTGGTTTGCAAGAATAAAAATGTTAAATGTTGCAATCATGAAGTGCTTGAGTATTGATGGGTATAGGAGTAATGCCTTCCTCAAACCCATTAAAGTTGTCGAATACTTATGGGGCCCAAAAATTATTAGGGGCTCTATGATGATCCCCAAAGGTGTATTTAAATAATAATTGACTATTATTAAAGTATCATGGGTGTTGAATTTCAAAATTTAGGTAAGTTTATCAAAACTCAAATGAAGAAATCACAGGTCATGTTTGTTAATGACAATAAGGACCGATTAAATACACTGGAGTAACAACAGTTAGTTGCACATGATCTGAACGAAGAAATATTTGTGTTACGGGTTAAACAAGACATATCAATCTCATTGATAAAGGAATACATTGAATAGTGGCTTACAAAGTCCCTAAATGAAATCGTGAATCCTGAGTAACTGCATCAGCAATTAGATTAATGAGATTCCAACTACCACATATATAAATTCTTTTACAACAACCTCAAGTATAATCACCAATACATTCCACACATCATCCTTCTACAATTTTGTGAGTGTTCTTTATTTATTTTGAAAAAATTCTCGATTTTCTTCCTAGTCTTTGATCATTCAACTTTATGAACTATCTTGTACGTTTCTAAAGCTCATTCCCCACTATAATTTATTTTTCTATTCTAGGTATGCTTACGGTAATTGGTTAATAGGAGCCCAATCCCAATCCCTTATTTGGACAAACGCCTTAGATTGAATTAAGTATCGATATTTTTCCAAGTGATCTAGGGTCTTAACTTTATTCAGATATATAAACTTATTATGTGATTCTCGCAGAGATATTTTTTTGGTAAAGAATCTCATTTATGTTTATATGACTTTGGTAGGAATCTGATGATGTTTTCCTATGCTTTTATGCATTTAAATGCTTGAAATCATTTTATAGCTCTTTGATATCTGAACCATACTATATTTTATTCTATCTCTTGATTTTTGTTCAAATATGTACCCTCATGATATGTCAATGAATGAATGTAGTGGAACAAATCTTGAAGAATGCATTTATTTATGCCATCATCATTTATTTTTATTTTGAGAACATATAGTCAACTCTTAGGTGCATGTGCTAAATGTTTATATTTTGATATTTAAGTTATTTTGAATATTTGAGTGTGTGAAAATAGGAGTACCACCTCTACAAAAACATAGAGGGAACCTAAAAACAAGCCCTAAGAGGTTGACACTTTTTCCTAATAGGAAAATATATCAACATTTTTGGTTATTCCAATAGGGATGAGAATGATTCAATATTTTATACCCATTAGTTGACTCGTCCTAACCTAGTCCAACTTAATATTCTCATTAGATTGGAAGACCAAAAAAATGTACTGAATCAATTGTATGAATTTCTCTTCAGAATAGCAAGAACAAGGCAAGGATTTGAAAAGTCCTGGCAAGCTTTGGATCAACAAGAGTTGAAAGTTCCACACAATCTAGAAAGGAAACTCCAATAAAACATAAATATTGAAGATGGAGGAATCCAAGAACCTAAGAAGGCATTTGATGGAAATCCAAAGAAAAAAGATTGTTGAGAAAGCCAATACTTCAAAGAATGAGGGAATATCACTTTCCTTTCCCTAGAAAAGGACAAATGGAAAATCGCAAAGGAATAAGAGCAGAAATATGAGAAAGAAGAAATCAAAGATGAAGGCTTAGAGTAAGTCCTCTTGACTTGGAAGGGGAACAACGCTGCTTACCTACCCCATTCCTAGGATTTTTTTCCTATATTTAATGGAGATGATGTCATGAATCCAAATGAACATATAAAGAAGTCTGTAACAACCCCTGGTTGATTTTTCATGTAAATAAAATAAAACCAAGGTCATGGGACACACATTCTAAGCTGAATGGTGGGAAAAACATTATAGTGGGCATCATTTATGGTTAATAATGGCTATGGAAATTGGCAAAGGCATTGACAAAGTCAAAGAGGAAATAATTAGCATTTAATTATGAAAATAAAGGAAAATAGGAGAAAAGGAAGGTGAAGAGACACAAATATGCAATTAGAGGAAAAACTGAAGGAAAATGAAGAAAAAAGGGAGATCGATGATAAAAAGGCATCAGAGAATTATTTCACAGTTTTTTGTTAGGTCTAGATTTTTCTAGTTTATCATTTGGCTCTCTTAGAACACTTAGAGAATTATTGGAGCATTCTAGCATTCACTTGGATTAGAGAAAGAAAGCAAAGGAAAGCAATGAAGCCCAAGGAGACAGTTGAATCAACAAATACAACAAGCTTACTTTGTAGGTAACAGGTTGCATGTGTGATCTCCTTGTTGATTTTTGGATGCATGGTATATGCATGTGATTCCTTGGTTATGTGCTATCATTCACATGAATATTTGGTTGGATTGACAGTGGTTTAAGCCTTTCCTTGCCATTTCCTGAATATCCATGGTGTAGTGGGTTCCCCATTTGGTTTTTAAATTGGTTCTTTGGTTTCCTAGGGCTATGGGTTAGAACAAATTCTCTGGAGCTTTGAAACAACTTGGGTTCGTTAGAGGTTGTGGGTTGTGTTACTAGTCCCTAGACTCTGTGGGTTGTGACAAATGCTTTGGAGCCCTAAAGCAACTCAGGTTTCTTGGAGGCTGTGGGTTGAGTTACTAGTTCCTGTAGCCCTGGATAATTTGGGTAGAGACCGATCTGGTTGATGTTAGTGATTTATGGACTGTATAGGTGAGATCACTATGCTTGAGCGTTGATGTGTTTTGGCCTCTTGAAGACCTAGTTGGTTCTATTTTTGGTTTTACCTTTATGATCCCACATTCATGCTTGGAATATGGCGCGGGGGTGATTGGCTGAAATAGAGATTTGGTTTAACCCAATCTATGATTAGGTGGTATATGGAAGTCCCTGACTTGGATGGAATTTTCATATGTTAATATGAACTATTTTATTGTTGTGATCTATGAGCACTTGTATATATTATTATGGTGATTTTATGGTTGATTTGTCATAGTTTCTATTCAAGTTATATGCCTAGTTTTATGATGTACTCTAGCTTTGGCTCTTGTTCATGATTGATAAATTATTGGATGGTTGAAGAATGCATAGGCTAACAAGTGTTACTGTAGCTAGCTTGAGAGGGAAATGAGCCTTCTTGGTGACTCTCATATGAAGTCCAGAAGTTTATGATTAGATATGCATTCATGACCTGTAGCTTATATCTGTGTCATGTGTTTGATGAAATTTATATCTTGCATTAGGTATGTATTGGTGAAGATTTGGATCAAGTTCTATTTGTTGAGCATTATTATCCTTATTTACATGATTCTAGAAAGTTATAGGCAGTTATGGGTAGTGATCTAGAGGCTTTCTTGAAAAAGTGGAAAAGATCTCGTGACCATGTACACTAAATTGGGAAATTTAGGTCATAACTGTTGGCAGTCAGGCCCTATATGTGCGTTTATAGCCTCCCAACCACATACATGCAGTGTCATGGTTGCGATTGGGGAGTTTATTTTATGAAAAAGAGTTACAACTCAAGGATTGATCACCTTGGGTGGTTTGTAAGCTCTTGAGTGGTCTGTAGTCCCTGAGGGATGGTTGTAATTTGTCGGTTAGTTGGTCCCACTTCCATAAAGAGAACTTGGAGGTTGGGTCATATCATAGTGGCACTCAACTCATGTTACCCTAGAAATATTTTCAAAGTGGGTAAATGTGGGAGGAGATGTTATGGGGTGGTATTAGAGTTGGTTCTGTTCTCTTTGGGTGATATTTGACACCAAAGGGTGGTATTAAAGCTTCTAGGTTCAAACAGTTGGACTGGATGGGCTAAATGCATATGGTTATGCATGCATGTCATTTTTTATGTGTTCATAATGCATGCATGTATGTTGCTTCTTGTTATGATCATGATATTTATGTATGAGTTGACATGCTTGTGAAGATTATATCATGCTAATCTGGATTGATTTGTGAAAATGTGATAGCCTCCCCTAAACTTCATTAAGGGATTATGTCCCTATTTGGTTTATCTAACATGACATGTTTGTAGGAGATAAAATATTAGATATGAGGAGAAAAATGGTTGACTACAATTCACATCATTCCCCTTAGAGGCCTGACATGAATTCAATAGAATAGGACAAGTTAGTTGAGCAGTAAGGAGAAGAGTACTCTCTTGATATAACAGATACACTGAGAAATTTGAAGAAATAAATAATAAGTTGTAAGGCAGATAATAACAGTTTGATTGAGGCATAGGAAAGGCTTTCCCAAGCTCAAGAAAAGTAAGCAAAGGTTAATGAAGTCATCCTTCAGATCCTTTTAGAATTGCAGAAGTAGGGAAAACTCAGGACCAGTCATGGAAAAGAGGAAAAGACTAATGGGGAATATGGTAGAAGGTCTTGATTAGGATACAAGTTGGACATAAATGATAAAGTCAGAGGTGGCAGATCTTTAGATACACCTGATAGATGGGCTGACACTCATGGATTTTATTCTAGTTCTTGTTCTAAGAGACATCATTGTCACTACCGCCAACATCCTTATAGGAGGAGTGAGAAGTAATATTTTCTAGAGGATTTTAAGAAAGCCAAGCCTCCTTTTAACAGGGACGTGAAGAAATCAGAAGATGCAGAAGCATGACTACTTGGGATGAATAATTTCTTCGGATTGCATGATTATTCAGAGAATATGAAATCCAAGATAGTGATCTTAAGTCTCAAGGGAAAAGCTGATATCTAGAGGGAAGACATGAAGCGTGTCAGAGGCATCAGGGTAGAGGAGCTTACTTAGCATGAGTTTAAAAGTCTCTTTAGGAAGTACTCGTCTGAGATATATTATGACAAAAAGGCCAAGGAATTCTATGAGTTGAAAATGGGTTCCATGATAGATGAAGAGTACACGACTAAGTTTCTGGAGCTATTGAGGTATGTTCCCTACCTAAAGGATGAGAAGACAAAGGTACGAAGGTTCATCAATGGGCTGCCTTTATAATTTAAAGATTAGATTGAGTATGATGAGCCTCGATCATTGGAGGAACTCATTGGGAAGCTGAAGCATTGTTATGAGTAGTCAAAGCACAAGTACAAGCCGGGATTGGAAAGGTAATGAAAAGATTAAAGGAAAGTGGGCTAAGAAGTGAAGAAGACATCAGGACACAGGTCATAAAGAGAATGTAGTGCCATATAAGAAGTTCAATGCAGTTGACAGAGGAAAAGAATTTCAACCTGAGGAGCAGAATAAAGGCGATGGTAGGAAGCCTTTGAGGTGTTGGAGTTGTGGTGGAGCGCATCGCCAGAGTGAGTGCCCATCATATCAGGGTGCTAGGACTCAGATTTACAGTGATCAGGAGGCACACACAATTGGATATGTTGGGTAGAGTATTCCTCGAATTTATGCAGCAACGGATAACAAGCATGATGATCATCAAGAATCCATTATTGAGACGGAAGGTAAGATTTGTGATCAAGCTATCTCCATTTTTATTGATCCTGGATCTAATTATAGTTATATTAGTCTTGACCTGGTGGATAAATGTTGCTTGAATAAATAAGTGCATGAAAAATCTTGGTTGGTGCAATTGGCTACAAGAGCCAAGAGAAGAGTTCATCATTGGGTGAGATCTTGTGAATTTGAGCTTAATGGTATGCCTACATGAGCACATCTAAACGTGCTTCCTTTGGGTTTATATAATATTATTTTGGGCATGGATTGGTTATTTATTCACAGGACTAAGGTGGATTGTTATGATAAGGCTATTGAGTGTCTGGAAGATGATGGAGAAAGAAGAGTCTTGTAAGGAAAGAAGAATCCTACACCAATGAGAATGGTTACAACTATGTAGGCAAAGAACAGTTGCCATAAGGGATGTGTATTGTTTGCAGTGCATATTTCTAGTGATAAAAGAAAGGATGTTGAGGATGATGAATTCATGAAGAGATATCTTGTTTTGCAACAGCTTTAGGATGTGTTTGTTGTATAGATTTCAGAGTTTCTTCCTCATAGAGAGGTATACTTTTCTATTGAGTTGATGTTAGGATCAACACCAACATCTAAGGCACGATGAGTACTCCAGATTTGGTGGAATTGAAGGTGCAGCTTAAGGAAATTCTTGATAAGGGATACATAAGGCCAAGTGTGTCACCTTAGGGTGCACCAGTATTTTTTGTAAAGAAGAAGGACGATACTCTCAGATTGTGCATTGATTACATGCAGTTGAACAAGGTGACCATCAAGAACATGTATCCATTGCCACAAATTGATGATTTGTTTGATTAGTTGAAGGGAGAAACAATGTTTTCAAAGATTGATATGATAATAGGATATCATCAGGTGCACACCAAAGAAGAAGAAATTTACAATACTACATTTCGTACAAGGCATGGTCATTATGATATTGTGGTGGTTCATTTTGGTCTTACTGATGCTCCAAACACTTTCATGTGTTTGATGAATAGTGTGTTGCGTCCTTACCTGTACAAGTTTGTGATAATGTTTATTGATGATATATTGATATAATCCAAGAACAAGGAAGAGCATGTAGAGCACCTGGCGGCAATGTTAAGAGAGCATCAGTTGTACGGAAAGCTCAACAAGTGCAGTTTCTTAGAGCCTTAGATTCATTACTTGGAACATGTTGTTTCCAAGTAGGGGATATCAATGGTCCCCGAAAATATTAAATATATCATGGAGTGGAAAACTCATAGGAATGTGGATGAGGTCAGATCATTCATGGGACTAACATGTTATTACAGGCGGTTCATCAAGAACTTATCATAGATTGGTTATGCTATTACATCCTTTCAGAGAAAAGGGAAGATGTTTGAATGGATTGAGGAGTCTGTAGCTAGTTTTGAGTAGTTGAAGCATTTGCTTACAAATTCTTCAGTTTTGAAGATTGCAGATCCTGATAAGGAGTTTCTGGTTTGTACAAATGCTTGCAAGGAAGGACTTGGTGGAGTCTTGATGAAGGAAGGACAAATAGTATGTTATGAGTCAAGGAAGTTGAATGAGCATGAGCGGAACTATGTGACTCATGATCTTGACTTGGTACCTATCATTCATGTATTGAAGAAGTGGAGACATTATATTCTTGGCGAGAGGTTCATCTTGATGAGTGATCATAATGGGTTGAGGTATTTGTTTGACCAACCTAATCTAAATGTTAGGCAATATAGATGGTTGACTACCCTTAGTGAGTTTGAATTTGAAATTAAATAATTCAAGGGAAAGGAGAATAGGGTTGCAGATGCCTTTAGTAGGAGAGTGAAAGTGAATCACATTTCAACTGTGAGCTCTTATGGGACAAATTTACAAGAGCGATCTTGCATGCAGGGAAGAATGATGAGAGGTATTAGAAGCTAAAGCACAAATTGCAATAATAAGATGAAGGTGATAGGGATGAGGAGTATCACCTCACGATAGATGGCTTGGTGATATGCAGGAACAAGATTTATGATCTAGATAGTAGTGAGCTCAAGAAGCTTATCTTGAGGGAGTTTCATGTCAAGTCGTATTCAGGCCACCCTGGATATCAGAAGACTTTGAAAACTGTCAAGAAGTTCTATCATTGGTTGAGGTTGAAGAAAGAGGTGGATAAGTTTTTTGTGAGATGTTTGGACTATCAACAGGTGAAAGCAAAGTTTAAGCATCTAGTTGGTTTGTTACAACCTATTCTCATTCTAGAATGGAAATGGGAGGTCATTTCCATGGAATTCATTACAGGTTTTCCAAGAACATCAAAGTAGCATGATTCCATCATAGTTGTGGTTGATAGTTTGAGTAAGGTAGCTCACTTCATTGCAGTAAAGTCTAAAAATTCATCTAGTGAGGTAGCTTAGATATTCATTAGGGAGATAATGAGATTTTATGGTGTTCCCAAGAAGATCCTAGCAGATAGAGATGCCAAGTTTAGTTCCAAGTTTTTGAAAGAGTTGTTTGTAGACTTGGGGATAGAGTCAGCATTCAACACAACTTATCATCTACAAACAAATGGACAGATAGAGAGGGTGAACAAGATTCTTGAGGATATGCTGAGGATGTATGTCATGCATCAACAAAGGAAGTGGGAGGAGTATCTTTTCCACTGGTGGAGTTTTCATATAACAATGGGTATCAAGAATCCTTGAAGATCAGTCCATTTGAGGCTCTTTAGGGGTGGAGTTTTAATAATCCTATCAGTTGGAGTGATCCAGTGAACAAGGTGTTGATTGGATCAAATATGTTGGTTGAGATGGAGTATGAGATGCATGTTATTAGAAGGAATTATAAGGCGACACATGATTCAGGTGGATATTGGTGGCCACCCGCCTATTCCACATAGACCCCCCAGTCAAGTTCATCTGTTTCCTTGTTCATTTCAGCATTTACTATTTTAGTAGTTTTTTGGGTCATGAACTTCCGGATTAGTTTTGACCCCCTAAATGACGTTTTTTTGGGCTCTGCGACAGGCCCACAACCATAGGCAAGTGCCTATGGTGAAACATGTAGTACTCAGAGAGACCATTCCAACAAGGTATCACACGCACCAAATGGAGATAATATGACCAAGTTACGACCCCGGGAAGTTGGTTGCCTAATTAACCCCAACAGGGCCCACAAACTCTTGGTGTTACATCTCCTGGGGTTATTTTTTTGGTTGTTTAGTGTTTTCACATGTTTTCCAATAATAAATAGGCCCTTGACTCATTGTAACACAGTGCAAAGGCATGAGGCCGCCACAACTCTTATAAGACGTAAGCTACCATCGCCCGAGCTATCTTATTTCCATTCTGTTTGTAAGCATAGTTCAATATTTTTCTATGAAGTGTTTTTCTGCTGCATCTCTATGTTTATGATTATATCTATAAGTTGTTGCGTTCCTATTTAAGTTCAGACAAGTGGTATCCAAGTGGTCTGCTCTTTCTTTGTTTTAATTTGCATGTCCCCAATGAGGTTTGGGTATAAGGAGTTAGGGATTGATCTGGTTGAACCATTGCAAGATTAGCCTCAAAAAATCTGACAACCTCCCATGGCAGAAGAAAAGAAAGATGAGGGGGTAGGAGATCCTTTCAAAATGTTGCTCGAGGAAGCCCTCGAGTGATAGAGGGATGCGATGATGGATAAATTTTCCCAGATCCTTCGACGACTACCCACAGGCGATGCATATTCATCCAACAACCACTCTGGAGGCACCACTCCTTTTAAGGTACAAGTTAACTTTGATATTCCCATATTCGAAGGCCTGATAGATGCAGACGTTGTAGATAAATGGTTAAATATATTGGAAGGATATTTTTCAGTTCATGACTTTTCCAATTGGGAAAAGATTACTTTTTCATTTCTTAAAGCCGCCCCACACATCAAGGATTGGTGGGAAACCTACTGTGAACAAAAGGACAAGAGTGAACCCTCACTGTTTTCAGCCACACCCATTTGGAATTCTTTCCGAGACGCCATCAAGGAACAATATTACCCTATCGGGAGCTATGAAGACAAATACATAAAATGGACCACGCTACAGTAGGGAAGGGACCAAGATGTGCCAGAGTTCACAAATAATTTCCATACCATTTGTACAAAGCTGGGTATCAAGGATACTGAGCGATATTTGGTGCTCAAGTACCACGACTGTATACACAAGCACATCTAGGATAAGACAGAGTTCCTGGATATTTCCTCGCTCGACACGGCGTATCGGTACGCTATCAAGATTAAGCAGATGTTTAAATAGAAGATGCGGGACTTTGGATTTGTGAATACAAAGCAAGGAAAAGGCGCCCCTAAACCACAGAACAAAGTACCAAGCCAAGGTGGCGCTACCTAGGACATCCCCGAATTTGCAAGCAAAGAACAACACCCCGAAGACGAAGAAGGACATGGGAAAATGGTGTGAGTTCCATAAGATCCCCACTCACAATAAAAGTGAGTGTCGGGCCAAGCAGTCACTGGTGGCCGAGTTGAAGGCTTTCGAATCAGGCGCAAGTTCCGACTCTGAATTACAACCCGATAAGGGAACTGAAAAAGGGAAGTAGATCATTGATGCGGAGCCCAATGTCACTGTGGCCACCACCAAGAACTAGAATATTGAGCCTGAAGATCCAAAGGAGGGGGAACACCTCTTCCACTCACAGATGTGGGTGAAGGGTTGTTTGCTGCAGTCATTGTCGAAAGCGGGAGACTAAATAACATCATTTCATTGGATGTCGTGAAGCGCCTGGGACTAAAGACTATAGCACATCCACAGTCGTGCACCATCGGGTGGCTTAACCAAGGACAAGATCTTCGTGTAAGGCAATAGTGCCGCCTTCCCTACAACATCAAGCCATTCATAGATGAGGTACTGTGTGACATTGCTCCTCTTGAAGTTTGTGATGTATTTTTAGGAAAACCATACTTGTGGAAGCAACATGTTGTATATGAGTCTAGACCTCTCTTTGTGATTATTACTTTGGCTAATAAGTTGTACAAGATACTGGAGGTAGCCCCGCCTATCGCCATCTCTTTGATCATTACAAAGCAATGCAATAAGATCATTTCCCAGACTAGGAAATTTTTTTTCCTCATGATTCACCCCAGGGCAAGAAGAAGGCTGTGGCCATGGCTTCTATGCAGGGCTCCTCTACACAACAACAACATATGGACAAGGTCGTGGAAGAGTACAGGGATATTTTCGCCTCACCAATAGGGGTATCTTTGCACTGTCAGGTCAAGTACTCCGTCGATTTGACCCCGAGCGCGCCACTGCCCAATGGAACGATCTATCGACGCGCTGTTCTCGAGAACGATGAGATCAAGAGGCAGATTCAGGAACTATTGCAGAAAGAGCACATCAGGCCAATCTCATCACCTTGTGCGAGCCCGATTGTATTGGTACAGAAGAAGGATGGGACCTGGAGGCTCTATATTAACTATCGGGTGCTGAAAAAGATCACTATCTGGAATAGGTAGCCAATCCCGTGGATTGATGACCTTCTAGACCAGCTCAAGGGGACCAAATATTTCAGCAAGATTGACTTGAAGTCAGATTATCACCAGGTTCCTATCGAACCCTCTGATGTGTGGAAGACTATCTTCAAATCCAAGGAGGACCTTTTCAAATGGTTGTTCATGCCATTTGGATTGACAAATGCCCCTGTAACCTTCATGAGACTGATGGACGACATCTTGCGGCCCTTCACCAATGCATTCATGGTGGTTTATTTAGATGACATCTTGATATTCAACTAAAATTGGGAAGAGAAACTCCACCATATTCGACAAGTCCTTCAAACCCTGCGCCAACAAAATTTGTGTGCTAACTTGGAGAAATTCACCTTTGGCATGACCCAGGTTCAATATCTAGGGTACATCATTGATGAGTAGGGTGTACATATGGACCCATCCAAGATACAAGTCATTCAAGATTGGCCAGCCCCAACCACTCTAACGGAGCTCCGCAACTTTTTGGGTCTTGCCAATTTCTACCACAGGTTCATGATGGGGTTCTATCATATGACTTGGCCTTTAAGTCAAGTCACCAAGGGCGGAGTGAAAGATTTTTTTTTTTGGTTAGAAACCCAACAACAAGCATTCTCCGAGTTGAAGAATCGCCTCTATTCTGCACCAGTGCTCATATTACCAGACCTACAACAACCATTTGAGATTGACATAGATGTCTCTGACTATGCTATTGGTGCGGTTCTTACTCAGCATGGGAATTCAGTGGCTTACCACGGTGAGACACTTTCAGACATAGTTCAAAAGTACCCCACTTATGACAAGGAAAGTTATTCCATTGTGCAGGCCTACCATCAATGGAAGCATTACATTTTGGGGAAGGAAACGGTCATCCACATAGACCACCGACCACTATAGTTCATACAGACACAAGGGAAGTTGCAGAATGATCGCCATTAGAAATAGTCCACCTATTTGAAACAATTCCATTTGAACATTAAGTATAAGAAGGAAAACACCAATAATGTTGTTGATTGCCTCAGCCGACCTCCACTCTTGCCGCTAATCACTGTGCTCAACTCCTGTGGGAACGAGACATTAGGGTGGCTGAATATTTACAAGATGAATCCAGAATTCTGCAGCATATACTAGACACTCCTGAAAGGGAAGAAAGTTACAAATTTTCACCTTTAGGATGCACTTTTATGCCACATGGGACACATATTTGTTCCTTCAAGTGAGTGTGCCAAGATGATTTGTGAGGCACACTACAGCTGGGTTGCTGGACATTTTGGAGTAGAGAAAATAGTGGCGGTATTGCAGAAGAATTTTTATTGGAAAAAACTTCGTCAAGATGTTGGGAAGTACATTAAACCCTGCACCGCTTGTGCCATCTCCAAACCAAACATCAAGAAGCAAGGCCTGTATACTCCTCTACCTACTCCTAGCCGGCCTTGGGAATCTGTCTCCATGGATTACATGTCGGGCCTTCCTTATACTAAGCATGACAACGATTGCATTTTCGTGGTTATCGACAAGTTCTCTATGATGGCCATCATGGCGGCCTGTAAGAAGAGTATACCAACAGAGGCCACTGCTAAGCTCTTCTTTGAGCAAGTATGGGTACACTTTGGGATCCCAAAGTCCATTGTTTCATATCGGGACAACAGATTCCTAAGTGCATTTTGGTCAAGTCTCTGGTTGATGCTGGATATAAAACTTATTAAGTCCACGAATTTAAGTGCATTTTGTTCAAGTCTCTGGTTGATGCTAGATATAAAACTTATTAAGTCCACGAATTTCCATCCCCAAACTGATGGCCAAACAGAGGTTATCAATAGGATTATTGTACACATTGTGTACATGTAAAACTCGAAGCATCCACGCACGTGGGATGAAATTCTCCCCTATGTCCAACATAGCTACAACAAAGCTCTCCACAACTCAACAGACCACAACCCCTTTCAGGTAGGGCGGGGATTTCAGCCATTATGCCCCATTGATGTGGCCATACCATTTGAAACCACTTAGGTAGATTCAGCTCACGTTCAGTATGAAACTGAAAGGGATAGCAACTTCATTGAGTGCATTCAACAAATCCATTAGCACATCCATGATATATTGGATAGAGCCTTTGCAAAGTACAAGCAACACCATGGTCATCATCGATTGCTGTGCAAATTCCAAGTGGGCGAAAAAGTTTGGCTACACTTGCAGAAGGAGTGCCTTGCTAGACCCCACCGCAAGCTTTGCCCACTCCGATATGGGCCATACACCATCACCAAGTACATCAATGATAATGCCTTCAAGATCAACATCCCACCGTTCCTTGGTCTGCACCTAGTGTTCAATGTAGATCACCTTCGGCCATACTTTCCACCATTGTTGGACACATCTGACATTATAGAACAACTCACACCAACAAAGCTCAACCCAGACTACATGGAACATGCCAAAATTGATCAAATCATGGACAAACAGATCAAGAACACTCACCAACAAAGGATACAACTATATCGAGTTGTCAAAGCAGGCCAACTCCTTCACCAGGGTAAGTGGTTCACCAGGGACCAGGTTCAACAAAAATTTCCTCACCTCATGGAGGCTCTGCATGCAATGGGTACCATTGCTTCCTAAGGGGGGAGGAATGATCTAGGTGGATATTGGTGGCCACTCACCTATTCCACCTATACCCCCCAGTCAGTTTCATCTGTTTCCTTGTTCATTTCAACATTTACTATTTTTAGCAGTTTTTTGGGTCCTGAACTTCCAGAGTAGTTTTGACCCCCTAGACGACGCTTTTTTGGGGTCCGCAACAAGCCTATAGGCGTAGGTAGGGGCATGCAATGAAACTTGTAGTACTCAGAGAGATATTTCCAACAAGGTATCGTACGGGCCAAAAGGAGATAATATGACCAAGTTACGACCCCGAGAAGTTGGCCGCCCAACTAATGCCAACGGAACCCACAAAATCTTGGTGTTACATCTCCTGGGATTATGGTTTTGGTTTTTTAGGGTTTTCTCATATTTTCCAATAATAAATAGGTCCTTGAGCCTCATTGTAACATAGCTCATAGGCATGTAGCTGCCACATCTCTTCTCAGAGAAAAGCTACCATCGCCCAAGCTATCTTATTTCCATTCTATTTGTAAGCATAGTT
This sequence comes from Pinus tabuliformis, assembly GCA_031772625.1. Classification (NCBI taxonomy): domain Eukaryota; kingdom Viridiplantae; phylum Streptophyta; class Pinopsida; order Pinales; family Pinaceae; genus Pinus; species Pinus tabuliformis. The sequence goes on from CM062815.1 coordinate 351,005,615, forward strand.
CAATATTTTTCTGTGAAGTGTTTTTCTGCTGCATCTCTGTGTTTATGATTATATCTGTAAGTTGTTGCTTTCCTGTTTAAGTTCAGATTAGCACATGACAGGAAAAAGAGTTATTCGAATCAACATAGCTCATTCAAGGAGTTTCAAATTGGGGAGCATGTGTACATGCACATCAATCCCAAGAGGATCTCCTTGAGGATCGAATCATGTGCCACAATGGCACCTTGATATTGTGGGCCTTTGGATATCCTTGAGAGGATTGGGCCAGTGGCCTGAAAAATTGCACTACTGCCAACAATGAAAGTCCATGATGTTTTCCATTTGTCGTTGCTTAAGAGATATGTCCAGGATGTTGATCATGTGATTGACTGGTCTGTATTATAGGTGGAACCAGATGGAGAGTTCCAACCATAACATCAATGTATTTTATAGTGAAAACAACTCATGCTTCAGAACTAAGCAATGGAGCAAGTGAAAGTGCAATGGAAGCACTTTGGGCTTGATGAAGCTACATGGGAGATGGTTGATCACATGCATAATTTGTATCATTATTTAGTTGTTGGTTGAGAAGATGTGTTTGGTTTATATTTATATATGCATATGTGTATTGTAAATATTGCAATGAGTTGTGTTATAAAGCCCCAATAAGCAGTATGTTGTTCATGGTTTCAACATTTTGGTATGATGTAAATGTTGCATTGAGATGTGTTATAAAGCTCCATGGGAAACATGTTTTTCTAGTTATAAGCATCATTAAACACCAAGGATGATGTTCCCCTAAGGGGGAGGGGTTTGTAATAGCCCTTATCTTATTTTCCATGTAAATAAAATAAAACTAAGGGCATGGGACATGTATTCCAAGCTAAATGGTGGGAAAAACAATATAGTGGGCATCACATGTGGTTAATAATGGCTATGGAAATTGGAAAAGGAATTGGCAAAGGCAAAGAGGCATTAATTGGCATTTAAATATTATTGTTCAAATATAGCCGTTACTTGAAATTATGTCTCTACATTTCTCTCTATTTAAGCCTTTGCCATGGTCTGCCTGTTCATCTGGTCCTGATGATGAACCACACTTGTTGGTTCAAAACATGTTGACCAAAAATTTCTCTTATGTGATTTCTACCGAAAGACTTTGCTTAATTCATTATGGATCACATAAGCCTCAATACATAAAGTGGCATTTAATTATGAAAAAAATGAAAAAAAGAGAAAAGGAAGGTGAAGAGACACAAATTTGCATGCAAGGGAAATTAGAGGAAAAATGAAGGAAGATGAAGAAAAAAGGGAGATCAATGATAAAAAGGGACTAGAGAATCAGTTCACAGTATTTTGTTAGGTCTAGCTTTTGTTAGTTTAGCATTTGGCTCTCTTACTCTCTTGCACACTTAGAGAATTCTTGGAGAATTCTAGAATTCACTTGGATTGGAGAAAGAAAGCAAAGGAAAGCAAGGAAGCGTAAGGAGATAGTTGGATTGACAACCACAACAGGCTTACTTTGCAGGTAATAGGTTGCATGTGTGATCTACTTGCTGATTTTTAAATGCATGGTATATGCATGTGATTCCTTGGTTATGCGTTGTCATTGGCATGGAGATTTGCGTAGATTAACAGTGGTTTTAGCCTTCCTTGCCATTTCCTCGATAACCATGGTGTAGTGGGTTCCTCGTTTGGTTTTATGATTGGTTCTCCAGTTTCCTATGGTTGTGGGTTGGAACAAATTCTCAGGAGCCATGAAACAACATGGGTTCCTTGGAGGCTGTGGGTTAAGTTACTAGTCCCTAGAGCCTGTGGGTTGGGACAAACACTCTGGACCCATGAAACAACCCGGGTTCCTTGGAGGTTGTGGGTTGAGTTACTACTTCCTAGAGCCCTAGAAAGGTTGGGTAGAGACCAATATGATTGATGTTAGTGATTTCTGGACCATATAGGTGAGATCACTATGCTTGAGGTTTGAGGTGGTTTGGCCTTTGGAAGCCATAGTTGGTTTTATTTTTGGTTTGACCCTTATGATCCCACATTCATGCTTGGAATATGGTGCAGGGGTGATTGGCTGAAAGAGAGATTTGATTCAACCCAATCTATGGTTGGGTGGTACATGGAAGTCCCTGACTTGGTTGACATTTTCATATGTTAATATGAGATATTTTACTGTTGTGATCTATGATCACTTGTATAGATTATTATGGTGATCTTATGGTTGATTTGTAATGGTTTTCATTCAAGTTGTATGTTGGTTATATGCCTGGTTTTATGATGTGCTCTAGCTATCAGTCTTGTTCATGACTGATAAGTTACAGGATGGTTGATGAATGCTGGGATAACAAGTGTTATTGAAACCATGTTAAGAGGGAAATGAACCTTCTTGGTGATTCTTAGATGAAGTTCAAAAATTTATTATCAGATATGCATTCATGACTCGTAGCTTATATGTTTGTCATGTGTTTGAAAAAATGTTTATCTTGCATTAGGCATGTATTGGTCAAGATCTAGCTCAAGTTTTGTTTATTTAGCATTGTTATCCTTATTGTAATGATTCTGGAGAGTTACAAGTAGTTATAGGAAGTGGTTTGGAGGATTGCCTAAAACAGTGGCATAGATTTCGCTATCGTATGCACTAAACTGGGGAATTTTGGTCATAACCACTGGTAACCAGACCTATGCGTGTGGTTATAACCTCTCAACCACATGCATGTAGTGTTATGGGTGCGGTTGGGAAGTTTCTCTTGTGGAAAAAAGTTCCATCTTAGGGATTGATCACATGAGGTGGTTTGCAGGCTACTGAGTGGTCTATAGTCCCTGAGGGATGGTTGTATCTTGTCGGTTATTTGGCCCCACTTCCATAACTGGAACTCAAAGGTTGAGTCATATCATAGTGACACTCGACTCATGTTTACCCTGGAAATCTTGTCAAAGTGGGTAGATGTGGGAGGAGGCGTTACACGGTTCTTGGCCATTTGTGCACACATGGAATTTTACATGAAGATTTAATGGTTAGTGTATATATTCAAACCATGATCGTACCCACCTATGATTGGTATCTTTCTCTGCATGTTGCTACAATTACATTCTTTGATGACATAGAAAACACCTTTATTGGGAGATATGCCCATCCCATTGGATATCACACTCACCCAATTCACCCAAATTCATATCGAAAAGAATGAAAAAAATTAGATATTTTAATCTCTGATTTTTCAAAACCTTGCAATAGATAGCTCAAGACACTTATCCTCCAGCTACATTCAAATGTTATAAGAATGCGATGCCAACTAATGCCAAGTATGTAATAAAGCCTTCCCACATTAACATATTAGAGGGAGCTATGAGAAGGGTGTGTGATATGGAGGAGGATGTGATATAAAGTAATCATGATCTATAAATCATTTGAGCAAAATCTAAAGAGAAATGTCTTTCTTGAACATTTCAGAATAAAAAAGACTAATACTTATCAACCTTCTTTGATAATATTTTTCCATGATAATATACCATATCGTGATGTAATAAACCTATATTATGCTACTTTTAGTACATTTTGCACTTATTTTGATCAATAAACCACTTCCTAAGGTATTTTCTCATTAATTTTTATTTTTTGGAATTTCATGAAAAATTATGCATTGTAAATCAAGTTTACCAAATTTTTACAAAAAATAAACAATTTTTATAATTTCTCATTCATTTAGTTGTTTCTAGGCTCGCTGGGAAAAATTAGGGACACAAGTTTTATTGTACATGATTCCAAGAATGTTAGTTCACCCTGGTTTCAAGAGAAAATGCATGCAAAGGTCTGGCTAACATAGATAATCTGATTACTCAAAGGCAATTTTAGTGAGGAATTTCACCAAGATCTGAGAAAAAGTGGATTTCCCACAATTTCATCCATTGGGAAAGTCGAAGTGCATCTACAAGAAGGATCTTATTAGTATTTGGTTTGCAACAAAGAGATTTATGAGTAGCTTGTTTAATTTTTCAAGTATAAATGCAAAGCTAGTGAAGCTTGCAAATCACTTTTAGATTTCAAACTTTCATATTTCTATTGTGATTTTAATACTTAGGAACTTCATCATTGAAACTCTGATTCACGCTTCATTATCAGTAATATATGTAGTCCTTGTGAGTTTTTACTAGCTAGTAGTCTTCGATGTACAAACTAAGGTGTGAAGGGACCCATTGTCTCAGCATGTGCACCTAATTTTTATTTATTTATTTATTGTTGATCATATCTATGAATGATAACATATATTTGTGTGTATTTTTCTTTCGTGTTTACATCTACATATGCGAGCAAGCATTTACTTTCTGTTTGAAATAACACTGAGAGGGTGGGTGAATCAGTATTATCAATTTAATAATATTTCATTTCCATAAACAGATTTATATACGCTACTTTGGTTAATGAAACTTGCGTATATACGCAACTATGTTTAGAGAAACCAGCATACACCTTGTAAACTTATAATTTAGTTAGTTGATCTTTGATCTGTGTATCACAACCATATAAGCAGTATCAGGTACAGTAAAAAAAACAGAGCAGACAATCACACACAAGAACACAAGATATAAGGTGGAAACCCAATGTGGGTGAAAACCACCTGCTGCAATTTGTCTCTATCTTATTTTAATAAGAAACTTCTTTTTACAATATTTCTGTACTGGTGTACTCTTATACGAGTATGAAGGCTTCTACCTGCAGAAGGCTACAACCTTCTCTAGTTCTCCAGCTTCTCCGGGAAGGGAGATACAACCCCCTTAGCTCTTGTACTAGCTGATGTACTAGTACGTAGGTACTGACCTACAGAAGGCTACAACCTTCTATTTTCTTCCAGGGACCATGTTTCATAAATTTTCAGACTGGATCCATTAATAACATCAATCAAACATCAAAATATATTTGCATCAATCAATCTCCCTTGCACTAACCAAAACTGAATCAAACAATTACTTCACTGAATGTTTTGACCAGAATACAATAACAGTACCAGAACCCAAACTAGAACCCAGAACACTGCAACAGTAATTAGAAGTAGCTAACACATATTTTATGAGACGTACGCTACTTCACTGTGTCGACCCTACGTGCATACGCTGTTATATAAAGGAAAACCTGCGTATACGTAGTTTTGAATTACCGAACCAACGTGTATACGCGTCTTTGCTATGCTGAACTTGCATACAGATCTGTAAAAGATAATTTACCTTTTCCAACTATTCAAACATCAGTTATATCGAGATCATCAGATTTACAGATCAAGACATGCCCCAAATATAAACGATCAAAATCACACAAATATGCTTCTCTTTAAGCCTTAAGATCATGACCCATCAATAGAACTTATCCTTCTTCAAGCGCTCAGGTTCCTCCTTGATTCAGATCCAGCTATGCACCATAACCCAATCACCAATATTCTAGATCTTACTCTTCATTAGATATTCAATGCTTGAGTGCCCTTGCCTAATGATCTCCTCCTCCTTTTATAGTCTTAGGCCTTACTCAATACCATGGTTCAAAAACACTTAGAAGCAATACCTTAGACCAAATACCTGGGGTCAATACTTTGGTCAAAATACCTTGGATCAATACCACTAGTCAAAATACCAGGGACCAAACCAAGTTTTCCAACATGTACGCGCTTTTCCTTGCGTGAAAGTGCGTGTATACACATATGCGCCTTCTGGTAAGCTAACCTGCATGTATACGTGGCTTGATCAAGGGACACCTATGTATATGTATTTTTCCTTGATTCTAAGAGCCTGAATATGTGATCTGATATCTGAGTGAGTTGCCATCAAGGACAGAACCTGTGCCATAGTGCCAAACCTGTGTCATAATGCCAACAATCTCCCCCTTTGGACTTGATGGCAACCCCAAGTCACTCTCCCCATTTTTCATCAAGGGCAAAGGATTATGCTCCCCATGAGTTCATGCTGAAATCTCTGCTCTCCTAAAGTGCGCTGTCCATGCTCCCCTTGGCTGTAGGTAAGGTTTGTAAAAAGATGTTCTACAAGAAGAACATGACTCTATACCTCAGAAATGAGCTTCCTATCACCAAAGACTCATACATACATCCATCACCCAACCAAGTGGGGATATACCAAAAATTGACTCATCCACCCAACCAAGTGGGGATATACCAAAAATTGACTCATCCACCCAACCAAGTGGGGATATACCAAAAAATTTATACATGATAAACAAGAAGATTACATCATCCATCCCAGGCATAGCGGGGAAACAAAATAGGTCCTTACATGACCTTGATAATTAAATATATACATGACATAGAGACAAAAATATCTAAAACAAGACTATGATAGTCATCAACAACTATCATCAACAATATTTGTCAATCACCATCCAGACTAGCAACAATGATCTCCCTCTGCACCTGTTCCACCCAAAACAAAAACAACTGTGAAATTGTACCAAAATATTCTAAGGTAATGCCAACAATGATAATGATCCCCCTGAACCTGTGCCAAATGATCACTGATAGACCCATATCAGACTCTTTTCATCCTGAGTCTGGCCCACTGATATTCTTCAAACCAACATATACGCGACTGTATCCACAGAAACCGGCGTATGTATGCAAATACGCTTCATGAAACTAGCATACAAACACTTTTCTCTTAAATAGATAAGTGTCAACAACAAGATGATGCATCAAATACTCCCAGCTTCTGTCTGAGGTATTCAAATGTCTCTCTAGGCAGTGGTTTGGTGAATATATCAGCAACTTGTTCCTTGGAGGGAACATACTCCAATTTGACCTTTTGTTCAAGCACTTGTTCTTGAAGAAAATGATATTTGATAGGTATGTGCTTGGTCTTGGAATGCATGACTGGATTCTTTGAAATACTGATTGCACTTGTATTATCACATAGAATGGAGATGGGTGGAGTACATGTGATCTGAATCTCTTGCAATGTTTGCATCATCCAAAGGAGTTGTGTGCAACAAGGTGCAACAACCACATATTCTGCTTCAGCTGTAGATAATGCAATTGAACTTTGTTTCTTGTTGAACCAAGACACTAATCTAGAACCCATATAGAATGCACCACCACTAGTGATTTTTCTATCATCCACGCTTCCTGCCCAATCTGCATTTGTGTATGCATGAAGTGTAATATCTGTGTCCCTAGGATACCATAAGCCAAAATTTTGAGTTCCTTAAAGATATTTGAAGATCCTTTTGACTGCTTGCAGGTGTGATTCCTTTTGATTTACTTGGAATCTTCCAACTATTCCCACTGCATGCATGATGTTTGGTCGGGTACCTATTAGATAGAGCAGACTACCAATCATGGATCTGTAGGTTGGTTGATGTACTGCTGCTAATTCATCATTTGCGCTGAGGCTGCATCCTGTTACCATAGGGGTACATACTGGTTTAGAATCTTCCATTCCATATTTCTTCAAGATCTGCTTGAGGTACTTGGTTTGTGATAGAAAAATACCATCTTTATTTTGTTGAACTTGTAAACCAAGAAAATATGTGAGCTCACCAAGAAGGGACATTTCAAATTCCTTTTGCATTACCAAAGGAAAGTTTTGACTCATGGCTTCTTCATTACTCCCAAAAATGATATCATCAACATACAAAACAAGTATTAGCAATTTATCATTGTCAGCTTTTATATATAGATTGCTATCAGACGATCCTTTTGAAAAACCTTTTTGATGAAGGTATTTGTCAAGACGATAATACCAGGCCATTGGAGCTTGTTTTAGACCATAGAGAGCCTTTCTGAGTCTACATACAAGTTTTGGATCATTTCCAAGGATGAATCCGTCTGGTTACTCAATATATACTTCTTCTTCTAGGTCTCCATTAAGAAAGGCAGATTTCACATCCATTTGATATACTTTGAACTTCTGAAAGCTAGAAAGAGCAAGGAACATTCTTATGGCTTCAAGTCTAGCAACAGGTGCAAAAGTTTCTTCAAAGTCTATACCTTCTTGTTAAGCATACCCTTTACAAACAAGTCTGGCCTTATTTCTAATGACTTCTCCATTTTCATTTAGCTTGTTTTTGAATATCCATTTGGTTCCTATGACATTCTTATCATGAGGTCTAGGGACTAATTCCCAAGTATTATTCTTTTCAATTTGCTCAAGCTCTTCATTCATGGCCTTGACCCAACATTCATCTTTGCATGCTTCATGTACATTTTGCGGTTCTATGGAAGAGAGCAATGCTAGATAGCTTGAAGCTTCTGTAATAGTTCTTCTTGTTTGCACACCTGCCTCTTTCTGTCCCAAAATTTGAGTCTTTGGATGATTTTTCTGAACATATTTGGATGGAGTCTTTTCTTCTGCTATTATCTGCTGTTCTGGTGCTTCATTGGTTTCTTCTTCCCACTCTTCAGTTTTTACCTTCTTTGGATTTTTGCCTGCTTCATCAACCACAACATCAATACTTTCAACAATTTTTCCTAGTCTTTTATTATAACACTTGTATCCTTTACTCTGGGAAGAGTAACCAAGGAGAATGCCTTCATCTGATCTAGGTTCAAACTTGCCAAGTTTTTCATCAGTCCTTTTGATAAAACATTTGCTTCCAAAAACTTTGAAGTATTTTACAGTAGGAGTCTTACCATACCAAAGTTCATGAGGAGTTTGAGTGCTGTTTACTTGAACATTTGTTTTGTTGAGAATAGTGACATCAGAAAATGCAGCTTCACCCCAGAAGGTTGCAGGAGTTCTAGACTCATCTAGCATAGCACGAGCCATTTGTTGAACAATTCTATTCATCCTTTCCACCACTCCATTTTGCTGAGGAGTCCTTACGGTAGAGAATTCCCTTCTTATTCCACGTTCTTCACAGAAGTTGAAGAATTCATCCGAGGTAAATTCCCCTCCTCGATCAGATCTGAGACATTTGATTTTGCATTATGATTCATTTTCAACCAAAGCTTCGAAGGCTTTGAACTTTTCAAATGCTTCGTCTTTATGCTTTAGAAGTCCTATCTAGCACATTCTGGAAAAGTCGTCAATGAAAAATAGAAAGTATTCTTCTCCACGAGGTGACTTTTTCCTTGATGGACCACATATATCAGTATGGACAAGTTCAAGCAACTTACTAGCTGATCCTTCTTTCTCAGGGAAATGTGTTCTGGTTTTGTTACCAAATTGACATGATTTGCATATTGTATTTTCTAGAATTCTGATGTCAGGAAGATTGCGTACAACCTGGAATTTGCATGCTTTCCTTATTTAAGGGAAGCTTAGATGCCCCAATCTTCTGTGCCATAGCCAATGTTCATCATTTTTGCTTAGATAGCATTGTTGCTGTCCTCCCTTGAGTATGTATAAATTATTTGGAGTTCTTATGCCTTTGATCACTGTTTCTCTTGTATCAAGCTCACGAACAACACATCCATTTGATCGAAATACTACCTCATTTCCTTGATCACACATTTGACTAACACTCAATAGATTATGCTTTAAACCATCAACATACATAACATTCCCATCTTTGACCTTTTCTTTTAAGAGAATAGAGCCTTTACCTTTTATGACTGCAGGGGTGTCATTTCCACATGAGACCTTCCTTTCCTTTTCTAAGGCACTATATGACTGAAGTTTTTCTTTATCACCTGTCATGTGTTTTGAGCATCCACTGTCGATGTACCATTGATTTTCTTGTCTTTCTTCATATAAGGCTATACCACATCTTTCGGTTTGAGGTTCTTTCTTTTTCCAAGTTTTGGGACCCAATGAATCTTGCTCCTTCTAAGATGTTTGCTGAAATTTACTCCTGCATTCAGAGTCTTCATGACCGAAGTTGTTACAGATAGAGCGTTCTATTTCATTTTCAATAACAGAAAAGCTATTGTAGGTCCTTTTTATGATCCCAGTCACATTCCTTTGATTTCGTGCTTCTCCAGTCATGATGGTCTTGTAAGCAACACATTGAGCAGCTTTTGTCCAAACTTATGACATGAAAAACATTGGCCATTAAAGAATTTCCTGTGATTATTTAATCTACTGACCCAATGATTGTAGTTTCCATTGACATTCATTCTTGAAGCAAATTGAGAATGATTTACCTGTGGTTGGTTATAGCTTCTGTTCATCCTTGAAGTAGATTGAACCCAATTTACTTGGTGATCTGCTTTAAGCCTCTGTTGACGATTGTCAACCTGTTCATTTCTCCTTGCTGCATCAAGATAGCTTTTGGAGGTTGATGGATTCTATGCTTGAGATGGTTCTTCAGTATATCCAAGACCTGTCTTTATTAGAGGAGAACGTTGCATTTTGATAATTTCATCTAAAGTTTCTGATCCTTTAGAAAACTTAATATTGAAAGCTTTTGTTTTCTCTATTTCTTTTCTTAGACCCACAATTTCACATTCTAACTTTTCATTGTGTTTTTCCCTTTCAGCAAGTTGGAATGTAAGAATATCTATAATCATACTCTTTTCTTCTAAATAGATTTTAAGTTTAGAAATTTCTTCATAGAGACCATCTTCATCTAAAGCATCCAAGAAATCATCATCTTCAAAAGCCATAAGAAGTCTATAATCATTACTATTTTCATCTTCATCACTATTTGATAAACCATCACTTTCTTCATGCATATAGTAGCTCTTCTTATTTACACTTTGTTTTCTATTCCATTTTTCTGATTCCTTACCTTTATCAAGCTTATCGTTGTGAGGACATTTGGCAGCATAATGACCTACTCTTCCACAAGCAAAACATTTGAAAGGTAGTTTACCTCTGAATCTTCCAGAACCCCATTGAAGGTTCTTGAAAAAGTTTGATTCTTCCTCTCCTTCTGACGTATGTCCTGACTCATTGAGTTCTCCTTTTCTTGAAGCTTTGAATGTGGCTTCTCTCATATCTGATGGACCCCCTTTTCTCATTTCGAAAGCAGTTAGGATTCCGTGTAGCTGTGACATAGTAATACTCTGAAGATTCTGCTTTTCTTCTATGGAATAAAATTTTGATTCAAACTTAGAAGACAAAGATCTTAGAACCTTTTCAACTAAAGTAACTTATTTTATCTCTTCACCCAAGTTTTTCATGCGATTAACAATCTCATCTATATGTAGGAAATAATTAGCTACACTTTCATCATTGTGCATTCTGAGAGTTTCATATTGAATTCTGAGAGATTGTAGTTTTTCACGTTTTACCTGATCGTCTCCTTCATAGCTTAGAATGATCTTGTCCCATATTTCTTTGGCGGTTTTGAGCTGCATAACCTTGACGAATTCTGATTGTGATAGACTCCCCAATAGAGTATTGACAACCTTTGCATTTGTTTCATACTACTTTTTACCTGCCGTATCTGTAGGAGTTGCTGATGGAAATGTGTATTCTCCTTCCACGATATCCCAAACTTATGTTCCAAGAGATTGAAGATAGACTGTGGTTCTTACCTTCTAATAGACGAAGTTGCTCCTATAAAAAATTGGTGGCTTGATGGATGCCTCTTTTTCGTAGTTGCTCATGATGATATATCTTCCTTCAAGCGATCAAGCTTCTTTTGAAGGACCTACTCTGATACCAATTTTTGGAAATAATACTGAGGGTGGGGGTGAATCAGTATTATCAATTTAATAATATTTCATTTCCATAAACAAATGTATATATGCTACTTCGGTTAATGAAACTTGCGTATATATGCAACTATGTTTAGAGAAACCAACGTACACCTTGTAAACTTATAATTTAGTCAGTTGATCTTTAATCTGTGTATCAGAACCATATAAGCAGTAACAGATACAATAAAAAAACAGAGCAGAAAATCACACACAAGAACAAAAGATATAAGTGGAAACCTAATGTGGGTGAAAACCACTGATGAGCCCCAATTTTGGTACAATTTGGGCTCATTTTGGCCTATTATACTTGCTCAAACCATTCATTTTTTATTGCTTATGCATGCATTTCTTAGTTTGTTCATGTTGTTTGTAGGAAGAAGGGTAGGCACTCTATCTACGTGACTAATGCATTATGATTCCAGGTTTTGGCATTAAAAGGGAGCAAAAGACAACGAAAAAGGAGACAAGGAGACAACGAGGTGGCACTGCTGGTTTTTAGGGGAGGATGTCCACGGTCTTGGGGACATTCCTCGTGATTCTCACCAAGAACTCAGAGCTCCAATCCATCTCCCCTCCGAGCTTAGAAGCAGCCAGCTGTTCTACAGGAACAGCAGTTACAACTGTTCTACAGGAACAACACTTATGACTGCCCTACAGGATCAGCAGTTAAACTCTAGTTGGACAGCCGAGCTCCTAAAATCAAGGACACTTGTTGGATCACTGTTTTGCATAAGTATAGAGGCCGTAGCCTTTGATAGGTTGTTGAAACTTTCGCATTACTATTGTAATTTTGGAGCACAACTCGGTGTTAGTTCTTGTTGTAAGCCAGTTTTGGCATAACATCAGATTATGAATAAAGAAGGCAGATTTTGATCTAGCTCTGAGTTTTCTTAAGGAGACTATAGCTCTCAGGTTAGGGCCCAACCTGAGAGCCATAGATCCTCTCTGTTGTAGTGTTGTTTGCATTTCGTTTCAGCACTCTGAGTTTTCATTTTCACATGCAATTTGAATTACAGGTTGTTGAATTAGTCTTTTTCATGAGCATAGATAGGACTAGTTTATGGTTGAATTGCTTTCTGTTGTTTAGTTAGATTAGCAGGTTGATAATACATTGGAGCTCCAGCAAAAAAGGTTGAGGAAGTCTCCACTGCCATCTCCGTTTGGAGATTGGAGTGCAGCCTATACCAGCCACAAAAATACGCATTTCTTTATTTCATGATTGCTGCAAACACAATCACGTTATGTTAGATGCTTCCACATGATTCACACCTGCACCACACTCCTTCATCACAGCTTCATGCACATTCTCCTTCGCGTTTTGGATTGCTGTTCATTGAATTTACAAGCACAGGTAGTTTAGGTTAATGCATTTTCGGTTTGGTGACAATCATAAGCATTTGTTTCACTTACACTGCTCTCTCTCGTTCCATTACCTTCTCCTCCATCTTGATCACGCATGCAAACACATCTTTGCCCTCTGTTCGCTCTGTTATCTCCCAAAGTCTTTCACTCCTCACGTAACTTCATTCCCTAGCCCTTTCGTTGACATAGCCCTTTACCTTCCAACCTACTCCCTACACTCACTTCCCATCCTATTCTTCCACTTCTGAGCCATCACCAGCCTCATTCCTACCTTACACATCTCCCCCTACCATTTCATCACTCCTCCATCACGCCAAACACTCACGGTAGGTCATCCTGTAGCCGTTTGTAGACATCCTGTAGAAACCAGAGTATCCTGTAGGATCCCCTGCAGACTTCCTGTAGGAGGCCACTCACTCGGTTGCCGAGCTTCTGAATGTGAGGAACCTCTGTGGATGGATGCTAAGGATCCCTAGGAACCTCTCCTAGCCTCCCCAACCTGTCCCATGTTTTCCTTCCTTCTCCATCCCATCTGCACAACCAAACCCTAGTTAGCACAAAATCACAATCATTCCATTCACTAAAGGAAAAATACAAAAACATGTCTTTTATGATGCAAGTAGCTTAGATCCATGCATTTCCACTTATTAGAGGTAACAGCAGCATTGGTAGAGGTTTCATTCACATTCTTTGCATTATAGAGGTTAGACTAGTTAAATTAGGGTTTCCTAGTTTTACATGCTTTGATTTGCTTTCAGTCCATTTTGTCAAGTAGAGTAGTTTTCCTTTGAGAATAGCTTTCGTCCATCAATTAGCAAGCTTCTTCTGAGAACCTATAGAAGTTGGCTTGAGCCCTAGCGGACTTGTGCCAGCTGACCAAGTGACAGCTGCGACAAGAGCTAGTACTTGTGCATATAGCACCGTCGCTTCCAAGTTTGTACGAACTACCGGGTTGATAAAATGAGAGACAGGAAGCCCCAGGAGTTGTAGCATTATTGCTACAATACTGGAGCTCACCATCTTTTTGGCGCCGTTGCCGGGGAAGCGTCAGAGTATTAGTAATTGTTGCTTTTCTTCTACTTTCGTACTCTTACTTCTGCTTAGTAGTTTATTTCATTTCCATTTTGCAAAAGTAGCTTAGTATTTCTTGCTTTCCTAGCTTAGTATTTCCTGCTTTCATAGATTAGCATTTCCTGCTTTCCTAGATTAATATTTCTTGCTTTCCTAGCTTAGTATTTCCTGCTTTCATAGATTAGCATTTCCTGCTTTCCTAGATTAATATTTCCTGCTTTCCTAGAATTAGCTTTCCAATTCCGCAAATTTCATTTGAGCAATATAGTTAGTGTAGATCACTCTGTTTCAGTTTTGCAGGTACCAAAGAAAAAGCAAAAGCACAAAAAAAAAAAGAAAAGTCCTTTCCATTTCATGCCTCGTAGGAACCGAGATAGATCAGGCAAATTCCTACCAAACACCCCCACCACATCACTGAGTCACCCTTCTCTCTTCTTTGGTGACAGTGACCCAGAGGAACCTATAGGTGAACATCCTAAGATATACCAAGACCCTATAGAAGAAGAAGAGTTAGAGACCACTCCATCTGAAGCCATGGCTGATAATAGAAGAGAAGATGAGAGAATAGAAGGAGCTTTCCCCATCCGAGAGACCAATGGAGAGATGAAAATGAAGAACATTAGCCCCTCCGCCTTGCCTCACTTCCATGGACTGACCACTGAGGATCCTGATACCTTCTTGTTTGAGTTTGTTGTCCTTTGTAGAACCTATGACTATACTGAAGATGAGCAAAAGCTGAAGCTTTTCCCTTCAACCCTTAAGGATGCAGCACTACGCTGGTTCATGGGACTACCTGGGAATAGCATCGCTACTTGGGCTCAAATGCAGCAAGCCTTCAATACCAAGTATAGGGATTACTGTAGGTCTAAGGAAACCAAGGGAGAGATCTTTCGGATGACCATGGGGAATGATGAGTCCTTAGAGGATTATGAGGAGAGGTTCCAACTTAGCTATAAGCGGGCCAGGTGCACACTTGACCCTGAATCCCTCAAGTTGGTTCTACTCCGAGGAGTCCCTGAAGATCTCTTAGACACCCTTCACATGTTAGCTGGGGGGGACATTTACCAACTTCCTTATGAGGACATCAAAACTGTGTTTAGAAATCATTCCAGGGCAGCTAGGAAACGAGGTAGAGGAAATCTCCTCTCCACTGGTGTCCCTTTCTCCAAACATGAGTTTACAAACCAACTAGAAGATCTTAAGAGTGAGGTGAGACAGACCATTGCCATGCAGCTGGACACATTCAGGATCCAGCAGAAGAAAGAAGAAGCTGAGAGAGCCTTGGCTGTCTTCTGCCCTAGGTGCACCAGAAGACACCCTAAGAACGAATGCCCATTACATTCGGTTGAAGTGTGTTTCATTTGTGAGGAGGACCACCCAAAAAATCAGTGTCCAACCTTACCTGGGTTTAAAGCCATGTACCAAGGGACCGAAGTTCCCACAGAGCCTCTCTATTACCTCAACCAAAGGAGGCCACAAGGATCTAGACCTTATCAGCAGGGGATGCAAGGGGCATCTCAAGCTTATTATAACCCCAACCAATCGACTCCCATGCCTTCTTGGGGTCCCCCTGCTCATCCTTCTTGGTCCATGCCTCCTCCATGGTCTTATCCACCTCAGTACCCCACTCAACCTACTTCTCATCCATATCACTCACATACCCAGCCACAGCCTCAATGGAATGCACCTCAGTCGGGGTGGAGGCCTCAGTACAACACTCCACCCGCCATTCTGCCTCCACCTCCAGTTCAACCACAACCATTACCTCCTGCTCCTCCAAGGCAACCTCAAATGCCTGCTCAACCGAACCCGAACCCCAACAATAGACAGGCTCAGCAGGTATATACTGGGGAGACCTCATGCCCTACCTATGCTGTGGAGATCCAGGAGATCAATCTTAGATCTGGAAAGACTCTTCCAGATCGCCAACCTCCTCCCCCAGAGGATGAGGAAGACCATCAGGAGCGTGAACCAAAGCCTATTCCACCCTTTCCTGAGAGACTAACAGCCACCACACAACCCAACCCAGAGGAGGATGAGCTTCTGGGAGAACTCAAGCAGTTGTGTGTGAAGATACCCCTTCTCCAAGCTATCAAGGATGTGCCAATATATAACAAGCTGGTTAAGGAGAAGTGTTTCAAACACCCAGGCAGACGGAAGAAAGATGCCTCAACTATCAATGTCATAGGACAATTGTCTGACCTTATGCTAGGACAAGTCATCTGCCCAAAGTACCTAGATCCTGGAAGTCCTGTAGTAGATGTTCACATCAATGGCACCATTATCCCCCACACCTTGATTGATCTGGGGGCGGCCATCAATGTGATGACCAGGGATACCATGCTTAAACTCAATCTTCAGGGTTCCTTGAGGAAGACCTCGACAGTACTGCAATTAGCAGACCGCTCCACCGTGACTCCCGAAGGGATTGTGGAGGATGTCATGGTCTCCATCGATTCTTGGGAATACCCTGCAGACTTCCTGGTTCTGCAACCAAAGGCCAAGCTTACTGGATATCCTCTCATCTTGGGAAGGCCTTGGTTAGCTACTGCAGATGCTTACATAAGTTGTCGGGCAGGAAACATGACCATCAAAAATGGTCCCATGTCCAAGCAGCTAGTCCTATACCCTCCTGCCCAACCTTCTTTAGAGCATGATTTACCACTCTGGTTGGAGGAAGGAGAAGAAGACGAGGTGTATTCAGCACCTCTGTGTACCCTAGATACCACTAAAAGAAACCCCCCAACCGAGGATGACTTGATTGAGACTCTGATCCAAAACCCACCTACCAGTGCACTACCTTTAGAAAAATTGGTGGAGGATGCCCAAGCTAGCACCTTAGTGGATCTTTGTACAACCAACCTTGTCACTCCCAGAGTTAAGAATGTGGAGTTCGGCCCTGAGAAAGCATTGAAAATCAGCTCCTCCCTATCTCCTTCCTAGGAAAAGGAGCTGTGTAGTCTGTTGGCCAACCACCTAGATGCTTTTGCTTGGAATTATAAAGAGATGAAAGGAGTCCATCCCTCGGTATGTACCCATCATATATACATCAAAGAGGATTGTAAACCGGTTAGGCAACCTCAGAGGAGAATGAATCCAGCACTTAAAGACATTGTCAAGGAAGAATTGCAGAAACTGTTGGATGCCGGATTCATCTACCCCATCTCAGACAGTGAATGGGTGTCCCCTCTAGTGTTGGTTCCCAAAAAGAATGGGAAGTGGAGAATCTGTGTGGATTACCGTGAGCTGAACAAAGCTACCAAGAAAGACCATTTCCCTCTACCTTTCATAGATCAAGTGTTGGATGGACTGGCAGGAAAGAAGTTCTTCTCTTTCCTGGATGGGTTTAGCGGGTACAATCAAATCCAAATCAGCCCGGAAGACCAAGATAAGACCACCTTCACTTGTCCTTGGGGTACCTTTGCTTACCGAGTCCTTCCCTTTGGACTATGCAATGCTCCTGCTACCTTTCAGAGAGCTGTCTTGAGCATCTTCTCAGAGTTGGTCCATGATGCAGTAGAAATCTATATGGATGACTTTACTCCTTACGGGGCTAACTTCCAGGAAGCATTGTCCAACTTGGGAAAAGTCCTCACCAAGTGCATCGAGATGAACTTGTCCCTTAGCCCTGAAAAATGTGAATTCCTAATGACTGAAGGGACCGTGCTAGGCCATACCATCTCTTGCCAAGGGTTACAGGTGGATCCCAACAAAATTGCTCTAATCAAGAAGGTTCCACCTCCCCAAAAGGTCAGGGATGTTAGGAGTTTCTTGGGATTAGCGGGATACTATAGGAGATTCATTAAGGACTTCAGCAAGTTAGCCTCACCATTGTTTGGCCTATTGGCAAAAGATGTGGAGTTTAGGTGGACTGACGATTGTCAGAAGAGTTTGAATGAGTTAAAGGACAAGTTGGTGTCAGCACCAATCCTGAGAGGTCCAAACTGGGCCCTACCTTTCCACATCCACACTGATGCCTCGAACAAAGCCATAGGTGCAGCTTTAGGACAAGTTGAGCAGAAACTTCCATATGCCATTTACTTTGTTAGCAAAAACTTGTCCAAAGCTGAGCTGAATTACACTGTAACCGAGAAGGAATTCTTGGCTGTGGTCCATGCATTAAACAAGTTCCGACATTATATTACTGGTTACCAGACCTTTGTACATACTGACCATGCTGCTATTAGATATTTGATGAATAAACCAGATGTGAATGCTCGTATTATTAGATGGTTACTTTTATTGCAGCAGTTTGATTTAACCATTGTTGATAAACCAGGTAGAGAAAATGTTGTTGCTGACTTTTTATCTAGATTGGATTTGTCTGCAGATGAAGATGGGACGGTGGATGACCAGATGCCTGATGAGCATCTGTTTGCTATCTCAGTACTCTCTCCATGGTTTGCTGATATAGCAAACTACCTTGTTTCAGCTCAGTTCCCTCCGCACCTCTCTTCAAAAGAGAAGAGAAGAATCATCAGAAAAAGTGCCTCATTTACTTGGATCGGGGGCAACCTGTTCAAGCTTGGCCCCGATCAGATCTTAAGGCGTTGTGTAAGGGAGGAGGAAGTCTTTGATATCCTCCTCACTTGTCATGATGGGCCTTGTGGAGGGCATTTTGCAGCAAAGAGAACTGCCTTCAAGATCCTGCAGGCAGGCTACTATTGGCCCACACTTCATCAAGATGTCAGAAGATATGTCAGTCAGTGTGACCAATGTCAAAGAATGGGGAAACCGACCCAAAGGGATGAGATGCCTCTCCAACCTCAAGTGACTCTTGAGCCATTTGAGAAGTGGGGCATGGACTTTGTGGGTCCAATCAATCCCTCTTCGAGGCAAAGATCCTACATCATTGTGTGTACTGACTACTTGACAAAGTGGGCAGAGACCAAAGCAATCAAGGCAGCAACAGAAGAGAAAGTGGCCGAGTTCCTAAGAGAGAACATCTTCTACAAGTTTGGCTACCCAAGAGAGCTGGTGACCGATCAAGGGAGCCAGTTCACCTCCAACCTGGTTGAAGATCTCCTAGCTCATCACAAGATCAAGCATAGGACTTCCACTCCCTATCATCCTCAAGCAAATGGGCAGGTGGAAGTCACCAACATAGCATTAGAAGGGATCTTGACCAAAGTGGTGAGCAGCAGCAGAAAAGATTGGGCAGATCGCCTGGTTGAGGCCACATGGGCCTACAACACCACTTGGAAGACCACCACCGGTTTCACACCATATGAGCTGGTCTATGGGAAGAGAGCTTTGCTGTCCATTGAGTTTGAGTATAACACTTTGAGGATGGCAGCTCAGCTGGACCTAGATCTCAGCCATGCACAACAAGAAAGGTTATTGCAGCTGAATGGACTGGATGAGCACCGCATGCAGGCCCTCCTTCACTCAAAAGTGGTTCAACTTCAGAGGAAGGTGTGGCATGACCAACATCTCCATGACAAGCAATTTCAGCCGGGAGATTGGGCTTTGTTGTATGATTTCAGATACAAAGATTTCAAGGGGAAGTTGAGAACCAGATGGCTGGGACCATATTCAGTGGAAAAGTGTCATGACAATGGATCTGTCCTCATTCGAACCATTGATGAGGAAGCCATTCCCATGCTTGTCAATGGGCATCGATTGAAGATCTACAGGAAGCCTCCCTCAAGACAAGAGTTCATCAAAACAATGGAGAAGGCAGTATTGGTCATAGAGAAGGGTCCTGCCCCTGCTTTGGGCACACCCTGAAGAATCTAAAAAAAAAATAAAAAAAATAAATAAATAATAAAGATCCTTGGGTGAAAACCTCTCTGAGGCGCCCAAGGCAGGTGGTAGGGGTGAAAACCTCATTGAGGCGCCCCTGCTATCTTTCAAAAAAAAAGAAAAAAAAAGAGATAAAGATCCTTGAGTGAAAACCTCTCTGAGGCGCTTAAGGCAGGTGGTAGGGGTGAAAACCTCATTGAGGCGCCCCTGCTATCTTTCAAAAAAAAAAGGAAAAAAAAACAAAAAAATAAAAAATACAAGATCAATAAGTCATTATGTGAAATTTGCATGCAGATTGCAGGTGTTCTATGGAGGAGAGGAAGCCTCTCAACTCAAGGTCAAAGGTCCTTATCATGCAGCCAGGACACCTCACCAGCACCTCCTCCAAGAATGCTTATGTTCTTCAAGGTATATGCACTTTCATTATAAATTGAGTCTTCTACAGGAAGACACAGAGTTTCTACAGGAAGGTGCGATTTTCTACAGGAAGGTGCCAGTTTCTACAGGAAGGTGCAAATTTCTACAGGAAGAGCTGCCTGTCTACAGGAAGCTCTGTATTCCTACAGGAAGCTTCCTGTAGAAGCTCAGAACGGCCCAGAATGCGTTTCATGAGCAGATCTGATGACTACGGGTTGGCGTGGACGCATGCAAGCCTCTTTTGGGCCCATGCACGACGCTGTTACCTTGCTCCACCACCCGTGTCGACATGCGGCCAAGTCCCTGCACCCACAAAGAAAATCGATGAGTTCTCGCGGGCAAGCCATTTCCAAAGGAAACAAATGACGAGATCTCATACCATATGCATCAAGAGCGCTAGGATCGTGATCGAGGAGCCAGAACCGCCAGCGTGCAGCATGCACCCAAGGAGAAAGGACTGTGACGAGACCCCCCGCGGGGATCCTGTAACAGTTCAACCTGCTCGAGTGAATACCCTCCATAGCACCGCCATCCGAGACGAAACGCGGGCGCATGAAAAAAAAACCATCCACTCCAGCGTCAACAACCTGTAACCATGAGCCTCCAGGTCTGTGTAAGCCGCGTGCAGCAAGTAGATCCGTCGTCCAAAAACTGAAAATCGTGTGCAGACGCGCGCAGGTAAGTGTCTCAACCTTCTCTCCATCAAATCGCATGAATATTACTTTGATTTGTTTGCATGGCGTAAGAGTGAATGGTTGAGCAGCCGTATGGCCAGTTGACTGGCCACGTCGGCTAGTTATGGTATAGTCGGATGATCGGGTGGCAGCCACGACAGAAAAAATCAGCAGCACGCACGTGAGAATCCGTGGGAATGAGTTCAGCAGAAAAAGGCGGCGGCAGATCTGTGGGAATGAATGCGGCAGCAAGTGAATACGCCAGTGAGTGGTCGATGACGTCGCCCAACGGTCCGGCGGGGACAGCTCACCCCCCGCGCCACGAGCTGCGCCGATTCAAAATCTAATCGGCTAGATTATGCGCATGTATTCATCAACCTCCACTTCAAAACTTGAGTGGCTCTTCTGATTTCCTCGGCACGTTGATACGCCAAGCTTTCGGCTACCAGAACACCGGTGAAGCGCACCTCAACCGCAGTCCAATTGCAGTCCTCCCCGAAGTTTGCATACTGCTCCTACAGGAACAGTTTCTACAGGAACGCAGTCTTCTACAGGAACGCGGGTGTTCACGTAAAAAAAGGTGGCCGAGTAACGAGGTAACCCTGGAATCCTCATGCAATTGCTCATTTAAGGTGGTAGGATTGTCAGTTACTGTCTGGGTAAATGAGAAAGTAGACAAATTGCTGTCTGTGTGCCCATACTGCAATTCTACAGGATTGTTGCGTGGTTAGACTGTGTTATAAAATTTTTGTGGGTTATACGCATTGTTCTGCACTCTGTCACCGAAACTAAACTCTCTTCCACCATCACCACCTTCGGTTAAGAAAATTGTGCCATCATGCCGGGTGGATTTATCAGGCGAGAACCCACAGATTCCACCAAATTAAGGAGAAATCCCGCAGTGGTAGAGCTCTTCACCAGAGCACAATGGATGCCTTTTTGTGATAAGCTGCAGGGCTACGATGATGAAGTAGCCGAGGAATTCTTGCAGGCATTGAAGCCTAAATCCCAGACACTGGCCACAGTAAGCTTCAGAGGTCTCAGCCTCCAACTCACCCCAGAGCATATAAGTCGAATCACAGAACTGCCCATGGGTCTGCCGTGGGATAAAGAAGAGCGGAAGCAGAGCCAGCAAGCAAAGAAAGAATTCTTTCCACCTGAGGAAGAATTCTCGGAGGATAAAAACGGGGTAAGAAGAACGAGTTTATCACCACCTTGGAATGAAGTCAGTTTGCAAATCATGAAATATATTACCTGTGAAGGCCGGTTCAGCATCGTGTATGCATACCACTTTCGGTTACTCACTGAGTTGAGGCACCGAATTGACCTTCCTGTAGAACAAAAGCTGAGCATCCCTTATTATCTCCTGCAGTCCTTAATGGAGTGTGCTACAAAGCTACGAGAGGGCATACCTGATCAGATAGCCCACCATGGGTTAATAAAATTGCTTGTGGAGGATGCACTGCACTCGTACAAAGTTCCCCTCTCCTGGGAGTCATTTAGGAATCTAACACGAGATGGGGACATTAAAATGTTGATCGAAGATAGTGGCTCCTCCAGCGGTGAAGAACGAGAAGCAGAGGCTGAGGAAAAGAAGGAAACTAGCCCAAGTACCCCGACTACCATGCAGGAGAAGCAACACGAAGAAAAAGATGCTGAAGAAAAAGCTGACTCCCCCATCCTGTCAGCGAGGGAAATAAGGTCAAAGAGCAGAAGGGACAAAGTTGGGGCAGGCCACGTTAGCCCAATTACCTCTCCAGCACTCACAAGCAAACAAAAAGATAAAACCCCTGCAGCAAAGCGAGCGAAAGTGAAGACACCCGTCACTACAGGAAAGGAGAAGCAGGCTTCTACAGGAAGCACAAAAGCACAGAAACAGGCTTCTACAGGAAGCCATGCAAAATCAAAATCAAAGGAGCAGAGGGTGGATGTTCTGGCCAAGGAGGCAGCGGCTGTATTAGCTGGCCTCAGTACGCCACCTAAGCCAAAAGGGAAGAGGAAGAGGGACCCTCCTCTCTACTTCAAAGCCCAGAGAAGTGTTCGGATAAAAACAGGGAAACCACAGACGCAGTCCAACAGCCCAATTGTCATCGAAGACACCCCTGCTTCTCCCAAAGAGAAATCACACTCAAAGATTACAGTTACCTACGAAAAGGGAAGTCCAAAGAAGAGCACATGGCAAGAAAGGGTAGATCTGTTGGATGAAAAAACCCGGCTACAGGAAGCCGAAAATGTCCTACAGGATACCTTGGCTCGGCTACAGGAAACCGAACAGAGAGAAGGGGAAGGACCCTCGTCACCAAAGAAAGGTGAGCTAGCACCTCCTGGAGAGGAAGAAAGAGAACATATCCCTGAACCTAGCCCTTCACCGAATCTGAACTCCTACTACACCTTCTTGGAGGCGGGAAAGATCATACCGCAAAAATTTACTGTACCTCTATTTTTCGAACTAGAGAAAGAAAGAGTCCATTCCCACACATGGATGCAGATCGCTAAATCAAAGGGTGTGGCAGACATAGGCCCTTTACAAGATCAACTCAGGGAGGTCAGGAGTGAATTCACCATGGAAAAACATGTGGCTAGCTGCCAACATGCACTTCTACAGGAAGAAAACCAGAAGTTGAAATTGCAGCTACAGGAGCTAAAGGCAGGGGTAGGAACCTCCTCCAAGGACACCACAAATGAGCAGCAAGGGAAACAAGAGCTGACCACCCATCTTGAGGGGCCAATTACACTTCTACAGGAAACAAGACAGCAGGGCCAAATTGAAACACAAGCTCTGAAAGAGCAGCTGAAACAAAAGGAAACACAATTGGCCTGCATGGCCAGTTGGGCCATGGAAGCCCTGCAGTGCAGACATCCTGCAAAGTCTTATGGGTTGTACTTAAAGGATCAGTGGCTACAGTTCCAGATAAACTCATTAGCACAAAGAGGTATTGCACAAATCCATAACCCACAGCAATTTGCCGAATTATGCAATGCTAGCTCAGCAGAAGACAAAGCCAAGCTAGCAGAATTCTACATCCACAATCTGGTTTTGCCTAATGAAGTCTCTTGGGATCCCAATATCGCCTTGGGTGATATGCAGTTGATGGCCTTCGCTTCATGGTTAAATCATGAGGATCAGAGAGCAATCGAAGAAAAATCGGTTATGAGCCGAGAAGTGAGAGAGCCACTGTACATTCGAGCAGAACCAGAGAATCCGGTTGCCCTCATCTCAGCCCGCCAACAGTTGTCTAATGATCCCACAGCTTCCTTGAGATTTATGGACCAGCAGGCCCAAGCAATAGCCCACTTTGAAGATATGGACAGATTATTGGGAGAAACTGCTGCCCACGCATGTGCACGCAGGTGGCATACCTTGGCACATAGTTTGAAGATCCGGGAGTACCATACCCCGATCCGGATGAGGGAAGCATTGGCAAGAGTGGACCTTTACAAGAAATCCATGCAAAGACTTCAGGCCGACTGGATTGGCCTTAAACTCAGCCCCCCATTGTTGCTAGGATTGGCTGAAGGAAGTACAGAGAAAGATGACAATGCACAATGGGAAAAGGTGGACCAAACAGCCGGGTTTCATATCAACAAAGAGGACATCACCACAGAAGCTTGGGATGTAAGGGGAGCAGTGCAAGACATGAAGGACGAGGATCTTGATTGAGTTGCTCAAGGATGAGCAAATGGTTCAGCTGGGGGGTGATGATGAGCCCCAATTTTGGTACAATTTGGGCTCATTTTGGCCTATTATACTTGCTCAAACCATTCATTTTTTATTGCTTATGCATGCATTTCTTAGTTTGTTCATGTTGTTTGTAGGAAGAAGGGTAGGCACTCTATCTACGTGACTAATGCATTATGATTCCAGGTTTTGGCATTAAAAGGGAGCAAAAGACAACGAAAAAGGAGACAAGGAGACAACGAGGTGGCACTGCTGGTTTTTAGGGGAGGATGTCCACGGTCTTGGGGACATTCCTCGTGATTCTCACCAAGAACTCCAAGCTCCAATCCATCTCCCCTCCGAGCTTAGAAGCAGCCAGCTGTTCTACAGGAACAGCAGTTACAACTGTTCTACAGGAACAACACTTATGACTGTCCTACAGGATCAGCAGTTAAACTCTAGTTGGACAGCCGAGCTCCTAAAATCAAGGACACTTGTTGGATCACTGTTTTGCATAAGTATAGAGGCCGTAGCCTTTGATAGGTTGTTGAAACTTTCGCATTACTATTGTAATTTTGGAGCACAGCTCGGTGTTAGTTCTTGTTGTAAGCCAGTTTTGGCATAACATCAGATTATGAATAAAGAAGGCAGATTTTGATCTAGCTCTGAGTTTTCTTAAGGAGACTATAGCTCTCAGGTTAGGGCCCAACCTGAGAGCCATAGATCCCCTCTGTTGTAGTGTTGTTTGCATTTCGTTTCAGCACTCTGAGTTTTCATTTTCACATGCAATTTGAATTACAGGTTGTTGAATTAGTCTTTTTCATGAGCATAGATAGGACTAGTTTATGGTTGAATTGCTTTCGGTTGTTTAGTTAGATTAGCAGGTTGATAATACATTGGAGCTCCAGCAAAAAAGGTTGAGGAAGTCTCCACTGCCATCTCCGTTTGGAGATTGGAGTGCAGCCTATACCAGCCACAAAAATACACATTTCTTTATTTCATGATTGCTGCAAACACAGTCACGTTATGTTAGATGCTTCCACATGATTCACACCTGCACCACACTCCTTCATCACAGCTTCATGCACATTCTCCTTCGCGTTTTGGATTGCTGTTCATTGAATTTACAAGCACAGGTAGTTTAGGTTAATGCATTTTCGGTTTGGTAACAATCATAAGCATTTGTTTCACTTACACTGCTCTCTCTCGTTCCATTACCTTCTCCTCCATCTTGATCACGCATGCAAACACATCTTTGCCCTCTGTTCCGCTCTGTTATCTCCCAAAGTCTTTCACTCCTCACGTAACTTCATTCCCTAGCCCTTTCGTTGACATAGCCCTTTACCTTCCAACCTACTCCCTACACTCACTTCCCATCCTATTCTTCCACTTCTGAGCCATCACCAGCCTCATTCCTACCTTACACATCTCCCCCTACCATTTCATCACTCCTCCATCACGCCAAACACTCACGGTAGGTCATCCTGTAGCCGTTTGTAGACATCCTGTAGAAACCAGAGTATCCTGTAGGATCCCCTGCAGACTTCCTGTAGGAGGCCACTCACTCGGTTGCCGAGCTTCTGAATGTGAGGAACCTCTGTGGATGGATGCTAAGGATCCCTAGGAACCTCTCCTAGCCTCCCCAACCTGTCCCATGTTTTCCTTCCTTCTCCATCCCATCTGCACAACCAAACCCTAGTTAGCACAAAATCACAATAATTCCATTCACTTAAAGGAAAAATACAAAAACATGTCTTTTATGATGCAAGTAGCTTAGATCCATGCATTTCCACTTATTAGAGGTAACAGCAGCATTGGTAGAGGTTTCATTCACATTCTTTGCATTATAGAGGTTAGACTAGTTAAATTAGGGTTTCCTAGGTTTACATGCTTTGATTTGCTTTCAGTCCATTTTGTCAAGTAGAGTAGTTTTCCTTTGAGAATAGCTTTCGTCCATCAATTAGCAAGCTTCTTCTGAGAACCTATAGAAGTTGGCTTGAGCCCTAGCGGACTTGTGCCAGCTGACCAAGTGACAGCTGCGACAAGAGCTAGTACTTGTGCATATAGCATCGTCGCTTCCAAGTTTGTACGAACTACCGGGTTGATAAAATGAGAGACAGGAAGCCCCAGGAGTTGTAGCATTATTGCTACAATACTGGAGCTCACCAACCACCTGCTACAATTCGTCTCTATCTTCTCTTAATAAGAAACTTCTTTTACAATATTTCTGTACTGGTGCAGTCTTATACTAGTATGCAAGCTTCTACCTGCAGAAGGCTACAACCTTCTCTTATTCTCCAGCTTCTCCTGGAAGGGAGCTACAACCCCCTTAGCTCTTGTACTAGTTGATGTACTAGTACATAGGTGCTGACCTACAGAAGGATACAACCTTCTCTTTTCTTCCAGGGACCATGTTTCATAAATTTTCAGACTGAATCCATCAATAGCATCAATCAAACATCAAAATATATTTTCATCAATCAATCTCCCTTGCACTAACCAAAATTGAATCAAACAATTACTTCACTGAATGCTGTAACTAGAATACAGTAGCAGTACCAGAACCCAGAACACTGCAACAGTAATCAGAAGTAGCTAACACATATTTTATGAGACGTATGCTACTTCACTATGTCGACCTTGCATGCATACACTGTTATATGAAGGCAAACCTGGGTATACACAATTTTGAATTACGAACCAACATGTATATGTGTCTTTGCTATGCTGAACTTGCGTACAGATCTGTAAAAGATAATTTACCTTTTTCAACTATTCAGACATCAGTTATACCCAGATCATCAGATGTACAGATCAAGACATGCACCAAATATAAACGATCAAAATCACACAAAGATACTTCTCTTCAAGCTTTAAGATCTTGACCCATCAATAGAACTTATCCTTCTTCAAGCGCTCAGGTTCCTCCTTGATTCAGATCTAGCTATGCACCATAACCCAATCACCAATATTCTAGATCTTGCTCTTCATTAGATATTCAATGCTTGAGTGCCCTTTCCTAATGATCTCCTCCTCCTTTTATAGTCTTAGGCCTTACTCAATACCATGGTTCAAAACCACTTAGAAGCAATACCTTGGACCAAATACCCGGGGTCAATACTTCGATCAAGATACCTTGGATCAATACCACGGGTCAAAATACTAAGGACCAAATACCACGGACCAAAACCAAGTTTTCCAACATGTACGCGCTTTTCCTTGCGTGAAAGTGCGTGTATACGCATACAAGCCTTCTGGTAAGCTAACCCGCGTGTATACGCGGCTTGATCAAGGGACACCTGTGTATACGTCTTTTTCCTTCATTCTGAGAGCTTGAATCTGTGATCTGATATATGAGTGAGTTGCCATCAAGGAAAACACCTGTGCCATAGTGCCAAACCTGTGTCATAATGCTAACACTTTCATGATATTTTAATTATCTTTTCCAAACATTCATTTCCATGCTTTTCTTGTCCATAATTGTTCTAACTCCCTATTTTGAATTATCAACGTTATTACTTTATTAGCCATCATAGTTTTACTAATGTTCATGAAAAAATCAAGTATTTTCATCATAGATAGTCAATGCTTTTGACAAACAAGCTTATTAATAAACTAGGTAGAAGATTAGGAGAGTCTCTCTATCAAGAAAAGGCCCTAATGCATGCATAATTGATCAAACTAGTCTTTCATCAAGCATTGTAGGGAGTGTTTTGAGAAACAAGGTTATTGAAGGATTAGGTAAAAGGTTAGGAGAGTCCATGCATCAGGAAAGGGCCCTAACACATGCATAATATATCAAACTATACTTGCATCAAAGCATTGTTTCCGTTCCTAAGAATCACTTTTCATTTTGACACTTGAAACCTACAATGATGATAACAGTACAAGACTAAGGAGTCCACCATTATAATACTTTGAGCCGAAAGAAACTACTACTTGTGGAACACTAGTGCACGCCTGATCATCCAAAACATTTTAAGTAAGTTGTGTGATTTTACTTTCATGAAGTGAGATTAGTCTCTTTTAGTTATTTGGGTTGTTAAATCATATTTTTGTTTCATGCTGCTTTCTTGATTTTGTCAATTTAGTGTTTTAGATTTTAATTTGCTAAATTTCCTACTGTTTAACATAAGTAACCTAGCTCTAATCTTTAGGATAAATAATAATTTTCCATTTCTCAATGTGACAATAAATCTAAGCCTAATTCCTTACATACAATAGTGTGCTTCTAAGTTTATGAACACCCAGATTGATTAAAATGTCATGTCCTAATTTATGCCAAGAAATTAGCTTGACATTTTTGGCATCGATGTCAGGGAAACACATGTCAAGTTAGTTTTATATCTAGAAGCTTTTCTTGAAATATTGTATTTATTTCGTCAAAAGTAAGACAAGGTAAGAACTTGCACATTCACCAAGTATTCACAAATCCTAGTCATGTTTATATATGCAACACTGAATTAGATTTAATTTATAATTATGTTTATTTATGAATTCTTACACTAGATATAGAGTTTAGAAAGGTAGGTACATTTAAAGTAAAATTCTACTAACCAACCGCTAATAGTAGCAAAAATATCAAACACTGAAAAAGAATAAGAAGAAAAAACTAATCCAAGTGTTGGATGAATAACTATTGAAAAACTGGAATAGATACAATCTACAAGGAAGAGGTTGACACTTATAGAAAGACAAACATTATTGGCTCAACAAGAAAAGAAGAAACAAGCACAACTAGAAACATTCTCCATAGAAAAAACAAATGTAGGACAAGAACAACCAAGAAAATCAATTCCTCATCCAATACTTGAATAACTAGGAACAATTAAGAAAGAACAACCTCACTTGCCTAGTAATACATTAGAGCTTGATTTTTACTGTACTAAAGTATTTTCAAATTTGTTTGAAGGAGAAATGGTAGATGTAAATGGAGAACGAGAAAACAAAGAAAAATAAGAATGATAAATGCAAAGGGAAAGACGAGAAGAATGGGAAAGAATTGAAAGAGAAAGAGAATGGAATACAAATGCAAATCATGATGAGAAAGGATCAAATGTAGGAGGAAGAAGAGTTGGAGTTGAAGAAGAAGAAGACTAAGAAGATAAAACTACTTTTGGATTTCCCATCCTATATGCACCTACAATATTGGGAACTAAGGTAAAAATGAATAATATTCCTCCTTATGTTCTTCCAATCTTCTATGGTATGCCTACTGAAGACCCTAATGATTTCCTATTTAAATTTGATATTTTATGTCAAACATATGGATACACAAGTGATCCACAAAACTCTGTCTATTCCCTGCTACTTTAAAACTCCTCCATTGAAATGGTTTATAAGATTAGGAGAACCCACTTTACTATTTTGGTATGATATGAGGACGAAATTTTTGAGAAAATACCAAACTTATTGCAAATCTTGAAATTCTAAAGATGGCATTTTTATATTGAGTCAACAAGAGGATGAAAGTCTAGAAGATTACTTAGAGATATTTACATATAATCTATAAAAATCTAAGCAAAGTAATCTAAGTCCTGAGTTTACTCGAACAATTTTCTTAAAAGGAATTTAGGATGATTATATATATGTCCTTAATCTTATGGGGGTAGGTGATATTTCTCATTCACCTTATGATCAAAGAAAGAGCTAAATGTGGTAAGGGACAATAAGATTCTCTCCCAAAAGTGATAAAGTCAACTTTAGGAGGATTTACAAGAGCATGACGACCTCTTAGAAAATTTTAAAATTGATCTCTTAAATAATATTCGTTCTCAAATTGATACATTAAAAGGTAAAAAGAGGGAAGAAGAATGGAGAATTGTATTATCTATATTTTATCCTAGATGTAGAAAAAAATCCCTTACGTGAATTTCCTTTTAAATAATATTGAATTTTGTGGAATATGTGAAGATAAACACTTAATGAAAAATTGTCCAACAATATTAGAGCTAAATAAAACCTATAAAATAGAAGGAGAAACATTGAAGTCACTCTACTATGTTGCACCACCATGAAGGCCTTGGAAGCCTCAACCTATAGGTATGTCTCAAGACCTAACTTAATAGCTTCCTCATTATTCTCATTATCCTATACAATATACATGGAATGCTCCTATGCCATGATAGGCTTGGCCTCCTTAGAAATTACTAAACCAACCTTATCAACAAGGTTGGAGAGGAAAAGCTTATGCAAACCAACCTCCCTATAACCCTCAATAGCCTTATCAACAAGGTTGGAGAGGAAAAGCTTATGCAAACCAACCTCCCTATAACCCTCAATAGCCTTATCAACCATCATACCCCAAACAACCATACCAACAAAAACACCCTCCTTTTTAGCAATTCCAACAACCACAAAATCCTTATGTTCAAAAATAATTTCAAATAACCCACCTCAATAGCTTCAACTACCATATAATAAACCTCAACCTAAACCTAAACAACTACCAACCCAACGAGTGTCAAATCCTAATAGCAAAGTGGAAAAACCTATATACAATATTGAGGAAGGAACACTTCCCACTTATGCAATTTTCCATGTTGAAACTATCCACTTAAGGTCAAGAAAACTTTTACAAAAGGAATCTCCCATAATCATAGAAGAATAAGAAGAAGAAATTGAGGAAATTCCTAACAAAATTGGCACAAATGAGTCACACAAAAGCATAGAAACACACAATCTCAACACGATCAAACATAGCAACCAAATCACCTCCTTTTCTAGAGAGGTTGATTTTGGAAAAGCTAATGATCCATGTTGATTGTGATTTCTTAAATCAACTAAAGAATCTTTATGTTAAAAATCATTTAGTGCAAACTATTAAGGAAATGTCAATTTATGAAAAAACAATTAAGGAATCATGTTTTAAGAAATTTGGTAAAAGAAAGAAAAATTTGGCTACAATTCATGTTATTGGAAACTTGGCTAGCTTAATGTCAAAAAAAATTGAAACTGAAAAATATGTTGATCCTAGAATACCTATGGTAACAATTATTATCAACAATCTTTCAATTCCAAATACATTAATTTACTTAGGTGCAACTATTAATGTGATGACGATGGATGCGATGTAACGTTTAATTTTACATAATCTTTGACCAACACCTACAATTATTGAATTAGCTAACAGATCAAGAATACAATCGGAAGGTGTAATAGAAGATCTTATGTATGTATGGGAATATCAAATAGAATTCTTAGTTATACAATCTAAAGCTAATTTGGGTGGGCATCCCCTCATCCTCAAAAGACCATGGTTGGCTACAACTGATGCATTCAATAGTTGTAGATTAGGGAAAATGACAATTTCAAAGGAAAGTGAAAGTAAAAAAATTACATTATATCCCCTTGCTAAATCACTCAATGAATTAGAAAAATTATCATGGCTTGAAGAATCAAACTCAGAGGAAGAATTAATTCAACCTATATTCACTATTAATCAAGCTATTGATTTCTAGATGCAACAAATGAAAATTTGTTAGATTATTTCATTTCTAATCCAGATATTGTGAAACAACTAAAAACATCTCAGTATATGGACACAAATCATATGTCAGATCAAAGCTTTCTCGAAGATTATACAACAAATTCTTTACAGTCATTATTTTAGACTATTTTTCCTGTAAACTCAATGACCAATTCCACTAGTAAAACTATTGAAATTGATCTAGGGAAAAATTTACATATCACTTCAACATTAGAAGCATCTCAAGAAAACTAATTGATTCAAGTGTTAAAGTAATATTCAAAATCATTTCTTAAGATTATACATATATGCAAGAAATTCATCATCAACATGCATTCATCATATCTAAACAGATGAACATGTAAAACCTATAATACAACCTCAACGATGAATGAATCCAATATTGAAGGAGACATTGAAAGAAGAACTGCAAAAGCTATTAAAGGTAGATTTTACCTACCCTATCTTGAAAATCAATGGGTTTCTCCTTTAGTTGTAGTGCCTAAAAAGAATGGGGAATTGTGAGTCTATGTTGATTATAGATAATTAAATAAAGCTACCCTGAAAAATCATTTTCCTTTACCACTAATCCACAAAATCCTTGACACCCTAGCTGGGAAGACATATTTTTCCTTATTGGATGGGAAAATATGCCTATAAGGCATTACCCTTCAGTTTGTGTAATGCACCAAATATAGTTTAAAGAGAAATCTTGGCCTTCTTTGCTGACTTAATACATGAGTGTGTTGAAATTTATATGGATGATTTTTCCATATATGAAAATACCTTTAAGGAATCTCTAGTTATCTTGGAAAAAGTTCTACAAATATTCATATAAACCAAATTATCCCTTAGCAATGAGAAATGTTTTAAGCCATTAACAAAAAGGATTGTATTGGGACATCATATATCTACTATAGGAAGATTGAAATCATTGATAAATTACCAGTTCCATAAAATCAAATAGAAGTAATAAGTTTCCTAGGTTATGTAGGGTATTATTGTTGTTCTATACAAAAATTTAACAAAATAGCCCTGACATTATTCAAATTTATTACTAAATTCATTGCATTTTATTGGAATGTGAACCGTCAAAGTCCTTTTGAGAAGCTTAAAGAAAAACTATCCACTAGTGTTAAGAGGGCCCAATTAGACTTTACCATTTCATATCTCCACCGATGCATTTGATATAGTATTAGGGGAAATATTAGGTCAAAACGAGAACCTTAAGACTAATTCCATTTACTTTATTAGTAAAAATCTAACTCTTTCTGAGCTCAATTACATTATTATTGAGAAGGAAATGTTGGTAGTTGTGCTTGTAGTTAACAAGTTTTGACACTATATCACCAACTATGAAACCTTTATCCACTCAGATCATTTCACCATTAGGTACTTAATGAATAAACCCATTGTTAGTGGTAGAATAAAAAGATGGTTATTATTGTTTTAGGAATTCAACATCACTATCATAAATCATCCTAGAAAGGAAAATCAAGTGGCAGGATTTCTATCACGCCCTAATAACCCCAATGAGATTGTTGTAGTCTTTGATACTTTTTGAGATGAACATTTATTTTCTATATCTATAAAGCTCCATGGTTTGCTGAATTTGCTACAAATTACTTATTTTTGGGAAATTTACCACCCCATTTCACCTCAAAAGAAAATAAAAATAGAATGAAACAAAGTGCTAGATATTCTTGGATTAAAGGAAATATTTTCTACACATGACTTGAATTTGTAATTGGAATATGTGTAAGAGAAGATGAAATGTTAGAAATTTTATAAATCTTGTCATGATGAACCTTGTGGTGGACATTTTACAGATAAGAGAACTGGCCATAAGATACTTCATCAAGGATACTATTGGCCATCCCTTTTTAAAGATACTAAGAAATATGTTTGAAGTTATGACAACTATCAATGGATGGGCCAACCTGTAGCCTCTAATAAAATTCCCTTGCAGCTACAAGTGTTCGTAGATATTTTTGAAAAATGGGCTCTAGATTTCATCGCTCCTATGAACCCTACATCAAAAGGAAAAATATACATTCTAGTATGTATCGATTATGCCACTAATTAGAAGAAAAAACACTAGCAAGGGCTACAAAAGAATCAGTAGTCAATTTTCTTTTTGTGGACATTTTTCTAAAATTTGGAATTCCTAGAGAAATGGTCACTAACCAAGTAGCACAATTTATCTCTAAACTTGTGCAATACATAGTGGAAAAATATAAGATAAATCATAAAAAATGTACTCCTTATCATCCGCAGGCCAATGGTTAGGTGGAGTCAATTAATAAGACTTTAGATATAATCCTAACGAAGATAGTCCAAATACATTGGAAGGAGTAATAAGAAAGGCTTCCAGAGGGTTTATGGACATATAGAACAACCTAGAAAGTGTTGATTTGTGTAGCTATGGAGGTACTCCAAGCCCTAGGGTTTGGGGTTTGGAGGGCAAAGTGCCACAAGGGTCACTTGTGGGCTTGGAACCCAAGCATGTGGTTTTTCACCCATCGGGATTTGGGCCAAAACCATGAATAATTTGAGCATGATAAATTTTAGGTGATAGAGCTTGGCGTACCAATTCCAATGCTCCAAAGATCACTCAAATCAGAGCTCTAGAAACAAAGATATGAATGTTTGAAGTTCACAATTAATTATGGACATTCAAGTCATGTAGGCTTGGTCCAAGAGACATGTCTCTTCATCAATTGATGGAGTCCTTAATTTAGCATATAAATAGAAGGTGGAGAGAAGGCATTTAAGCATCCATTTGTGAAACACATTACAAGTGACAAACACGTTGGAGGAGAGAGTTAATCTCTGTTTTGGGCTGTAGAAAGAAGGGACAAACCAGTGAGGAAGAGAGGGCACTTCTAGGAAATTTTCATGGCCGGATTGATGTCTGAGCTACTATGTTAGAGGGTCGAGACAGAGGAGAGTAATTTTGGGCCAATTTTGAAGTGATAAAGGGTGGACGGACCCTCAGATAAGGTTGTCACAACCCTAGAAGACTGTTGTGGGTAGGCCGCAGGCCTAACCAATCCAAACAAAGTTGTGTGGAGGAGTTTAAGGGTTGGTTTATGCCTAGGTAAGCAACATGGATGAATGGAAGTCTTCAAAGGGGAGGTCACAGTAAGAAAGGACTATGTAGGTGACTATGTTAGGGTTATTGCAGCGTTCCAAGGTGCCCTAACCAACCACAATCAAGGACAACAATTCACTTCAACTTAGAGTAGCATTCAAATGTATGTTTTGACTGAGTTTTGTCTTGTGTTGGGTCAAGGACATTGACCATATTGGATCAGTTTATATTGTAGCCTGTAAGTGCCATGTATTGAGGTCAACTTGAGAAGTTGGAGACCTCAATTAGGAGTAGAACTTATAGTGAGGGATTTGGCATCATTGGTCTGGTGGAGGGCAGCGTGTTGATAGCCCAAATTAGCCCTAGATGAGCTATCTTGAAGTGACAAAGAGGAACTAAAGATTGGGTGAAGTTTGGTGCCGAAGTGCAGTACCTTGATGGACAAAGGTGACTGTTAGCCTGGAATTTTGGAACTCGGGAATTAGGCCTACCCAGAGAGTAGATTAGATTAGCACGTGTACATGCTACATAAGTGACTTGCAGCAGTGTTAGGTGGCAACCCTCCTGGAATCTTGATGTGTTGTCCTTTGAAGGACTAAGGGGCAACTAGTGAGCAGTACGAAAGCAAAGGACTGGTAGCACAAGATACGACATCGAGTCTGCACAACATGTTTGTCATTGTATCTTGTATACCATAGACTATTGTATAATTCAGATTGGTTTAATATAACGAAGATTGGGTTGTACATTATTGTACACTATTTGTTAAAAACTGTGTATAGCTATGTACATGTGATTTACTGCTTTATATTTTCCACTATGTAAAGTGGTTCTTGAGATTATTGGTTTGGTAGCATCAGAGATTTTAAGATTCTAACCTAGACCCAAGATCGTGGAAATTCAACAAAAAGCACTATTATATTTACCCCTTATGAATTGGTATATGGTAAGCATATCATTATTCCCATTGAATTTCAAGTCCAAACCTTTAGACCAACAACTGGATTAGGATTAGATCTATCATAAGCACAAAAGGAAGGAATCATCCAGTTTAATGATTTAGATGAGATCAGATAGGAAGAATTACAAAAAAGTACTTTAATCCAACAATAAAGATCAAAATGGCATGATAGATTCAATAAGAAAAAGGAATTCAAATTTGGTGACTAGGCTTTGCTTTTTTATTCCAAATTCAAGGATTGCAAAGCCATAGTCACCACTCGTTGTCTTGGTCCGTATGAAGTGGAATTTTTTTTTGATAATGGATTATTAAGGATAAAAACAATTGATGAACACATAGTTTCTTTTGTGGTCAATGGCCATAGATTGAAACTTTATAACAAATCCCTAAATCAGGAAGAACTTATGTCCCTATTATTTCGACAAGCTGAGATGCAGGTTGTGAGTATTGATATTGATACTCATATTCCTATTCCATTCAGAATTTGACTTTTCCAAAAGAAAAGAAAAAACATATGAGAAAGAAAAGAAAAAAAAACAATAAAAAGTTTAGTTGTGAAAATCCAAGTTCTTGGCACAACATAAACTTGAATTTTCATTAGAAAACCAAGTAAATTGGTTGATGAAAATTCTAAATAAACGATCTACCTAGTGGTTTCATTTTTCTCAAAGTGGTTAGTAATCGTTGAAGAATATTGAGTGATAATTTAAGGAGAGTACTTGTCAAAATGAGTTTTCTTTTTTTATTATAAATAAGCTCAAGGATTATTGCATGAATATTTGTACAAACTATTATAGCTAAATATTCTATTTTTGAAAATTTTCCGTGAGCTCTATTTCTGCTCTAATATAGAGATACAATTAGCTTATTATCAACTTCAGAATTAGCAAGGTTGTTCTAGTTCTTAAGAATATCACATAGGCATTTTTAAGGAGGAAAAATCATTCCAGCCACTAGAGAAAAAATTAAGGACCTATCAACACAAATAAAATAGTTATCAATCTACAAGCAACAATGCAAAGTCTATACCTGCCAACACAAAGAAGAAAATTATCAGTCCATTTGTAACAACACATAGTCTACAACAACAAAGAATTAAAGGTTTGGTAAAGTTTTACGATACTCTGAAATTTTGTTGAAATTCTATATTAA
This sequence comes from Pinus tabuliformis, assembly GCA_031772625.1. Taxonomy (NCBI): domain Eukaryota; kingdom Viridiplantae; phylum Streptophyta; class Pinopsida; order Pinales; family Pinaceae; genus Pinus; species Pinus tabuliformis. Next base: position 351,042,781 of record CM062815.1, read on the forward strand.
TTAAACTATAAATACCTTTTCCTTTTCTAGCCTTGTCCAAAATTTTGGTGGTTTAACAACCCCAAAATTTTCAGGTTTACCTTGTTAATACAATAAAACCTTAGCCTATCTATTCTTTTCTAAATAAAAACCTACCTTTAAGGTTATACATACCAAAATCTTATTATAAATGTTTATCTTATTCTACTTTACCTATCCTCTAAACCCTATAATGCACGATCATTCCTATAACTTACTTGTCTTGTCAACTATACACCACTATCCTATCATCATTTTCATAGAATCCATACAAACCTATCTTATTATCATTACATCATTACTTCCATACTATCATTTCTAACCTATCATCATGCATCTCATTATATCCTATCCTATTATATCCTTACCTATTAATCATGGAAAATAATATTTTAATTGAAGACCTAACTACATGCCAAGGCATTACATACAAGGGAGAAAAAAGGTTACAAGTGAAACTTCATAAGAGCGCCTTTTTTAAGGCCTAATAAACACATTGTTTACACATAACACTCTTTTTTAAAACGATTTCACTCTATTGCCCATGTGTATTGCCTTGCCATCGTTCGAAGACATGTGTGCTGGTCAAACCCTCATCCACATTGAGTATGAGAGATGAGTAATTTCATGGGGGATAAAAACACAAGCAAGGCCACAAAAGATGAAGGAATACATATAGAAAAAAGGTACAATGCTACAGGGATGTAGAATTAGAGAAATTTGAGGAAAAATGTGTCGCATTTAGTGATATGTATAAATGGAACTTTGAATTCAATTTTAGCTTTGAATGGGTTATGTGAAAATGTACGTACATTTTTTAGCTTTGAATGTTAAAACACGTACACAATATGCAAAAAGTCTAGCTCAAAATTTGTGGTTTATAACATGCTTAGAACAACTCGTTATATTCAAATTTAAGTCGAATTCTCACCCAGACTTGAGGCGAATTTCAGTCAGGGTTAAAAGAATTTTGAAAATACAATTTTATGTTAATAATTCCTATGTTAACATAAAATCCAAGAAATATTTTTTCATGAGAAATCGAAAAACATTTTGTTTAGTCAGGGAGGAAACTATAAGTTTCTCAAAGAAACCATATTTTGCTTAGCCGTTTGCTTAGAAGAGACCATATTTTGCTTAACATTTTTTCTAATTGAAACCATATTTTTCTCAAAGAACCCATATATTTTGCTCAGGATAAAACATACATTGTTCATCTTATTAGTCAATGTTTTCAATGGTTTACTCAGTGAACGATTCTTTTGAGAAGTCACATTTCAAGAAATTACATTCTGCTTAGTACAAAGTAATTAAATTTGCTTAGGGATTACATTTAAGAAAAAGAGTTATTGTTTTTTAGATAAGAAAAATTAATTTTGGAATTTGAGGATTATTTTGCTCAAGATAACATTGTGCTCAGTGAAATTGCAAATGTTATAGTATTTTTTTTGGTATTTGAAACATTGAATTCTTTTCGTTTCCAAGATAGAGATCATTAATAAACTTTTAGTGTTGCTACACAAAGTTACTACACAAGATTGCAATACTCACAGTGCTTCTACACAAAGTTTTTAAAATAGTAGTATGAGTTAAACTAACAAAGTTTGAAATGTCCAAATTCCATGTTGATACAATAAAGATTCTACAGGAAGCAGGGTGGTTGTGTTTTCTTTCAACATTTAGTGGATACAGTGTTGAAGTCACTAAGGCCTTTACTTATACATTTGATGGGGAAATGCCATATTGGGAAATTTAGTAATACATCTATCTGAGCGTGCAATGATACAAATCATAGGAATGCCTCATAATGGAGAAAGATGGCTAAAAAATCAAGAATTGGAGGAAAGGACGTGGAGACCATTTATAAAGAAATCAAGGACAAAAACGAATTGGCCTTAAGGTATGCCTAAAACATAGTTGAAACAACCTTGGGATGAGTTAACCCTCCTAGTACATACGTATATAACACGTGAAGGGAGATTCGGTCTCATCTACTTATATCACATTATAATGTTGCAACATTTAAAGGGAGACAAAATGCTAGATGCACCATATTATCTCTTGCATAGCCTCACAAAAATGGAAAATCTTATTCAAAAGCATCCCAAAAATGAATAGAAAAGTTTCTATTATCATGGCCTCATTAAATTAATTATAGAGTGGGAACTAGACAAACAGGAGTAGACTTGGGAACAATTTCTCAAGGATATTCAATTTGTTGAAAACACCAAGGAAGAAGAAATAATAGAAGAGGAAGCCCCAAAGGAGGAAGAGGAAATAGTTGAGATATTTCCACCTCAATATCAATGAGCACAAGCACCAAGGAAGGGAGCCATCACATATAGTATAAGAGTAACAAGAGCTATGGCAAGACAAAGTCAAGATGAACAACAAAAGGAACAACCTTTTTCCAATATGGAAAAAGGACCAAGAATCAAATTTTCTTCAACAAATACCCATAATTTAGAGATAAATTAGGATTAGTATACATTAGATGACTATATCGAGTCTTTGGAAGCTAGGGATAAGGAGCAACAACAACCATCACTAAGAAATGAAAATCAAATATGCTAAAATAATATACCCTCACTAGTGAAGAAAAGAATTCCCCCATAAAAGAAGAACTTGCACATATACTAAAAATATTTTCCCGAAAAGAAAAAGGAAAAACTCTTATGAGTATTAATGAAGAAGCTATGAAGAAGAAGAAGAGAAAAAACAAACAAATGAAGAAGACTTTTGAGGAGATGATAGCGTTGGAGCAGTACCTCAACACTCAAAATGAGTTTCTCACAAGACATAGTTTAGCTTTGGTTGAGGAAAAGGAGAAAATGAAAGAGGAGAATAAAAGGCTTCATGATGAGTATTTGATTGTGTCCAAATAATCATATGACTAGTATCAATAGAAGAAAAAGTTAAAAGCTAAAAATAGAAGTCTCAGGGTGAGATTACTAATGAACACGCCAAAACAAGCAACACCACCACCCTAAAGGGACAATGTAGACATTCTTCTCTGAGCAATAGTGAAACTTTGAGGGGAGCATGAGGACATGCAACATCTTCATCTCAGGGGAGATGTTTGTCCTCTATTTTAACAATATTTTTCCATTCTAATATAACAATCCCAACCTAAATAAACCTATATTACGCTACTTTTACTACATTTTTCACTTATTTTGATCAAGAAAGCACTTCCCAAGTTATTTTGTCATTAATTTTTATTTTTTGGAATTTCATGAAAATTTATGCATTATAAATCAAGTTTACCAATTTTTTCCAAGAAATAAACATGTTTTGTAATTTCTCATTCATTTCGCTATTTTTAATCTAGCTAGAAGAAATCAGGGATATGGGTTTTGTCACTCATGATCCCAATATTGTTAGTTTCCCCTTGATTTTGAAAAAGAAGGCACGCAAAGATCTAGTCAATGCACAATCAACACATATAATGGTTGGACATTGGATAAACCAACGGTCCCCGTGTGTTTCATGACATGGACTAACCGCCTCTCGTGGATCCTTATCTCTGGCAATGTGATCATTGACTAACACCTGTGGGTCTTGGTCTAACGACAATCGTGATTCCCAACAAGTGGTATCAGAGCGTAGGTCACAAGTTTGATACACACCTGGCTCGTGTTGGGGGGGGGGGGGGGGGGATTGTTGGACATTAGATAAACCAATGTTCCCCGTGTGTTTCGTGACATGGACTAACCGCCTCTCATGGATCCTTATCTCTGGTGATGCGATCGTTGACTGACACCTGTGGGTTTTGGTCTAACGACAATCGCGATTCCTACCAATAGTTGCTTGCTAAAACACATATTTTGGCCATGGGGAAAGTCGAATTGGATCTAGAAGAAGGATCAAAGTACTATTTGGTTAGCCACAAAAATATCTATCAATAATTTGTTTAATTTTTCATGTATAAATGCAAAGCTAGTGAAACCTGCAAATCACTTTTAGATTTCAAACTTTTAGATTTCTATTATGATCTTATGACTCAAAAAATTCATCATTGAAGCTTTGATTCAAGCCTCATTATCAGTAATATATGTATTCGTTATGAGTTTTTACTAGATGGTGGTATTTGTTGTACAAGCTATGGCATGGAGGGCCCCCATTGTCTCAGCATGAACACTTATTTTTATTGTTGTTCATATTTGTGGGTCTTGGTATATACTTATGTATATTTTTATTTTTTGTTTACATTTACATGTGCAAGCAAGTCTTTACTTTCATGAGATTCAATTATCTTGTCCATACATTCATTTTCACGTTTTTCCTGTCCACAATTGTTCTAACTCGATTTTATCAGCCTTATTACTTTATTAATCGTCATAGTTGTACTATTGTTCGTGAACAAGTCAAATCCTTTTATCATAGATTAGTCAATTATTTTAAGAAACAAACTTATGGATAGACTATGTAAAATATTAGGAGAGAATAAAAGACCCTATTGAATGCATAATCGATCAAACTAGTCCTGCATCAAGCATTGTAGGTTTCTCTTTCCATAGATTAGTAAATGCTTTGAGAAACAAACTTATTGAAGGATTGGGTAAAATATTAGGAGAGTCCATCCATTAGGAAAAGGCCCTAATGCATGCATAATCTATCAAACTATCCTTGCATCAAAGCATCATTTCCATTCCTAAGAATTGTTTTTCATTTTAACAATTAAAATCAACCATGATGACACGACTAAAGATCCAACGATTGTAAGCCTTTGAACCTAAAGAAACTATGACTTTTGGGACACGAGTACATGCCTAATCATACAAAAGATTTTAAATGAGTTATGTGATTTTTAATTTCAAGAAGTGAGATTAGTTTCTTTCAGTTGTTTGGGTTGTTAAATCATAGTTTTGTTTCATGCTTTCTTGATTTTTCCAATTTATAGTTTTAGATTTTAATTAGCTAAATTTCCTACTAGTTAACTTAAGTAACCTAGATCTTATCTTTAGGAAAAATAATTTTCCATTTCTTAACATGACAATAAATCTAATCATAATTCCCTACATACAATCTAAGTGTGCTTCTAAGTTTACATATACTCAGGTTGATTAAAATATCATGTCATAATTTATGATAATAAATTATCTTGACGACATTGATTCGGAAAGTTCAAGATACAACAATTGGAAGATGAATTTTCCATGGCATTCCTCCCAATGTACGAAATGTTCCTATATTAGAAGAACCATCCTCTTCAAATATTTATTCAAATATTATGTAGTTAAATAGGACTATGAAACATATGCAAAATGAGATAATCAAATTAAGAAGAGGATATGAGCAAAGATCTCGACCACCATAAAGTGTTGGAGGCCCCACATATGGAATTAGAGAACAACTTGATAGAAATAAGAACATTGATAATGCACCTCCATGGGGTCTTAGGCCTTTGAGGTTTCAAAATACAAGTGATTTAATAATGAATGAAAAAAGAGTTAAAACAAGCAGATCCCTTCATTGAAACATCTCAAGGCATCATTGAAGAAAACCCGAGCATCCTAGAATATATAGAAACGGGGGATGGCTAAGTATTTTTATTGGAAGATCAATTCATACAAGAAGATTAAGAATGAATCGAGTAAGATAATGCTATCCAAGTGAGATCTCAATGGAATAAAGCAAAGGGAAAATACTTGATTCCCCATGCGACCAGAAGAAACCGTGGATAAACTTCAACTTAAAAGAATACGAGCAAGAGAAATATGGATTGTCTAAGAACAAAAGTAGTAATGTAGTCAACCCAATGAAAATGACTTATAATATCATTGAGGACTTGTATAACATCGGGATTACATTGTCATTTTTAGAGGTGGTGAATATTGCTCAATAGAGAGAATATTCATCAAATGAGAGAGTAGAAGTAATTGTTATCAATCCTCATCAGACATGTCCTATTTCTCCTATCAAGTCTCAAACTAAAGTACCTACCTTTTATATATCTTTGGAAACACTAGAAGTTATATTGCATAATTGTTTAGTCGAATATGGTGCAACAAACAATATTATGCTACTTTACATTATGAAATCAAATGGCTTAGATTATACTAAATAATATTAGACAAGAGAAAGTATTTGTGAAATTGATTCAAGAAAGGTGTTAGCTTAGGTGAAATCAAAGATTTTTGTGCATCGGTAACATAAGTATCACATATTACAACTATCTTTACAATACTTGTGGTGGACTTATCGATTATATATGGGCTAGTTTTGGTAAGATAATGGAGTTTTCCTTTAGGAGGGTGTATGATGAATGATGGGAGTTGCATGATGATTTCAAATAAAGATGGGTGATGGATAAGAACACCTTAAGAACCGAAGAACCCTATCTTCTTCGAGAAAAACAAATCTGATGCTATGGTTAGTTATATAGATACTGGTCTTGGAAATTAAGTCATACTCAATTATGTAAATATTATGGATAATAGTAGTGTAAATACACTTCAAGTTCATTGGTGCTTCTTCAAGCACCGAATCAGGAGCAGGTGTAATATTTGAGAACCCGTGTGGAGAATGATTTCCAGAGACTTTTCATTTGTAATTTGATTATACAAATAGTGAAGCTGAATACAAAGTGTTGATTCAAAGTCAACTTCTTGCACAATAGAAAGTAATTAAAGAAATCACCTTATGGGAGAATCTAAATTGATCACTAATCAAGTTAACAAGAAGTATAATACTAAGAAGACTAAGCTAAAAGCTTATGCACAAAGAGTGTTAGGCCCTACCTTTGTACCCCTTTTCACACCATATTCTACTATTTTTACTACTATTTATCCTACTTCACTCCTTTTTGACACCGTAAAAACACTCCACATTGGTTAAACCACGTTACTTTACAGTGGAGGTAAGAATTACTAATAAGTATTGTTTTCATATATCTTTGTTTGGTTTACGTAGATGTTAAATAGATTTATACTTTTGAATTAATTGACTGATCTACATATGGACTCTTAAATATAGGGAAGACACTTGAGTACGTGGACAGATCATTGGAGGTCCAACACCCAATCCAACGAATATATCAAACAACCATTTTTGGAGTAGCTATTATGTAATCAATTTTGTACTTAAATCGGTACTCTATTACAGGAAACCAATCAATTGTTGACATCCCGAAGATAGTTCTTTTATTTCATAAGCACAGTGTTAGTTTCCTTGATCCAAAATAATTGTCATGGATGAAATAGATCAATTATGATATGGTGAAGTGATCCTGGGGATTTATCCTAGCTTAAATTAGCCCAGATCATAGGTGTAATTACTTTATTCGGTCATATCGTTGCAATTATTTAGAGGCCCGAGTTCTTCAAAAAGGCTTGGTGTTTGTATGAGAGGTTATACACACACATGCATGCAACTGAACTGGTGACAAAGGGATTGTGACACGATATCATTTGACTCTATTTTGAAACTCTCAGACTTATGTTTTATTAAAGGCTTTTAATATAATTGTCTCGGCTTTTATTTATATATGAGAATTTATGTTTATTTGATCTGTGAATTATTGAATTAAGCTAGACTTGTTCTTGGTTGTGGCACTAATCCAGGTGGATGTTTGTGGCCACCCACCTATTCCTCTTAGATCCCCACTATTGTCTCTTTCAGTTTTCCAGTTTCATTAATTGTAGCATAGTTTACTATTTTTGGCAGTTTTTCAGGTCCTGAACTTCCGGAGCCATTTTGAGGCCCTAAATGACGTGTTTTGGGGAAAATGGGGCAAACATGAGTCCTTGATTGATTTTTTCTATGCGAAATTTGTATTCCTCAGATAGATCTTTCTAACGAGGTATTGTGCATGTAAAATAGAGATTGTATGCCAAAGTTATGACCTCGGGAAGTTGATGTACCAATTTACCCAAACATGGCCCATAGTTTTGGCGCTTCATCTCCTAGGGTTATGTTTTTGGATGTTTAGGGTTTTCCATTGTTTCTAAATAATAAATAGGCCTTCGAGCCTCATTGTAACACAATTCATAGGCATGCAGCTGCCACATCTCTTCTTAGAGATAAGCTACCATCGCCCGAGTAGGTTTTATGTCCATTCTGTTTGTATGCAGATTTCAACATTTGATATTAATGAAATGAAATGTTATTTCTGCCACATCTCTGTATTTATGGTTATATCTGTAATTTGTTGCATTCCTGTTTAAGTTCAGATCAGTGGTATCAGAGGGGTCTTCTCTTTCTCTGTTTTTCTTTGCATGTCCCCATTGAGGTCAGGATATAAGGAGTTAGGGCTTGAACTGGTCGAACCTTTGCAAGACCAACCTCGCAAATCTCGGCAGCCTCCCATATCCCGACAGCCTCCCATGGCGAAAGAGAAAAAATATGACGGGGAAAGAGATCCTTTCAAAATATTGCTTGAAGAAGCCCTCGAGCGACAAAGGAATGTGATGATGAACAACTTTTCCTAGATTCTTCAGTGGCTACCCAAACGTGACACATCTCCTTCCAATAGATACTCTTGAAATGCCACACCCTTTAAGGTACAATTTCACTTTGACATCCCCATATTTAAAGGTCAGATAGATGCAGATGCCATAGATAAATGGTTAAATATTCTAGAAGGATATTTTTCTGTTCATGATTTTTCCATCCGAGAAAAGATTACTTTTGCACTTCTCAAATTCGCCCCCCATATCAAGGACTGGTGGGAAACCTACTGTGAGAAGAAGGATGAAAGTACACCCTCACTGTTTTTAGCCGCACCCACTTGGAATTCATTTCGGGACGCTATCAAGGAGAAGTACTACCCTGTCAGGAGATATGATGATAAATACATAAAATGGACCACGCTGCGGCAGGGAAGGGACCAAGACGTGCCAAAGTTTACCAATGTTTTTCATACCCTTGGCAAGAAGTTGAGTATCAAGGATTTTGAGCGACATTTGGTACTCAAGTACCGTGACTACCGACATAGGTACATCCAAGATGAGATGGATTTCTTGGACATCTCCTCGCTCGCACGACGTACTAATACACTGTCAAGATTGAGTAGAAGTTTAAACAGAAGAAGCGAGACTTTGGATCTACGAATCCAAAGCAAGGGAAAGGCGCCCCCATGCCGTAGAGCGAAGGACAAAGCCAAGGTGGGGTGACCCAGGACAACCTGTCGAAGTCGCAAGAAAAGAACAACACCCCGAAGACAAATAAGAACATAGGAAAATGGTGTGAGTTCCATAAGAGCTCCATCCACAACACGAGTGAGTGTCGGGCCAAGCAGTCATTTGTGGATAAGCTGAAGGCTTCCGAATCAGACACATGTTTTGACTTTGAGTTAGAACACGACAAGGGGAATGACAAAGGGAAGAAGATCATTGATGTGGAGCCCAATTCCACCGTGGCCACCATCAAGATCCAGAAGAATGAGCCTGAAGATCCAGAGGAGGGGGAACACCTCTTCCACTCACAAATGTTGGTGAAGGGTTCTCCATTGTAGTTCATTGTCAACATCGTGAGACAAAAGAACCTCATTTTAGCAGAGGCCATGAAGTGGCTGGGCCTACAAACTACAACACATTCATAGTCGTACACCATCGAGTGGCTTCACCAACGACGATATCTCCATGTCAGCCAGTAGTGCCACCTTCCCTACAATATCAAACCCTTCACGGATGAGGTACAGTATAATGTTTCCCGTATTGAAGTTTGTGATGTATTATTAGGACAACCATACTCGTGGAAGCGACAAGTCGTATATGAGTCTAGAGCTTGCTCTGTGATTGTTAGTTGTACAATATACTAGAGGTAGCCCCGCCTACCGCCATCTCTTTAATCACTGCAAAGCAATGCAGTAAGATAATTTCACAAACCAGGAAATTTGTTTTCCTTATGATTTGCCCTCAGGAAAAGAAGAAGCTTGTGGCCACGACTTCCAGACAGGGCTCCTCTGCACAACAACAGTAGATGGAAAAGGGTTTGGAGGAGTACAGGGATACTTTATCCTCACCTATGGGGGTGCCTCTGCATTGTCAGGTCAAGGACTCCATCGATCTAACCCTGGGTGCGCTGCTACCCAATGGACCGATCTGTTGATGTTCTGTTCTGGAGAACAATGAGATCAAGAGGTAGATTCAAGAGTTGTTGCAAAAATGGAACATTAGGCCAAGCTCATCACCCTGTGGGATCCCAATTGTATTGGTACAGAAGAAGGATGGGACCTGGAGACTCTTTATTGACTATCAGGCATTGAACAATATGACTATATGAAATAGGTACCCAATCCCACAGATTGATGACCTTCTGGACCAGTTCAAGGGGGCCAAATATTTCGGCAAGATCATTTTGAAGTCTGGTTATCACCAGGTACCTATTGAACCCTCTGATGTGTGGAAGACTACCTTCAAATATAATGTGGACCTTTTCTAATGGTTGGTCATGCCTTTTGGGTTGACGAATTCCCCTGCAACCTTCATGAGAATGATGGAAAACATCTTGCGACCCTTCACCAATGCATTCGTGGTGGTGTATTTAGATGACATCTTGATATTCAGCCAGAGTTGGGAAGAGCACCTCCACCATATTCGAAAGGCCCTCCAAACCGTGTGACAACACAAGCTATGTGCCAATTTAGAGAAATGCACTTTTGGCATGACCCAGGTTCAATACTTAGGGTACATCATTGATGAGAAAGGTGTGCATGTGGACCCAACCAAGATACAAGTCATTTGGGATTGGCCAACCCCAACCACTCTAATAGAGCTCCACAACTTTCTAGGCCTTGCCAATTTCTACTGCAGGTTCATGTTGGGGTTCTCTCATATCACATGGCCTTTAAGTCAAGTCACTAAGGGCGGAGCGAAGGAAAAATTCTTTTGTTCTAAAACCCAACAAAAGTTGTTTTCTGAGTTGAAGCATCGCCTCTACTCTACACCAGTGCTCACATTACCATACCTGCAACAACCATTTTAGATTGAGACAAATGCCTCTGACTATGCTATTGGTGCAAATCTTACTCAACAAGGGAATCCATTTGCTTACCACAGTGAGACACTTTCAGACACAGTCCGAAAGTATCCCACCTATGACAAAGAAATGTATTCCATTATGCATGCTTTCTGTCAATGGAAGCATTACATTATGGGGAAGGAAACGGTCATCCACACATACCACCAACCCCTGTAGTTCATATAGACACAAGGTAATTTGCAGAACAATCACCATAAGAAATGTTCCCCATAACTGAAACAATTCCATTTGAACACTAAGTACAAGAAGAGAAGCACCAATAATGTTGCTAACTGCCTCAACCTACTACCAGTCATGGTGCTAATCACTGTGCTCGACTCCTGTGGGAACGAGACTTCAGGGTGGCCGCATCTTTCTAAGAGTGATCCAAAATTTGACATCACATACCAGACACTCCTAGAAGGTAAGCAAGTTCCAAATTTTCACCTCCAAGATGCACTGTGTTATGAAACCAACTCAAGAAAAGATAGAAAAGATAGATCAACGCCTTAGAATTCAGCCTCTTCGAGGGGGCAACCTCCTTTACATTACATAAATGAACAATTCTTGGATGATACAAATGAAAAAACCTCCTTTCTATATATAGGAGTCTAAGGAGTCACAATATAATCCAACCGACCTAACAATAATAATATAAAGCCACAAAAATAACAATAGAGGGATTCTATGGGGCACAGAAATAACAACATGGGGGTAATAGGGGCACAACAATATAAATAAGGGGTATAACTACAATAGTAATGGGGTAATCACTAGTATTATAGGGACCCAACATGCCCCTCTCCTTCAAAAAAGTGTTGTCCTCAACGCTTGAGTAGTTCTGGATACTTCTGCATAAAATTCTCATCCTCCCATGTGGAATCTTCAGCAGATAAGTTCTTCCACTTGATAAGATACTCTGAAATTGATCGATTTCGTAGCTGTCGAGTTCTTGTTTCTGTGACTGCTTCCGGTTCCAATATAATTTTTCCTTCCTCGTCAAGTTCTGGAAATATTGTTTGAACTGGGAGCTTGTCGCCTATAACCTTCTTTAAACATGAAACATGGAAAACTGGGTGCAATCGAGAAGCTGCTGGGAGCTCCAATTTGTATGCCATAGTACCAATCTTTTGCAACACCTTGTATGGACCATAATACTTTGGTGATAATTTATTATCCTTATTAGCTTGCTTTAGGGACATTTGCTTATATGGTTGTAGCCGTAGGAATACCCAATCACCTACATCAAAACTTCTTTCACTGCGATGTTGATCTACCTGTTGTTTCATTCTATTTTGTGCCAACACGAGGTTATCCTTTAAGAGTTGGAGGACTTGTTGTTGATGTTCGATGTGATGTTCCACTGCCTGAACCTTAGAATTTTCTCTTAAATATGATGTGATGGATGGTGGTTGATACCCATAAAGTGCCATAAATGGGGTCATTTTTGTTGCTGTATGAAAGGAAGTGTTATACCACCATTCAACCAGAGGCAACCATTTGACCCATTGTGTCTGTTTATCAGATACAAAGCAACGAAGATATCCTTCCAAACATTTGTTTACTATCTCAGTTTGCCCATCAGATTGAGGATGATAAGATGAGCTATGAGCTAACTGAGTACCAAGACAAGAAAATAATTCTGTCCAAAAATTTCTAGTGAAAATGGTATCTTTGTCACTTACAATAATCTTTGGGTTTCCATGTAGCTTTTGAATTGTTTCCATAAATGCAGTAGAAACTATACTGGCTTTAAATGGATGTGATAATGCACAAAAGTGTGCATACTTGGTAAGTCTGTCAACTACCACCATGATGACACTCTTTCCCTCAGACTTGGGTAAACCTGTGATAAAATCCATTGAAACCTCCTCCAACGTTGGCTTGGAATGGATAAAGGTTGCAATAGACCCGGTGTCTTAATTGTTTCAACTTTATTTTGTTGGCAAACCAAACATTCCGCCACAAACTTTTGAATATTTGATTTACGGCCATCCCAAAAAAAGTCCTTCTTAACCCTGTGGTAAGTTTTTAAAAATCTTGAGTGCCCTCCTAAGGGAGAAGTGTGCAATTCCATAAGAATCTTTTGTTTTAGCTGGGAATTCTTACAGAGGTATAAGCGATCTTTGTACCATAATGAATCATTTTGCCAGCTAAATGTATCAGACGCACTGGAATCTTGTTGTAGCTTTCGAATAAGTGCCCACACTTCTTCATCATTCTTCCATTCCTCCCTTGCTTCGTTTATCCAATCTGGTTGGATAATAGAAATGGCGCACAACAATGCTTCCACATCCTCATCCTTTCTTGAGAGTGCATCTGCCACCAAATTTTGCTTCCCTTTTTTGTAGATGATTTCAAAGTCATAACCCAACATCTTTGTGACCCACTTTTGTTGCTCTTCAGAGGATAATCTTTGTTCTAAAAAGTATTTAAGGCTATCATGATCCGTTTTTACCTTGAAGTGTCTTCCCATTAGGTAGGGTCGCCATTTCTTAAGTGCATGGAGTATTGCCAACATTTCCTTCTCATAAATAGCTTTGCTTAAAAACTTTCCCTTGATTGGACGACTTTCAAAAGCAATGGGTCTTTCATCTTGCATTAGAACAGCACCAATTCCATTTCCTGAAGCATCACATTCCACAATAAAGGTTTTTGTGAAGTCCGGTGTAGCTAAGACCGGTGCTTGGCACATTGCATCATTAAGATGTTCAAAGGCCTTTGTTGCTTCCGGAGTCCATGAAAATGCATTTTTCTTCAATAATGTTGTTAGAGGTGCTGCTATTCTCCCATAATTCTTAACAAACTTGCGATAATACCCTGTCAACCCAAGAAATCCTCGCAGATGCTTTATGGATGTGGGGATTTTCCATTCCTTAATGGCTTTAATTTTGCTAGGGTCTACCTTAACTCCCTCATGAGATACAATATGACCCAAATATTCCACCTCCTAGACTCCAAAGAAACATTTGGATCTTTTTGCATATAATTGTCTCCTCCAATAGTTGTAGCACCCTGTCAACATGTTCAACATGATCCTTCCAAGACTTGCTGTAGATTAGTATATCATCAAAAAATACTAACACAAATTTTCTAAGGAATGGTTTGAAAATTGAATTCATCAAACCTTGAAATGTTGAAGGTGCATTAGTAAGGCCAAAAGGCATGACCAAACATTCATAATGACCCTCATGAGTTCTAAATGCCTTTTTCGGAATGTCTTCAATCTTCATTCTGATTTGATGATATCCCGAACGAAGATCCAACTTGGTGAAGTAAATTGATCCATGCAATTCATCCAGTAATTCATCAATGACAGGAATGGGGAACTTATCTTTAATAGTGAGCTTGTTGAGCTCCCTATAATCGGGACACATGCGCCATGATCCATCCTTCTTGTGCACCAATACTACTGGAGCAAAGAAAGAACTTTGACTTGGTTGAATTATACCAGCCTCTAGCATTTCTGCAACCATACGTTCAATTTCACTTTTTTGGACATAGGGATATCTGTATGGCTTGATGTTTGGAGGAACACTTCCTGGAATCAGATGAGTAGCATGATCATGATCACGCATAGGTGGGAGACCTTTGGGAGTCTCAAATACCTTGGAATGATTGTCTAGGACTTTTTGGAGATCTAGAAAAATAGATGATTCCGATGTGGAAACATCTAGCGAACATAATTGTGCAATTACACCTCTTTGCTCCTTTTTTAGAAGCTTTGTCATACCATTAGAGCTGATTATCTTTCCTGGTTTCCCTGCAATACCCCTTAATTCAACTTCCTTTCCTTCCGTAGAAAATTTGATGAAAAGTTCTTGAAAATTAAAAGCTATTGTACCCAAGGATTGTAGCCATTGAACTCCTAGTACAACATCAGCACCTCCCATTGGAATGGAAAGCATTGGGCTAGTCAATACATATTCTCCCATGGATAGCTTGATATTATGGCACCTTCCAGAGAAATTTATTGTTCCTCCATTTGCAATCATCACTTGACACTCTGGTGCTGGATATAGGAAGCAATTCAATTCTTTTGCTACCCTACAATGAATAAAATTGTGGGTGCTTCCTGAATCAATCAACACTATTACCTTTTTCTTCTTGATTTTTCCTTCTATCTTGATGGTTTGAGGAGTGGTAATTCCCGCCAATGCATTACAAGATATGGTCGGATTTATTTGTTCTTCATCTAGGCTTTGTTCCTGGATTATATCTTCTTCTTTTGACCTTTCTTGCTCCTTTTCTTCTTCCTCTTCACAATCTATGTAGAATAATTTCTTCTCAGCACACTTATGACCTTTAGTGTATTTGTTATCACAGCTGTAACAAAGCCCTTTTGCTCTTTTTTCTTCCAATTGTTGTGGTGTCAACCTTATAGGTTGTGGAAGACTAGGGGCAACAACACTTTCGTCTTTATAGTTGTGAGTGGTATGCTTCCTGGTTGCCATAATTTTGCTTTCCATTTTTATTGCTAACCTGAATTCCTTCTCTAATGAATCAGGTTCCCAAAGGTGAACATCATGTTGGATATTATCCTTTAAAGACCCTATGAACACATCAATCCTATGCTCCTCTGGAATATCTTTTACCCTTATGTTCAATTTTTGGAACTCCTCAATGTGCTCCATTACTGAACCCTTTTGTTTGAGACTTATCAATTGGCTAAAAAAAGTGTTGCTTTTTGTATCTTCATAATGTGCTATCAATTCTTCCGTAAAAATTGCCCAAGTGATAAATTTTTTACAAGAGCAAAGCCATTGATACCATACAAACTGATTTGGTTCCAAATATACAGTTGCCATACGTACCTTTTGTGTGTTTTGCACATTATTGAGATCGAAGAACTGCTCCATCTGTAATATCCATGTGGCAGGATCCTTGCCATCAAACTTCCTCATATCGATTTTTGGAATATGGTGGGTCTTCGATCCAACATTAGAGTCTATGGAATCATGATTAACATTACTTTTGTTCACATCATGAGTTTCCTTTACAACCTTTTCACCATTAGTAAGTATTTCTTGTAGAAAATTTGTCAAATCTGTCTTCAAATCTACCATGTCTGTCTTCAAATCTGCCATGTCTCTCTTCAAATCTGTCTTCGAATCATCCATCTTAGCTTCCATGCCCTTTATCTTAGATTCCACGCCATTTATCTTAGATTCCACGCCATTTATCTTAGCTTCAGTTAGCTTTTGTGAGCGTGACATTTGTTGCACTTGTTCTTGTAATTTTGATATATCATGTAGCATTTCTTCCTCTTCTTCATGAGTCATACTAGAGCTTTCAGGTTCCTTACTAGGTGTTTGCATTTTCTTTCCTCGGGGCATCAGTTACCGATAATAAGGCTTTACTATGCCCTTTGAATTCCGTTAAACCAAGCTTACACAAAAATTTAAAAAAAACTACACACCTTTTTTCACTTTATAGAAGCCTGATATTGAATCTGATGTATCTCTGTAATTTCAGATTATCCAGTTCTGAAATTGCGACCTATAGTAGCCTTCTATGTCCTCTTTCCAATGCCACAAGTCTGACCCAAATTGGATTCTCCAAGGGAGAGTTATGTGAAATCTCCCACAGTGACTTGCTTTTAGAATAGTTCAGTAGAGCGAACTTGTACGACGTGCCACAAGTCACTGTTTGAACCTTTGGATCTGAAACACACATACAAGAAACTACAGTCCGTCCTCTTTCTGTAACTTCTTACGAAATTTCAATCCAATCCCCAGAGAGAAAGTTATGACGATTTTCCCCAGGTCACCTGTTTTGAATGTAATTCAGGAGTCTGCAAAAATACCAACTTCCTCAGATCATATCTCCGTAAATATCGCGCTAAAAGTTCTGAAATTCAGACCCAAGGTTCAACGCGATTTATTCTCAAATGGGTTTTTTTTGCGACTCTGAAATGTCACAGAAAAAAAGTTATAGCGAAAATGCCACGATGACCTGTTTGGAGAAGTGAAACCCTAGAATCCAAAGTTCTGATACCAAATGTTATGAAACCGGCTCAAGAAAAGATAGAAAAGATAGATCAACGCCTTAGAATTCAGCCTCTTCAAGGGGGCAACCTCCTTTACATTACAGAAATGAACAATTCTTGGATGATACAAATGACAAAACCTCCTTTCTATATATAGGAGTCTAAGGAGTCACAATATAATCCAGCCGACCTAACAATAATAATATAAAGCCACAAAAATAACAATAGAGGGATTCTATGGGGCACAGAAATAACAACATGGGGGTAATAGGGGCACAACAATATAAATAAGGGGTATAACTACAATAGTAATGGGGTAATCACTAGTATTATAGGGACCCAACACACTGCTATGCCACTTAGGACACATCTGTGTTCCTTCAAGCGAGCATGCCAAGATGATTTGGGAGGCGTACTTCAGTTGGGTCACTAGACATTTTGGAGTAGATAAAACAGTGGCAGTTCTGCAAAAGTATTTTTATTGGCCGAACCTTCGTTAGGATGTTGGGAAGTACATTCAATCCTGCACTACCTGCGCCATTTCCAAACCAACCATTAATAAGAAAGGCCTATATACTCCTCTGCTTACTCCTATTCGACCTTAGGAATCCATCTCCATGGATTACATGTCATGCCTTCCTTCTACTAAGCACGGCAACGACTGCATTTTTGTGGTCGTCAACAAATTCTCTAAGATGACCATTATGGTGGCCTGCAAGAAGAATATCATAGTAAAGGCCACTGCTAAGCTCTTCTTTGAGCGAGTGTGGGTACACTTTGGGATCCCATAGTCCATTGTCTCATATCGGGACAAAAAATTCCTAAGTTCATTTTGGTCAAGTCTTTTTTCGATGTTGGATACCAAACTTACTAAGTCCACAACTTTCCATCCCCAAACTGATGGCCAAATAGAGGTCATCAACATGATGATCGTACACATTCTGCACCTATAGAACTCGACTCATCCACACACATGGGATGAAAGCCTCCCCTATGTGTGACAAAACTATAACAGAGCTCTCCATAGCTCAACATGCCACAAACCCTTTCAGGTAGGGCTGGGATTTCAGCCATTATGTCCCATCAATGTGGCCATACCATTTTCCGCCACTCACGTAGATTCATCTCACGTCTAGTCCGAAGCTAACAGGGCTAACAAATTCATTGAGAACATTCAACACATCCTCCAACAGGTCCATGATATATTATATAGAGCCAATGCTAAGTACAAGCAACGCCATGATCAACATCGGGTGCCGCACAAGTTCTAGGTGGGCGATAAAGTTTGGCTACATTTGCAGAAGGAGTGCCTCGCTGGACCCCACCGCAAGCTTTTCCCACTTTGATATGGGCCATACACCATCACCAAGACTGTAGGGGACAATGCATTCAAGCTCATCATTCCACCTTTCCTTGGTGTTCACCCAATGTTCAATGTAGACTGCCTTCGACCATACTTTCCACCATTGTTAGACACATCTGACATTGCAGAACAACTCACACCAATAGAGTTAAACCCAGACTACATGGAACATGTCACAACTGATCATATCATGGACACATAGATCAAGAACACTCACCAGCAAAATATCCAACTATATTAGGTTATTAAAGCTGGACAACTCCTACACCAAGGCAAGTGGCTCACCAGGGACCAAGTTCAACAGAAGTTTCCCCATTTCATGGAGGCACTTAACGCAATGGGGACCATTGCTTCCTAATGGGGGAGGACTAATCCAAGTGGATGTTGGTGGCCACCAGCCTATTCCACTTGGACCCCCACCACTGTCTCTTTCAGTTTCCTTAGTTGTAGCACAATTTACTATTTTTGGCAGTTTTTCGGGTCTTGAATGTTCAGAGCCGTTTTGAGGCCCTAAACGACGTTTTTTTGGAAAAACTAGGGAAAACATGAGTTTTTTATTGATGTTTTCCATGCGAAAGTTGTAATCCTCGGATAGATATTTCTAACAAGTATTGTGCATGTCAAATAGAGATCATATGCCAAAGTTATGACCTTGGGAAGTTGATGTACAAATTTACCCAAATGGGGCCCATAGTTTTCGCACTTCATCTCCTAGGGTTAGGTTTTTGGATGTTGAGGGTTTTCCATTGTTTTTCAATAATAAATAGGCCTTCAAGCCTCATTGTAACACAGTTCAGAGGCATGTAGTTTCCACAACTCTTCTCAAAGATAAGCTACCATCGCCCAAGCTAGTTTTATGTCCATTTTGTTTGTAAGCATATTTTAGTATTTGATATTAATGAAATGACATGTTATTTCTGTTGCATCTCTGTATTTATGGTTACATCTATAATTTTTTGTGTTCTTGTTTAAGTTTAGATTAGGCACGGGCCCACCGAAAACCTTGATCGAAACCTGTAACAATTTTTTCTAGATAGGAGGTGTGTTTCAAGTTCGTTAGGTAGAACTATACCTAATGATTCATTTGTTTTTGTTGATGGTTTCCTAAATTCCCGTACTTAAAATCGTACTTTCCACAACTCTTCTCAAAGATAAGCTACCATCACCCGAGCTAGTTTTATGTCCATTTTGTTTGTAAGCATATTTTAGTATTTGATATTAATGAAATGACATGTTATTTCTGTTGCATCTCTGTATTTATGGTTACATCTATAATTTTTTGTGTTCTTGTTTAAGTTTAGATTAGGCACGGGCCCACCAAAAACCTTGATCGAAACCTGTAACAATTTTTTCTAGATAGGAGGTGTGTTTCGAGTTCGTTAGGTAGAACTATACCTAATGATTCATTTGTTTTTGTTGATGGTTTCCTAAATTCCCGTACTTAAAATCGTACTTAAGTTTCCTTTGATGATTTCTTAGCTTTGAATTGAAATAGATAGTGTAATGTTCATTGAGTTTTTATAGGCTTATGGATCATCATTATAAATATACTATGCAAAGATTAATTCCTTTGATTACTTTGTCGATCTCGTGAACATTGAAGAAGGAAGTTTTGGTTTAGAACATATTTATGAGAAATAAATTCTTATATTTTAAGATTGAATCCTCTATTCTGAATGGAAGTGTTTTAGTTGTATGCGGATCTATATACTGTGACAAGAAACTCCTGAAGCTTGTGCTCAGTTGAATGCTCAGAATCAATTAAGAACAATGTGTCATTCTTTGATGTAGATCATGTGTTAATGCTTGGTGAATCGCATGTTATTTACAATATGTTAGTTATTTTATTTACTGCGTGATAATTAATTGAATCGTAGTGTAATGATCTTTTGAATAGATAGCTTGTCATATATTTGATTTTCTAGCAAAGCCTTAATTTAGATTTATTTTTGGTCATTATTAGATAGATCGAAGTTGTGTGTTATTTAATTGCTCAGGTCGCTTTCGATTTAGGAAGTCGTAAGTTATCTGTTCAGATGCTTAGCATGATTTGAGTGAGTTTACTTTTGAATTGTAGCACCTTGGGGATTAGTTTTGCATAATGATTTTTGAATGAAGTAGTTATTCAATTGATTTGAGAACATAGCTTGTGATAATTGCCAATCTTATTTCTAGATGAGATTTTGAGTGAGATTATTATAAGAATGATTTGATTTATGGACGTGAAATAGATTTTATTAATAGTGATTCAATTTACATAGTGAAATAGGTTTCTCCACTTTAGCAATTCACTGTGTGATTGTCAGAAACAGAGTGTGAGTATTATGTACTTAATTTCACACTAAATATGCATAGGATAAGTTTGGATTTGAATTAGAATTCATTGCAACTCAAAGTTTATGGATCTCAGTTGAAAATTTAAATTTAGGGAATTCAACGACATATAAAATCCGTAACAAAGAGTCTAGGAATTAGTGTCGAGTTTTGATTTCTTTGAAATATCCTTTGTTCCCACAAAGTAGAATCAAAATTTTCTAGTTCTTTAGTGATAGCATATTGCCTTTTTAATCTAGAATCAACATATGATTCATTTCATGTGGAAATTCTATTTTTTCAATATATTTAGGACAATGAAGAATATTGAAAAGTTTTCGATAATGAAGAGCATATCACCAAATTCCTTGTTAAAGAAGATAGTGACGATGAAGAGGTGCCAACAAATACCAAAATTACAATATCCTTTCAATCACTTTTCAATAAAGATCATCATATCCAAAACTCTCAACTAAAAAAAAAAGAGCTCATTAGAAAAATACAGGATGTCAAGAAGATAAATATTGGAATGCCAAAAACCCTAGGAGGTTGAATGTTGGGAGTGAGCGTACTTAGCATGAAATTAATTGCCAATCTCAAAGTTTATGAATCTCGGTTGAAAATTTAAATTTATGGAATTCAACGACATTTAGAAAAAATATAGGATGTCAAGAAGATAAATATTGGAATGCCAAAAACCCTAGGAGGTTGAATATTGGGAGTGAGCGTACTTAGCATGAAGTTAATTGCCAATCTCAAAGTTTATGAATCTCGGTTGAAAATTTAAATTTAGGGAATTCAACGACTTATAAAATCCGTAACAAAGAGTCTAGGAATTAATGCCGAGTTTTGATTTCTTTGAAATATCCTTTGTTCCCACAAAGTAGAATCAAAATTTTCTAGTTCTTTAGTGATAGCATATTGCCTTTTAAATCTAGAATCAACATATAATTCATTTCATGTGGAAATTCTATTTTTTCCATCTATTTAGGACAATGAAGAATATTGAAAAGTTTTCAATAATGAAGAGCATATCGCCAGATTCCTTGTTAAAGAAGATAGTGACGATGAAGAGGTGCCAACAAATACCAAAATTACAATATCTTTTCAATCACTTTTCAATAAATATCATCATATCCAAAACTCTCAACTATCAAAAAAAAAGAAAAAAAAAAGAGTTCATTAGAAAAATACAGGATGTCAAGAAGATAAATATTGGAATGCCAAAAACCCTAGGAGGTTGAATATTGGGAGTGAGCGTAATTAGCATGAAGTTAATCAATATATGATCATGTTCAAAAAATTTCAAGACATATTTGCATGGACTTATCAAGGTTTAAATGAATATTATAAAATAATTATTCAACACGTCATTCCTTTAAAGGAGGAGGCCAAACTAGTGAGACAAAAACCAAGGAAAATTAATCCCAAACTAAAACCCTTGGTCAAATTAGAAATCAAGAAGATGGAGAGAGCAAGCATTATTTTCCCAACAAGGCATTTAGACTGAATTTCCAATCCAATTGTGGTTAGAAATAAGAATGGATAAATAAGGTTGTGTATCGATTTATGTGATCTCAATAAGGATTCACTTAAAGATAATTACCCTCTGCCAATTATGGTGAGATACTTGCAACTAGTCATTGCATATGCAATAATGTCTATGCTAGATGGATTTTTAGGGTATATTCAGATTCTAGTAGCCAAAATGATAGACATAAGACTTTTTTAGTATGCCATGGGGAACTTATTCCTATGCTTGGATGTCCTTTGGACTAATGAATGCTAGTGAAACAATCTAGAGAGAAATGGATTATGCATTTAATGAGAGTATAGGAATCATGACATGTTATCAAGACAACTTAACTGTCTATTCTAAGCTTAGGACATCTCATTGGGCCCAATTACAGTTTTTTTTTTTAAATGTAGGCAATATCGAGTATCTATTAATCCTAAAAAGTGTGTATTTGCAATGTCTAAAGGAAAATTACTAGGCTATTTTGTGAGTGAAAAAGGAATATATATATACATATCTATACCTTGAAAGAGTTAATGGCATAGCTAAATTGAAGGCCCTGATGATGGTAAGGAAGTACAATCATTCTTTGGGAAGATCAACTTTGTCAAGTAATTTCTTCCAAATTATGCTTCTATACTCATGCCAATTAATAAACTACTCAAGAAAGATGAAATTTTTGAATGGATAGAAGACACACAAAAGGAATTTGGAAACACAAAGTCAACATTGCCTCTACCCTAGTACTAATCAACCATGATTACATGAAAGAATTCATCATGTACATCTTTGAATCAAAAGAAATGATAACTACAGTCTTGATCCAAAGAAGTGAATTAAAATAAGAGCATTTGATTTCCTTGAAGAGAAAGTCATTATAGGAACATGTGTTGAATTGTTCCATGATGAAAAAGCATGCCGACACCCTGATCAAAGCTATTGCATATTTTAGCATCCCATGTGATACCCTATCTACCATATCCACCAGTTAAAATGATGCTAACACAGTAACTTAGAGAAGTGATATGGGCTAATTGGTTGGAAAAATTCCAAGAATATGATATTGAAATAAAACCCCTAAAGGTTGTTAAAGAATAAGGACTATGTAAATTGATAGAAGGGGTTCAAGCAATGAATATTGAATCCTGCAATGAAGTCAGTTAAGACAAATTGTTGTTGACATCCAAATGGTTAGGGATATAATATTTTATTTGAAATCAAGATAGTTCCCCAATTGAATGACACACAAGGAAAGAAAAATACTCAAAATGAAGTTCAATTCTTATGTATTGGTGTCTGGAATATTATTCAAAAGAAATTGTGATGGAGTCTTGTTAGGATATATAACTCACTCTTATATTCTTAAAGTTATTAGAGAACTCCATGAAGGAGTATGTGGAGGATATTTTTCCCTAGGTATAACTTCACATAGAATTCTTAGTGTTGGATTCTATTGGCCTACCATAAGAAAATGTTTTCCCTATCAAATATTTTTAGGAAGAGAAATGAAAGCCACCATGCTCCTTAAGATAATTGTTGTAGATTCTCCTTTTCCTTAATGCGTTTTAGATGTTATTGATCCCATAAATCCTAAATCAAGTGTTGGGCACTCGTACATTATAACTATAACGTATTACTTTACGAAGTGGCCCAAATCTTTAGCAGTGAAGCAATCAAATACCAATCATCTTATACAATTCTTAGAAGAAAATATATTGGCGAGATTTGGCATTCCAGAAAAGTTCATTACTAACAATGGATCCATATTTATTAGATATAAATTAATAATTTTTTGTGGAATAAATGGGATACTCATGGAACAATCTTCCAATTATTATCCACAAGGAAACGATCTAGCTGAATCAACAAACAAAACTCTGATAAATATTTTTAAGAATATAGGAGTATAGAATCAAAAGAATTGGCATAAAAGGTGGTTGAGTACCTTGTGGGCAAGTAGAGTCACCTGTAAAGAAAGTACTAAACAATCTCCATTCTATCGAGTATATGGAAAAGATATAAGATTTACTATACATACAAAGATCAATGCCTTAGTTACAAAACCTCATATACAAGATGAATAGGGTGTCACACCTATTCAAATAATACTACATTAATCAGTTCAATTGGAGGAACAAAGAAAATGAGCCTTTAGAAACATTAAAAAAAGACAAGAAGTTGTAACCATGAGTTTTAACAATGGGGAAACAAACAAAACTTTCTCTAAAGAGAAATGCATTTTATTATGCAACAAAGCTAGAGAGAAACCTTCAATGCACACAAAATTTGATGCTCTATAGATCTGGCCATACATCATAGAGAAAATCATTGGCTACAATCCATAATTTTTTAAGGGAATGGAAGATATAAAATTAAAGTTTTTTTTTTTATTGGATAGCATCTCAAGCACTTCTTTGCTTAAGAATCTTCAACATCTCTTTATATTATAGAATTATATAATATTGTACGTATTCAACCTGTATTATTAGTTTATGAACTCATGTATTTATTGAGGAGTTTTGAATCCATCACTTATTAGAGAAGGTGACTGGATAGATTTTGGTGTTGTTTGTAGCACACTAGGGGTCACTATCCCACAATTGGAGCCGAATGTTGACATATTTTTGTGCCCCACCACCATCACTCTACAATATAAACCATAGCCCAAAAATCTTGTACTTAGTTATTTTTGTATGTACATCATGTGTAGAAACATCACATTACTCCACACTCCACACATCTCCACTCTCTGCACATACTTATTTTCGCACACTCCTTCCCACACACTCATACACTTAGTATTTATAATATCTGCAGAAAAACTACATAACCCAACTCTTTGCACACCTCTCCCTCTACACATCCATTTGTTTTGCACAAGAAATTTGTAACACATGTCAAATCTTCATGCGCGATATGTCATAAATGCCACTTTGTCATCACTATTCTATACTTAGTGGAAATTAGTCATTTTCTCCTTTTAATTCTAATTGAAATATCATTTAATAAAGTTTGATCCATGAGGTAAAAAGAGGTGTTTGATATTGTACTACCTGAATTACCTACTAGTACACCTCTTAAGGGTTTGTTGTAAATTATTAACTTCCCGCTCTCATTATCGCATGGCACAATGAGGGAGGTACATGAAGAAGTAACATCCTACTAAATGTTACTATAAAACGAGGATTTGACAACTAAGAGTTCCAACAAAGCCTCATTTATCTATCACATATTTCTAAGTACATTGAGAAATAGCAAGATGGCAATGAAAAGGAAAAAGGAGCCAATTTGTGGAGATACAACGAATTGATTGGCTAGTCAAGATAAGAAATTCCATTGGTTAGTTGCATACTAGTGGTATTTAAATTTGGCCCCAGAGGAGAAGAAAAATAACAATATTTGGAGCACGTGGTTGGAAAACACTAGATGCATCCCAAAAATCTTTGACTTCAAAGAAATTATTAACTAGTATGTTAGTCAATTTGACGCTAAGACCAAAAATATTTAACTTAACCTAAATAAGAATCCAATTCCGTTAACTCCTAAGGTTTTCAAGAAGATTTTGAAGCCACCAGAGCCCACTAAGTGGTTGAAACTATCTAAAGCCGATACTTTTTTGGATGCCCAGAGTGGTGGAATGGATATTATTTTAGACTTTTATGTTGCATTCTGCATAATTCTTGTCAAACCTATCTTTTATCAATATCCCTATACTCATTGAGCCTTTTAGATATTTTATAGGTTATTTGTCTAGGTCATGGGACGTGAAACTACTGCTAATGTACCTAGGTCAATTTTAAACATATTTTATTTTTCTTTCAGAAAGGATGTCATATTTGACTGGGTCGAAGTCATTTCAAATGGAATTTTCTTTTAGTTAATCAATTTCTTCAAGACCCAACTATTATTTATGATGACCTACATGGTAATAGCCATTGTTGCTTGCAATTCATTCCATGGACTACCCCAGAAAAGCAATTGAAATCTTGACATAGAGTTATGCAATTCTAGTATCCCATCCTATGGAGGCATAAGGTCCCCTTCCATTTTTGTCAATTTGAGGACCTATTTGTCAAAGAATTTATCCATCTGGTAACAGGGCAAGAGCCCAGGAGAATATCCTTAAAGGACCAAAAATTATTGTGGGGAAAGGGGATATATGAGGAAAAAGAATACCATACTCTCATCATACTATATGGGTATTAAGATAAACCTTTATTACTACCCAAGTTTTTTTTGGACATATATTTTATCGCATAGGTTCACAGAAAGTATCACCATTCACTTATTTTATTTGAGAGAAATGCAAAGAAGGAGTTTATAACACTACCATTTATTTTGGAGACATGACTGTGAAGAATTCTATGAACCTTGTCAAATTTCTGAGCTATTGAAGCCTTTTAATTTTTTGAGCACGAACCCACTCAAGGATTCGACCTTGAATATATTTTCTAAAACTATTGGAATTACTCAAATATGGAATTTTTGTTACCATAGTTGCTCAAGAAAGCAAAGACAATCACACCAACCAAACGAAGTAAAAGGAGACACCCACACCTATTGACAACATGAGTACATAAATAAGCACCAATACCGAAGGGATAACTAAGGAAATAGGAAAGAAGTTGAGTAGTACTCAATTGAATTTAACTCCATATGCTTGTTTGAGTTTCTCCTCGAATAAAACAAGAAAGGATACTATAACTATTCGAGGAGAGAGTCATGATCAACATTCTAATGTTGAAGATGGAGAAGAACAACCCCCACCAGTCACCCTAGAAATGTCCCGTGCTATTACTTTATCAAAGAGTAAAAGTTTGAGCAAAAACGGGCTAATAGTGCTACTACTTCGAAGTGGGCGGTATTGTACATGGTTGAGACTCAAAAATTAGTTGAAGAATTGGTTGTTGAAGGGTTGGCCACCTTTTAGGACTAGTATTTAACCATGCACAATACTTACTAATATAGGATTATCAAGAAGTTTCAATTTGAGAAGTTATGCATGTAAAATAAGAAGATTACCAATCAATGGAAGTCTGACATGGACATATCAGGAGTTGGAAGTACAAGACTCTTGAAATTACACCAAACTACATGGGATGCACTTGCTCACTCTGTCACTGAGCACGAGGCTAAGAATCTAAGGTTGAAAAGAAGAATAAATGAACTTAAAGAGCCTCTTATCCCCACTTCCCTAGTCATGACACCTCTGGTTATCTAAGCACTTGAAGTCACAGCAAGTAAACCTAACACCCTCCAAAAAGTGGAAACAGAAGCATGTTACTAATAGGTGTTTGATCATATGTCACATTGAATATAAATAAGTGATTGGAAATTATTAAAGCATGGGAGGTTTGTCTACATTCAAGGAACTTGTATCAAATAATTTGTTCATTCACTAAATATCTAAAGAAGATCTTGAACATGATCAACAATTCGATGATAATTAATTTTTAGCCGCCATTAATAAAATCAATACTCTAAATGATTTCCAAATACATCAGTAAGGCCTCCTTGGATGAAAAAGGATTAAACAGATGAAGGCAAGTTGGTCTGCAATAATAAAAATGTTATAGGCTATCAAAGATTGCTAAAGTATTAATGACCATAGGAGTAATGCCTTCCTCAAAGACATTGAAGTTTCCAAAGACTCACGGGGCCCAAAAATGATTAGGGACTCTCTAATGATCCCTAAAGATGTATTGAAAGAAGAGTTGTATATTATTAAAGTCTCATTAAGTGTTGACTTTGAAAACTTAACCAAGTTTCCCTAAACTCAAATCAAGAAATGGTAGGTCATGTTTATTAATGACAACGAGGACCAATTGGATATAGTGAAGCAACTATGGTCAAATGTACAAGACTTAGAGGAAGAAATATTTTTGTTAAGGGTTACAATACAAAACAGTTCTATCAATGAAGAAGTACATTGAAGAGTGGCTTATAAAGTACCTAAATGAAATCGCTAATGCTGAGTAATTGCTTGAGTGGTTAGATTAACAATATTCCAACAACCACATATATACATGCTTTTACAACAACCACAAGGATCATCATTGGTTCATTCCACACACCATCCTTCTATAATTTTGTGATTGTTCTTTATTTATTTTGAAGCAATTCCCCACTTTCTTTCTAAAATTTGATCATCTAGCTTTATGAACTGTCGTATATGTTTCTAAAGTTGATCCTTGATTGTAGTTTTTTTTTCTCTTTTAGGTACCCTTGGTCCATTTGATCCCAATACCGATCACTTAGGGACAAATGCCTTTACATTTGCATTAAGTATTAGGACTTTATCAAGTGCTTTAGGAACTTAACTTTATTCAAATGTATAAACTTATTATTTGACTCTCACAAAGAGAATTTTTTGGGAGAGCATCTCAGTTGTGGTTCTGAGACTTTTAAATAGGCAGTAGTAATCTTGTGAATGTTTTCCTATGTTCTTATGAATTCAAATGCTTGAAATAATTGTATATCTCTTTGATATCTAGACCATACTCTCTTTTATTTTGTCTATTGAATTTGCTTCAAATGTGTCATGATATGTGAATGGATGAATGCAGTTAAATGAATCTTGAAGAATACATTTATTTATGTCATCACCATTTTTGTTTATTTGGAGAACACCTAGTCCACTCTTAGGTGCATGTGTTGAATGTTTACATTTTTATTTTTAAGTTATTTTTAATATCTAAGTGTTTTAAAATAGGAGTGCCACCTCTATAAAAATGCAGAAGGAACTTGAAAATGGGCCCTAGGAGGTTGACTCTCACCCCTAACAAGAAAAGACATCAATGGGTTGCAGAGAACCAAGAAGGATGTTGGTGGTGGTCAAAGATTTGGATAGTTAAAATTATGAAAAAAGAGAAGGGTTCTTATGTGGTTGCCTTTTAACAACAAAGTTCTAATGGGGAACTTGTTATAGAAAAGATAGAAGCAAGGCCCTTATATTTGCATATTATGCTTCCATAAACTTATTTTGCAATGCTGATTTTCATACAAGATCAAGAAGGATGTTAACTAATGGTTAAATGTGATAAATGTTTCACAAGGAACATAAATAGAACAATGCTTTCATCCCTAGTTTCATAAACAAGAATTGTAATCATTTAGATTAATGTCTTTTTTTGGCCTTATGGGGTATCTCTCTCTCTCTCTCTCTCTCTCTCTCTCTCTCTGATGATGATGTCTTTGTGATCCTATTAAAATTGGCTTTGGAAAAGAATGTTACTTCCAAGTCTGGGGGAATCCATGTTAGCAACAAAATGGTCAAATGATGAACAACAATTAGATTATGTTTCCTTACTTCCATTGGCCACACACTTGTACGAAATTGCTAGGTTATTTTCTTCCCTCTCTATTCTCCATATCTATGGGGAATAGAACAATGATATTGATGCTTTTTCAAAGGAAGGCATTTTGTTACATTTAGAAGAATTCATATTATATGAATTTCTAGTTGGGTGTAAGGGGGATATTATATTTACACTATAAACTTTTAATTTCCAATTTGTAGTCCTAGGGTTTAATGGTGCCATAATTAATACAAATAAATGTTTCATGAAGAACAATGATGGGTTGCTATTTTTAGATAAACACATTTGGACATAGTAATCAATTCTTTTTATAAAAGATATATTTTCCAAATCAGTTTTTTTTTCTTTGGAAACATTAAAGAACATTACAGATAATAAAGAGAAAATATTTATTAAATTTTTTGTACACTAGATTCACAAAAATCCTATGTATACTTACTATGCCATGTGCATAAAATAAATGTCTTTTTTATTTGGCCATGAATATAATTTTTTCCTTAAATTGTATACTGGTGGTTAGGAATATGTGTTTCCTCCTAAAAATGTCACACAATCTAACCCAAAAAGGGGTACAATATATACACCTCTGTAGTCAAATCATTACATAGAGGCACGTCCCTTGTTCCACAAACAAATAGGTTGTCATACATCAATTTGATATGACCATGACGTTAAAAATGGTACAATCACATTATTTAATATTTAATTTTATATAAATGTAAAAATCAAAATCTTAACTATATAATATCCAAATATAAATTATCAATTAATAAGATTTAAAACTTAAAATCTATATATTAAATTTAATAGCTTCTTAATCTTAAATATTTATAACTCAATTCTTACCCTTTTATTAAAAAAAAATAAAAACCTAAAACTTTAAATGTGTCTAGATAATTATTACTCCCATTTAATTTTAGTAATTTTCATCATTTATAAATATAAACCTGCATTGATGAAATTTACTAAAATTAAATGGGAGTAATAATTATCCAACCACGTTTATTTGAAAGTGCAGAACTAAACTATAATATTATAGAAAAAGAATTCCTTATAGTAGTATATGCTATATCTTTGGTTATCCATGCCCCCCATCTGCCTTGGTAATCTCCCTAATCAATCGGAAAACATGCAATCCTACCCGCCAAGGAAAATTGATAATTTATATTTGGATATATATAGTTAATATATTTTGATTTTTACACCTGTATAAAATTAAGTATTAAACAAGGCTGCATAGTTGGTGCTCCCTGCCACTTAGTTTAAATATAGTTAAATTAAATTAAAGTAAAAAACAATAAAAATATAATGAGACAAAATCGTTAACTATTGTGTGCAAAATTGGTGCATTTTACTAGAGAATATGTCGTGTTGTGAATAGTACCATTAAATTTATTGAGTATGATTGGACTGGGTGGATTAACTATTGTGATATGAAATTGACCCGTCTTGCTATAGAATCTATCGTGTAGTGGACTATACCATAGATGGAATATTATCATTACCTCAAGTAAGTTCCTAAAAACTTATGATTGCAATAAATAAAAATATTTTTGATATATTTTCCATGGTTAGGTGAAATCCTAAATCGAAACTAAACAATATCACTCTTGTGCTCAAAAGAGCCAATCTCATCCTTTTCCAAACAATTAATACCTTATTTAAAAAAGTAAAGAGGCATCTAAAACCTGATAAATTTAACAAATGCATCCCCTCCACCGAACTTTGTTGACATGTTGAGCTTTGTCATATGGTAATCCGACTGAATGTAATCTGTAAGCCACGGCATCTCCAGTGTCCTCACTCACCAAATTCAAGAATATAAATAATGTAATAGTATGATATGTGAATGGATGAATGCAATTAAATGAATCTTGAAGAATAAATTTATTTATGTCATCACCATTTTTGCTTATTTGGAGAACACCTAGTCCACTCTTAGGTGCATGTGTTGAATGTTTACATTTTTATTTTTAAGTTATTTCTAATATCTAAGGGTTTTAAAATAGGAGTGCCATCTCTATAAAAATGCAAAAGGAACTTGAAAATGGGCCCTAGGAGGTTGACTCTCACCCCTAACAAGAAAAGACATCAATGGGTTGCAGAGAACCAAGAAGGATGTTGGTGGTGGTCAAAGATTTGGATAGTTAAAATTATGAAAAAAGAGAAGGGTTCTTATGTGGTTGCCTTTTAACAACAAAGTTCTAATGGGGAACTTGTTATAGAAAAGATAGAAGCAAGGCCCTTATATTTGCATATTATGCTTCCATAAACTTATTTTGCAATGTTGATTTTCATACAAGATCAGGAAGGATGTTAACTAATGGTTAAATGTGATAAATGTTTCACAAGGAACATAAATAGAAAAATGCTTTCATCCCTAGTTTCATAAACAAGAATTGTAATCATTTAGATTAATGTCTTTTTTGGCCTTATGGGGTATTTGTCTAGCATAAAATTCATTAATATTTAAGAAATAAAATGTATCATCTTTTTAGATTATTGTTGAGGTTGTTTCCTTATTTAAGTTCTATAGGGTTAGAATGCAATGTGAAAGTACTCAAGTTAATTGGAAAACTCTTAATCGATAAGAGTAGGAGATAGGGATTCTTTGATGGGGCAAGTCAAGGTCATGATGGAATATGAAGTGCTCTCTCTCTCTCTCTCTCTCTCTCTCTCTCTATATATATATATATATATATATATATATATATTTCTTACATGAATCGAACTATTTCACATTCAAAGCAAATTTAGAAAAAAAGGAACAAATAACTATACAGAGATGATGTCTTTGTGATCCTATTAAAATTGGCTTTGGAAAAGAATGTTACTTCACTTGGGTCTCCGGGGGAATCCATGTTAGCGACAAAATGGTCAAATGATGAACAACAATTAGATTATGTTTCCTTACTTCCATTGGCCACACACTTGTACGAAATTGCTAGGTTATTTTCTTCCCTCTCTATTCTCCATATCTATGGGGAATGGAACAATGATATTGATGCTTTTTCAAAGGAAGGCATTTTGTTACATTTAGAAGAATTCATATTATATGAATTTCTAGTTGGGTGTAAGGGGGTGATTATATTTACACTATAAACTTTTAATTTCCAATTTGTAGTCCTAGGGTTTAATGGTGTCATAATTAATACAAATAAATGTTTCATTAAGAACAAGGATGGGTTGCTATTTTTAGATAAACACATTTGAACATAGTAATCAATTCTTTTATAGAAGATATATTTTCCAAATCAGTGTTTTTTTCTTTGGAAACATTAAAGAACATTACAGATAATAAAGAGAAAATATTTACTAATTTTTTTGTACACTAGATTCACAAAAATCCTATGTATACTTACTATGCCATGTGCATATAATAAATGTCTTTTTTATTTGGCCATGAATATAATTTTTTCCTTAAATTGTATACTGGTGGTTAGGAATATGTGTTTCCTCCTAAAAATGTCACACAATCTAACCCAAAAAGGGGTACAATATATACACCTCTATAGTCAAATCATTACATAGAGACACGTCCCTTGTTCCACAAACAAATAGGTTGTCATACATCAATTTGATATGACCATGACGTTAAAAATGGTATAATCACATTATTTAATATTTAATTTTATATAAATGTAAAAATCAAAATCTTAACTATATAATATCCAAATATAAATTATCAATTAATAAGATTTAAAACTTAAAATCTATATATTAAATTTAATAGCTTCTTAATCTTAAATATTTATAACTCAATTATTACCCTTTGATTAAAAAAAAAACCTAAAACTTTAAATGTGGCTAGATAATTATTACTCCCATTTAATTTTAGTAATTTTCATCATTTATAAATATAAACCTGCATTGATGAAATTTACTAAAATTAAATGGGAGTAATAATTACCCAACCACATTTACTTGAAAGTGCAGAACTAAACTATAATATTATAGAAAAAGAATTCCTTATAGTAGTATATGCTATAAACAAATTTCGACATTATATCTTTGGTTATCCATGCCCCCCATCTGTTTTGGTAATCTCCCTAATCAATCGGAAAACATGCAATCCTACCGGCCAAGGAAAATTGATAATTTATATTTGGATATATATAGTTAATATATTTTGATTTTTACACCTGTATAAAATTAAGTATTAAACAAGGCTGCATAGTTGGTGCTCCCTGCCACTTAGTTTAAATATAGTTAAATTAAATTAAAGTAAAAAACAATAAAAATATAATGAGACAAAATCGTTAACTATTGTGTGCAAAATTGGTGCATTTTACTAGAGAATATGTCGTGTTGTGAATAGTACCATTGAATTTATTGAGTATGATTGGACTGGGTAGATTGACTATTATGATATGAAATTGACCCGTCTTGCTAGAGAATCTATCGTGCAGTGGACTATACCATAGATGGAATATTATCATTACCTCAAAGAGGTTCCTAAAAACTTATGATTGCAATAAATAAAGATATTTTTGATATATTTTCCATGGTTAGGTGAAATCCTAAATCGTAACTAAACAATATCACTCTTGTGCTCAAAAGAGCCAATCTCATCCTTTTCCAAACAATTAATACCTTATTTAAAAAAGTAAAGAGACATCTAAAACCTGATAAATTTAACAAATGCATCCCCTCCACCGAACTTTGTTGACATGTTCAGCTTTGTCATATGGTAATCCGAGTGAATGTAATCTGTAAGCCACGACATCTCCAGTGTCCTCACTCACCAAATTCAAGAATATAAATAATGTAACAGTATTCGATGCACGTATGGTACTAAGTTTTAAGCATTATTTCTTTTACTCGTTCGGGTTCTACAAAGCTAAAATATAAATGAGAATCATTAACAAGTTAATAATTGTAAAAAACATAAAATAAAACACTATCTATTCCAAAATAAAAATGGCTTTATCTATTTTATCTATTAAAAATGGCTTTATCTATTACAATTAATTACTTATTAATATATGACAATGTCCAAAGTATAATGGACCGGAAACTCTATTCATGTACTCTCCTTGTTCATCACAACATTTTTTTTGCCGGTCGTGATGAAATGTAATATAGTCTCTACAATATTTTTTAATGTAATATGGGCTTTATAACATACATATTCATAAACATGTCTCAGTACAAGAAAAATAAAAGATTTAAAACACAGACTCCACACACCGGTTTCACAGTGCCAATGCTATACGACCACCACAAATATAAACCAATAGAGAAGACATAGAAATGTAATATAGTCTCTACAATATTTTTTAATGTAATATGGGCTTTATAACATACATATTCATAAACATGTCTCAGTACAAGAAAAATAAAAGATTTAAAACACAGACTCCACACACACAGTGCCAATGCTATACGACCACCACAAATATAAACCAATAGAGAAGACATAGACAAGGCAAAAGTTATAGATTGACAAAGTTGAAAATAGACTGTCTATAGGTCTCGTATAACAATACACAACCATCATCACATAATAAGAGGACAACCAATCACGTTTAAAAAATTAAATTAAAATAATGAAAACAAATTAATGTTGTGCTATAATGTTTACTTTATACAATGAAATTATTTTTTTAGTGAAATAGCAAATAATTTTGGGTGAAACGATTGATTAGACGCGTTATCTACCTGCGTGCGATAGGGATAATAATGAAATGTGAGTGTAAATAGAAAGTGTATTTGGTTGTCTACAAGGATTTTGAAGGTTGGTAGAGGGTTTTCAACTAGTGAGTCTAATTTTGGGTTTATGTAGGTCTTTCAATTCAGCCTTGGCTTCTGGAGTTTAACTCCCTTTCCATGAAGCCTTTGGCTACGCCAGTATGGGTGAGGCTCCCAAAATTAGTCGTCCAGTGGATTCAGCCAGACTTCCTTGAAGCTATTAGAAACTCAATTGGTTGCTTCATCAAAATAGATAGTGAAAGATTGGCTAATGGGTTCATCTTATTCGTCCACATATACTAAATTTAAGTGAAGGATTACCAGATAAAATCATTTTGAAATGGGATGGAAAGGAATATCTTCAACCTTTGGATTACGAAAACACTATTCCAAGTTTAGAATTTGTTAGTAGCCTGAGGATCTTTAGAATGCATGCTTTGCCTCCAAAGGGTTGTCTGGCTCCCTGGAGCCGAAAAAACCCAATAACAGATGGCGGAATGACGAAATTAGAAGGCAACAACAAGTGTCAAGAATTAAACAATTCATAAGAAGGATTGTCCTCATCATCAGAAGATAACTCTTGACACCTTGGCTTTTCAAGATCAAGAGAAGACCCTTGTGCATCTGCCCCATCCCTCAACAGAGTAGAATCTCCTGGCAAAGGAGAATGAAAGAGTATCAACAATAATCATGTTTGCAATAAGTGGGCAAAAGCGCTCCCATGAGTTTGACCATTCAAATAGTGATAAATAAACTTCATGCTTGACCGAGCCAATAGCGATGAAGCTTTCTCTAAAAAAAAAAAAAAAAAAACCTTCAAAAATTCTGGTGTGTGACACTGGAAATGTTAACAATGTTCTTTAAATTTTTCGATTTCATGATATAACTTAATTTTTTGAAATAATAGTATTTAATTTTCAGTAACAAAAACCAAAAAAATGTACATTAATAATTTTTTAATAAATTTAAACATATAAAACATAATAAAAATTAATCAACCTTAATAATAAATCATTAAAATTATTTTTGAAATTTAATCACAATTAAAATATCTAAACATAAATACTATAAACTATTTATGAGTTACGGTTCAAAAAAACACATTAAAATCTCTTAATTCCAAGATAAATATATGCATATTATGTAACTCTTATAATGATACATATATGTATTATATGTAACATCCTAGGATGCGATAATAACACCATAGTTTTAAAGAGCTTTTTAAATAAATAAAAAATATTTCAAAATATTATATACGAAAATAGATTGATTTTTATTACACTGCCCACGAAATCGTAATCTGTATAAGATTGAGTTGATGGATTTTATATAATTTTATAAACGAGTTTATGGAATCGTAGGATGTATGAGATTGAGTTAATCAATTTTAAATAATTTTATGAATAAATTTATGGCTCTTACTCTAACTATTTGGTTTACAAAAATTAATATCCCTCCATGTTATGATGCAAGTTATCGGTTACAACTCTACAAGGTGACGGAGGAGCTGACAACTTCTCATAAGCTACGAAGTGGTATATTTTCCTTTCGATTCAAAATCTCTGCATTCCGTTGTTGAGTTACCATAATTTTTAATGTATGTCTGAGTTGTTTAAAAAATTGATTATCTAGGTAGAATTTAACTGTTTTATGTTTTAGTTTTTATAATTAATATTTCGTGATTTAGTTATTTATGAAATTATAACTTTTATTGAGTTATTTTTAATGTAATTTTTTGAATTTTTTTGATTTATTTTTCTGATTTAATTTATTTAAAATCTGACAGAAATTTATTGAAATCACAAATACAAGTTTGATGGGTAAACTCTGCACAATCGAAGTGTCTTATGAGTTTTTGAATGTGTTGAATCCATATATACAGTCAAAAAATGAGTTTAAATAACACAAATCAAGATTTCACCTCAAATTTTTCCGCTCTGGGCAGAAAATCCACCAGAAATTCCAAAAAAAATTCCGCTGTAGGCAGAAAATCCACCGGAAATTCTAAAAAATCACATTAAAGACAACTCCATTTTTTTATTATTTAAAATGTATTTTTAAATATATATAAATTTAATATTTAGATTTTTTTAAAATAATTTAATTAAATAGATTTACACAAAGCTTTTCCATATTTTAAATAAAATTGGTTTTTAGATTACACTAATGATTTATGGATGAATTTTGAAAGTAAGACCATTTTCAACAAAAATACTCATAAATCTTATAAATTCTTTTAGCGAAAAATAGGTTCATGGTTTTTAATCAAAGTTTGTAATCCATGATTGTGTATCTAAAATTTTAAGAATTCTTTTAATCTTTTCAAATAGCATATTACTATGCACTTATTATGTTGAAATTTCACACTTTTTTATTTTAGATGATAAATTTTATTTACATTTTTTTTTTAAATATATAAAATACAAAATGTAAGATATATTTTATATTCTTAATAATAGAATTGATTTATATTTTATTCAATTATATAATTGAGTAGGTAGTTGTTGGAAAATATGTACTTACAATCTAGTTTTTCTTTTAGTAGGTAGTTGTTGGGAAATATGTACTTACAACCTAGTTTTTCTTTCAAACCAAACCAATGTACATGGAGTGATGTTGGTAGCATCCCTTGCCTCAAGATCTTTGATTGTGTATCTAAACTTTTAAGAATTCTTGTAATGTTTTCAAATAACATATTATTATGCACTTATTATGTTGAAATTTCACACTTGTCTCTAATTTTAGATGATAAATTTGATTTACATTTATCTTTTTAAACATATAAAATACAAAATGTGAGATATATT
Organism: Pinus tabuliformis; assembly: GCA_031772625.1. Taxonomy (NCBI): domain Eukaryota; kingdom Viridiplantae; phylum Streptophyta; class Pinopsida; order Pinales; family Pinaceae; genus Pinus; species Pinus tabuliformis. Next base: position 351,080,765 of record CM062815.1, read on the forward strand.
TTATAATATTAATAATATAATTGACTTATATTTTATCGAATTATATAATTGAGTAGGTAGTTGTGGGAAAATATGTACTTACAACCTAGTTTTTCTTTGAGTAGGTAGTTGTTGGGAAATATGTACTTACAGCCTAGTTTTTCTTTCAAACCAAACCAATGTACATCTAGTGATGTTGGTAGCATCCCCTACCTCAAGATCTTGAGCTCCAAAGGAAATTTATGGGATGACTAACAAACCTCATAAAAACCAAACCAATGTGAACCAAAACTAAGAGCAAGCCATAAATCCACTCTTAGTGGATAGATCCTCTTGCAAACTATGATTTATCCTAGCTTCATATTCTCATTTTTAGAAATAGAAAATCCCTCTTTCTCAATCAATTTGGGATCACTAATCCCAAGGGAAAACTGCATAAAGCAAATTCCCAACCACTCAAAACAAGTTTTTAGTTTTATATAAAATATCAAATCTTTCACAAGGAAGCTATCACCCTTCTTAAATAAGTTAGAGGTAATTCGAGTTAGGTTACACAAGGGTACCTCTCATAGTTACTACCGACCACTAAAGCTAGAAACCTTTAAATATAAGCACAAAAGTAATAATCATGTTTGTTCACATAAATCTGACACCCCAAAGACATCCTAAAGTCATAAGCTAAGATAGTAAGTAAAAGATCTCAATCATGAGAATGCATCATTCTCAATAGTGGTAAATTATTTAATCATTCATATCATTCTTAATATTTAATAAATGTAAATTTCAAAACAATTCAAAAATTTACAATTTTATTACAACTTTCAAACATCTTAAAGTCATAAGCTAAGATATTAAGTAAAAGATCTCAATCATAAGAATGCATCATTCTCAATGGTGGCAAATTATTTAATCATTCATATCATTCTTAATATTTAATAAATGTTAACTTAAATTTCAAAAACAATCCAAAAATTTACAATTTTATTACAACTTTCAAATTATTTCTCGAAACTAATAAGTATGAATGCAATTTCTAAATTATACAATACTTAACATTTTCCCATAAAAATATAATCCATGTGATATTAATAATCCAAATATAACATGTGATATTAATAATCCAAATATAACATCATCGTAAATAAATATTAAAAAACAATAAAAATAATATAAAGTCACCAAAACTTACACTCTCAACTATTATACCTACGACTAATGTTAAAGTCCTCGCAAGAAAAAAATATATTGTAAAACTAAAATTCATGTAAAATTGAATTGACTTATAATATTGCGTCACACTGACAACAACCAACATAGTCAAACATATGATGTGTACCGCATCCAACATATAGGCGCGAGTCAAACCCGGGTGGGGAGGGCAATATCGCTCCGTCCCAACCACCTGGGACACAACACGGGTACATCAACTAATAATATACTTATAATATATATCAATTAAATTTGTTATTAAATTATTAAGAATTCT